>OX459098.1:16823280-18023280 GCA_949775045.1 Metridium senile
ACATGAAGTCAATCTACAAATTATTTAATAGTTGTTCATTTACAATTAGCTTCATTTACACGTAACTCGTGGAATCGATTATATTAAACGTCACTTAAATATAGTATAGCATGACATAAAAAAGGTTACTTAATAATTGGTGTCCTAATTAAAGGCAAGTGTTAAGTTTTAAACTTACTTGTCTCACATTGGCTACCTGTAAACCCAGGTTTACAGTGACATTGATGGGTACCGCCCTTGACAGTGCAAGACGCCACATTTTCACTTATGCAGTCACAATTGTTCTGCATGGAAATTATACAAAAAACATTTTTCTACTTAATGTTTGTTATAACAATTATTTTTGCCTTTATAAAGGGCAAAAGCTCGAAACGTCAGTAACCTCAATTTGCAAGATTGCGTTGCGTTAGGAACAGTGAAGGGGACGATGTAATGTTTAAAGGCCGATAATGAGGACTGGACGGGGATTTCAAGTCAGAGGAGAAGCCGAGGTATTTTTGAATAAAAATGAACAATCTTATAGGTAAAAAAGAACTTTAAAGTCGAAGAAGGTTTAACATGTAGCAAATTAATAAAAGCAAAGCTAAGATATACCACTTATTAACCGAGAGTGAGGTCATTACAGGGAAATCTCAGACCGAGGTCTTGTCCCAGTAGTTTTACTGAAAAAGAGCGGGTTGTCAGATCAGAAACCGGTTTTCATTCATGTGATGGCTGCCTCGACAAACTTACAGCAATTTTAATGCCAAAATATTAAAATTACTGCAGCTTTCTTGATCATTCCAAATTAAAGATCATTTAAAGACAAGGGGTTTTGTTTATATCTCAACATCAAACAAAGTCAAGAAACAAAAAACAAGTTTTACAAAGGATTTTAGCTGACATAAACACGTGAGCCATGATGGATGTTGAAACGAGTTGAAATTCGTCGGTCTTGTGGACGTTTGCATCGAGAAAAAGAGCCTACGGAAGCTTATGTTTCGATAAACAATAATAAGAACTTTATTCGAAATCACTGTCAACTTTTGAGGGAATTTATTTGTCTGTATCATACTTTATGAAGAAGATGAAAGGATGAGGAACGCTGACAACACATTGAGTCGAGTAAATCGTCCTTTTCACGATTTTTTAACCTTTTGTATGCAGAAAAAGAAAGACAATAACACTTCCTGACTTCAAAAACTATGTTTACTTTATTAGAAAAACTTACCGTGAATTTTAAAGCTTTTTAAAAGTGACTGAAAAGCAACGACATGTAAGCTTATATCTCAACAAAAGAATTAACCACTGTGTTGTTTACAAGGAAAGATAAAAAGTAAAAGTACACTTTTCAACTGTTATTGAGGTATGTGAAAGCCGTTTATGGTCTTAAGAGAATAAAAAAATAAGCTTTTGAGTATTCTCACAACCTATGAAATATGTGTATTCTCTCGTGAGTTTTTGCAGTATTGATTTGATTTTATCAAATTTTGCTTGTCAAAATGTTTGCAAAAACAGCCAATGCTTGTCACTTAGCCTTGTATTAAAGTTCTTATTATTGTTTATCGAAAAATAAGTAGGTTTTTGTTGTTGTTTTCACCTCGCGTTAGTAGACTATACAAACAAACTCAAAGCCACCGTCCAGCCGAGAAAAAATAATGACCGGTCATTACAAGAAAATAATGACCGGTCATTATGTGTCAGCAACCAATCAGAGCGCGCGGAATTTTGATGCCATATAATAAATATCAATAATCTGTACATAATATAATGTTCGTTGTCAATGAAATTCCCACAAGGAGATACACCTACTTGCAAGAAAGTTGTCGTACGAAAAAAGCTGAACATTTGTATTTAGTGTGTTAGGAATAAATTAAAAGTACAAAAGAAAGAGTTCAGCTTCATTAATTCATTGATCATCTTTTGTACTTTTAATTTATTCCTAACCCACTAAATACAAATGTTCTTTTTTCGTATAACAACGTTCTTGCAAGTAGGTGTATTAAGCAATAGCTTTTCAATTCTTTTCAGAGGAATGCTAACGAACTTGAATGCTAATGACTTGATGACATTTAATGTGTTTTTGTTTCAAACTTTCCATCGGTTGGCTGATTAGTATAATGGCTTAAAGCGAGAATACAGCACTGCAGAAGCTCTCGGTTCGTATCCTGGCGTTGGTACGCTGGACAATTACCTCATGAATGAGTTTTTGAATGCTGTTTACTGTATAAAAACTTTACAACTTTACAATTATCATCATACATTTGACATTACCTTTACTCTGTAGTAGAGAGCATTGGGTGTTTTCACCAAGTGACCAGGGTGCATGATGTGGTCCGAGCTACTCAGATTACAGATCCCCAGTTGTTGGTAAAAGTTGTACGAGATGCAGCGATCGTCCATGAAACAATAGAGTTGACATCCATCATTGTCGATGACTGACACGGTTTGAAAGGTATGGTTGACCAGGGCTTTACCATGCATTTCGTCCGATAACACTATGTTCTTAGAACAGGTGTCAGCTGCTAGAATCGATCATGGAAAAGTATTTTGATTCTGATCATGCATATGTTAGCGTGCTGTGCATCTGAAATGTTCTTCGTAAAGACGGCCTCGACTTATTTGAATCAATTGTGTCATGAATTTCTTTAAGAAATATCAATTCAAAGCATTTCATTATAAGAACGTTTCTAGTATCTATTTGTAATACTTTTAAATTAAAATCTATGCGGGGTATTTTTGCGACAGTCGACATTCTTTATCAATACATGGAACTATTTTTAATGTATCTGAATCGAGATATTTTGGAGTAAAGACAGACCAAAGACCTTTTCCAGATCAGTTCGCTTCACTGATTATAAATATAGATTCAAATCGAGGCTGAAGTGGGTAACATCCAATAGATGTATAGATTCGTCCTCTTCAGCCTCAACTTGAATCAATTGTTTCATGATCAATCATTCGAATTTTTTAAAACTAAGAAATTTCCATTTAAAGCAAGCAGAGAAAGCTTTGAGGAGGTCGTGATGAGAACGTTGCGTGTATCAATTTGTAATACTTTTTGAATAAAAATCTATGCAGTATATTTTTGCCACCAGCGGTCATTCTTACATCCTCGGGAACCCAGGGACAATCTTTTATCGCTCGTTTCTCGCTCCCAGAATAAATACCCCTGGGAACGTAGTTTGTTGGAGCTTTTTCCGAATTTTTAAAATTCAAACATATTTAACGACTTTCTTTGAATGGTTATCTTGATTTTCATTGGTCGACCTAATAAGGTCGACCAATCAGGAAAGAGCTGAATTTTCACTTCCGGAACAAGCTCCAACAGACTACGTTCCCAGGGGTATTTATTCTGGGAGCGAGAAACGAGCGACAGAAAATTACCCCTGGGTTCCCGAGGATGTCATTCTTAAGCAATATGGAACTTTTTATAATGTATATATATGTGAATCTTACTCAATGACCAGAGCAACTATAGAATAGCCTTCAATTGATATTCATGTAGTTGATCTTTTATTGAAAACGAGACAAAACAATACAACAGCATATCAAAAATACAGAAATATTGGTAGATTTTAGACTAGATCAGTATAATGTACGAGCTAGCGCCTGATTTGAACATTACTACATCAAATATCTTGCTATTATATGTTGGAGGCCAGAGTTGAAGTTACTTTAAACAGTATAGGCAGTGGTTTAGTAAATAGGCCAATTATAACAATGATATTCATTATTTATTCTAGATTGAAGAAGACATTAATGAATAGCAGCTAATAAATGTCGAGGTGTATCCATAACAACTAAAAAACCGTTATGTTGTTACCAAAAGACAAAGTTCTTCAAATACTAAAATATTTCAATCTCTAAGGAAATAAAAGTTTGAATTTTACTTTTTCTTTTAGTTTATATTATGTCTTGTCTTAACTTATATTTTGAGCAAGTATTGTTATATTTTTGAGTAATCAATATTTAACATTAAATGAAAACACGAAGTAATTTTGCGAATCATGTAATTATTTTCAAGAGTCCTGGGACCGTTATTGTGTTCTATGAATTTCTATAATCCTATGGAAAAAATGACTTACAGGAGGGAATAGTAACACACATTTAAACATCCTTTTCCCATCAGTTTTCATAGCGCGTTCTTCCATCTCCCTCCTATAAACTATTTTAGACATCTCTCCCTTCTCCATATTTTTCATTGAGATTTCTCCCAGTATTTTTGAATTATTTGAACGGCGTATTTCTCCCTCCTCCCTGATCCTTTCTAAAAAGTCAGAGACTAGTGCCAAAGTAAAACTTAGAATTTAAATTTAAACATTCACTTTGTAGCTTATTACAATTACAGTAACATCAATAAAGGATCCATATATCAATGTTACTTACCCAAACTTTTATACAAACAAAGTTGGTACAACATCAAAGCTATGAAGGGAGACATCACTCTGCACTGTGGCGTAGTCGAGTCCACGTATAGTCTGCGGCAAACCTAAACTAGGCCTGATCAGCCGTTTAATATAACCGAATACATTAAAGTGCTATTATCAAAGCAGGTGTTTAAAATGAATACGGCCAATATGGCAGTAATCAAGTGCTGATTATAACTTTTATAAAGATATTGACACTCTGGGAATGTTAAACAAACCATTCATATTCTAATGAACATTAATACAATTGAAGATTTACTACATTTGTTTTCAACTTTCTTTTTACCTACCGTTAATTTTTTTAACAGTTAGGGGCGTTCATATTTTTATCAGATCGATGAGGGGCTTTAAATCAGGGTCTGGGATGGGTGTCTGAGTAACTATTGCCAACAATTCTGGCCCGCCCTTTTTATTGCATGCTGAAGAAAAAAATGGCCCCTCAATTTTACACCGAAAAAAGTATATGTCGTTGATTATCATTATTATGTATTATGTTGGTATGAATTTTGAAAGGGAACTAGTAGGGGTGCAAAATCTCCAAAAGATCTCGAGCAGGGCTTTTATATAATCAAAGACTGATTCGGACTGAGTAATAACTGGTTATGAAACAAAACTTCAAAAGTTAGAAGTGCACATTCTTTTGTTTTAAATTCATTTGTTTTTTACTTGACGAACTTATAACTGACCAAAACCTATTCAATTCATTGGTTGATGTAAGAATGATGTTGTCTAGTGCACGGTTACTCACCCAATGTAAAGGAATCGGGAAATAAGATAAAGACTGAATTTGGAATCCGGATTGCCGCATCATTGGAAAAAGTAAACAAAAAGATAAAACAATGAGTCTCTTAACCATCTCATTCTATTTACTTTGTCTTGTCAAAGTGAAATACCAAATAGTCGATACCTTAAAAATAACTCGCACATAACTGAGTAACTATATAGATTTAATTTTTAAATTACCAGGATATTCATGTTTTTAGTAACAATAGCCTGTGCGCAGCCGTACACAAAACCACGCAGGCTAAATAACCACTCGCTGAGATATGGGTCCACGTTGGAATTCTATTTTTTTTTTAGACTAGCTTTTATTCCAAGGGGGAGGGGGGGGGGGAAATTGTTTTTATATGAAATTCTTTTGCACAGAATTATACTTATTTTCTAACAATTTACTGCATTGCTTGATAGGTTTCAACAATCAATTCCAAATATGTGTCAATGCATGTGCAGTAAATATTCAGTTTTATGCTGACATTCAAGCTAACGACACTTCACAATAACTTTAAGGAGGGAGAGTAACGCAATAACGTATACCTATCACAGAATTTTAACTCAAGACAATAAATAGAACAATGAAAGACACTTTGTTCATTTGATTTATATACTCTTTTATTCAGTGAATGTTATTACAATGTTAATTATATATTTCTATAAGTTGATGAATGAGCTAATTATAAACATTAAAGCAGGCACGCTAAAGAGTAAGTTCTATATACGACTTAATTGACCGCCTCTAATTATCATATTATTTAAAATTGCTGTTTTAAGAAAAACACAGCTAGAAAAACATACCGGGGATGGGACTCCCGTACAAAATGGATAAGGGAGCTCGACGGACCTTTAGGGTCCAAAATAAGACCCTCGCGTACCTTTTAGGGTCAGTTTTCGAACTTAAGATTATCACCCCCCCCCCCCCCCCCCCCTTGGGAAAGAGGCACTAGAACATTTTTCGTGGCTCAAAATACACAGCAGGGAGAAAGTTAGTCAAGCCTCTGGTAGCCAGGGTATTTAGTTATTTATTTACTGCTCAGTTGTTCTAGCCGAGTGTCTCGATCATCACATACACGTACACATGGCCCTTGTTATCATGTTCAGAAATATTCTTTAAGTCTTGTCCAAACCAAGCTCTGTATTCCTTTCCTGACTTCACTGATAATGGCGGTGACATCTCAGGGAATGGAAGCTCCGGGTCACTATTCTTCACTCCTGCAATTTTATATCCCAGACGACCGGTTGAACGGTAAGTAATTATTTTATCTGGTGGAGTGATTATTTTATTGTTGTCATCTGTGATGTGAATCATTAACCAGCCATTGGCTCCCCAATGTTGAGGTCTAATATGATTATAGTTTTTATTGTAGGTAACACCTGGACCTCTGTCGTACACAAGCTTGAATCTTAAGATGGTACAACTTGTCGGAATGGTGAATGATGCATATTGGTTGTTTTTAGTACCGATACGGACTGGCTCGGAAGTGACATTAAGCCATGAAACTATAGAAATAGAGGACTTCTAATTAGTGAAATATCGTACCGAAGAGAGGAGAGTAGGTCGGTCAACATAATTGAGGTAATATGATGGTTAATATAAGACAGAACGCTTATTTCACGACGTTTCGATGTCGTGAAATAAGCGTTCTGTCTTATATTATCAAAATTTGTCCAAAAGCCACTCTTTTGAAAATATGATGGATGGTGATTGATTAGAGTGATGGTACGTAGTGGTAATATAATAGTAAATGATAATGGTGGTAATTATAGTTAAGGTGAGGATGATGTGGTAATGATGACAGTGGTAATAGTAAATAATTAATAATGGTGATGATGATGATGATGGTGACGGGGGTGATAATAGTGAAATAATGATGTTGGTGTTGGAGGTGTTTGTGATGGTGATGCGGACGATGACGATAATATGGTGTTGGCGATGTGGATGCGCAATGGATAATGATGGTACGTAATGATAACGATGGTGATATTAAAGTTAATATGATTAATGTTGTTTATGACAATGGTGGTGGTGCATGTTGTTTATGACAATGGTGGTGGTGCATGTTGTTTATGACAATGGTGGTGGTGCATGTTGTTTATGACAATGGTGGTGGTGCATGTTGTTTATGACAATGGTGGTGGTGCATGTTGTTTATGACAATGGTGGTGGTGCATGTTGTTTATGACAATGGTGGTGGTGCATGTTGTTTATGACAATGGTGGTGGTGCATGTTGTTTATGACAATGGTGGTGGTGCATGTTGTTTATGACAATGGTGGTGGTGCATGTTGTTTATGACAATGGTGGTGGTGCATGTTGTTTATGACGATGGTGGTGGTGCATGTTGTTTATGACAATGGTGGTGGTGCATGTTGTTTATGACAATGGTGGTGGTGCATGTTGTTTATGACGATGGTGGTGGTGCATGTTGTTTATGACAATGGTGGTGGTGCATGTTGTTTATGACAATGGTGGTGGTGCATGTTGTTTATGACAAGGGTGGTGGTGCATGTTGTTTATGACAAGGTTGGTGGTGCATGTTGTTTATGACAAGGGTGGTGGTGCATGTTGTTTATGACAAGGGTGGTGGTGCATGTTGTTTATGACAAGGGTGGTGGTGCATGTTGTTTATGACAAGGGTGGTGGTGCATATTGTTTATGACAAGGGTGGTGGTGCATATTGTTTATGACAAGGGTGGTGGTGCATATTGTTTATGACAATGGTGGTGGTGCATATTGTTTATGACAAGGGTGGTGGTGCATATTGTTTATGACAATGGTGGTGGTGCATGTTGTTTATGACAATGGTGGTGGTGCATGTTGTTTATGACAATGGTGGTGGTGCATGTTGTTTATGACAATGGTGGTGGTGCATGTTGTTTATGACAATGGTGGTGGTGCATGTTGTTTATGACAAGGGTGGTGGTGCATATTGTTTATGACAAGGGTGGTGGTGCATATTGTTTATGACAAGGGTGGTGGTGCATATTGTTTATGACAAGGGTGGTGGTGCATATTGTTTATGACAATGGTGGTGGTGCATATTGTTTATGACAAGGGTGGTGGTGCATATTGTTTATGACAATGGTGGTGGTGCATGTTGTTTATGACAATGGTGGTGGTGCATGTTGTTTATGACAATGGTGGTGGTGCATGTTGTTTATGACAAGGGTGGTGGTGCATATTGTTTATGACAAGGGTGGTGGTGCATATTGTTTATGACAATGGTGGTGGTGCATGTTGTTTATGACAAGGGTGGTGGTGCATATTGTTTATGACAAGGGTGGTGGTGCATATTGTTTATGACAATGGTGGTGGTGCATGTTGTTTATGACAATGGTGGTGGTGCATGTTGTTTATGACAATGGTGGTGGTGCATGTTGTTTATGACAATGGTGGTGGTGCATGTTGTTTATGACAATGGTGGTGGTGCATGTTGTTTATGACAATGGTGGTGGTGCATGTTGTTTATGACAATGGTGGTGGTGCATGTTGTTTATGACAATGGTGGTGGTGCATGTTGTTTATGACAATGGTGGTGGTGCATGTTGTTTATGACAAGGGTGGTGGTGCATATTATTTATGACAATGGTGGTGGTGCATGTTGTTTATGACAATGGTGGTGGTGCATGTTGTTTATGACAATGGTGGTGGTGCATGTTGTTTATGACAATGGTGGTGGTGCATGTTGTTTATGACAATGGTGGTGGTGCATGTTGTTTATGACAATGGTGGTGGTGCATGTTGTTTATGACAAGGGTGGTGGTGCATATTGTTTATGACAAGGGTGGTGGTGCATATTGTTTATGACAATGGTGGTGGTGCATGTTGTTTATGACAATGGTGGTGGTGCATGTTGTTTATGACAATGGTGGTGGTGCATGTTGTTTATGACAATGGTGGTGGTGCATGTTGTTTATGACAATGGTGGTGGTGCATGTTGTTTATGACAAGGGTGGTGGTGCATATTGTTTATGACAAGGGTGGTGGTGCATATTGTTTATGACAATGGTGGTGGTGCATGTTGTTTATGACAATGGTGGTGGTGCATGTTGTTTATGACAATGGTGGTGGTGCATGTTGTTTATGACAATGGTGGTGGTGCATGTTGTTTATGACAATGGTGGTGGTGCATGTTGTTTATGACAATGGTGGTGGTGCATGTTGTTTATGACAAGGGTGGTGGTGCATATTGTTTATGACAATGGTGGTGGTGCATGTTGTTTATGACAATGGTGGTGGTGCATGTTGTTTATGACAATGGTGGTGGTGCATGTTGTTTATGACAATGGTGGTGGTGCATGTTGTTTATGACAATGGTGGTGGTGCATGTTGTTTATGACAATGGTGGTGGTGCATGTTGTTTATGACAAGGGTGGTGGTGCATATTGTTTATGACAAGGGTGGTGGTGCATATTGTTTATGACAATGGTGGTGGTGCATGTTGTTTATGACAATGGTGGTGGTGCATGTTGTTTATGACAATGGTGGTGGTGCATGTTGTTTATGACAATGGTGGTGGTGCATGTTGTTTATGACAATGGTGGTGGTGCATGTTGTTTATGACAAGGGTGGTGGTGCATATTGTTTATGACAAGGGTGGTGGTGCATGTTGTTTATGACAATGGTGGTGGTGCATGTTGTTTATGACAATGGTGGTGGTGCATGTTGTTTATGACAATGGTGGTGGTGCATGTTGTTTATGACAATGGTGGTGGTGCATGTTGTTTATGACAATGGTGGTGGTGCATGTTGTTTATGACAATGGTGGTGGTGCATGTTGTTTATGACAATGGTGGTGGTGCATGTTGTTTATGACAATGGTGGTGGTGCATGTTGGTTATGACAATGGTGGTGGTGCATATTGTTTATGACAATGGTGGTGATGCATGTTGTTTATGACAATGGTGGTGGTGCATGTTGTTTATGACAATGGTGGTGGTGGTGGTGCATGTTGTTTATGACAATGGTGGTGGTGGTGGTGCATGTTGTTTATGACAATGGTGGTGGTGCATGTTGTTTATGACAATGGTGGTGGTGCATATTGTTTATGACAATGGTGGTGGTGCATGTTGTTTATGACAATGGTGGTGGTGCATGTTGTTTATGACAATGGTGGTGGTGGTGGTGGTGGTGCATGTTGTTTATGACAAGGGTGGTGGTGCATGTTGGTTATGACGATGGTGATGGTGATGGCGATCTGCAATTTACCTCGGTTAATAGAGCAGTTTTCTCCCTTGAAGTCCTCAGTACAGATACAGCTGTAGCCATTCACAAGATCTTTGCAGGTTCCCTGGTTCTGGCTGTTGACGCATTCATCAATGTCTGCAAAAATGAATCCAGTCGTCAAATTGATTTTCAGGTAATACATAGTTAAAATCTAGAAAAAGTCAATTTGTATAAGGAGTTGGAAAGAGGAGGGGAGGGGTGGTGCATTACATTGCATTTACAGATCACACTGATAAAATAATATGATGTAATTCATGGGATATGGTGATGTCATACACATATTATATATGACTTGTGAAATGTTGTATATGCCAATGTCAGTTCAAGATATGACTCCCAGGCACGAAAACCTTGGCCTGTAAGCCTTGACTTGAATCCATTGTGAATAACAGTTTACATATAGCTGAGATAACCGCTGCAATAAATCATAGTCTGACATCAAGTCAACCTAAAAGTCATTTAATAATTTTTCATTTGATGATGAAGGGCTAAAGCTCGAAACGTCAGTTAAGTTAAGTTTACGCTTTTTACGGTGTTACAAATTAACTCATTAATAATTTATTATCTCAGAGACCAATTACAACTTTTTATTTCAGTCACGTGCATAGGTCTTGATACACCGATCAAACACTGATCAAGACACTGATCAAGACACTGATCAAGATACTGATCAAGACACTGTATAAATTACCTTAAAAGTAATTTCTCATTCATATTTCCATTATAATTCACTCTCTTTTTTTTCTTTATTCTCCATCGGCCTTGTGCTTTCATCCGTTTCTCGGTGTTTGGATCCCCTGATCAAATACTCGCACTCGATTTTGAACTATTACATCAATGCAAACACCGAAGCAGCCTATACTAGTTTACTCGTTAGTTTCATTTACAATTCACGTAACTTATTGATATTGGATGACGTCACTTAAGTTGTAACCGTGAAATCAATGGTGACGTCACTAAATAGACATGACGTGAATATGGTACTTTTAAATAGATGTCATCAATAAAGGCACTTAATAAATTTTGGACTTACTTGTCTCACATTGGTTCCCTGTAAACCCAGGTTTACAATGACATTGATGGGTACCGCCCTTGACAGTGCAAGACTCCACATTCCCACTTATGCAATCACAATTGTTCTTCATGGAAATTATAACACAAAACCTTTACTTCTATTTAATGTTAATTATTATCATGATTTATACCATTTATAATATTAGTATATTCATCATCATTATCATCACTACCATTATTGTTATAGTCGTTGTTATTCAGGTCATTATTTGTAATTATTATTTTCAAAAGTACCCGTATGCTATCAATGATATGGCGATTGCACGACCGAAAGGAATACTGGGTCTAATCAATATCGATTGTTGTTTTATAGACATAAACTGAAGCTACTACGAAATACCATACAGCTCCAATAAGTGAAGAAGAGCTTATAGTACAAAATTCAAAAAGTTCTGGTTTATCTTGTAATTCTGCTTTATTTTACCACGGTATGTATACGATTACGTTTGCTTTTCCCTGTTACGAGTATAAGAAGAGTATTAAAGTAGTAAGGAGGAAAGAAAGAAAGGAAGAAGGAACTAGTAGGTCTACCTACGGATGAATGTGTGTAAGTGCTAATTATAGACACCGGAAGCCGATAACTAAGTGTTTTTAAATATTGATAAGTATCGTGTTTCTGCATGATTCATCGTTAAATAGTTGACAGACAGCGAGTATGACCCGAATTGTCTGGCTTGTATATATATAAATTTAAGTCAGCGTAATCAAATATAAATCTTGATAATATATCTTTTAATATAGATACCGATGTACAATGTGTAACTGGTTTCTAGACTCGTACGCAAACATCAAGTTCACAGCATGACAACCCAACTATTCGTTTAATTAATATTGTTTGTCCAAGCCTGTCAAAATGAACGGGGAATCCCCGTATATCAATGAAGGGGGTTTTATGGAGGGATTTTCCCTTTTTATAGTCATGGTTATATATTCGGATCAATAAACAAAGGCCAAGTTATTCTCTGTTTATCGCTGTACAAGAAGGCTTTCACCCATAATTGTCTTGAAGTGGGTAAGCACGAATTATACACACAGCGTAAAAATGATTAATATGTTCTGTACATTGGATTCCGTAAGTGATGATGATAAGTTGTAATTGTCTAAGGCTGTGTATTGTTTAGAAAGACTGTTGATGCTAGCTAGTAGTGTCTGAACTGATTTTCGGCAACGTAAGTTGAAGTCACTAGTCATCAAATAATGCACAAGGCCATTGCGATTTCTAACATATCATGCCAAAGGCCTTTAAATTAATATGATCAATAGTAACTTTGTTTGAGGAATAACATGATTTTTTAAATATTCCAGACATTTATTTCTTGCTTGCAGGACCATTTGTGAATGTTAATTTTTTATTGATTTTAAGAACATTGGATTGTGCTGACTTACTAGTATCAAGAATGGAACAACTCATCCTGGTAGAGAATGAACAAACAGGTGTAGATAATAAGAATCAAGGTAAATGATTTCGATCATCAAACATAATATCAGCTTCAGTTAAGAAATAAGAATGAAACGCTCGACTACTTCGCCGAATTATGGATGCCCGATGCACGCTGTTTAAGCACAAACAAAAGCTTACATTTTTTAACTATATCAACAGTGAGCACAACTTATGACATATCTGATGTTGATAATGACGAAGATGATATAATAATAATAATAATAATAATAATAATAATAATAATAATAATAATAATAATAATAATAATAATAATAATAATAATAATAATAATAATAATAATAATAATAATAATAATAATTTAATTCTTAAAAACGCATAATTACATGGTCTCAATGCTTTTTACAATGTAAAATAAATAGAATATAAATATCATTAAAAAAGTAAATAAATAAAGTCAGAGTATATAAATATATAAATAAAAATCAATCAATAATGAAATAATAAAATATAAAACCAACTTGTTGTGTCCATTAGGCTAATGTGGCGCCGCGCATGCGCATTGACCATTTGGCCGAGTTAGTTTCATTCAGAAATAGACACAAAAATTACAAAGAAATGTATGTACCTTTTATTTATTCTTGAAATATTTCTTTTGTTATCGATGTTCCACTTTTTCCACAAATTGTAAACAGTAGATTGACGTTTTAACTTTCGTATGGCGATAGAATAAAAGTTAATTTGAAGTCCAAAGTTGTTCAGAAAAAGGACATGAAAAAGAGTCCGATATAGCCATAAGCCGCCATAGAGTTCTTTAGAAACCACTGTCACTTGGTGATAATAAAGTCCTTAAAACAACGCTTTAACTTTCAAACTTTTGAGGTCCACAAATCGTAAATTGTACATCGATGTATTGACATTGATATTGCGATATAAAATATCATATGGTATTTTCAAGTTCAAAGTTGTTCAAAAATCAGTTTTGAAAGACACCAATATAGCTGTAGGCCGCCATAGCGTTCTTGAACATCATTGCCTCTTCGTGGTGCCACAGATAAGAACATTTACTGTTGAGAAAGAATTCCTTTCATGTAGACCAATCTACTCTTGAAACCACATCAATAAACGCGATTTTTTGCCAAGAAACGATAACTACTCTTCAATTCAAGTGTCTCAATCCCTTTTAGAGAAATTTTGCATTGTTTTCTCACCTCACAAGGCGTAAAACGTACAGTTCAAGTCGATATATTTTACATTTGAAACGTAGAGAATCGATTTGCACGACTTGATCGGCCATGTTTTCTTGTTTAAAGCTTAGTAGCCTCGCCTAAAATCTTTTGGGGTTCCTATGGTGAAAAATTCGCGGATTTATTTGGCGCGAATTACAAATTTCAAAATTAAAAAAAAAAATGTCAGATGTAAATAGACGCCTCAACGATATCAACCCGGACGCCATTTTTTTTTCTGTTTGCGCATGCGCATTGCTTACGTTCTGTATGAGCCCGCGAAATTACCCCGAACCGCTGACTGTAGAGAATTTCTGGGTATGTGTAATATTTTTTAAATAGGATTGATGATATACACCTATTTCAGAAAACGTTGTCGCAGCTAAAAATCAACAAGCATATCATTAAGCCAAGACCGAAATGAATGCTGGTTTGTGCTGCTAATACATTGAAATCAGACTTGTTTTCTAGCGAACTAATAAAAAAATATTGTTTTACAATTGTATTACGATCAATTTTTGATAACAAGTCTGATTTCAATAAAACCAGCATTCATTTCGGTCTTGGCTTAGCTCGGATGCTTTTTAAAAAAAATACTTGTATATTTATAATTATCTCAACAGTTACTGATATTCACTATGTTAATGATGCCAAAGATGACGTTGATGATAACAAGGAGAACAAAATCTTTGAGTATGACGTGTTTATCTCGTACAGTAAGAGTGACCGTCCTTGGGTCAAGGATTTCCTCCTTCAAACACTAGAACAACAAGGAAAGAAAGTTTGTATTGACTATCGCGATTTCCCGGCCGGTCTGGCAGTCACAGATAACATAGTACATGCTGTTGAGAGCAGTCACGTGACCATCCTGGTATTGACCCCAACCTTTGTGGAGAGCGAGTGGTGCATGTTCGAAAGTAAACGCGCTCTTTTGTCGTCCCTGACAACCACTAGAGGTTTGTATAAACTTGAGAAATGTGTTGTGACTTGATGTAATGTCGTTTGGTGTGGTGTGGTGATGTGATATGTGGTGTGGTGTGGTGATGTGATATGTGGTGTGGTGATGTGATATGTGGTGTGGTGTGGTGATGTGATATGTGGTGTGGTGATGTGATATGTGGCGTGGTGTGGTGTGGTGTGGTGTGGTGATGTGATATGTGGTGTGGTGTGGTGATGTGATATGTGGTGTGGTGTGGTGATGTGATATGTGGTGTGGTGTGGTGATGTGATATGTGGTGATGGATGGATGTTGAAACGAGTTGTTTTAATTCGTCGGTCTTGTGGACGTTTGCATCAAGAAAAAAGCCTACTGAAGCTTATTTTTCGATAAATGATAAGAAACGAAGTCACCGACAACTATTGAAGGAATTAATTTGTCTGTGTCGTACTTTATGAAGAAGATGAAAGTTGAAAGCACTAGGATCGCTGACAGGCCTTTGAATCAAGCAATTCGACCTTTTTCAAGATTGTTTAACCTTTTGCATGCAGAAAAAGAAAGACATGAAAACTTCCTCACTTCAAGAACGTTGTTAACTTTGTTAACAAACTTATCGTGAGTTTTACAGCTTCAGTAAAAGTGACTGAAAAGCAACGGCATATATCAACAAAAACAGCTGTTGTTTACCGAAAGAAAGATAAAAACTAAAAGTATACTTTTCAACTATCATTGAGGTATGTGAACGAGCTTTATGTTCTTTAAAGAAATAAAAAAACTTTTGTGTATTCTCACAACCTTTTGTGTATTCTCTCGTGAGTTTTTGGAATTATATTGATTTGATTTTCTCAACATTTGCTTGTCAAAATGTTTGCAAAAACAACCAATATGCTCGCCACTTAATTTTCTCTCAGTCGGTTTTTGTTTATTTTATCGCATTCTATCAATGTTTTGGTCAATTCATGATCGTACAAACGTTTCACCTGCTTTTTGCCATAACACAATTAAAAAAAAAAAAAATGATTTCACGACGCCGGTCCAGAAAAAATATTGTATTGCCCGTGGTCGTTACAGGAAAATTACGGCCCTCTCGTGAGAGCCGATTAGCCAATCAGAGCGCGCGGAATTTTGATGCCATATAATAAAAGCTCATAGTGACTCCTTCTTGTTGAGCGTGGGTGGGCTGTTGCGGCTCTTGTGGCCTCCTTTTATCATACTTCGTAGCATTTTGCGCCACACTACCTCTAAGCTGGTCAAATTCTTCTCGCTAATATCCCATGTATGTGCGGTGTACGTGAGGCGCGATCGACAATAGGCCTGTAGGAAGTTACGTCGAATACCCATTTTTTTATGGGATGGTCGGTCAAAACGCGTTTAAGTTCACTGTACTTGCCCCATGCAGGAGCTATGCGCTGTGCTGTCATAGCTGAGTCGTTGTTCGGGTACGCCCAAGTACTTAAACACTTTGGAGTTCTTGATCTTGGTCCCGTTAAGCTCTATCAGATTTTCCTCCTCGTAGTCTGTTGAGTTGACAGCCTGCGTTTCGGTCTCCTTCACTGATAACATAAGACAGTATTCTACCAGTGTGTCGTTGATAATGTTGATTGCTGCATGAATGGATGACTTGGTGCTGAATAGGAAGGCAGCATCGTCTGCATATAGGATTTTCTTTATCCAAGTGTGACCATTGGCATGGCATGTTGTCGGTTGTGCTCTATTTGTACATTCTCCTGGGATGCAGTACTCAAAGTGAATGCCGTACGCTATGCCAAGTTGGTTGGTTAGGCGACGGTCGATAATGCGCGCTACAAAATCAAGGTATACATTAAAGAAAAGGTGACTCAATACCACCCTGCCGGCACCCCTCTTGTATGTCGATCTTGGTATTGTGTCCTTTGATGGTGCCGGTAGTTCCTGTATATATAGCATTTCAGATAGGGCTGGACCTAGTTGTAACATTATCGTACACGACAAGGTTACAACTAGGTCCAGCGTGGTGGGAGGTGATATGAATGCGATACAGTACGATGTTATTTGATGTGGTGTGGAGTATTGTGCTGTGGTGATGCGTTGTGTGCTGTGCTGTGTGTTGTTGTGTGGTGTGGTGTGGTGATGCGTGCTGTGGTGTGGTGTGTTGTAGTGGGAGGTGCTATGATACGATGCGATACAGTACGATGTTATTTGATGTGGTGTGGTGTATTGTGGTGTATTGTGGTGTGGTGATGCGTTGTGTGCTGTGCTGTGCTGTGCTGTGTGGTGTTGTGTGTTGCATGTGTGCTGTGATGTGATGATCCGTGCTGTGGTGGTGTGTGGGGTGATGTGATACAATACGATACAGTACAGTACAATGTTATTTGATATGATGTGGTGTGACGTGACGTGTTATGTGCAATATCATGATGCAGTAGAAAAAAAATCGTCATTATTTTTATTAGCTCGTGTTCTTCCACTGATTCTAATGGAATGTAAAATACCCAATATCTTGACGCACTTGACTTACTTGGATCACACAAGTGAAGATGTACAACCCTACTTCAAAGAACAACTTATTGATAGCCTTGACAAGGCTAAAACATGGTCACCTAAGACAGGTAAGAACTTAGAGGCAGGCCTGTGGGATTTATTCACTGATAAACGCCGCTACACACCTTTTGTAGATTCAGTAGCAAAAAATATCTCTATTTTTTAAAATTATTATTCTTTTTTTTGTTTTGTTTTTTTGTTTACCTTTTTAGGGGAGTCTTTCGGAAGTGATATAATACCTATTACAGATGTTGTAAATGTCGTCAACAGCACTTTGGAACACAAGCGCCTGTGCCGCGAGCACCGTGAAAGTGTCATCCGTCGAATTATCTCTGCATTTTTTTCGTTCAACTCGATGTCATGTAAAATTCAATCCTGTGTTTGTATTCCGTATCTAGTTGTCTTGGCATCGTATTTTATATTTATGATCATGGGTATTGTCGTCATTTCTCGGCTAAATTATATCAACGCTGAATTGAGTCCAAATTCGACCAGCTCCACTTCCTCGCATATATTCCAGGGTTTTAATCTGAGGGCGGAAATGGTAAAAGCACCAATTATAAAAACATCAATGACTTTCAGCTGTCAATCGATACAAGTAACGAAAAGATATGTCCAGGGTCCTATCATGGTAGATGTCTATGCCTTCAAGGAACCCGCCAATCAAGTGATCTACGCAAGAAAGACAAATATGATTCACAATGAGACATGTTTACCTCAGAAACGTCTGTTCAAGCAGAAGAGGTTCCGAATTTATGGAAATGTGTCCGTCACGGCGAAGTTTTGTTTTCAATCAGCGAATCCTGATCAGAATGCCACGTTATGGATTTACAAGCTACAAAATACTGATGAAACGGAGGACTTTGATACTTCCAGTGAATTTAACCCTGAAAACGTCTTTGTGAAGCACACAGAGTACACAGTTTCTGCAAATCAAACATATTGCAATGTTGCTGTTATGAAAGGCCAGAAGCTTCAAGACAACGAGTACAGTAATTTTGTATTCTACAATCCAGGACCTTCAATGATTTTCCTGAATGTCTCCACCACCATGAAAATACCGAGTTACAAGGCAAACCTAGCTAAACATTCCTGTCTAAATGCGTCTGAATGCGAGGTCCCATCCCCCAATGGGTTCATAATAGTCGCCATAAACATCAGCATACCGACCATCCGGGAACTAAACGATATCACAGTTAAATGCATTTACAAAACACCAGTGGTCTTGTATTATGTTGCTATGGTGGCAATATTTGTTTTTGGTTGTCTGCTGCTCCACACCTTAAGAAAAATCTACAACAAAAAATGCGTTCGTCGATTAAGAAGTTGGTATTTCCAAAGGGAGAAGGTACGTAAGAAGATCGGACAGGACGGACTTCAAATTCTGGATGAAGAGTATGCTGATGTACATGCATTCCAAAAAAATGTTATATAGCCCTGTTTGTTTGTTTGTTTGTTTGTTTGTTTGTTTGTTTGTTTGTTTGTTTGTTTGTTTGTTTGTTTGTTTGTTTGTTTGTTTGTTTGTTTGTTTGTTTGTTTGTTTGTTTGTTTGTTTGTTTGTTTGTTTGTTTGTTTGTTTGTTTGTTTGTTTGTTTGTAATTTTCCTGAGATAGGCTTGTTAATAAGCTCGGTAAAAAGGAATTTCCAAAAACTGCGGTTATTTTCATTTGCAAATTAATGTTCATTAGAATATGGACCTGACGACTTGACGACGGTGCAGAGTGATGTCTCCCTTCATAGCTTTTAATTACTGTTGTACCAACTTTGTTTCTACAAAAGTTTGGGTATGTAGCATTGATATATGGATCCTTTCTTGATGTTACTGTTTTTGTAATAAGCTGCAAAGGGAATGTTTAAATTTTGATGTTTGATTTTTACAAGGGCACTAGTCTGTAGCGTCGTCGTGTCAACGTATAGTCTGCACTACAAACTTCCACTGGGAGACCAGCCGTTTAATTAACCGAATACATTAAGTAACGATCCGCGTAAGAACGATAGCAGGAACGGCAAGGAATGTGCAAAGGTGATAATTGTGGTATTGTTTATTTATGCAATAACTTCCTTATACAAATAGTCCTACTAAAATTATAGAGACATTCTATGTGGGGAACACTGCAAATTGTCTACCTTTTCTTTCTTTTTTCTCTGACTCCTCTGATTGGTTTAAAACTTCTAACTCTATATAAAACTTTGCAGAAACGTGTAAAATCGATACATCCCATTATATATTAGAAAAAATCTCACAATTTGGATATGGGGAAAGTGAAATGCCGCAGAACAAAAGGAAGTGCTATTGTTTTTATAAGTATCATTACTTAATCAAAGCAGGTGTTTAAATATGGCCAATATGGCAGTAGTCACGTGCCGATTAAAACTTGTATAACGATATTGACACTCTGTTGATGAAGGTTAAATAAACCATTCATATTATAATGAATATTGCAAACGAAGACAACAATTGTTTTGAATGAACTTTCTTTTACCGACCGTTAATTTTTGTAACAGTTAGGGGCGTTCATTTTTTTTATCATATGAGGGGCTTTTTATCAGGGTCGGGGGTGGGTGTCCCTGAGTAACTCTTATCAACAATTCTGGCCCATTCTTTTAATTGCTGCAGAAAAAATAGCCCAGCAATTTTACACCACCAAAAGAATATGTCGTTACTTTAGGGCATGATGGGGGAATCTGCAAACGAAATTGAGCAAGGCTTTTATACTCCAGAAAATACCGAAGAATAAAAGACTGATTCGACTGAATAATAGAGGGGGCTACAATCTCGGCAAAAACTAAGTGAGAGAACTGCTTCAAAATAGGGACACTAGTCTTTACCGTAATGCGCGTGCTTTTTGGGCTTCAATGTGTTAATTGTTAAAACCACTCCCCCCTCCCCCCACTACACAATGCTGGCCTGGCAGTCATCAAGGAATCATGCTAACTGAAAACCAACATTGCATGGAGGGGGAGGGGAGGATTACAGGGAAAATGTATAGTTAAAGGTCAAAATAGAGAAAACCGTAAAAGTGTCTCACTGGTTTCTGCCAAGATTGTAGTTATGAAATTCGGCAAATCAAAAATTCAGAAGTTAGAAGTGCAAACTTTTTTGTTTTAAATTCATTTGTTTTTTACTTGACGGACTTGTAACTGACCAAAACGTATTCGATTCATTGGTTGATGTAAGAATTGTTTTGTCTAGTGTACTGTTACTCACCCAATGTAAAGGAATCGGCAAATAAGATAAAAACTGACTCAGTTTGGAATCAGGAATGCCGCATCATTGGAAAAAGTAAACAAAAAGAAAAAACAGTCTCTTAACCATCTCATTCTATTAACTTTGTCTTGTCAGAGTGAAATACCAAATGGACGCATACTACGTAGATCCATACGACAATAAAGACTCTACCTTCTTCAAGATTGTTTAAATGGTTTATTTGCAGATAGCAACCCCAAAATTAACACTGTGTACTATAAGCTTTTAACCGTATATAAAAATAATTTAAAAATCAATCAAATCAATTAAATGCACTTCTACAAAAATAACATGCAACAAAATGCTCACAAACACGAATTAGGTGTCTTTTCATACTTATAGTTATAGTCATACTTATAGTTTAGCTGCTGGTCTCTACTCGTAAGTCATTCTCATGATCAAAGGTAAAAGTATCAGGTATGATCGTCGTATCTCTTAGGGGTAAAATATCACCAACGTGGTATCTTTTATGGTATTAATAAAGTAATTCATTATAGAGATTTCCACATTTATTGGTGTCGTTTGGGGTAAAAAAGAAGGAAAAGCCCCTTTTGTTTCGTCTACCATGTATCATAACCACGCTTCAGTTGTCGTTGTGTTTATTGTGTGCTAGCTATAAAACGTCGTCCGTGCAACGTTCTCTTTCCGATATCTTTTAGGGGTGTTCGCGACGAGCATACCCGATACTTTTACCCATTATTTATCCTCTTGGCAAACAGAATCCTACTTTATCCAGTTAGCGGCAGAGATTGCATGTCTTCTCGCAGTTCTTCTATCTCCATCTTCGCCACAAAATACTACTGCAACGGCCCTTATTCTTGTAATATTGACAGTAATGTTGGTGAGTTTGTCTCCACAAGCTGAAAAAAATAATTAACTTACAAAACAAAACTGTACAAATTGTTTATCTAGAGTGAATTGTTGTGTATATTAGTTGTATCTTAAATATAACGCAGGGGACTATGGGTATAACCTATATGAATACATAATAAATATGATGGTGTGATGTATTAGAATAGGCCTGCTCTGGGGTCCATGTTCGCCTATTACCGCCTATTACCGCCTAATACCGCCTAATACCGCCTATTACCGCCTATTACCGCCTATTACCGCCTGATTCCACTTAATGCCGCCTATAGGTAATAATTCTAAAATCATCTAATATTATAACATCATTATTTTCCTTTTGGGTAAATCAATTCAAAAATATCCGCTATAGAAGGGAATTAATAATTCCTCCTATAGCTATATGGAACAACTGGACCATCGATCCTGACCATGGATGCACATGCATAAATGCATTTAAAATATACTGTAGTAAAATGGAAGACTGGACATTTCTGATAGTCACTTCAAGTACTCTAGCTATAGTGAGACTTACAAATATACTATTTGTATATTCCTTCACTCTTACATGCATGTACTTGAAATGTACCAAAAATATGGGTCTGAATTAAAAGGTCAGGTTAGAAAATACCTTCTGTGTGTATGATTATGATTGTCGCGGAGAACTAAGCAATTTATGTAATTGCAATTATAGAAGCCTGAAAAAAATTCGGGACTTCAATGGGATTTGAACCCATGACCTTTGCAGTACCGGTGCAATGCTCTACCAACTGAGCTATGGCCGGGTTCAAATCCCGTTGAAGTCCCAAATTTTTTTCGGGCTTCTATAATTGCAATTACATAAATTACTAACTAATAGTTTTTATTTAGTGACTATAATTACATGTAGCTATAGTCACTACCTGGAGTCACTATCACTCAACTGGAACAACTTTAGTAACAATACAAAAGGGAAAGCAATGCAAATATTCAAGAGTTTAGAAAGTTAATGCTTTATTTAATAACCCGTGAAACTGGCAAAGTTTACTTATTAGAGTGTAATAGACCGATTCAAACAATAGAAAACAAAAGAATTAGACTGTAATAGTACTACATTTTTCATGGGTTTGTGAAAACTACTCTGATGAAATGCAATGTTGAAACAATAAAGTTTGCCTCTATTGAATAAATTATTAACTTTCTATGGTCTATTAACTTTCTATGGTCTTGAGTATTTGGTTTCCCTTGTGTATTGTTACTAAAGGTGTCAAAACTATTAGTTGGTATTACTCTTTACATTTTACTGATTTCATGGACATAGTGTAAGCACTCTGATTAAACGTTTTAATTCATACTAGAGTACAAGACAATACTAGAGTACAAACACTAAAAGTGTGCAGCATAAATACCACTAAATACTGCTAAATTAGTCTAATTTTATTGTTCTCTATTGTCTAATCAACACTATTTACTGCTAAATAGTGCCAAGTGCTGCACACTTTTAGTGTTTGTACTCTATTACGCATTCCTCACGATTGTATAGTGAAATGAAACAAAATGAAATAATAATTCAAGTCAATAATCACTCTTTTTAATGCTGATCGGCAGTGTTGCTTGTATCACAATATTGTTGATCAAAGTGAGCAAAATGATTCATTGGAAAGAGAACATTGGACTATTAAACGGTGTAAAATCAACGTGTATGTTGCATTACACAATGTTCATCTATTTCTCTAGATTAATTTAATATTTTGCAGTCACTCATCGTGTGATCGAGTTGAAGTTATGTAATCTTATTTCACAAAGAAGTAAAAAGGTATACTTATCATCAGCCAGGATCCTGTACATTTCCAAAATCAAATCAAGACATCAAAGAGGCAATATCTGGCCGGCACATTTTGAAAATAACCTATTTTCCCCCATAACTACAGAATTTGTCACTTGTGTCAACTACCTTTGTGAAAAGTAACACCGCTGTTCAAATGTAGTGTGGATTTTAGGTAGGTACTTCATGTATGGTATATTGTGTGGTCTCAAGTAAATATGTATGTGTAAATGAAACACTAGTTATGGTACATGAAGTACCAACCTAAATTCCACGTTACTTTTGATCAGCGGTGTAATTTTTCACTGTGTTTAGTATTTTGTATACATTTTTGTAGATAAGCAAATGAGATTTTCTTTTAAAAACAAATTAAGATTATCCACTGAACCATTTGTCTGAGGTTTATACTGTCAATTTTTCATCTGCAATGCTTCATAACTTAAGTCTTTTCTACTCTAATGAATTGGGAAATCACCATGCCAAAGGTAGGCAAGCTCCTTTACTCTAAAAGTGTACACAAATAAACCCGTAAAATACACTTCAGATTATTTAAGATTATTATCTAATTAATTCTTCTGTTTTCTTTTGTGTTTGAACTTTAACTGAAATATATTATCTTCTTTTTAGTCACCATATAAGACGAACAAATGATAAATGCAGAGAATGTCAGATGTTTTATATAAGCTCCATCTGTTCAAAGGAACTTTCTTTAAACTTCACAAAGATAAGCATTTTAATTCAGATATATGGTGATTAAAGCCAAATCATAGTGGTGTTTCATTATTCAAGTATGTGAAATACACTTAAGCTTATGATGCACTACTATACTCTTAAATTAATCTTATATTTCTATTGTGTTTATTTGACTACTAAAGTAATACGTTTTATAAAATGATTCAATATGTAATGAAAAGCATAACATCAGTTAATAAAACTGTTTGTGAATAAAAAATTGCTTGGTGTGCACAAACAAAAATAATTGATGTCATGTGTTGTTATATCTATTTGTATATATTACTTTACAAAATTATTTTTAATTTTTTTATATATTTATGTCATTATATATGTCATATTACCTATAGAATAGACATATCCATACACACACACACACATGTATATATATGTCACACTTTTGAAAAATACTATGTATATATATATATATGTATGAATGTTTAAATTAAGTCACCCAAAATTACCTAATGTTGCAATATTTTGCTCCTTTTTTGCCAACATCACCTAATATGCCTGATATCAACATAATTTGCTGCAACATTTTGCTCTTTTTGGCCAATACCGCCCAATACCGCCTAATGCCGCCATTAGCCGCTGCAATATTTTGCCTTTTTTGGCCAATACCGCCATATATCCTAATGCCGCCATTAGCCGCGGCGGTTTTGGACCCCAGAGTAGGCCTTAGAATGATGGTACGTAGTGGTAATATGATAGTAAATGACAACCTACATAATGTGATAGTCATGACGGTGATAACAGTAAGTAATAATGGTGATAATAATAATCGTAATGATGGTGATATCGACAACGATGATTGACGGGTGGTAATGATGGTTGTGAGCATAATGATGATGTTGGTGCTGAAGGTGATAGTCATTATCGTCATCGTCCTAGCGTGGCTCAAGTATGTTCAGGCTGTGTCATTATTATACATCAGAAAAAAAACCCGAACATTTTCAATTATTTCGTTTAGCCTTTAAAAAATTCAACAAAAAACCATTTAGTCTGATGTTTAAGTATAGTTTTTTGGCAGATCCTAAGATCACGTTTATGGTAGGCCACGTGTTTTTTTATATTTCCAAATATTTCTTCGGCAGTGATTTAATTGGAATGAGTGCTTTTTAAAAGTGCTTTGCATTGGTCAGTTGAACTAAAAAAGTATATCCTTTAAGGGAAGGTTGTGCAAAATAGGTTACTCGTTATCTTAAAGTTCAGCAACCAAGGCAGTTTTCTTTTTTTTATTATTATTATTATTATTATTATTATTATTATTATTATTATTATTATTATTATTATTATTATTATTATTATTATTATTATTATTATTATTATTATTATTATTATTATTATTATTATTATTATTATTATTATTATTATTATGGCAAGTTTTATTTTCTTTGGTGTGTCATAGTTACATTAACAAGCGGACAATTACGTCTGGGCTAATTAAGTACATTTTTCTTTACAAACGTTTAATCCGCTTATGTATATTCATAAAACGTTTTAACGATGTTTGCGTTCTGGCAGATAATCCATTTCTGGCAACGTTCAATAAGGAAGTTTCTTAGATCTTTCTTAAGTTCTTCGTGGAAACCTCCGAGAAAGTCGAAGACAACATTGATTTGTTTTACGCTTGGGCTTTTGTATAGTTGTTTTATGCCTGCACGAAGCTCTGTATATTTTTCTTGTTTTGTTTCTATTCTGTCTGCAATTGCACCGACCTGGCAGACTGTGCCTTCAAGAAGTGTCCAGTAATTAGTTTCTTTATCGTGTACTATCACGTCGACCTTATTTGCTCCGTTTTCTGGTGCTTTCTGGAGTTGGAAAGGTACATCCCAGTATATTTTCGCCTTTTCGTTTTCGAGTACTGCAGGTGGTGGGCGTTGCTGATACCATGGCTTTCCGTTCTCGCTCTTTTGGAAGTTGTACTTTTCCAGCAAACAGTGGTATATTGGTCTTAGCATTCTATCATGTCTGGCCTTGTAGAGGCTTTGTGCAATCTTTGAGAAGGCGCACATTACATGTGTTGTTGATTCTGTCGCCTTATGGCACATTCTGCATTTGATGTCTGTGATAGTCATCTGTACTTTGCTTTGTTGGTATGTCTTTGTTGGTAGTAGTTGTTGGCGTTTGCTCTTGTTTACGCTGTAAACGATATCGGGAATATTTTTCCATTTCTTCAGGATCTGGTTGGCTGTAGGTGACATTTGTTTATCTTGAAGCTGTTGGTTGGTGTATTTTCCAAGCCATGATTGCTGTTCTACTTCATTATTATTATTATTATTATTATTATTATTATTATTATTATTATTATTATTATTATTATTATTATTATTATTATTATTATTATTATTATTATCATTATTATTATTATTATTATCATCATCATCATCATCATCATAATCATCATCATTATTATTATTATTATTATTATTATTATATATTTTTTTATTAAACAAAATCATTTTGGCAAAAAATTGCATTTTAGCTTATTTCCCTACCACCAGATAATTCATGTTATGTTTACTCACGTGACCTAGCCAGTGACGCCCTACACTCCAAAACATGCCTTAGACAAGTTGAGCATGTTGCATTCTATCATCGTACTAAAAATCATAATCATCTGCTAACGCTGAGGCAGTTTATAAGGTTATTTTTAGTTTTTAGGGAATCTTCTTAAGGATTCCATGCCTTTTAGCTTAAAAGCTACTTAAGGATAATGGTGATGGCGATATGGACGAGAACTGGACTGGATGATGATGCTGGTGGTGATGATAACGATGGTGATGATAAAGCTATATTAATTAATGTTGCTTATGACGTTGGTGGTGGTGATGGGTAATTTACCTCGCTTAATAGAGCAGTTTTCTCCTTTGAATTCCTCAGTACAGATACAGCTGTAGCCATTCACAATATCTTTGCAGGTTCCCTGGTTCTGACAAGGGCTGTTGACGCATTCATCAATGTCTGCAAAAATGAATCCACTCGTCAAATTGATTTTCAAGTAATATATAGTTAAAATCTAGAAAAAGTCAATTTGTATAAGGAGTTGGAAGAAGGAGGGGAGGGGTGGTGCATTACATTGCATTTACAGATCACACTGATAAAATAATATGATGTAATTCATGGGATATGGTGACGTCATACATATATTATATATGACTTGTGAAATGTTGTGGCGTTATATATGCAAATGTCAGTTCAAGATATGACTCCCAGGCACGAAAACCTTGGCCTGTAAGCCCTGACTTGAATCCATTGTGAATAACAGTTTACATCTAGCTGAGATAACCGCTGCAATAAATAGTCTGACATCAAGTCAAACTAAAAGTCATTTAATAATTTTTCATTTGATGATGAAGGGCTAAAGCTCGAAACGTCAGTTAAGTTAAGTTTACGCTTTTTACGGTGTTACAAATTAACTCATTAATAATTCATTATCTCAGAGACCAATTACAACTTTTTATTTCAGTCGAGTGCATAGGTCTTGATACACCGATCAAACACTGATCAAGACACTGATCAAGACACTGATCAAGATACTGATCAAGACACTGTATAAATTACCTTAAAAGTAATTTCTCATTCATATTTCCATTATAATTCACTCTCTTTTTTTCTTTATTCTCCATCGGCCTTGTGCTTTCATCCGTTTCTCGGTGTTTGGATCCCCTGATCAAACACTCGCACTCGATTTTGAACTATTACATCAATGCAAACACCGAAGCAGCCTATACTAGTTTACTTGCTAGTTTCCATTTGTTTTCATTTACTATTCACGTAACTTATTGATATTGGATGACGTCACTTAAGTTGTAACCGTGAAATCAATGGTGACGTCACTAAATAAACATGACGTAAATATGGTACTTCTAAATAGATGTCATCAATAAAGGCACTTAATAAATTTTGGACTAACTTGTCTCACATTGGTTCCCTGTAAACCCAGGTTTACAATGGCATTGATGGGTACCGCCCTTGACAGTGCAAGACTCCACATTCCCACTTATGCAATCACAATTGTTCTTCATGGAAATTATAACACAAAACCTTTACTTCTATTTAATGTTAATTATTATCATGATTTATACCATTTATAATATTAGTATATTCATCATCATTATCATCACTACCATTATTGTTATAGTCGTTGTTATTCAGGTCATTATTTGTAATTATTATTTTCAAAAGTACCCGTATGCTATCAATGGCGATTGCACGACCGAAAGGAATACTGGGTCTAATCAATATCGATTGTTGTTTTATAGACAGAAACTGAAGCTACTACGAAATACCATACAGCTCCAATAAGTGAAGAAGAGCTTATAGTACAGTTAAGAGGCTGTGCTTATATCAAGAACATTGAAACACGCTCATATATTGAAGACCTTTTCTATTCCGACAAAGGGCAATATTTCCCTTTGCATCTCCCTGCGCCATCATCTTGAAAGGTAGACTGCCTTTGCATCGAAGAGAGACGAACGTTGAGTTTGCAAAGATAGAGACACGTGAGTAATTGTCCCTCAATGTATTAAAAGGTATCTATCATTGCAAGCTCAATATTCGTCTCGCTTCGATGCAAAGGCCTGGCTACCTTTCAAGATGGCGCAGGGAACTATGGAGGCGACTATTGAAAGGGCTAAAACTCTGAAACGTCAGTAGCCTTTGTTTTTATTGTCGTTCAATTGCCATGCATACAACCTTACAATAATCATCACGACATTACCTTTACTCGGTAGTAGAGAGCATTGGGTGTTTTCACCAAGTGATCAGGGTGCATGATGTGGTCCGAGTTACTCAGATTACAGATCCCCAGTTGTTGGTAAAAGTTGTACGAGATGCAGCGATCGTCCATGAAACAATACATTTGACATCCATCATTGTCGATGACTGACACGGTTTGAACGGTATGGTTGACCAGGGCTTTACCATGCATTTCGTCTGATAACACAATGTTCTTCGAACAGCTGTCAGCTGCTAGAATCGATCATGGAAAAGTTTTATTATTATATTCATAGTTAACGATATGACAGGTATGAATATAATACTGCGATTAATTTTAGTATTACGATAACTGTATTAGTGGTGGTTACGGTATGATTATGATTACAATTATGAAACGATTCGAAGTAAGTCTTTCATAGGGAACTAGCCAATCAGTGCGAAGTGCATGAACATGCACAACTTGCTAGCGTGATCGGTGACCCCGAGGGGGAAAACAAAGTGCGTATATGCTAACCTGACCGGGATAGAGAACTTTCTATCATTTTGTAAAACTCTATAACAATTTTACACCTAAAAGTAATGAGGCTGATTTATCAATTTTAAAAGTTTATGCATAATATTTTTAAAACGTTTGAAGTTTAAAAGTGGAATTGATAATAATAGAGACCACACAAGTTTTACTAAACGAAAATGACAACACAAGACGCAAATAAATGGAGACCACACAAGTCAGTTACTAAACGAAAATGACAAAACAAGACGCTAATGAATAGAAACCACGCAGGTTTTACTAAGCGAAAATGACAGCACAAGACGCAAATAAATGAAGACCACACAAGTTTTACTATAAACGAAAATGTCAGACTGCATCCTTGAAACGACCTTGAAGCCTAGCACGCTTAGCACTGAATTTTAATTACTTCAAGTATTAAATTGTATCTTTTTACGAAAACATTGCAAAACAAAACTACTCTCGTTACAAAGAAAAAGAGCTTTAGTCTCAATGGCTGAAACTCTAAGACATTGTTGAATTTACTTTTTGTCTTATCAGCGAATTCAATGCACCCCTAGTTAAATTTTCTCGTGACTATGCTCGCGCCGTTTTTTTCTCTATATTGCTAATTACGAACTGCACGGACTTTTGAATTCCTATATATAAATATGTATGTATATAAAATTAGAGCCTGGGATAAGTTAACTGTTAAGTTTCCGAGTTAGCCCCAGGAAACTACGACTTCCTTATATGATATCTTTTGTAAATTATCCATGAGTTATTAAAAATTGTTTTATCTCATCAAGAACTTATTCAATCGAATTATATTTAAGAAATAGAAGACGATTTTCCGTGTTATATAGCCTGATCTAAACACGTGTGATGTTGGGAGAACACGAGAGAGCGTAGGAAAAGCACGAACCGTTAGGCGAGTGCTTTTCAAGCTCTCGAGTGTTCTCCCAACATCAAAATGTTTAGATCAGGCTATATAACACGGAAAATCGTCTTCTATTGCTTTTATAAAATATTTTTTGAGGCTAAATCGGCATTTTAATTGCTGATAAGAATAGCAATTCTCAATACGCACGCCATCAATACGCGCGCGCATGTTTAGATAGCCTCATCCAACACGGTTTTTGACCAATCAGAGCGCGCGTACTATCTAAATTATTTTATAAAGCACTTTTAAGGAATCTTGCTCGACTCAAGCATGTTATAAAGGCTTTTCTTACAGTTTCGCTTAAAAACAAAGTTTCTGGAATAACTTTCTTAACCTTAAACCTATGAAATCGAATTTTAGGCCTAAAGTGATATAGTCTCCCTCGCAGCCGTAAGTGATATTAAGGTTTCTTAAAAGTTTAAGCATGGTCATGTTGACTTCCGGTGGTCACGTGACCTCAAGGCGAGTAAAACGGGGTGGCGGTTATTATGTGAATCGAAAATCCTTTGATGTGGAATTGTTGAGTAAATTGGTCTTAACAAGATCCTGTCTAGAGTGGTCGAAAATCAAGCTTTGATAGAAATAAAATATCAATATCAATTTAGCTCCAAAACTCAATTTCACAGGATTAAGTTATCTCAGAAAATGTATTTTTCAACAATCCGGTAAAATACCATGCCTTGACATGCTTGAGGATATATACGAGGCAATTATACCCTGCAGAGGATATCCATGTAGTTGATCTGTTGAAAACTACTCATACAAAAAAGAAAAACATATTTAGGATGAATACCATCAGTATATCAATTTCGTGGTATTCTATAATTATAAACGAATCGAAATATGGCGTCGGCCCAATTTTAAAATCTTTTTTTGACAAGCAAGCTTTGTGTTCACGTTGGCTGAAACACAATGGAGTTTTCAGATGTATACACCTAATCCAAAAAACGTTGTCTGGTCCGCCGCACAGTCCTCGCGCCAAGACTGTGAAAGATATTGGTTATATCTAATCAGTAATTAATTTATTTGCATGTTCACACTCTAGTGTGGTACTTTTGTCAACGAAATAGTGTTGTGCCTACTTTTATTTTCTTGTTTTATCACTCTCATCAAAATATTCACTGTGTTTTCCTTCACGGTCTTGGCGCGAGGACTGTGCGGCGGACCCGACAACGTTTTTTGGATTAGGTGTATATGTCATATTTCGGTTCGATGTATAGCATATGTAAAATTCAGAATTAAAACTGCAGTTGGTGAGATTTTGACGAGATACTGGTGAGTTAACTGAACAAAAGTTATCAAGTTAGTTTTTTTTATATGTCGGATCGATCCTTGTGTTTGGGTCACTTCAATTGTCTATTATGCATTAAAAACATTAATTAAACGAATATCTACTAAATAATGCCAAAGTGGATCCATGACAACTAAAAACCGTTTTGTTGCCAACATAGGTTGATGGAAATTATTTGAATTTAGAAGGAACGTATTAGTATGATATTTTTACACGGAATATATATATATATAATCATTTAAATTTAAATTTATTTTTAAATCAGTTATACTTTGTTTTATGCCTTAAACAGACTATATTTTAAGGAGTTAGTAATCATTTTCATCAAAGGAACGTATATACCAGAAGACGGATTAAAATATTGGGGATAGATGCCGGACCATTTTAGTGTTCTAGATAATTATTTTTTTTGCGTCCAGCAATCCTTTGTGTAAAATGACTTAAAAACCGGTATAATTCCCAAGTTAAATTTGAGAAATGAGACCAATCTTAAGAACATATATTTATGCTCTCTTGTTGAAACTCAAATATTGACATTATTACAACTACATAAATGATCTATATATCAATGCTACTTACCCAAACCTTTGTAGAAACAAAGTTGGAACAGCAGTAAAGCTATGAGAGGAGACATCACTCTGCACTTTGGCGTCGTCGAGTCCCCTTATAGTCTGCGGCTAACCTAAACTAGGCCGGATCAGCCGTTTAATATAACCGAATACTTTAAAGTGCCATTATCAAAACAGGTGTCTAAAATAAATACGGCTAATATGGAAGTAGTCACGAGAACTTAAACTTATATCAAGGTGATTGGCTACTTTTGAATGTTCGATTTGAGCCCACGATAAGCGCGCACAAAGAACCGCTAAAAAAAGAATATAAGCATAAATATTTTTATACTGTCGTTGCATTTGTTATATGATGTACACATTCCAATTTAGAAAAGAGGAGCAGTACAGTTGTCGAGGAATTGTTTTGTAAAGTTGGCCGAAATTTCAAACCTGCGAATTTTCTCGTTCGTCTGATTATATTTCATTAAATCTCGATAACTTATGTATTTTTTTCCCTTGGGGGAAGTGAATGCGGGTGGGGGGAATGGGTGTTGGGTAGGGTAGGGGTGAGGGGTGATCGGCATACCTTTTAGGATAAAAATATTTCCTGTGCGTACCTTTTAGGGTTGTTTTAGGGTTCTGGCGCAAAAATCAGTTACGTAACATGATTTTGTACCTGTAAGAGTAATTTTTGTTCTGTTGTGTTGATTTGTTGGGGTAGAAATCGACAAGGCTTTATCAGTTATTTTTATCTGTGCTTACCTTTTAGTAACCCCCCCCCCTCCCCCCCCCCCCCCCCCCCCCCCCCCCCCACACACACACGTTTTGTGGCTATGATAACTCCGATTTAAACAAAATACACACCTTTAAAAACGTTAATCTTGATTTAGCAACTACGTCAGTACAGTTTGCCTAGAAGCATAGAGTCTCAGAGCACGGATATTGGTCGATAATTATTGCAAACAGTCTAAAACAATGCGCCTCAAATTATTTAAAATCGGTTTATCTTCAAACTATACATCTAGGCAAACTGCTATGTATCAGCACTTCGTAAGTCGAAGCCTCCCTAAGAATCGTGTGATTAAGACATTGTCCCATCCACAATTTTGGTCTTTCCTTCCATCTGATATTTTGCGCTGATACTATTATTGTTGAGGTGCATTTTCTATTTCCGAATTTTATAGAGGAACTGTAAAAATGTCTATTGAGATGCAGGCCTGAGGCGAGTTAACTTGCTTGGGATCTTAACATTGGAATACGACGCCATCTTGCTATTGTTGCACACTGTGTAAAGTTTCCAGACTCCTTTGCAGGACTATATATACATCCTCATCCCAATTCTGGATGGCAAATTGCAGTTTGTCAAATCTAGATCCCAAGCAACACACCACTTCAGATCACAAAGGAATAAACAATGTATACATTTAAGACAACATTTAGGGCTCAACTCTAGTTTTTTATTAACTTTAATACAGTAATACGTTATTGACATTTTTACAGTTTAAAACTTCAGTTGTATTTAAAGCATTTGAATTAATCTTTATTGAAGACTGATTCCTGCATGTCTTGTCAACATTGATTATATATAATGTAGATAGACTGTAGAAAGTTCATATTTTGTTATTTGTATGTTTGTGCCATTTAGATATAATAAAACACCTATTTCAAAAATCATTTTTCCAAATACTATGGTTAACACACTAACTCTGCGTTTTGATATGAACTAATACTATTATATTATTATTGTAAAGAATGTTAGCTTTATTCCAAGATTGATGTGCTATTCTTTAGATTGTTTATAAATTAAGGTGTTTATAAATTAAAGTACAACTATATTGTGTTAACAGTTTTTGTAAAATACGATAAATCAATAAAAACAGCTATAATTCTTACTGTTCCTACTCCATAAGTATCTATATTATGTTAAAAAACTTATTAATAATTCATGACCATTTTGTCCAATCCGATGCTCCTCTCTGGTCACGAGGAAAGCATTGTATATCGCATAATGTACGGCTGAAACGCGGAGGGATTTGAATGCGGCCCAGGAGAATGATGATGTACAATAGAAGAACAATGGAATCGAATGCAAATGAACATGAAGCATTATATAATGACACATGTGTCATTATATAATGCTTCATGTCCATAATTCAGATATTACCCTTCCCGCCATCCCCCCATCTCTACTGACGAGTGAACATCAGCTGACTTAGAAATAATTTACTTTTAGATTTTTGGCGAAAAAAAGTCTTTGATCATGAGTCCCAATGCCAGGATTCGAACCGAGATCTTCTGCTTGGTTGTATCCGAGCTTTAAGCCATTAAAGAGCCATTGAAAAGTTTTCTTTTGTTTCATCGATATTGGACAAAATGGTCATGAATTGCTAATGAGTTTTTTAAGCCGTTCAATAAACTCGCAGAACGTGTTTTATCAGGTTTAAAATCCCTTGGGCTTCGCCCTCGGGATTTTAAACCTGATAAAACACTCCTGCTCGTTTATTAAACTATACATAGTGACATCCTGTCATACTATGAACGGTTATAGGGATAGCACTAACCCAGGATTAACTACATAGATATGATGATAGTGACAGCCTGTCAAACTATGGACGGTTATAGGGATAGCACTAACCCAGGATTAACTACATAGATATGATAGTGACAGCCTGTCATACTAGTATGAACGGTTATAGTGACTGTGACAGTGCTAAGGGCCGGTACCCTCTGTCCAAGTGGTAGAGGCAGGCGATTTCCTTTGCGTACCTTGATACGATTCTAGCTGAAAATTCAATTACGTAACAAGTCTAGCTCATAACCTGTAATAGTCATTTTTACTTGGCGTTGTTACTAAAAATAAGCTTATGAGCATTCCTTTTATTGGTCATTTTATAAATAAAGCTGCCGATCACCCATACCACTTAAGTTCCCCACAGGGTTATTAGCATTCGATTCTCTCTCTGTATGTGTTTATTGCCATTTCCTATCAAAACCATACTAAACACGTGCAAGAATAAACAAACATACAAAACAAACATAGCCCTTATTATCAGATTCATGCTTATCGGTAAAGTCTTGTCCAAACCATGTATTCCTGTCCTGCCGACGTCACCGGCTGATGCTGGTGGTTTTATCTAGGAAGCTCCGGGCCTGCATTAGTTGTCACTCCAGCTTGTATGCCAAACGACTGTTTGTACTATTAGTAATTAATTCTTCTGGAGCCGGTTGTACGAAAGCCGATTAAAATTAACCTAGGATTAGTGTTAATCTATGGTTAAAATCCCTAACCCAGGGTTAGTAAATCCTAGGTTAAAAATGTGTTGCTCGAACGGGAAACTAACCCTGGATTTACTAATCCTGGATTAAACTCGCTAAAACCGGTTTTTATCAGTTTTGTACACGTCATCATCTTGTTTTATCACAATAAATAAGACAAAAACTACTCACATGCATCTTTTAATCCCAAATATGTAATACTTTTAGTAGTAATAATGAATTTACAGTCTTTTTTGACGTTTTTCGCTCAATTTTCTTCGCTATTTGAGCTGGAAGTGCTTAGTGACCACTCAAACAGGAAACCCAAACAATGCAAAGCGATCGAAATGCATTGTTTGGGTTTCCTGTTTGAGTGGTCACTAAGCACTCCCAGTTCAAAAAGCGAAGAAAATCGAGCGAAAAACGTCAAAAAAGACTGCAAATTCATTACTACTACTCAAAGGATTGTATATTCGGGATTAAAAAATACATGTGAGTAGTTTTAGTCTTATTTATTGTGATAAAACAAGTCCGCCATTTTGTATTCGTCAGCTTTAATCGTGGATTAAAAAGTTAATCTTGGTCGCTAGCAGGGTTAAATTTTAACCCTAGATTAACTATTTTTAACCCTAGGTTAAAGTTAATCGACCTTTGAGCAACGCAAAAGTAACCCTGGGTTAATCTAACCCTCGATTTAATCCTGGATTAGCGCTAATCGGCTTTCGTACAACCGGCTCCTGGTGGAGTTAGTTAGTTAGTTAGTTAGTTTCCGTCCGTCCGTCCGTCCGTCCGTCCGTTGTTTGTTTGTTCGTTCGTTCGTTCGTTCGTTTGTTTGTTGGTTGGTTGGTTGGTTGTTTGGTTGGTGGGTGGGTTGCTTGGTTGCTTGGTTGCTTGGTTGCTTGGTTGCTTGGTTGCTTGGTTGGTTGGTTGGTTGGTTGGTTGGTTGGTTGGTTGGTTGGTTGGTTGGTTGGTTGGTTGGTTGGTTGGTTGGTTGGTTGGTTGGTTGGTTGGTTGGTTGGTTGGTTGGTTGGTTGGTTGGTTGGTTGGTTGGTTGGTTGGTTGGTTGGTTGGTTGGTTGGTTGGTTGGTTGGTTGGTTGGTTGGTTGGTTGGTTGGTTGGTTGGTTGGTTGGTTGGTTGGTTGGTTGGTTGGTTGGTTGGTTGGTTGGTTGGTTGGTTGGTTGGTTGGTTGGTTGGTTGGTTGGTTGGTTGGTTGGTTGGTTGGTTGGTTGGTTGGTTGGTTGGTTGGTTGGTTGGTTGGTTGGTTGGTTGGTTGGTTGGTTGGTTGGTTGGTTGGTTGGTTGGTTGGTTGGTTGGTTGGTTGGTTGGTTGGTTGGTTGGTTGGTTGGTTGGTTGGTTGGTTGGTTGGTTGGTTGGTTGGTTGGTTGGTTGGTTGGTTGGTTGGTTGGTTGGTTGGTTGGTTGGTTGGTTGGTTGGTTGGTTGGTTGGTTGGTTGGTTGGTTGGTTGGTTGGTTGGTTGGTTGGTTGGTTGGTTGGTTGGTTGGTTGGTTGGTTGGTTGGTTGGTTGGTTGGTTGGTTGGTTGGTTGGTTGGTTGGTTGGTTGGTTGGTTGGTTGGTTGGTTGGTTGGTTGGTTGGTTGGTTGGTTGGTTGGTTGGTTGGTTGGTTGGTTGGTTGGTTGGTTGGTTGGTTGGTTGGTTGGTTGGTTGGTTGGTTGGTTGGTTGGTTGGTTGGTTGGTTGGTTGGTTGGTTGGTTGGTTGGTTGGTTGGTTGGTTGGTTGGTTGGTTGGTTGGTTGGTTGGTTGGTTGGTTGGTTGGTTGGTTGGTTGGTTGGTTGGTTGGTTGGTTGGTTTGCTTGTTTTTTTGGTGTCCGTCCGTACGTACGTATTTACTGCTCAGTTGTTCTAGCCGAGTATCTCGATCATCACATAGACGTACACATGGCCCCCATTGTTAAAATCAGATTTTTTGTTAACTAAGCTTTGTCCAAACCAAGCTCTGTATTCCTGTCCTGCCGTAACTGATAATGGTGGTGACATCTCAGGGAAAGGAAGCTCCGGGTCACTATTCTTCACTCCATCAATCTTGTATCCATGACGACCATAGATGTTGTGAGTAATTAAAGCTTCTGGTGGAGTTATTCGTGTATTGTTGTCATCTGTGATGTGAATCAATAACCAGCCATCGTTTCCCCAGTTTTGAGCTTCACTGTCTGTATTGTAAGTAACACCTGGACCGCTGTCGTATACAAGCTTGAATCTTAAGATGGTACAATCTGTCGGAATAGTGAAGGATGCATAACTGTCGTGCTTAGCACCGATACGGACTGGCTTGGAAGTGACGTTAAACCAAGAAACTAAAGAAAAAGAGGACTTGATTAGCGAAAGATTGCACCGAATAAGGCATTAACAACATAATAGTGGCAATATGATGGTGGTGATGGATTAGAATGATGGTAGGTAGTGATAATATGATAGTAAATGATAACCTTGATGATATTAAATGGTTATAATACTGAATGGTGGTGATAATGATGATGGTAGTAATAGTAAATAATAATGGTGATGATAATAATGGTGATGGTGATGGATGTGATAATGATGATGGTGGTAATAGTAAATAATAATGGAGATGATAATAATCGTAATGATAGTGATATCGAAAATGATGGATGGTGACAGTGGTAATGATGATTGTCATAGTCATACTGATGATGTTGGTGCTGAAGGTGATAGTCATTATCCTCTTTGCGCGGCTCAAGTATGTTTTAACATACTTAAAAGGCCTGGGTTCGGTACTGAATATCGGAGAAAAAAAAGGTTTTAGGGAATCCTGTTGAAAGCTACTTGAAGATTGTGGTGTTGGCGATGTGGATGATCATTGGATGATGATGCTGGTGGTGATGATGATGTTGCAATTGGTGGTTATGACGATGGTGGTGGCGATCATTAATTTACCGCGGTTAATAGAGCAGTTTTCTCCCTTGAAGTCCTCAGTACAGATACAGCTGTAGCCATTCACAAGATCTTTGCAGGTTCCCTGGTTCTGACAAGGTCTGTTGACGCAGTCATCAATGTCTGCGAAAATGAATCCTATCGTCAAATTCATGTAATGTATGACAGTAGTACCTGTAGTAGACGTAGTAAGCGTAGTACCCGTAGTAAGGGAGGGGAGCTGGTGCCTTATGAATTTCACTGGCTTAAACCAAGCTTTTTACTTCTCCGTATATCTATATACATATGCAAATCTTAAAAAATAACTTGCGTTTGTAATAACAGATGTAATATGTAGTCACAACACAAGTGTGACTAGAAGTCAATCTACAAATAATTTAATAGTTGTTCATTTATAATTAACTTCATTAACACGTAACTCGTGGAATCGATTATATCAAACGTCACTTAAAGATAGTATAGCATGACATAAAAAGGTTACTTGATAATTGATGTCCTTATTAAAGGCAATTGTTAAGTTTTTGACTTACTTGTCTCGCATTGGTTCCCTGTAAACCCAGGTTTACAATGACATTGATGGGTACCGCCCTTGACAGTGCAAGACGCCACATTTCCACTTATGCAATCACAGTTGTTCTGTATGGAAATTATACAAAAACTATTAACTTATTATTACGTCAGTAACCTCAATTTGCAAGATACCGTGGCGTGGGGAACAGTGAAGGGGATGATTGCCGTTTACTGTGCGGCAACCTTACAATCATCATCATACATCTGACATTACCTTTAGTCTGTAGTAGAGAGCATTGGGTGTGTTCACCAAGTGACCAGGGTGCATGATGTGGTCCGAACTACTCAGATTACAGATCTCCAGTTGTTGGTAAAAGTTGTACGAGATGCAGCGATCGTTCATGAAACAATAGAGTTGACATCCATCATTGTCGATGACTGACACGGTTTGAACGGTATGGTTGACCAGAGCTTTACCATGCATTTCGTCTGATAATACTATGTTCTTAGGACAGGTGTCAGCTGCTAGAATCAATCATGGAAAGGGTTTATGATTAGAATCATTGTTAACGATGGTAGCCGTGTACGAATATAACTGTGATTGTGATTAATTTTAGCCCTCCTCCGCAGGCAACTCTTTTGGGCTTCCTTTGGAATAAAAACGAACGAGAAAGACTGGCGAAAAAGAAAAAATAAGGGAGATTGGGATAGGAATGGTGCCCATTCTTCCCCGGCTTTTATCCAAAGGAACCCCACTAAACCAGAGGAATCTCAAAGAGGTTGAATGCGAGGAGGTTAGATCAATTTTATAATTACGGTTATTAAACACGTTTACGATGCAGTTATAATTATTATTTTTAATTATTTTATTGATTATTATTATTAAAATCATTATGAGATTATGACGCATATTAATATCAGTGATCAGTGCTTTGCCAAATTTAAGAATAAGCGTCAACAAAAATAATGATATGGTGTTTTTTGATAAAAAACGGGTACGAGTATGGTTACGACTATTATGATTATGGTCACATTACGATCCAATTTTCAATGAATTTTTCTGCCAAAGAAAATACAAGAAAAAAACTTATATATGCGCTGCGTAAGAACGACTTGCATCAATAACTAAGACTTCCTTATATAATTTCGATTCGTTTCAAACGAAAATTGCCCCATATGTTATTAAAATATGTTTTATTTCATCCCATTAAATTTAAAAGATAACAAAAATTAGTATTCATATATGCCAGAAATTCGAAAAGAACTTCCTCATTTGAAATATGAAAAAGTTAACGGCTATTTGTAGCAACTTCTAATAACATTGCTTTGACTTCCTTATGATTACTTTTGTAAATTATCCATGAGTTATTAAAATATGTTTTATCTCATCCCTTCTACAGTTTCTTCAAGTTTCAAAAGATAACAAAAATTACTATTAGATCTGCCAGCAATTAATTCTAAAATAATTGAAATAATATCTATATGTCGCAATTTCTAGTGACATTGTTTAACTGGCGGCCAAAAAGTAATGAATCTTATTAATTTTTCAAACACAGCAAGGGTTGTTGAGTTCGCGAAGAGAACGTTGCGCTCCGGGGGACACTCTTTGACATAGTGATAGGGTTGATCGGCACTCCTTTCGGGGCTTAAAATATTATCAGGATATGTACGTTAAAGGGTTTTGACTCAAAAGTCAATGATATACTTAACATATATAACACTGTACCTATAATTAGGGACAGCGCAATAATTATCAGGAGGGGGGGGGGGGGGGGGGGTGAGAATCCAGAGGGGGGCATAATCTAAACTTATGTCTTGAAAGAGGGGGGCAACGTCCAAAATTAATCAGTGTAGGAGGGGGGGGAGGGGGTAACACCTAACTTTAATTTGAAACTGATTCTGACGTTGAATCTGGGTATGTTGAAGAGACCTTTGAAGTCTTGTTTGTTGCTGACGAAGACGTCGTCGTCAATGTTGGTTAGATTCTCTGGCGATCTTGATAAAACCCTTTTCTCGTAAGTATTCAGCAGTCTTCTCAATTTGAACGAAGGGAGGGGGGGTGCAGTCTAATTCTTCCGTTATGGTAGGGGGGCAAGGCGTAATGTTCTTCATTTGTGAGGGGGGGGAGTAATTAACTTTTTCGATTTTTTTCGCTCATTTCTCAACCCCCCCTCCTGATAATTATTGCGCAGTCCCTTATCATCATCATCATGTTTTCACCACGTGTCCGTACTCTGGGTCGTTTTTATTTTATTTGGCTTGAGAGTATGCCATGATATTTTACATGGAAACTGGAAACATTTCACTTTAAGGAGGCATCCTACAAAATTGTAATGCTCGACCGGTCAACTTTAAACAGCCGTAGATCGTATATATGCAAATACCCCAAATTTGACATTTTGCCCAGTATATACGTTGCTACATAAAGATTGAAGTATTTAATAGTGTATCTTTTGTTTACATCGGAATTACCATAGCGACGAAATGATGACATTGCTGATATTGATTAGCAACAATTTTACCCGTTTTTCGATCTAAACTTTTAAAATTAACGCCCTACACTTTCTTTAATTTGGTAAGATAAGTTTGCATAATTTTAACCTTCAAACTCACTATTTCTTGTTTGCGATTCAATAATTTTGCCAAAAACGCCCCCTAACGGCTCTTCAACCTTCCAAATTTTTATAAAAATAACGTTTAGAGTGCTTCTTAACAAAAACCCGTGTATAATTTTGTTTTCTAACTTCCGTGAGTTAAACTTGATCATATTTTGAATAATATATTCAAGGTATTCAAGGTCCTCAAATAAAACGACCAGCACAATACAAATAAACAAATAGTAGGAAGGCTCCTTGAGTACTTCATTACTTCTAAATATTATCATTTGTCGGTTATGACTTGAAACAACTATATTTTGAAATGTACGTAGTTATATTTTTTGAGTTAGTAATCATGAACATCAAATGGAATATATACCAGAAAGCGGAATAAAACTATGGTGCCTGTGTTAGTGTTCTTTGCTTCCTTTGATTGAAATGAATAAAAACCCTGCAGCAGATAGTGCCCAAGTAAAATTAAAAGATCGAAATTTAAACATTCCCTTTGCAGCTTATTACAATAACAGTAGCATCAAGAAAGGATCCATTTGTCAATGCTACTTACCCAAACTTTTGTAGAAACAAAGTTGGTACAGCAGTAAAGCAATCAAGGGAGACATCACTCTGCACTTTGGCATCGTCGTCGAGTCGGCCACCTCTTTAAACCTCCACTGTGAGATCAGCCGTTTAATATAACCGAATATATTAACCTACTTACGTCTGATTCAACCATCAAATTTCTAAAAACGATTTGAAGGAACTTTTCATTTATATCTGGTGGGCTTTCATTTTTATCAGGGATGGGGGAGGGGGTGATGATGATGGGATCACATATTAGTAATCGATACCAACATATATAGCACTGCAGAAACCCCCTTCCCCCTCCCCCCCCCCCCCCCCCCCCAAATATATATATTTCTTTTATGTAGCCGACCCATCTGAACCCGATTTTTTTTGTGTAGGCCCCATTTTCGGGCTGATTGTTTGAACGATCCCCGAGCAGGTGTTTTTAATATAAATACAATCAATATAGCAGTCATTATCACGAGAATTATGTCAAATAAAATTGTGTATAGCGAAAACACTATATCCATGAATAAGATAAAATTGTCTTCTAGTTCTTGTTTAATGACTATTAAAGACAAGGAAAGTTGTAATTGGGTATCGTATCGTTGTTTGATATGATGCATGTGATTGGTTAAACTAGAGCGGACTAAATAAGAACGATTTTTTAGAAACTGTTTTGTTTTGAGCTCCTTAACGATAGATAGATAGTTTATTAATAAATGCATTGCAGCCCACGCTGAATTACGGCTATTTTACAAAGAGTTGAAATTATAATTAAAAATATTAAAATGTGACTAAAAGGTACTATATATATACATCTAAGAATTATGATACTGAGTAACTAACGTCTAAAATAAATTCTAAAACTATGTATTACATTATTCAAAGTATTGCGATATTTACAGACTTTATCTGGGACTACACAACCATAAATATTCTAAATGAAAATTGAAACTTAAAATAGCATTTAAATCTGTTATTTTTGTAGACAAAAAGAAATGTAGAGATTATTTGTATGTAATTTTCTGCTGAGGCCTTTGATGCCTCGTTTTGTTGTTTTCTGTTTTTTCAAACTCTTATGGCTTCTTTTAAATTTAATCGTTTTTTTCTCAAACTTTCACCAGTTATTGTTATGGTGAATGTCTATCATATGATAGCTTTCTTTTTTTTAAAACATCAATTTTAAAAATTATGATAATTAGTGGCGGCCATTTATTAAAGTCGTCTATTTTCAGCTATACTGGATTATTCAAAAACTATAGCTAGAAATCGACAATCAAAAATAATAGCTATTTTTGGAAAAGCTCATGTTTTGACCTGTCAATCAATGTCAACATTCTTGTCAAACAGACCGAACAAATAATTATGTATCTACCATTAGTAAAACCACTTTATTTGCTAACTTTCTAAGTTGTCAGTTAACAAACATATAGTTATCCTGCTGTGCAGACTCTTTTTATCATGTTAAAATTTAAAAATTCGAAGACGGCAACATTTTTACAGTGGGGGATGGGCTGCGTTTGTAAAGTTTTCTATCGGGGCTTCTGATTGGATAGTTGAGGTTATATTTTATTACGTCATCACGTGCGTATTGGAAACTGATTAGCGGCTCAGTTCAGCCGAGTCTACTTTTTTGGCGAATATTTTTAGCGCAAAAAAAGAGTCAGCACAGCAGGCTAACAAAGCTAACATATAGATATATAATTTCTTGGGATGACCGGCATTGAATTAACAATACAATTTGTGCAGCTCATGTAGCATACTCGATGCAGCGTCACTATTTTAATATCTAAGTATAATGTATTCTTTCGCATTAGTAGATTACAGCTAGTAATTTTATAACAATTGGGTTTAATGCAATCGAGCTCTAGTTCTTACGAAGATAACTTAGCATGTCTAAAAGGAGGCTCCCTATTGTTTTTCAAGTGCTCGAACGGTCAACTTTAAACGGCTGTAGATCTTATATGCAAACACCAACAGCTTCGACATTTTGCCCAGTTGCTACATAAAGATTGAAATTAGGGGTGCGTTTTTTGCTAACATTGGAATTATCATAGCGACGAAATAATGACATCGCTGTTTTTTCATGTTTTTGTTTTCAATCTAAACTCTTAAAACGACCTACACAGTGCTTATATATAGCAGGCTCTGAATTAAAAACAAAAGAAATATCAGCTAACAGTTATCCTAAAAAGACACGGAATTCTCAGTTAACAGTTAATTTTTTAGCCGTTTCTCAGTTAACAGTTAACCCCGTTCAGACCCTGATATAGCAGTTTGCTTAGAAGTATATAGTCTCAGAGCAGGGATATTGGTCGATAATTACTGCAATCACTCATCAGTCTAAACAATTGCGCCTAAAAAAAGCTGCGAATCTTTCCATATAATGCACTAGTCAATTGAAACCCCCGCCCCCCGACCCCCGGGACTAGCGGGGCACTGAACGGGGACGTGACGCGTTTTTAACGTGCTTTTACAGCAATATTGCACCGGGGGGTCGGGATTTTAACTAATTGTCTTCGCAGCGGGGCAGCGAGCGGGGATTTTAACGCTCGTTTGAATATGTAAGGGCCTGGAAACTAGAGGTCGGCCATCTTGGAAAATACCCAGAAAGCATTGGTATTCTAACATCGGTATTCTATAGGTGTGGATGATATTAATATTCCGATCCTTTGCTAGAATGGAAAAACGAAAGGTGAGTCAACATGCGTACTTTTAATGAAAACAAATCACGAATGTTGAAGATTTTATCCATGATATTTTGCCATTATTGATATATCTTACATTAATTTGTTTTGGTTAATTTTGTTTGTAGATGATCCTGAGAAATTTTGCCTCTGTAATCATGCAGCCGTTTGGATTGCTGTGACAGCAAAGAGTGTGATATAATGTGGTATCATCTCTCCTGTGTGGGCCTCAGAGCTGCCCCTTAGGGAAAATGGCTTTGTCAAAAGTGCAAATAAAACCACTATTCATTAAGCAATATTTACAAGCATTGTTCATTTTATACTTAAAATGACATTATGAAACCCAACTGACGCCCCTGAAAATATTGGACATTAAATATTTGTGAATCAGAATGGAACACACAAAGATTAGCTATGCGTGGCACAGGAAATTGCAGTTGGAGTGAAATGTGTTTGTTTTGTTATTTACTACTAGACCAAAATAGCGGGGCCACAATAGCGGTGGCTTTAACAGTGAATGTGCCCCCGACTACCAGGGGAAATGTCTGATTTTAACACTACCCAAACGTTAAATTCCCCGGTATTTCCCGGGGGTCGGGGGGCGGGGGTTTCAATTGACTAGTGCATAAGAACTATGATTGTTTAAAGTTCACCGGACGAGCACCTGTAAGGAGCCTCGCTAGGAATCGTATTATTATATACAATGTCTAATCCACCATTTCGGTATTTACTTCCATCTGATATTTTGCACTGATACCAATATTTTATTAGCCTTTTTCATGTCGAGCAATACCCTGGGTTCCAGAGGCTCAAGACCTCCCCGCCTGTGCCGTGGTAGCGACTACTCCATGGCGTTGACTACCTTTGACGTCACCAGGATTGTATGGCCAATCAAATCACTCGTTATAAAGCAAGTGCTCAACCAGGAAACTGGTGACCAAAAGCCCGTGGCAAAGCGGACCTATAACCAAAATAAAACACTCAGGAGAGGAGAAAGGAATAACACGAATATTATTTTCCGCCATTTTGAAATATCAACGAACTTGTTGATTGTCTACCTCAAGTTCCTCGTCTACTACGAATAGCCTTCTAGCAGGGAATTGACAGAAAGTAAAGAAGAACCTGATAAGTAAGTAAATGAACACTTTGGATACTACAAACCACTCACAAAAAGTAAGTTATATATTTTTGTATTGTTTAATTGTTCGTCCACGGTGGCCGACGAACAAACTATACAAAAATACATACTTTTTGTAAGTTTTTTTTGTCCGTTAACCGTTTAGGAGCTACAATGATTCGTAATTATAATCTTTTTCCTTCCTATTTCTTGAAGTCAGTACTTGATTTTTATTAATTTTGTGTTTATTGCACTTACCAATCGATCGTGCTGAATAATTTGGTAATAGAAACGATTATAATTTAAGCCGAAGCCGTGCAGTGAATTGTATATTGCATTGATACAGATAATAATGGTTTGAACATTCGCTCATAGAAGTATATCAACTATATATAAATATATTAATCGATTCAAAAAAAACATAAATCGAGTTTCACATCCACATGTTTATGACCCACATGTCTATGACACTTATGGATCAACGTGAGAAGCAATTCAACTATTTAAAAGAAAAAAACTTGATCCAACAGTTTTTTTTATTAAATTCACACGAGTATAATAATAATAATCCTTATTCGTCTATTTTTTTTGTCATGCAATTTAATACAATGTATATAAAGCTAATTATATATGGCATGAAAATCTCAGCAAGTCTTTAAAGACTTTTCTAGTAGATTTCCTTCTTGTTTTATATATATACATTTTTTTTTGCTACGTTATTATTATAATAAAATAACCGATGTAGAATAATTATTTGGAATAAATGATAATATAAGTAGAGCTCTATACTTACAATATATGTAGAATGATTTGCTTATGGCTTTTAGAAAGTAGTTAAGGAAATTACAATATAAATTATCAGGAGCTAATTATTACATGTTCAGTAATGACTTTACCTATATCTTAAATAACGAATGCTTTTGAAAGGTATAAGAAATACAAGTTTAATTAACATAGGAGTCAAATAGTTATTCAACTGATTTAGTTAGGAAAAATTGAGAAAAAGTTATGTGGTGTCCTATCCATGAGATTATACAGTCAAGATGTATTCAAATCATTACCTACTAGAGCGATTTCATACAATGCATTTTAGTATGCTAATAAGTAAAATAACATGCTAATTTATGAATTTCGCACAGGTGACCACACATATTTATCACAAATTGCTTGCATGATTTTATGATTTTATGGCAATCTTGTCAAAAATTAAGAATCAATGTATCAGAACCGGCTGTTGTATGAGAATGAATATTTAAAGAGATTTTGCTCACTAATCAGATAGAACGAAATAACAAGATTACTATATTTGTGTATGCTTAATGTGTTTGCCCCAGCTGGAAGCTCATTATCATGTTATTATAACTAGCCTAACTGACGTTTAGTGAGTGCTGCCGAATATACATTTGTGTTTGTAAGAAATGAATTTGAAAGTTCGCATCATTGAAACAACCCGACACAAACGAAGCTGAAATTTTGTAATAATATTGAACATGAAAGCATTCTTTAACAATCTTTGATAATCCACGATAAAGATAAATTGTATATTTATTACCGAATACATAAGACATGCCTGGTTGTATTAACTAGCAAAAAGCAACAGGGAAATAAACATAACAGATTCCCATTTAAATCTGTACTTTCCCATTTAAATTTGTACTTATGCAAGTTTTGTTCATGTGTGCTAAACACACAGATCAACCAAACAGAGAAGTTCACTTCATAAATAATATACTCTGATTGGTTGATCTGTGTGTTTAGCACACATCAACACAATTTGCATAAGTACAGATTTAAATGGGAAAGTACAGATTTAAATGGGAACCTGTTACATATAGATTAGCCTAGAAAGGTAATGACTGCAATGATTTGCAACAGATAGAGAACAATTGGCCAGAATTATATCTGACAACTGACAAATGGCATAAGACTGAAGGCAATACAGCTGGGGCGAGGTAGATATTAACCAGAATAATACATGAATGCTTTGAGATATGGAATTTGTTGGAGTTTTCAAAATTAAACAGTTGAAGATCAATCCCATATCTATGCATGCCCATGTATTATAATAATAATAATAATAATAATAGTAGTAGTAGTAGTAGTAGTAGTAGTCTATTTAATGTGGTATATTTTCACATTTGAGAAATATAACCAATGAGATTTGAGAACTTAGAGTCCCAGCCAATCAGGGAACAAGAAAAGCATTTGAAAATTGCATTTATTTAGCAAAGTAGGGTAAAAAGACATCATATCATTTTCACAGAAACTCAATCTATTATTTCACAGAAACCCAATCTATATTAAAGTCCTTATACTTTTGAACATCGGCAGTTAAAGCTGATTTTTACTGAAAAATCATTCTTCAGTCTCTTGTAGGACATGCTCTACTAGAGATCTTGGAAAGACCCTTTTGGACAGCTTGGAACAAATCTATGTAAGTGCTGCTAAAGTAATCTACTTGATTGGAATTTCTATCTGACAATGTCTACACATTAGTCAAATGGAAGCTATTAGAGTGCAAGCTACCTTTCTTTGTCTACAATGTACTTGTTCCAACTCCTCTAACTCAACTTTATACAAGAAGAGAGCTGTTAGCTCCACTAAATATATGGTTGTTCCTAGATATTTGAATTTACTCACAAGATAATTTTGTCCATTCCAAATACTGTGATTGTACACTTTTTTAAAACTTTTTATCCAATTTGCTAAGTCCTCAAAGTTTTTAAATTATTCAAAAATCGTTACACATACACAAATACTACATACCTAGTCATTTTATTATCAAAATTAAGTGTAGCAAATTGGCAGTTCAACTGACCTGTTCACTTGTCCAGAAAATATTCCAATGGCATTCCCATTTTCTGGGAAGTTGGTTCAATTCCAACAGGAAAATGGACAAGGTTCTGTGTTGGTTATTCTGTAAAGTTATAAAACATATTTAGTTACTGTATTCTTAATTATAATATATAGAGATATTATTATGATAGCGATTCGATGTTTCGACGCATCAAGCATCATTTTCAAGAATGAAATGAAAATACAGTTATACCATTCCACTAAAAACTGGTATCGTCTGAAAGCTCTAGTTATAGTATACACAAATATGACCTCGGTTTGTCGATTGACCACGCCCATCACATGATATGAAGCTATATCTGTCAATCAACTCATTTTTCAAATTGATCTGATCGGCATGAAATTAGTATTGTGCAAATTTTCTTTATAAAATGAATTCCCTACAATTACATGCAAGTAAACAACAAAACTCAATGATATTCAGCATATGTAATCCTTATATACCATTAGGTCACTAGTGGAAATTGAAAATTTGAATACATATTATAAAACTTTTTAAAAGTAATCATTAGTCCCCAGTGACATCATCTTTATCGTCGCTATTATAATTATTGTAACTTTTATCAATACTAGTCTAACTTAAAGTTATTGAGTGCTGCCGTAAATTGTTATAGTCACAACGGCCGAACTGCATATTGTACAAGTTGCTCGGTGCATTCTGGGATGCCGACAACAAAGAAATCTATTGCTCTAGACTGTCGACGAGCTGCATTGTGGGTCACTAAGCTAGTGAAGATCTCGATTTTTCCAGCATTTTACCTATTGTCTGAATTAGGATCGCTGCCTTGCTTCGCTCGCTTCAGGCTCGCTCCGCTGCGGCCGCAACTATCAACATCATCATCAATATTATCTTAGGCTAGGTTTACACCGCATTGGACGAATTTTTGACCGGTCAAAAAAAAAACATCCGCTTAGGGGGTCCGTTCACACGGGACCGCGCTAAACGTGCAATAATTTGGACCCCTAACCGGTCAAATATTCGACCTGCAAAATCTAGGACGATTTTTCAGCCGGCCCAGTCAAAACGTTCATCGGTAGCGTGTAAACAGTTTGACCAGTCAAATATTCGTCCGGTACCGTGTAAATGTATAGTAGGCATAAACAGCCCAGTGCGCATGGGCAGATGTTAAAACCACGTACTGACAAACCTTACAAATGTCCGGTTCTGATGGTCTCGTCTGAACAGAACGAAAATATTCAGGGGCGGACACAGGAATCAAAGAAAGGGGGGCCCGGAGGGTGGGCCGAAAAACTTTGCAGAGACAAAACCTTGTATTCAGTCAGTATGAAAGACACAAAAATATCCGTCCCTGATATTGATCAGTTCCGTGTGAACAGCATGTCCAGGTCGATCTTTTTACCGGTCGAAAATTCGCAATCTAATATGATTTAATTGTATAAGGGAGCATTCATTTTTTAGGACCGGGGGTGGGCCGGAGGAATCCAGGGGAGGGTCATTCATTTTTTCTCTAACCAAAAAGGGAGGGTCACTATAAATTTTACACTGCATAGAGGGGGGTCACTTCATTTTCATATTATCAGGTTGATAGAAAATTAATATACTGCAATGTGATTATTACCTTGTAATAAACTATATAATTATTTAGCTATCTATCTATCTGAACTCATAGAAATGATTGTAGCATAGTCTTTCAGTACTGTACAGAATTAAAATCAAATCTGCATTTCATATTAAACAATCCTTGAAATTCCAACTGAATTTATTATTAGATAGCTAACTTGCACCAAAAACAATAAAACAATGCTGAAACAATTAATGTAATTAAAGTTTGGTACTTATGTTACAATCACAGATCAGTGTCAGAGTCACTACTACTGTTGCTCTCACTATCAAATGAGGCCAGCTAGGGTTACTGGAAGGGAATCATAAATATAGGCTTTAGGCTGCTTCAGTGAATCTCTTATCTGACTTTACTGCCTCTTGCAATGCCTCAGCCTCTATCTTTGATTACTTTAATAATCCCCTGAAAATTTCTTCAGTATCATGGCCTACAGGAAGAAGATTTGAAAAAGAAATCGAAAAAAGAGTTAGAAGAACTAGAAGACGATAGAATGATGAAAAATGCTTGGCGAGTTGCAGAAGAGGTTCGACTGAGAATAGATGGTGAGCCAGCACCAAAAGGGTTTCTTCATGCAATTGCAATTGTTTCAGAAAGGCCAGGTGAAGAATTTTTCTACAACAAGGAATATCTATCTAAATATAACCACTTCAAAGTCGAAGCAACACAAAAACCTGAACATGCCTATTTTAATAGTGTTGAGTCTTTTTTTTGAGTGACACTATGAAAAAGGAAAGCTTTATATTTACATTGAATTTCTGAAAGGGGATTGTATAAGAAAAGGAGAACTGTGTAACACATGCAAAGAAAATGGATGGTTAGGTCAAGAATAGTTGAAGCGTACTCCACGCCCTTACCCAGATGCCACGCAGCTTCCTTCCTAACCCATTGATGACACCCCTGTACGTAATAGAGGACCTGATGATTTCCAACCTCGAGCACAGTTACGCAAACTTTTTGCTGAAGGGAACATCAATTGTGGCGACAATGACAAAATTGAAGAATTTGCTAAGAAGTACATTGTCAATTCTGAGCTAGTGAAGAATACCTTGAACACCTCACCAATATTGAAATCAAGAAAAATATCCGCAAAGAGGAGAAGAAACAGACAAATAAAGATGAAGAAACAAAAGGATACAATGACTATAGTTGGGAGGAGCTTTACAAATCAGGAACGTTAAAAAAACTGAAGGTTTTAGAGCTTGATAAATATATCCATCACCATAACTTGACAAAAAGAAAAATGTCCAGATCAGAAAAACTCGACCTTCTGTCAGCTCACATCAGCAAAGGTTTGTGTGAAAGGATCTTGACACAAAATGCTACTGAATCTACATAGGATCCCTATTATAACACTGAGTGGGAAGATGATGTCAGTGGCATCAGTGAGGACTCGGAAAGCGAAGATGAGTTATTACTAGAATTCGAAAATGAAAGGAGCTCAGTTGAAAATGACAGTGAAGAGGAAGATGAAATGTCTATAGTGGAAAAGGTTAACCGGGGGTGGGGGCATAATATATACAAGTGATTCATAGGGGAGGGTCATATCTTATTAGGATAAATGTAAAGGGAGGGCCAGGAGAAATAGCATGCATGTTTGCTCAAAGGGATTCCTCCGGCCCACCCCCGGTCCTAAAAAATGAATGCTCCCTAAGCTCAATTAAGATACAGATACATGAGAAAAATATCATATATGCCCTTAGTGGGAATTGAATCACATGGTTTCGGCTTTCTAGTCCACAAGGCATATGATATTTTTCTCATGCAACTGTATTTCACTTATACACCGAAGGCATCTCAATTCATAGTTCAATTTTAAAGAGTTAACTCTAACCCTAGGGTTTGTATCCTATACATTTCTTATTAATAGCTGGAATTTGAAACCAATTTCACTGAAAAACTCACTTTTCGTGGTCACTCGACAAACCGAGGTCACATTTGTGTATGCCATACCTAGAGCTTTCAGATGGCACCAGTTTTTAGTAAAATGATTGACATAGTCAGAAACCCCACCCTAGTAAAGTGACGTCATCAATCCTTTGCCTTGTTCAGCGAAACTCCTGTAATTTTAAAACTATTTGGGAAATCATAGTTATACGTGTATCAACAAATCAGAAAAATTTGAAAAATTTGATGATTGACAGAAATAGCTTGAGATCACATGATGGGCGTGGTCAGTCGACAAACAAATGTCATATTTGTGTATGCCATAACAAGAGCTGCTTTCAGATGATAGTTTTGAGTAGAATGGTATTAACTTGATTACGAATTAACCCTAACCCTAGGGTTTGGTGTCCTGTACATTTCTTTTTACTAGTAGCTCAGATTTGAATCCAGTTATAATAAATAGCAAAGCTACTATGAGCTGCAAGATGTTTCGCTCACTGACAAAGTAGTTAGTAAAGTATTTTGGTAATTGCAGGCAAACATTACAAATTATTTATAAATAGTTTTTGCCAGGGGCCGGGTGTTTGGTTTAGTTACCAAATAGCTTAAGAAACCAAACCTTAGTTTATGTTGGACAGTGATTACAATATTATTTGCATTTTTGAATTAGACAATTACAGTTTTCACTTTTTCAAATTATTCAACTGTTGTGAATTATTATTGTAGATATTATTATTGTTTTCTTTATTATTGAGAATACATTTATTTAATATGTTATAACATATGTTATATTTTATTCTGTTGTTGTATGACAGAATAACCAACATAGGACCTTGTCCATATTCCTGTTGGAATTGAACCAACTTCCCAGAAAATGGGAATGCCATTGGAATTTTTTTCTGGACAAGTGAACAAGTCAGTTGAACTGCCAATTTGCTTCACTTAATTTTTATATTAAAATGAAAATGTTGTATATGTGTATGTGTAAAGATTTTTAAATGTTAAATCTTTACAATACATACAATTATTTTATTGAGAAAATAAGTAATTCTCTATGATTTTTTTAGTTTAGTTTATTTGCTCTCTTTGAATATTACAATTTATACATAGAATTATTAATATTAAAATGATTTACAGTTTTTATTTACACTTTGGTTTTAATATAAGAAGAGCCTGGGGGCTAAATTAACTGTTAGGTTTTCTAGTTAGCCCCCAGAAGAACCATACATATAGTTGAGCTAACATCTCTCATGGAGTACTGAATAATCATCCACGAACCATGTATATATTGCATTCAAAAACTCATTAATAATTCATGAGAAATTGACAAAAGAAATCGTAACCCGTGACGAGTGTTTTAACTGAAGTTAAAAAACTCATTAATAATTCATGAGCTATTAGTCAAATCGGGGCATTCCAATTTGGTCACATGCATGACCTTTATACCCCATAAAACACTGCCATAGGTACATTTTATAAAAACACATGTGTCTTTATGATAAAGGTACGTGTGTCTTTATGTACCTATGACACTTGTAAAGGTCTCAGTTTTAATCTCTCATCATTGACCTTTACTAGAAGCATAACCCGAAACAATGCTATCAATCTCCTACTATATTATACACGACCTTTCTCAAATGTGGGATGTCAAATGTGGTGCTTAATGGTGCATGGTGTGATATGAGCATGCGCAGTGTACCTTGCAAATAAAGTTTGTCTCCAAATTGGACTTTTCTTCAAGAAACTTTTATAATTTAGTTTTGAATAAGTGTTGGAGTTTTTTAAGCTATATAAAAAACGAGCAGTACGTGTTTTATCAAGGATCAAAAACCCTCGCTGTGCTCGGGTTTTTATCCTTGATAAAACACTGCTGCTCGTTTTTTATATACTACATATAGATTCACCCTAATTTACATAAACTTTAACCTGAATTTTCTCTAATAAACTTTCATAAATCCTTGATTTTCACAAAATATAGGTTGGAGTTTTGATGTCGTTCAATAAACTCGCAGATCGTGTTTTATCAGGTTTAAAACCACTTGGCTTCGCCTCGTGGTTTTAAATCCTGATAAAACACTCCTGCTCGTTTATTTATTATGCTGCTAGTGAAAACCAGGCCTTAGTGTTGATTTCATATTTCATTGACCTAACTTAACTATGTCCTGGTCATCTATGTGTAAAAATGTGAATGACATCAGCCTATAAAAAGTATTGTGCATGAAGTTTGAATATTAAATATTATTAAAAAACTCATTAATAATTAAGGACGATTTTGTCCAATCCTTAAAGCAAAGGGAGGGATTGGAGTGCAGCCCAGAGTAATAATGGGGTAGAATAGAAAACCAATTGATGGAATGCAAACCATACTAAGATAATATAGATACTATTGAACATACTTTGTTTGATAATGCAGCACACTAAACATAATATAGTATATTCTAAAACTCATTAATATTCAAGTTCGAGATCAATCAGATGCAAACACTCTACCATGTTCTAATATAATATCTATAACCCAAGATAATAGTGATTCAAAATCTACCGTGCAACACATAACACATATAGAACACATATAGAACATATGTAACACATATAGAACTCTTGCTAACTGAACCTAAACACATGTATAAAATTTAAGTGTAACACATATAGAACTTTTGCTAACTGAACCTAAACAAATATAAAACTGCCATGACGTCATTTGTTCTATATGCGTTCCACTTTTGTGAGAAAGAGTTTTATAAGTGTTATATTTCAGTAAGCACAATAGTTATAAAATATGTAATCAGCCCTGCACCATCCAAACAAAAAAATATAAATAATATGCATTTCTTTTTGATTGAAACAATTTATAATTTTTAAAACTGAAATTAATTAGTCATTAATTAATTTTTATTGGGCCTTATCCATATGATTAAACTATAGTTATCTCTCTAAAATGGTGACATACACTACATATTATCTAGCAAGAAATATTAGAGGTTTTTTCCGCATTCAAATTATTTGCTACACCTTTTCAAATTTAAACATCGTGGGAGGTTTTTCAGACACTTATAAACTTCACTCTTGTCTTCGCTTTGAACATTTCAAAGTGTTTACCGTTCGACACTCGGCGTGTCTTTTACATTAAGGTCAAATTCTCGCTTTCTGATTTGTTAACTTGTACACAACTTTAATTAGGTGGCCACAACAAGGTGCGTCTTGCATTGTCAACATCATAGAAAAGCTAATGAACCCACCATGCATGTCTCTACTCCCTTAGGATGAAGACTGAAAATGCTTGTCAGAATCCCAATAAACCTTTGACTTTCCAAAATTACTTATCAAGACAACACTTCCAGGCCTTTAAAATTATTTCTACTGCAAAATGGGAGTTTTGAGTCCATGTTTTATCAGTGATAATAATAAGAAGAAGAAGAAGAAGAACAAGAAGAAGAAGAAGAACAAGAAGAAGAAGAAGAAGAAGAAGAAGAAGAAGAAGAAGAAGAAGAAGAAGAAGAAGAAGAAGAAGAAGAAGAAGAAGAACTTAAGAAAGATCTAAGAAATTTAACAAACACTGACAAAGAACTGACCTTCCTTATTGAACGTTGCCAGAAATGGATTATCTGCCAGAACGCAAACATCGTTAAAACGTTTTATGAATATACATAAGCGGATTAAACGTTTGTAAAGAAAAATGTACTTAATTAGCCCAGACGTAATTGTCCGCTTGTTAATGTAACTATGACACACCAAAGAAAATAAAACTTGCCATAATAATAATAATAATAATAATAATAATAATAATAATAATAATAATAATAATAATAATAATAACGAAAGTATATAAAGTAAAGAAACTGCAAGGAGAGAGCGATGATCTTAAATGCAGATTTCTGCAGATTTTGCCAGTGACAATAAATACGAAAATCTTACTCATATCATGTGTATAAATCTAGACATGATCATGATTATTCTTAGGCCTGTATACTATGCTGTCCTAAAGAAGTTTAGCTTGACCGATGATAAAGAAAAAGCAACACCTTGGCATAAAGAACCACCACCAAAGAGAATGAAAATGCAAAAGTACTATGGGATATCCCCATTTACCAACTGAAGACACTGCACCAAGTAATGGAGCAAATAAACCAGACATTGCTGGGTGTGACAAGAAATGCAATCAATGGATTATCTTTGAACTCAAGGAACAATCTGTAATGTAGGAGCAATACAACAAAGAGATAAAAAACTGATGAATATAGTGACTTAAGATCTAGTCTTAAAAGACTGTATCCACTGTTATTCAATGCAGTTATCATTAGATATTAGCTAGGTAAATGGTATTATTTTGATAGAACACCTATCATAACTTATTCTCAAAATTCATAATATGACATTGTTTCCTATGTTGAATAACTTATTTAGAACGTTTAAAAGCATTTTATCTTATTTTAGATATGGGTAAAGTAGGAGATAAATTATAGTTCCTAATGGATCAGTTTTTTTCTTTGAAAAATATATGTATAGTGCAATTCCATACGAGAGCAAAAATTAATTGAAATGAAAACAAATAATATCATGAGGCCATTGACTATTCCATACATGTATTTGAATAGAGTAATAGTCGAGTGATTGGAAAATATATGACTCAAGTAGAAATCGGCACTAGGTTAACTTTTAGCGGGTCCCCAGCGAGTCTTCAGCATATTTCAGAAGTATTTAAGGTAGAACTGGCACCTTGTATTGTTCTTACTTATATAACTAACTATTTATCCATAATTTACTTTAATGATTTTGCTCAGACCACGTTGTTTCGATGCTCGATTTATTACGTTCTTCATGGACTGACTTATATTACAGTGTAATCATGTTACATATAGTCTAAATATCACGTGGTTATCGTATGATAGTTAATTTGTTACTAATAAAACTCAATAAACGTAAACTGTACAAACAGTAACAAAAAATGACCTTGTAAACGATCATAATATTTACATTGAAAAGCTTCAGTTTCAACTGACTTTTTAGTTTTCAGTACAAATCCCAATTTGCTCTTCCCTGCCCCTCCCCCCTCATTTTAGTAAAATGGAAACACAGAAGAAAGCTGACCTAGAAATGGTCAAAACTGCAAAATCCAGGCAAAAGCAACCATTTCAAGACTGTGTGATATGAGTACATTGCAGAAGGATAGGGTATTAAAGAGCTAGGTTAAAATGAGGTTAAAATAGGTGAATATTTTATACAATGTAACGTCCATGACAGGACCTGTAACATTCATGACACTAGTTTTTCATTCATTAACAGGAGTTAAACCTTTATTGGTTTTCTCTGGTGAAAAAATTCAGAGCATTTTTATATTGAGATTGTTCACTGAAATTGTGGTTGTTTTTGCTGTAACGTCCATGACAAAACTTATTACCGGTAATTCATATTTTCTTATAGATTTGAGGTATGTAGAGCAATTCTTCATTCACTTACCAATAAGGCTCAACCCAAAGTATCTTATTAAAAGAACAATTAGCAAATTCATGCCTTTTTCTAAATTTTCTATTAAATTTAAGTTAAAAAATGCCTTCAAATGTTATGCCCACGATCATAGAATTATATGCTATATTTATTGTATGTAACTTACTTCTGCTAAGCTTACTATTTCGTAAGATAGCTTATAAACAATTGAATATCATTTGAGCATAAAAGTGAAACAAAAACAAATTCAAGCCGAACAAGCCTGCTTTGTGAATATAGTTAGTGACTAACTATAATGAGTTTTTAGTAGTAATCAAAGTCTGTCAGAGAGTATATGGTATTAGTGTATATATAAAGGCCTAAAACATTGTCAGAAACTTAAAATATATAGTTTGTTCTGACAGTATCAGTAAATTAATATTTTACTTATCAGTTTCTTCTTTACTTACTGTCAGAAGGCTAGTAGGCTCGTAGTAGACAGGGACCTTGATGTAGAACATTCAGAGAAAGAAAAGTTTTTTTCAAATTGCAAAATGGCAGAAAATAATGTTTGTGTTATTCCTTCTCCTCTCCTGGCTATCTAATTTTGGTCAGGTCCGCTTTGCCACAGGCTTTTGGTCACCAGTTCTCTGGTTGAGCACTTGCTTTATTTATAACGATTGTTTTCATTGGCCATACAATTCTGGTGACGCCAAAGGTAGTCAACGCCATGGAAGGTCTTCTATGCCTACATAAATGAATACATATAAACTTATTACTAAAAGAAAGGAAAAAGAGCTACAAACTAGTAAATATAGGTACTGAAATAATGAAACAAAGAACACACGCTATATAAAAAAGTATAATAGAGCAGAGTAACATTGGTATACAAAAAAAAATTTCTACACTCAATTTTTAACACTGGGCATTAGGAAAGTAAAAATATTAGCACTTGACAAAAGCAAATTTGCAGTTTAATCAAAACATTTTTCACTCTTTGCTAAGGTACTAATGTAAGGAAAGCCAATCAAATGCTTTTTTCGTTTCCCTGATTGGTTGGGACTCCAAGTTCTCAAATGCACTTGGTTGTATTAAAAATATAGCATATTACATGATATATAATAATTTATGTAATAAATTAAAATAGACAATAATCCATGGGACTGCAGAGATATGGGATTTTATATTTTCAACTGTTTGAATTTGAAAACTCAAACAAATTCCATATCTCAAAGCATCTATACATTGTTCTGGTTAATTATTACCTAAACAAAAATAATTTTATCTAAAACCGATAAAAATGATATTTTGCACATGTAAAATTATGCATTTTTTAAATGTGTTGGAATGCATATATTTCTCAGTCACTGTAACACCTGTGTTTATTAATTTTGTATTTCTTAGACATTTGAAAAGCATTTATTAATAGCTCCTATTCAATCAGTTTTTTTTTCTTTGAAATATAGTTGATTTTCTATAAAACTAGATTTTGTATTGTATTGACTAGATTTTGTATTGTATTGACTAGATTTAATATAGTTGATACTTCTCTGAGCGACTGAAACCATTATTATAATAGAGTACAAAGGCCCCATTCGCACTAGACCAAATTTTGTTTGTTTTACCAAAAAATCTGTCATCGACGAGGTAGGAACAGTGCGAATGATATTTTTGTGTTGGGACAAAATTTGTCGCTGCCAACCAAACTTCAAATACGCCGCTGTCCTGCTCTAAAGGCCACCAAACTTTGTAAAAATGTCAATTTTGACAGGTTTGGTAATTATCACTTCAAAGTGTGTTTTCAAAGTCAACAAAACCATACACTCGATCAATCGAACATAGATGAATCCGTGGTATTAGCCGTGGTATTATCGTGATTTGTACGGGGAAATGTTCTATTTTTCAATAACAATTAATACTGTAGTCAAATAGCTGAATCTGGTCCAAAATGAGACGCTAATGTACCTATCAAGTGACACTTGCTTGACGTTTGCGATCGGCCTAATATTATAGTGCGAATACAGTTTCCAAACCAAAATTTGGTTGAGACAAACTTTGGTATGAATTTTGGTTGAGCCAAACAAACTTTGGCAGGCTAGTGCGAATGGGGCCAAACACTAAAAGTGTGCAACATAAATACCACTAAATACTGCTAAATTATGCAAATTCTTTTGTTCTCTATTGTTTAATCAACACTATTTAGTAGTAAATAGTACAAAGTATTGCACACTTTTAGTGTTTGTACTCTAATATTTATAATATGTAAGCCTAATATAACTTACATGCTATATTATTAATCTTATAATACTATTTATTTATAAAGCGCAAATACAAAACTGTTCTACTTTAAGCGCAATACATTGTTTGTTACAAACAACAAAGTCAACAGTAAACAAAAAAACGTATGAATTATAAAGAATAAGCTAATTTAAAAAGATGAGTTTTGAAAGAAGCTAGACTTGATAAATTTCGGATAGATATTGGCAGTGAGTTCCAGAATTCAGGAGCAGCTACAGAGAAGGAGCGATGACCAGGGAACCAGGCTTAAGATTTAACTGTACTGATAGAAAATGTTGAGATGACGAACGAAGAATACTATTTATTTCAGCATAAAAGTGAAACAAAAACAAATTCAAGACGATCAAGCCTGCTTTGTGAACATAGTTGGTGACAAGCCTAAAACATCAAAAACTTAAAATATAAGCTTTAGTAGTTTGTTCTGACAGTATCAGTAATATTCATCTTCTAGTTATCTAGTTCGTCTTTACTTACTGTCAATTCCCTGCTAGAAGGCTATTCGTAGTAGACGAATATCAACAAGTTCGTTAATATATTTCAAAATGGCGGAAAATAATACTCGTGTTTTCCTTTCTCCTCTCCTGAGTGTTTTATTTTGGTTAGGTCCTCTTTGCCACGGGCTTTTGGTCACCAGTTTCCTGGTTGAGCACTTGCTTTATAACGAGTGATTTGATTGGCCATACAATCCTGGTGACGTCAAAGGTAGTCAACGCCATGCAAGGTCGTCAACACCTGTAGCGTGGTCAAAGTGTCCTGCATGGCGAGATGGTCCTCGATGGTATCAACCAATCACAGGCACGGTTATTTTCAGCCAATCATTTTACATGGTGAAGTGGTCTTGACCAGGATTTCACGAGGGGAGGGGGCTCGGTAAATGTTTGAACTACATGTTGGTTGGCGTCCATTACTGGTATGATTACAGCCTTATCGTAATAAGTGATAAAGTTTGAATTGTTTTACGTCTTGTTTTCTGGCTATCTAATCCCCAATGTTTTGCTAAGGTAAGCGTATTAGTATTAGTATTGTACTACGAATTTAATACATAGTTACACTCAATGCTATTTTATTAAATGCAGCTCATTTTTGGTATTTTACATCATGAGCTTAGTTTTTATTATTTCAAATTGTTCTATGGCTTTTGCTGTAATCTTCTTGTTCTATGACCCTTATTTATTTGGAATTATCATTTCTTTTTGCGTGGAGGTTGAAGTGGAATAATAGCTATATGAAACATCGATCGAACATCAGCTTAAAATCTAGATGCTTCATGGCCTTTAGTGCTTCAAAACGAATTTGTTATACTTACCGGGTACTTAGCATGTAAAGTTAAGCTTATATATACTTTTTCCACTTGCTTTGAAAGCAATCGCCAATTCGATGACCGTGAGTGAGAGTGTTTTTTTTTTTTAATTATAAGTTTAATACTTGAATTTCTGTGCAAACGATGCACAGATGAACATTTGAACAAAGAATTCTAATGAACTTTATTGTATTGAATTGACATTGTTTATCCTAGATATGCTAATATGTACTATACCACTTCTGTCAGTGAAGTGTCAGTCTTCATGTAAATCGAGTAAAGTTATGAAGCTACAAACTTAGTGTGGTCATGTTTCGTATGAATATCCCACAATTTCTGCATGCACGCGATTGAAGATCTAGACATATTTATATTGCATATTATGACTCATTCGAATGACTTTATTTCCCTTTGTTCAAAGATGAAGTCATTTTCTGATATTCCATATTATATTCCATATTTTAGCATTTGTTATTGCTAGAGACCGAGTTTTAATAAAGCCAATTTATAGTACAGTAAAAAACCACACATACTGTAAGAACCACTACTTTTCGAGGTAAAGCTTTTCGAAATTAGGCTAAGGTGGTTCTTAACTGGTTCTTATTTACAAAGGAAAAACAATTTCCCTTATATAGTGTTTTTTATGTTATATAAATTGTTATGTAGAAGCATCTGAATGATGAATTAATGTATTCTCATTGAGAACTAACTGATCATACATTTGTAAAACATTTTTCTTCATGATTTTAAATTTGGTCATCTTCAGACTCAACTTATATTTTTTCAAACCTTTTTATATAAGAACCAGTCAAATTTTTTTAGGCTAAAGTGGTTCTATTTTTAACAGGACTGGTGCTTAAAAAGCAAATTTTAGCCTGGTAGTTCTTAATTATAATCCACTGGTTCTTATATGCAGGTTTTTTATAACTGTATAGCATTTAAATTCTTTTTCAACTCCAGCTCTCCTATGAATTATACAGCATTACATTTTATTGCGGACATATTACATATATTGAGTGCCACAAATAGACAATTTTTTTTATTTTCCAACAAACCGTGTAATTTTTTTAGAATGGTATTTATGATCCTTTTTTAGAATTGTATGAATAATGTTTTAGCTACCTTCTACCTGGATATATAGAAATATTCATCGAAAATGTCCAAAAGAGAGCGTTTAACATCATATTTCCACTATTGTCATACGATCAAGCTTTACAGCGATGTGGGATGTCGATCCCCACAGTGAATATTTAGGAGGGAAAAAATTGGTAGTGACTTTATTCATAACTTAAAAGACACTAGCTTCATGAATAATCTTCTACCAAAAGTTACTACTGTCGACCACGGATACTCCTTAAGATCTGGAGTTACCAAACAGGACAAATGTTTAGGAAAAACTGGACGATTAAATAAATTTGTAACCTACAGATATCAGTAACTTGCCCATACAATGCTATTAGTGTGAATTCTATTATCAATCCAATTTATATGTGTAGTAAGTATGCTGACTAATCATGTAATTTAGCATTTAAGTAATGATCCTTATAAAACAATAGCACTTCCTTTTGTTCTGCGGCATTTCACTTTCCCTACATCCAAATTGTGAGATTTTTTCTAAAGGGATGTATTGACATTACACAGCACGTTTTGGAAGAACAATTTGTGTTTACTCGTTTCTGCAAAGTTTTATATAGGTTGAGTTAAAAGTTTTAAACCAATCATAGTCAGAGACAAAAGAAAGGAAAGGAAGGCAATTTGCATTGTTCCCCACATAGAATTTCTCTATAATTTAACCTTATTAGAACTATTTTTATAAGGAAATTATTGCATTAATAAGAAATAAGTTGATTTGATTATCCACAAAGTTATGGCAATTTTTCATGTTTCAACCAATCAGACGACCAGTTTAAACAATACTACAATTATCACCTTTGCACATTCCTTGCCATTCCTGCTATCATTCTTACGTGGATCGTTACTTAAAGCTATAATATGATGAAATATATAAACAGATTATTATTATTGTTATTTACCTAAAAAAGATCCCAAAGAAAAAGTTTTAATCCTCTTGAAAATGCGTTGCGGATATTACGCTGCGGACATTATACTTTTTATACATGCACCAGAAATAGATCTTAAATGTAAATTTGAAAAATCTAAAAGTTTCTGATTTAACTAATGACTTAATTCAGAACAAAATTTTGCTGACAAAGATGAATTAACTGAATTATTCAATATATCAAAATCAACATCAACATCAACAATGAATAATAAAACATTAATATACATTGAACTGTCTCATATTAGTATATAGCTTAACTTGTATATATATTATATAATATATACTTAGTGACCATAATAGTTATACAGTGGTTTTGAGTGGCATACCATGGAATATCCTGCAAGTCACTTGTATTTTCTAGTGCATACAAGCCTTTAGGCTAGTGTTAATGCAAAGAAAATACAAGTGACGAGTGGGATATTCACATTATGTCCGGGAAAACATTGTATAAGGGAAGAACTATACCACCTATTATAAAATAACTATTTGAAATCACATATTTTGATTGGTTGAGGCGGGTGCATTATGAGAGCACAAAGCAGTTGATCAATTTGTATTTTATAAAAGAAATAGAAAACTTGCTTTCTGTGCTGTATGTATAGTTTAATAAACGTGCAGGAGTGTTTTATCAGGTTTAAAATCCCGAGAGCGAAACACGTTCTGTGAGTTTATTGAACGGCTTAAAAAACTCATTAGTAATTCATGACCATTTTGTCCAATATTGATGAAACAAAAGAAAACGGAAGGTTGTTTGCATTTGGGAATTGATCTACACTAATAATAGAGGAATGCTAACCAACTTGAATTCTAATGAACTTGATGACATTTCGTTGCAAACTTTTCATTGATTGCCTCAGTGGCATAATGGCTTAAAGCTCGGATACAACCAAGCAGAAGATCTCGGTTCGAATCCTGGCATTGGCACTCATGATGATCAAATACTTTTTTTCACCAAAAATCTAAAAGTAAATTATTTCTAAGTCTGATGTTCACTCGTCAGTAGAGATGGGGGGATGGGGGGAAGGGTAATATCTGAATTATGGACATGAAGGATTATATAATGACACACGTGCCATTATATAATGCTTCATGTTAATTTGCATTCCATTGTTCTTCTATTGTACATCATCATTCCCCTGGGCCGCATTCAAATCCCTCCGCGTTTCAGCCGTAGATTATGCAATATACAATGCTTTCCTTGTGACCAGAGAGGAGCATCAGATTGGACAAAATGGTCATGAATTATTAATGAGTTTTTTAAATAATATATACAATATGAAAAAAAAGTAGTTAAATGAAATAATACAATCATATAAACTAGCTATCCTTCATATTGTACTGAACAGATTAGTGATAAAATAATTATATAGAAGCTTTCTAGTCTCTAAACATTTTGTTTAATAAAACCTCAGTTTAACTAAATAGGTTTTGGTGTGGATGGGGTACATATTAGAAGGGTAAATATCACAGTAATGTTTTTACTATTATATAATAAAAGAATAACAGTGGAGTGTAGGGATTTCTGCCACTGAGAAATATTGTGTCCCAACACACATAAAAATAGACGCTCAATGAGCGCATGTGGCTACTGAATAGTGTGAATAGAAATCGAAGGCAAAAGTAAAATATAATTAGTGTAGTATATAGCCCTTCCATCGGAATATTTTGTAAAGAGACGTCCAATGAGCGAATGTGCAGTGCATAATATTAAATTATTGGTATTTTGGAAATGTAAATATTATGCTAGAAATGATGTGACCAGTATGCTAGATGGTGGTTTTACAGTCGCACACAGATTACATATTGACAGTGCAGTGCAATTTGTTGGAACAAATGGAATTAGTCTTTGGAGCAGAAGCAAGAATAGTGCAATCATATGAGGGAATTGTATTGAAAAAGTTTTCAAGAACCGTAATGTTTATTCGACTGCTTTTTTATGTAATAGAGTTAAACAAATACAAGAGAGATAGATCAAGTCTTTTAATTAATTCCTTTCCCACTAAATTACAAAAGTCAAGACATGAACTTGACGGTGTTTACATAGACCTGATGAATAAAAAAAAAAATAAAAAAAAAATTAATCAACATTTCCGTTTACAAAAGATGAAGCAAATAGAAATAAATAGTTGAAGTTTTGAATTTTGAAAAGTTAGTCCTTTAATAGTGATATATAGTCAATGAATTATTTGCTTATTGAATTTGGGTTGAATATGATTTGGGGAAACATGAAAACTCTAGGTAAAGCTGTTAGCTTTTTGTTGCTGTTCATTGTCTTGTTGGTTTTGAATATAATTGTGCACAAAGAAAATTATTTTCCACCTATTTTTTGGCAGATATGTAGTTTATAGGGTTGTAGTTTTCAATTTTATACAGCAGTTTGAAAAAGTATTCATTTTTTTTAGTCTAGAATGTTAGCTCTATATCAATAACAATAATGGTTGTTGTTTACTAGATAGATAGATAATCTAGGTGTTGACTTTCTAAGGATTTTTTTTTATTTTTGCCTAATTTTCTCTCTCTTCAATGTTCACATAATCTTGTGCAGCATTATTTCCAACAGATCACTTTTTGTATGTTTGATTATGACATAAATTGTCATTAGAATTATCTATATTATATTATGTCATAAGAATGCTCAAATTTACTTATCACAGCTTCCATTGTTGTTTGGTAGATGAAAGGTAGTATAGAACCTGTAATACAGGTCTTTCATTTCCCTTGTATAATATATACAACTTGAGGATTTCTTGAATATCCTTCGAGGTTGAATTAATATCCCACTGAATGGGGCTGATTTATTCCACAATGTGACTCAGTTTTCCTACAAAGAGGCTCATTCATCCTCATGAGAGGCTCATGTATTCCCTAACGAGGTTTTCAGTTCGGTTTTTGTTGTTTGGGATCTGCAAACGGAGTAGGCTCAGATTTCAGCCGTTGGGGTTTCGTGCGCCTGCGATACTCTCCCCCGTAACGGCTGGGCGCATCGGCTTCGAAACGTGTCGCGCATGTCCGTGACGTAATTATGCTAATAGCATAAAAAACGGAAACGGAAATAAAATTTGTTGAAATGTAAGCTAATGTAAATAAACTTTCCAACGGCCTGATTGTCAAAAAGTCTTTTATTAAAATTTGAATTCGAATTCAATTCGAAACAACTCTTAGCAAAACCTGCATATCATTTAGCAATTCCATCGGGTATGTTATTTGTCATAAGAACGATCGAGACAAATCAGCGCAAAAGCTATTTCAATGGTAAACGTTTTGTTTATTCCAAGTATATAGTCCATTTTTATAGGATTTTGAGAATAATCAAACAATAAAGAAGAAAATTACAGCTAGAGTCGCTTCGATACACATTGTTGACTCGTTAAGAGAGCCGCTTGAGTATATGTTACAACCGCGCATAATAAACCAGTTTTAATTTTGAAAGTAAACATTTTGGATTTAAGTGTAGTTATTCTAAGAATATAGCTGTGTATTTAAGGTTTATTTAGAAAAAAAATCAAGTAATAAAGACGATAATTACGAGTTTCGATACAAATGACAACTTACAATCACCGCCGTAATTTAAAATGAAAACTTCGTAGTTGTTTAGCATATTACTGATTCGCCATCCTCTTCTTGGCCTATCAAGGCAGTCTTAATGTCTTTGGATGTTAAGAAGTTCTCTTGGTCTCTCATGAGAGAAACCAGAGGTAAAATAACCAAAACAATGGATCCGCTCGACCTTTCCATGGTCGAAAACAAGCGGCGCTGTTTGGAAAATCAATGATTTTCCTGAGCCAGTCAGTAGATAAACAAAAACATCTTTGCCTTTTACTTATTCCTTTGTTGAATATCCTTAGATTTCTCGAAACCAAACGATTTCAAAGCATTTGAACAAGCACTTCCGAAGTCAATCTTATCCGCCATAATGTTCACGAAGAATTTTAATTTATTAATATTATGCCCCTCGATTTTCGAGGGGCAAATCGCTGATTGGCTGAGAAAAACAATGCCAAGCCGATGCGCCCAGCCGTTAGTGGGGAGAGTATCGCGGGCGCACGAAACCCCAACGGCTGAAATCTGAGCCTACAAACGGAGCTGATTCATCGAAAATACTGAGCCAGCGATTTTGCTGACTCATAAATATCGGCCTAAAAGCTAAATAAAACATGAAAAACCTTTCATTTTATTCAATTACGAAAGCTGTGATAAATAATTTTTAAGTTTGAATGATTTTTCGAAAAATAAACTTTACTTACCGAAAATCGAAGAAACTTGTGATCTTGAAGTCCCACAACTTCGTCAAAGGTTCCAGAGATCACGATCAATTACAAACATGAGGTATTATCAATTGACATTTGTTTTCCTTCGTGAAGGAATCGAAAGAATGAATGCGAGCTAGTCGATGACTATTGGTTACAAAGTTAATCGAATAGATATTGATTGGCTTCGAAGGAGGCTTCGTGTGGAGTTACGGGTATATACTTCGTGTGGTCTCATATCAATCACTTATAGTTGACAAAACGAATAAAATGACTACATGGACATTCAGCAATGAAGTATATATGCTATATTTTCACATTTGAAAAAAGTGAAATGTCCTATCAGCATCGCATACCCACTTTTCACATTTGAAATATAACCAATGAGATTTGAGAACTTATTAGGGTCCCATGCAGCCAATCAGAGAATGAGAAAAGGATTTGAAAATTGCATTAGCAAAGAAAAAAAGACATCATATCATTTTCACAGAAACTCAATCTATTAAAGTCCTTAAATTACTTTTTACCTACTAACAGCAGTTAAAGCTGATTTTTACTGAAAAATCATTCTTCAGTCTGTCAAGCTTGTAGGGCATGCTCATCTGGAGATCTTGTGGAAAGACCCTTTTGGACAGCTTGGAACGAATCTATGTAAGTGCTGCTAAAGTAATCTACCAACTTGATTGGAATACTCCATCTGACAATGTCTACACATTAGTCAAATGGAAGCTTTTCAAGAGTGCAACCTACTATACTCTTTGTCTAATGTACAATGTACTTGTTCCAACTTCTCTAACTCAACTTTATACAAGATATGCTGATAAATACAATTTAAGGAGTAAATATTGTCTACATCTACCTCTTCCAAAGTCAAATTTTATGCTGAAATTTTTAGAATACAAAGAAGGGAAAAACAGTTGGAATGCTCTAGACAACAACGACAGGGATAACATTGCAAAGTTTAAACTAGCAATTTGTCACGCCTATTTGTTCAGTGCAATAATTTGCTAGCTTATGCTAGCACAAACTAGACTTGTTGCTGTAAATTAAAGCACTCTAGCTGACTCCTTTTAAATATTTTCTTTTTTCTTTTTGTATTTCCATTATTTTGCTCACGTGTGCTTTCTGTGACTTCTAGCTACCTTAATATTTAGCTTGTGAGTAAAATTAAATAAAGGATTAAAACATTGGTGTTTTCAAATTAAGCAATAACTCCTTCATTTCATTAGGAACTATACAATTATTACCCATTTAACATATATAGGGGGAAAACATGTCTTTTAGAAACCAATAGAATGCCAAACATCTTACGCCATGCTCAATAGGCCTTTTGCAACAACAGGTCACGTGACCCCACCCCTTTAAATTTGAACAGCTGTGTCAAAATGAACATCAGAAATGAAAAGAGCACCTCAACATTAGTAAGAAGGTCAAATATCAGCTCATAAATTGTAACACGAGGGAAATTACATTTAATTTAAAATTCAATATTTTATAAGGATTTGTATGGAATATATGCTCTGGTGGGCAAGGGTCACGTGACCTGTTGTTGCAAAAGGCCTATTACATACTCTTTGGAAAATAAACTTGTGTAAATTGATTTGAAATTGAACTAGAAATAATTACCTATTAGTAATAGAAATGAAAAAATGCAACTATATGAAATGAAAAAAAAAATAATAATGAACATACTAATTATAGTAGTACCGGGTTGATTAGTACTCCATGAGAGCTGTTAGCTCCACTAAATATATGGTTGTCCCTAGAGATTGGAATTTACTCACTAACTAAAGATAATTTTGTCTTTTCCAAATACATTGTACATATTTTTTAAACTGTTTATCCAAACTAATAAGTCTTCAAAGTTTTTAAATGATTCAAAAATCTTTACATTGCAGACACAAATACTACATATATCAAGTCATTTAAATTGGCAGTTCAACTGACTTGTTCACTTGTCCAGAAAATATTCCAATGGCATTCCCATTTTCTGGGAAGTTGGTTCAATTCCAACAGGAATATGGACAAGGTTCTGTGTTGGTTATTCTGTCTTATAACAACAGCATAAAAAGAACAAGAAAGTTATAAAATATTTTATTACTGCATTCTTAGTTATAATAAAAACCTTGATTATAGCTACAATGAAAATTAATGATGATAATATGTTATAACTATGGTATTGAAATTTGCTGTTTTTGAATTTAATATATCATTACTTTGTTAGGGCGTGGTCAATGACATTGTCAGTCATTTTTTGCATTTCATCTTTTATATATCTTTTAAATTATACCACTTGATACCACAAACTATTTTGAAAAGTGCATGTGTATTTTAGTAAAGCTTGCTTTCAAACTCTATCCCTAGGGTTAGGGTTAAGTCTTAATTGAACTTATACCATTTTACTAAAAACTGTTATCATCTGAAAGCTCTAGTTATGGCATTCACAAATATGGTCTCGGTTTGTCGAATGACCACGCCCGTCGCGTGATATGAAGCCATTTCTGTCAATCAACTCATTTTTCAAATTGCTCTGATCGTCATGAAATTGGTATTTTTTAAAAGCTGACAGCTATATCTATTTATTGATACACATATAACTTTGATTTCCCAAATAGCTTTAAAATTACAGGAGTTTCGCTGAACCAGACAAAGGATTGATGACGTCATAGCTTTACTAGAGTGGGGTTTCTGACAATCACAATCAGTTTCAATCACATTTTCCCATCCGTTTCATTGATATCTTTTAAATGATATCACTTGTTTTCAGTTCATTCATATTCCAGTAAAGTTGGTTTACAACCCCTAGCTAGTACTAAGAAATGTATGGGACTGAAAAACAACATTTTTTGAAAATTCCTTATAATTATTCTTTTTGAATATAAAAAATTGCTATCAACATCAAGGAATATAAAACGGAGCATATACTATATTTTATATTAGATTAAAGACTATTTGCTCATTTCGTGTTTGATGGGATGTATTGTCGGCATCGAAATTTAAGGCAGGGTGCTATGTGAAAATTGAGGGTTTGAGAATATATTACAGAATGACTCAGGTCAAAAAATTAAAAGATCCACGTTAGCAGGTCTGTCCCTATAACAGTCCTCGCGTCAGGATGAAGTGATCATGTCTTGGACTAAAACTGTAAGTAATATAATCAAATTTGTAACACCTGATGTCATGACTGCTTATAATGTACGCTGGCTGATAATACTTGTAGAAATAATATTTTTTTAATTTGCAAATGGGCAGAAGTTAATTAGATGCAGGTGGCTTTAATTTATAAACAAATCATTTTTTGCCTGACAATTGAAACTTTCAAAACAAACACACTAATCCAAGAACTTGGTCATTTTTGCACATGATACATGCGCAAATTTTCTTGACAAAATGAATTCCCTACAAATTAACAACAAAACTCAATGATATTATAAACTATAACTTTATAAATTATAAACTATTATAAAAATTTTATAAACCTGGACATAAACTAACTGAACAAACTTTTCAGCCAAAAACATTCGCGTGCTCAGTTAGAGTTTATAAATTTTAATGCAATGATGTAATTCTTACACAAAGTTATTTAGCTATACTAACATCAGTTTAATGTACATAGATGTCATTTTTCTAATTATTATTTCTTACTTTAATTGATTTTCAAATTATATATTATATTATGGTAATTCAGCCTTCGGCTGCAGTGTTTTTTGAATAAAACCACTCAATAAAACTATTTATCTATTCAACATATGTAATCCTTATATACCATTACGTCACTAGTGGAATAGTATTGAAAATTTGAATACATAAATATTATGAGCTATGCTGTTTTCACTTATGATCTAATGGAATAAGTTCAATTAAGATACAGATACATTAGAAAAATATCACATGCCCTCAGTGGGAATTGAATTAATCCCACGGTTTCAGCTTTGAAGTCCACAAGGTCCAAGGACATATGATATTTTTCTCATGAATATGTTTTTCACTCGTACCGCCGAACGCATCCGCAATTCATGGTTCAATCTTAAAGAGTTAATTCTAACCTAACGCTTTGTACCCTATAAATTTCTTATTAATAGCTAGCTGGAATTTGAAAACAGTTTCACTGAAAAACTCACTTTTCGAAATAATTCTTTGAATTTACAACAAGTGGTATAATTTGAAAGATATCAATGAGATGGATGAGAAAATGTGATTGGCAATTAAGCCCCGACCCGGTCCGCCCTAGTAAAGTTATACAGCAAAACTTGTGTAACTTTTACACTATTTAGAAAATCGATGTGATATGTGTTTCCAAAAAAAATAAATATAGCTGTCAGCTTCTAAAAAATAACAATTTCATGAGGATCAGAGCAATTTGAAAAATGAGTTGATTGACAGAAATGGCCTCATATCACGCGATGGGCATGGTCGTTTGACAAACCGAGATCATATTTGTGTATGCCATAACTAGAGCTTTCAGATGATACCAGTTTTTAGTAAAATGGCATATAAGTTCAATTAAAAGTTAATCCCAGCCCTAGTGTTTGAAATTATTAGTACCAGCTAAGGTTTGAAATGGTAACTTACTGACGTTGCGGATGCTAGTCCTTCGTACGTAGAAGTAAACGCTTCGCTTTTAATTAATCTATTCTGTTGTTTTCTAATTGTCATTATTATTTGTTTCTTGTTACCTTGCTCTCATTTGCTATCTATTTAATTAATTCCTACCTTAAAGTATATAAACTCACACTTCCACTCCTATATTCTCTCTTTTACTCCGAAGGACTATCGTCCGATTGTGACCAAACAGAGTTGATTTTCTGTATCGGCAGGTCAGTACTATACAGAAAACACCTCTGTAACCAATTTCAGGTGTATTTCTGATGAAATATGACAAAAAGCAATTTTGGGGCTCATTTAGTAATTTAAACTCAAAATACCTCTTTTTCATAATTTTGTGCTGAAAAGTATTTCCAGTTTTCAGCTTCTGTATGTCAACTGAAAATGTCAAAAGGCTTATTTTAGTAGACCTATCAATGAAGCAAAAGGCCACTGGTGGATTTAGTTCCATTTCACTTGAAAATTTCCATTCCCATTATCATTTTTCCCATTTTGATTGCATTCAAGGCACTAAATTCTCAATAACTATTTTGAATAAATAAATTCTGTGACCAGAATTCAGTTGTACAGAGCCAGAGCTTTCAAAAAATATCATTTTTACATCATACAATTGCATCTTTACCGATGGCGTCAGTGACAGCTTTTTGACTATAACAGGTGTTGGGCGGGGCAAATGACCAAACAGAGTTGATTTTCTGTATCAGCAGGTCAGTACTATACAGAAAACACCTCTATAACCAATTCCAGGTGTATTTCTGATGAAATATGACAAAAAGCAATTTTGGGGCTCATTTAATAATTTAAACTCAAAATACCTCTTTTTCATAATTTTGTACTGAAAAGTATTTCCAGTTTTCAGCTTCTGTATGTCAACTGAAAATGTCAAAAGGCTTATTTTAGTAGACCTATCAATGAAGCAAAAGGCCACTGGTGGATTTAGTTCCATTTCACTTGAAGATTTCCATTCCCATTATCATTTTTCCCATTTTGATTGCATTCAAGGCACTAAATTCTCAATAACTATTTTGAATAAATAAATTCTGTGACCAGAATTCAGTTGAAAAGAGCCAGAGCCCTTACCGATGGCGTCAGTGACAGCTTTTTGACTATAACAGGTGCCGGGCGGGGCAAATGACAAAACAGTTGATTTTCTGTATCAGCAGGTCAGTACCATCAAGTAGATACCTCTATAACTGATTTCAGATGTATTTTGGTGGAATATCACAAAAAAGCAAATATTTGAGGGTTCAGTAGTATATTTCAGTCTCTGACATGATGTCTTTTTGATTATTAAATTGCACTAAACCCCTTTGTGAATAGACCATATTTTGAGTCAACATTAACTGTGGCTATATATATGCCTTGAGTCATATTCTGTGTTGCACTCAAAGTACTGTGGTATTTTACAAGACTATGTTATGCCCTAGATCCTCCCTTCTGAATAAAGAAGCACAACAAATTTTTAAGACAATTTAAAAACCATTAAACACCTTACTGTTTATCATTTATTTGTGGATTATGTAGAATGAAAAAACCTTTAGTTACAGGATAAACAACTCAGAAGTTACTTGACACAGTTTTTTATTGGAAAAATTAATAATATAATACAGTACAGTTACTGTTGTGAATTGTAAGTTGATTACATTTATTTGTTTTGTTTTTAAGACACAGTTATATATGTAATGTTAGTCCAAACCGAGCTTATTTATAATTCTTATAATAAGAAATAATAACATATCCCCTTTATAGCATTTAACATATCCCCTAAATTACCAACAACTACCCCTTTATACAATTAAGAACCTTTTTTGCCAGACTTTAAAAAAATAAAGGTTCTTAGCTGCGGGTGTTTACTGTATCACACAGCAATTAAAATGTTCCATTTACTTATTCATTCATTTATTCATTTAATGAGTTCTTCTTTGTCAAAATCACACTTTCATATGAAATCTATATAATATCATGTTTTCTTCCTGCTTTTCTTCTTCTTTGTATTTCATTGTATTACATTATGGGCGTACAAGATATTTGACTTCCTAGTAATAAAAACAACATTACAAGTCAACTTGCATTAGTGGATTTCAGTTTACTTCTCATGACTTTTTCTGCAAGATGAAGAAACGCTTCAACTAGAGCATGATTCATTAAGACAGAAATAATCTCAAACAATGGTTTCAAATCGAGGCTTTATGTTTAAAAAAAAACCTTGAGTTCTATTTTTGGCCTGCATGAAGTGCCTGTAGTTTGGCCTGCTATAGCTATATATCACATGTATACTCTATACGATTTCGATTTGTTAATTTTTGTCTTATAATATTCTTCTGTGATAACATATCTTACGATTAACAGTTAAGAAATGTTGGAGTTTGATAAGTCATATATAAAAGAACAAGAAAGCATGATTTATTGGCCATAAAGTTGCAAGGTAGTAATTCCATTTGTTACAACTTATTGAATCACTCTTGCCTGTCTTGTCATTTATACATTAGATATAAAACAGCTGCTTGTGTTGTGAACAACAAAATAAGACATTGAATTGGTACATTGATTTATCAGTCAGAGTAAATTAATCTCTCAGGGACATATGATTAAACTTATATTTAAGTTAAACTTATATCCCCGCTTATATCATTAACAGCATAAATTAAAATGTAATAAAATCTAAAGCAAATTTATTCAGACATTTCTGTCTGAAATCAGACCTTCAGAAATGATCGTTACAAAGTAAATACATCGTTATGAAGGCCTAAATTAAGTCAGACGTGAATAAATTTGTTTAATATACGTTAATTTCGGTTAATATGGAAATAAGTATGATCGACACGATTTCCCCTTATGTCTATCGACAAATCCGTTTGTAAACTCTTCCATAATCCTTATCTAGTGAAATTTTAAACAACAACTATAAAGAAAGCCCTAAAAGATAGTAAATCGTTGCTAAAGCCTACCTGGTTCCCATATAATGGTCGCCAGGATCGCTGTGATGGCGCTTTGGTTTTGTGAAATGATAAAAATATCACTGCTGACTAATGGTTAAAGCTTAAATTTGACGAAATAAACCTAAACATAAAAAAACAGTGTCGCTTTTGTTTAATCTGAGCTATATTCTGATGGCCAAACATGATTTTCAGCGATCGTAGCGGAAAAAAAAACAAAAAAAACAAGAAAGTTGAACTCGATCTCAGCTCTATGTTGTCTTGATTCTTGATCATCATTACATCTCAAACAAACATCAATTTATATTGTTCTCTCAAATGTTATTATATACTAGATCTTCAGGTGTTAGAAATGGCCGAGTGTTCTAAAAGTATTCTAAAAGTATCTGAGTTTACCTTGGCTTATATCATTCCTTTCATTCCCCCCGAGCGGTAATTTTTGTTCAGGTCAAAACTGCCACGGACTTTCGTTACCAGTTTCCTTGTGAGAATCTGTGCATTCTATCGAATGACTTGATTGGCTATAGAATGATGCCTACGTCATAGGACCATCTCACCACACAGGACAATCTCACCACGGTACAAACACCACGCTGCACCCGCCGGGGGTCTCGCCCCAATCCCCTCTAGAGCCTCTTGAACCCAGGGTAGTCGAGCAAGGGACTGGGTACGAGTGTGAAAAACTAATTTGATTATGGTTCCAGAAAAAATAACCCTGTCTCATGAAAGAGTAACCAAATATAAGCTTATTGACCAAGTTTCAGAAGTTCAACGTTTGGCTAAATAATGGACTGAACGGTTTAAACCCGCAAGATTATTTTTAACTTTGCTAATAACTTCAAATCATTACGAGCAAACCATCGCTTCAAGCTAAAGACTAGAGCTGCTAAATTAAACAGCTATAAGCATTCTTTTTTTTATACGTATTGTAAATCACTGGAGCAAACTATCAAAAGAAATTGCAGAAGCAGAGAATATAAGAACATTCAAGAAAAGATTAGGAATTAAATTATTAACACATTAACCCATTATAAGACATATTTTTATTATATTAGTTTTAAATCACCTACTTGTAAATAGTTTTTATATATTATAGACATTTGCTTTCAATTTTTTATATATTTTAGGATAGTACTGATTGTAAACTGTTTTGTAAATTATGTTAAGGAGGTGGACTAGAAAGGGATAACCTCTTTCACCTCCTTTCACAATTTTTCATGTATTTGTATTGTATATATTATGATTTATTTTTTTCCGTCTGCGTGTGATCAATTGTGAATAAACTATTATTATTATTATTAGAAAAAAATTAGGAGCATGTAAACTCTGCCAAAATTACAAAGAAATGTATGGTGTCCTTCCAATACATGTTTCCAAACCATACATTCTTTGAATTTTCGAAAAAAATTAAAATAGCATAATTTCGTTGCAATTTGTAATTTGTATTTGTTCTTTCGTGTGAAGGGGTTTATTTTTTGAATTAAATTAATATTGAGAAACTTAGTTCGAGTCCCTTGCTCAATACGAAAAAGGCTATTCAAGCATCACACCACTTCAGATCACAAAGGAATAAGCAATGTATACATTTATGACAACATTTAAGGCTCAACTCTAGTTTTTTATTAACTTTAATACAGTAAATACTTTGTTGACATTTCTACAGTTTAAAATTTAGTAATGATAATAATAATAATAATAACGTCTATTTATATAGCGCTCATATCCAGCTTGTCCAAGGCGCTTTACAACTATATATCTATTTACAATATCTACAATCGATATGTATTTATAATGTTAATTCAGTAATGATAGTAAATAAATAATAAATATATAATAAATAAATGATAAATAAATAAATGATAAATAAATAAACAAATAAATAATAAATAAATAAATAGATAATAAATAAATAATAAATAAATAAATAGATAATAAATAAATAAATAAATAAATAAATAAATAAATAAATAAATAAATAGATAAATAAATAAATAAATAAATAAATAAATAAATAAATAAATAAATAAATAAATAAATAAATAAATAAATAAATAAATAAATAAATAAATAAATAAATAAATAAATAAATAAATAAATAAATAAATAAATAAATAAATAAATAAATAAATAAATAAATAAATAAATAAATAAATAAATAAATAAATAATAAATAAATAAATAAATAGATAATAAATAAATAAATAAATAAATAAATAAATAAATAGATAATAAATAAATAAACAAATAAATAATAAATAAATAAATAAATAAATAAATAAACAAATAAATAATAAATAAATAAATAGATAATAAATAAATGATAATTAAATAAATAAATAAATAAATAAATAATAAATAAATAGATAACAAATAAATAATAAATAAATGATAAATAAATAAATAAATAATACATCTAGATATACTTCCTATTATTTGGGAACAAAGTAAATAAACGAGTTTTGAGCTTACGTTTAAAGGAAGGAACAGTGGGACAAGAGCGAATCTCTAAAGGGAGCCTATTCCATAATCTGGGAGCAGCAAAGGAAAAAGATCTGAAACCATAAGTCTTAAGCCTAGCCGGCCCTAGGTTCAACCAGAAGTTTGTTAGAAACAGAACGGAGAGAATAAGAGGAAGTACGATAACACAATAGATCAGACAGATAAGTTGGAGCAAGGCCATGCAAGGCCTTGTAGGTCAGCAACAGCAACTCTGTCTACACTGGCAACAAGTGCAAGTCAACCAACACATGTACAGGAGTGATATGGTCAAATTTCCTAGAAAAAGTGACCGACAACATGGGCAACAGAGATTTGAATGCGTTGCAGCCTCTCAACATATTTAGGAATTCCATAATACAGTAGTCAAGTTTAGAAGAAATAAAGGCATGAATAACAGATTGAGCAGCATTATACGTCAAGTATTTCAAGTATTCAAGTATTTTTACTCGAAAATGGTCGTAATGTAAAAACGACCAATACCCCTTTCTAAGTGGCAGGGGGAGCTGTACTCCTTTTAGGGTATAAAATATGTCATTTGCGTACCTTATATGATTCTGGCTGAAAAGTCAATTACGTAACATGACTCCGAACCTGTGATGATCCTTTTTACTTGGCTTTAATGCTAAAAATAAGCTTATGGACATTCCTATTATGGGTCATTTTCTAAATCAACTGTCGATCACCCATACCACTTGACTTCCCCAGAGGTTATTAGCATTCGATTCTCTCTTTGTATGTGCATTGCCATTTGCTATTAAAACCAATTCTAAACACGTGCAAGAATAGACACATTTACACAAACATAGCCCCCATTATTATGTTCAACAACATTTGTCAAGTCTTGTCCAAACCATGCTCTGTATTCCTGTCCTTCCGTCACTGATAATGGTGGTTTCATCTCAGGGAAAGGAAGCTCCGGGCCATTAATTGTCACTCCTGGAATCTTGTATCCCAGGCGACTGTTTGTACTGTAAGTAATTAATTCTATTGGTGGAGTGATTCTTCTTCTTTTGTCATCTGTGATGTGAATCTCTAACCAGCCACCGGCTCCCCAGTGATGAGGTTTTATAGATATGTTATATGTAACGCCAGGTCCGCTGTCGTATACAAGCTTGAATCTAAAGATGGTACAATTTGTCGGAATAGTGAAGGATGCATAGTTGTCGTCCTTAACACCGATACGGACTGGCTCGGAAGTGACCTTTAACCAAGAAACTATAGAAATAAAGGACTTAATTAGTGAAAGATCGTACTGAATAAGGCATTGACAACTAACATAATTCTGGTTATATGATGGTTGTGATGGTAGCTAGGGGTGATATTATAATAAATGACGGTCTAAATGATAATGTTTATGATAATGATGGTGATGGTGGCAATAGTAAATAATAAAGCTGATGGTAATGATGGTGATAGTGATATTGACAATGATGATTGAGACATTGGTAATGATGGTTGTGGTATAGTCATAATGTAGCCTCCTCCGCAGGCATCTCTTTTCATCGAGCTTCCTGTGGTGAGGAGAAAAAAGAAACAACGGGGGAGGAGGCCGTGTTTTTTTTCTCTCCAAACTCGTTCCCAGTTTTTCTCTGCCAAATATGTAAACACAGAAATCCCCCGTCAACAAAGGAATCCCTAAGGAGTAGCCTGCGGAGGAGGCTAGTCATAATGATGATGTTGGTACTGAAAGTGATGGTCATTATCGCCTTCGCGCGGCTCAAGTATGTTAAGGCCTGGGTCAGAACTAAACATAAGAAAAAAATATTTAATTATTATGTTTTAATTCGATTATTTATCGTCTTCTTGGATAAGGACGTAAAGCCGAAGTTCCCGTCTGCCTTCACTCTAATTTCCTATATAAGGTGGAAGTAAAATATCCTGTTGTGCTCTTTGAAAAGAGCAGGGGACTGTCTCCTGGCACAGCAGTAAGGTACTGGGAGGGACTGCTCTCACTTAGTAAAAAATGTACATTTCGCGTAACCTTTACAAAATTCAACATAACCGTTTCAGATGTCCTTGAAACCATTTAGTGTGATGTTAAAGTATTGTTTTTTGACAGATCCTTCGATCACATGGTAGGTCACGTGTTTTTATTATTTGAAATATTTCTTTGGCAGTGAGCTCAGACTGCAAAACAGTGCCTACTTTTACGCGAAAACTCCGATGAAGCAAGTTGAAGTTAGATCGAGTGAAATTCTGACCACGAAAGATTGAGGAGAGGATTAACGGAATTTCATTCGATCGAAATTCAACTCGCTTCCTCGGAGTTTTTGCATAAAAGTAGGGACTGTTTTTAAGTGTAGCTCAACATTTATCTGAAAGTAAATGCTTAATGTTATTTCTCTTCCCGAGTGCTTTTCAAGCTTTTCAAAGTGCCTTGGTCAGTTGAAAAAGTAAACTGCTTCAATGGGAATTTTATGCAAATAAGTTCAAGTGACAAACGCATTTATCTCGCTACCTTGCGTGCGCAGCAAGACTTTATTTTTGGAAAGTGCAAAAAGCGACTTTGCGCAGACACATCGGTAACACAGCTAACCCAAAACAACGTTTTTAAGTTGTTGTTGATGATGGTGGTGGTGTATGATGGTGTTCGTGGCGATGATGGTACGTAATGGTGATGATAAGGGTGATGATAATATAGTTAATAGGCCTACTTTCGTCTTAAGGAAATTTGAGGAAGAATGGGGGCAATATAAGGCTGAGTGGGCCTAGTTAATGATTTAAGGAATATAAGACAGTTTTCCGTGTAATATACTCTGATTTAAACACGCGGGATGTTGGGAGAACACGAGAGAAGCGTAGGGAAACCACGACGCGTAGCGGAGTGGTTTCCCAGCTTCTCAAGTGTTCTCCCAACATCACAAGTGTTTAGATCAGAGTATATATTACACGGAAAACTGTCTTATATTACTTTTATAAAATAATAACTCAATAAACATGACGGCTTTGCTTCCAAAACATCGCGTTATTTTCGAAATGTAATTACAAATTTTCCCTACATTGTCAAAATACAAAACGGACCAATTACAAACCTGATAAGAATAGCCGTGTGCGAAGAGTTGAAACGGAATGTTTGTGATTTTTAATGCGAAGTTTTTGCACAAAAACTGTTTTTGTGTTCAAAAAATACAATCAAGCTCAATGGAAAAATTAACTCTCAATGGAAACTAAGACTACTGTGTGTAAGAAAATCATCACATCTTGTCTTGATAAAGTGCAAAATAGATCAAATCAAGCAAAATTCATAATTTGAAGTTCAAGTCAGGACACGAGGGGATTTACTGCATGATGAAAACATTTGCCGGGGTAATTTTGAAGAACTTTTGGAGAGGAAAAGTTGTCATAAACAATTAACAGGACTATCTACTTATGTGGAATTGTTCAGAGTTATCTGTTTGAAGGACGTGCTTCAGCAAACCAACATTATTTCACCGAGAAACGGTGGAAAAATGACACAAATCGTTTATACTGATCTCACTGTGTTAGAGACAGTTCATGGACAGTTTTGGCTTCTTGCTTTACTGTGAAATGAAGGGATTATTATTATCAAGAACGTTTTTGAATTGTCAGAAGATTGGCTCAACTCAGTTTTGCTCGGTTTCAAGACAACCACAGAATATATCAAAGCATTTTTTTGCATTTTGGACGTTTTTGATCCCGGTGAAGATACGAACGTGATAACTACTATACATGATAAAAAGCAGAGAAGAAAATTAGCAATAGCATTTAGCAAGACTCTTTGGACACCACAATTTGCTAGTAAATGTAAGTGAAAACTATTAATTCATCTCAACTTCTGTGCAGTATTTTAGAAAATTGCCAACTCAAAATGAAAACAAAAATTCAGAATTTGTGCCAGCGTAATCCTAACTAAATATTCTTGTATAAATACCATCATCAGACTTTCATAAAATAAAATAAATTATTCTGTGATTTTATTCTGGCTGATTTTATCTCAGTTTTAGCTTTTGTGTGAATTTGTGAATCGCTTCATCACTCATGGCATGTTGTATGTTTGACTTTTCAACAAAATACTCCAGATTGTGTTTATTAAAAAAAATTACAAAACGAGTATGATTTAAAAGTGGTAAATAACTTTGTTATTGTATCCCATTCAATTTCAAATGTCCGAAACTTCTCTTCCATTTTTAAAGGGGTTCGTCAAAAAGCTAGAGAAAAATCGTCGACAAATTAAAAGGAATGACGTGAGCGTGTAATATACTCTCATCCAACACGATGTTTTGGCCAATCAAAGCGCGCGTTATATCTAAATTATTTTATAATGCTTATGACGATGGTGGTGGTTCATGTAGTTTACGATGTTGGTGGTGATCGGTAACTAACCTCGGTTAACAGAGCAATTTTCTCCCTTGAAGTCCTCAGTACAGATACAGCTGTAGCCATTAACAAGATCTTTGCAGGTTCCCTGGTTCTGACAAGGGCTGTTGACGCAGTCATCAATGTCTGCAAAAATGAATCCTGTCGTCAATTTCAGGTAATGTATGAGATAAAACAATTTGTTTGATATTGTACGTTAATTAAACCAAGTTGTGTTACTTCTTCGTATATCTATATATATACATATATCTATTTCAAAAAGATTGTCAAATACGATAGGTCATCACAAGACGGAATGGAATTATAGACATACACCTGTTTCAAAAAGGTTGTCAAATACGATAGGTATCACAAGACGGAATGAAATTATAGACATACACCTATTTCAAAAAGGTTGTCAAATACGATAGGTATCACAAGACGGAATGGAATTATAGACATACACCTATTTCAAAAAGGTTGTCAAATACGATAGGTATCACAAGACGGAATGAAATTATAGACATACACCTGTTTCAAAAAGGTTGTCAAATACGATAGGTATCACAAGACGGAATGGAATTATAGACATACACCTGTTTCAAAAAGGTTGTCAAATACGATAGGTATCACAAGACGGAATGAAATTATAGACATACACCTATTTCAAAAAGGTTGTCAAATACGATAGGTATCACAAGACGGAATGAAATTATAGACATACACCTGTTTCAAAAAGGTTGTCAAATACGATAGGTATCACAAGACGGAATGAAATTATAGACATACACCTATTTCAAAAAGGTTGTCAAATACGATAGGTATCACAAGACGGAATGGAATTATAGACATACACCTATTTCAAAAAGGTTGTCAAATACGATAGGTATCACAAGACGGAATGAAATTATAGACATACACCTGTTTCAAAAAGGTTGTCAAATACGATAGGTATCACAAGACGGAATGGAATTATAGACATACACCTGTTTCAAAAAGGTTGTCAAATACGATAGGTATCACAAGACGGAATGAAATTATAGACATACACCTATTTCAAAAAGGTTGTCAAATACGATAGGTATCACAAGACGGAATGAAATTATAGACATACACCTGTTTCAAAAAGGTTGTCAAATACGATAGGTATCACAAGACGGAATGGAATTATAGACATACACCTGTTTCAAAAAGGTTGTCAAATACGATAGGTATCACAAGACGGAATGAAATTATAGACATACACCTATTTCAAAAAGGTTGTCAAATACGATAGGTATCACAAGACGGAATGGAATTATAGACATACACCTATTTCAAACAAGTTGTCAAATGCGAAACGTCATTTAATACAAGTCGGAAAGTAATTATGGGCATACGTTCGAAAAAACGAACACAGTCCAAATTACTAGAATACATATACATAGTTATAATACGTACCTTTCTCACACTGATCGCCTGTAAAGCCACTTTTACATTTGCATCGACTGTCTTTCCTGTTATCTTGAAAGATGCATTCGCCTCCATTTTTACAAGGGGTATGTTCACAGGGATTCTGAAAATAAGCACAGTTTTTAAGCAAACACCATAATTGATCACACAAAAGTTATTGTGTTGTAAAAACGCACTAGGTGCAATAACAGTAAGCGTTTTCAACTTCTCAAAAGTATTGACAATGGGCCATATGTATGTATGTTTGCTTCTGTTTCTTTTTTGTTTGATGCTTTAGATATATTGAGAATTATTATTATTTGTCACATATTTTATAAAAAAAAAATTAAAAATGTTCAAATAGTAATTTTTGTGTATTTAGACATTACCCAAAGATTCCTTACCAGAACACTATAGTGGTCAACACCGATGTTTTTAGCCATGTTATGTCTGTCAGTAAACTGGTCTGAGGAAAGCAGCTCACATTGATATCGACCATCAGGCCTTAGAGGTGCAGTTCCAAAATTGACCGACCGACACCAATAGACCCCAAGGCACTCTAATGTGCAATCCATATCTCCATCAACGAGTGTGGACTTCATCTTAACGCCATCGATGTCTTGTGGTAGATTTAGCTTTTGTTGGGGATACGGGACGAAAATAAGATCTCGAGCACGATCAGATCTTTCTGCACTTAAGGCTTCTTGGATTCCTTTTACGAGGAAAAGGACACAAACTGTAGTTTGGAATGACGGTTTCATAGTTGCAGGCTGAGAAAAAAATCTTGACCACTATCTTGCTATTCAGTCAACTAGCAAACCTTTGTTCTAATGACCTGCACAAAACGGAGCATTCAATAACAGTGTTCGAGCGAAGTTGTTCTGTACTGCAGGATGTGTCCCTTTAAATGTATATCTTTATGTTATATTCGAGTGCATGTAATTACGCTTGTTTGCCAGACCTTTGTTATGTAAAATAGTATATAACAAATAGAAATAAATTAGAAAAGTTGTTTATTTATTTTTGTTCCAATCCCGGTACCACCTACATTGAATAGAATGACTGTTTAGCGTACAGTTCTTTCAAAAAGGTTGTTGGAGTAAACGGATCTTAAATATTATTATTTATGATAAATACCTCCACTTGGCAGAAAACAAATTTGCAGCACAATGCCAGTCATATTTAGTAAAATGAGCATATAATTGATGAAACTATGCTTGCCATCCAAAAAGCACACACAAGAAAATATAAAGAATGTACACTCTTTAATGCTAATTTTAGAACATGATACAGCCAATGTCATTCACGTTGTCCACGTAAAGTAGAAAGTAACACTACAACAAGTGAGAAGTTTTTCATTCTTTATTTGTTTTCAGCAGTAGAAATTTCAATTGTTTTTACAATATAATGAGTATAACAGTAAACATGGAGTAAAAATTTTGAAATCTATGTTCACAGTTAGTGCTAGTACTAGTATCTTATGCTTATTTCGAACTTATGCTGTGTCACGTGATATGTCTTTTAGTGTTAATGTCTTTTTTAGTGGACAATAGTTACTGACATATAGCAGTCGGTGAACTTACTTTTATTATTTCTAATCTTAGGATCCGGATTTAATCTCTAAATTTTTGAATTTTTGAGCAGTGAAATAACTACATCTAGTTATCAATGATAATTGTTATTTGTTATTACTGTTTTCATTTTTAACGTGATATTCTTCTCGAGAGTCGTGTATGCAAGCGGTGATTATATTAATAAAGCACCAACAATAACTATTCTTACTAGAGTGTTAGCTGTATCAACAAAACTCTAAAAATTAAATTTGAGTAAACAACTTTTAAAAAGTTCTCTAATGGGACTTATCATATTTAATTAATCAACTTATATTAAATATTGCAAGCGGTGATTATACTAATAAAGCACCAACAATAGCTATTCTTACTAGAGTGTTAGTAGCTGTTTGAACAAAACTCTAAAAATTAAATTTGAGTAAACAACTTTTAAAACGTTCTCTAATGGGACTTATTATGTTTAATAATCATCTTATATTAAATATTGTTGACATTTTACAAACTTAGAAAGAAAAAATAAATAATCATCTGTATGCCTGTATCTAGGAATTACGCATTGGAAAGATATAGATATTAATTTAAGCAATAATAAACAAGGAACATCATGTAACGTAAAATAGAATTTAAACTGAGTTTATAGAAGCTGGATAGAGAAGCAGATACTTTTAGCCATTTCAAACTCAAACAACTTTCCATCAGAATTTTCAATGTTTAAACCAAAATATATAGGAAAACAAAACAAAGCAAAATAAATAAATAGATATGCTAAAATATAAAAAAAAAAAATGCAAGAAAAAAAGCTAAAAAAAAAACAATAACAACAAAGCAACACAACGAAAATGGAATTTGAGTTTCGCAAGAAAATTAAATGATCTTATGTCACTTCCAGTGGATGGAATTGGATGATTTGATAAACGGAAACTAGCGTGGCTGAAATACGCTGAAATATGTATGCTTTCCTTCTCCTGCCTCCGTTCACACGATACCGAGCTCGCGGGCGCCAATATCAAAACAACAACTTAAGTAAACTATTCTCCATCGACGCCAACAACTCTCTTCTCTATTTGCCATTTTAGGAACGAGCAAGTTTTAATCTACTTTTTACTCTATTTAGCACTGGCAGGTGTTCTGACAGCAGGTCAATTCAATTATTAGCTGAACGGTTGTTACACTAACTGTTTCCATGGAAACTCATAAAAAACTTGCTGTTGACATTTTAAAAACTCACAAAGAACAAATGTATATATAATCATCTTTATCCTCGTGTGTACGAATTATGCATTCTAAAGTTTTACCATTCTTGTTCAACCATTCGTTTGCTTTGGTACAATGCAATTGTATACATTTATGATTAAAAAGCTTTTCATATTTCTTCCGATCCTTGAGTTTGTGGACTGTATATATGTAATTACGCTTATTTACCAGACCATTGTCATGTAAAATAATATATAACAAATAGAAAAAAATTAGAAAAGTTGTTAATTTATTTTCATTCCAATTACACCTGAATTGAGTAGAATGAATATTTAGCGTGCAGTTATTCAGTGTTGTGAAAAAATCTTAAATATTATTATTTATACCAATTCTGAAGCAGAAAATGAAACCAAATTTATAATGAAATGAACTGAATTAAGGATATCTTAAAATTAAATTATCTTGGAATGGTACTTAGGGAATCATATTGAAAATATATTTATATCAACTACGTATAAAAAATTAAGTTTTAATGAGCCGAACAGTTAGGGGACTAATCGTTCATCCCCAGGGGCCGGTTGTACGAAGGATGGATAAAGTTAATATCCACTAGCTGCATATAGGGCTGTAAGAATGACAAGGGAACGCGCGAGCTAACTTGTTGTACATTTCATTTATTTTAATAAATTTAAATATCAACTGTAATTAACTGTAAATAATCGCAAGCTGTGAACGTTGTGCGAGAGCGATTACCGTAAGTTATAATTTTATTTGAAGGCACGAGGACTTTGTATGGTGTTTATGGATTCAAAATGTCGTTCGATATGTGTCCAAAATTAACCCTATTTCTATGAGCAGCAATAACTTTACATAAAAACAGCTAAAATTCATACAGAACGGGTCTTCTTCTATTTTTTTTTTTTTTCTTAGTTTTTTTCTCCCCGAACCTTTGAAAACCCACGCATTTGCAAACGCCGATCAACTCAACCCGTTTACAAAAGACATTACTTGATCATCCCCATGCACGTACAAACGCCGCAAACACTAAAAAAATGTGATCGAAAACATTTTTTTTTAGTGATTTCAAAAGCTTATGATATAAGAAAATTGATACTGTTTAATTTTTCATTCCATATTTTAACCATATATTTTTACTAAAAGTTTTTAATCCACTGATGTTTTACAACTTCTTTTAATATATTATATAAAATATATGCTTTTTATTATATTATGAAATTGTAAAGCGTTGTTGAATCTTCGGAATAATTGACGCTATATAAATTATAGTTATTATTATTATTATTATTATTATAAAAGTAAAAGTCAAAAAACCTGTTTGACATATTTGGTCGACGATTTTAAAATAACTGCGAAAGGCATAATTGCTTCCTCGCTTTTGTGATCACTTTAAATATCCGAAAACTGTGCGCGAACACGATATGCACACTAGCAAGGGTCCCGAAATAATTAAAAGAGTTTAATTTTCATGGCTTATCACAGGAAGTGCAAGCGTACATAGATAAATATTCATACGTCCTTCTGTATACATCGCGATGCTGATTGGCTGCTCACTTTTCGGCGGGAGAATGACGCCTATGACGTACATGTCAAGCTCAGAAATACACGAATTTTTCGAATCTTTTCAGGTATCTCGTGAATTTAAGTAAACTTGAAGCATCACACCACTTCAGATCATAAGAGAATAATTAATGTATACATTTATGACAACATGTAAGGCTCAACTCAACTAGTTTTTTATTCACTTTAATACAGTAATATTTTGTTGACATTTTTACAGTTTAAGACTTCAGTTGTATTTAAAGCATTTGAAATAATCTTAATACAAGATTCCACATGTATTATATATTATGTAGATATACTTTGTAAAGTTTGCTATATTTTATTATTTTTGTGCTTGTGCCATTTAGATATACTAAAACACCTATTTCTGAAAATCATTTTTTTTTTTCATAGACTATGGTTGACAAACTAACTCTGCGTTTTGATATGAACTAATACTATTATATTGTTATTGTAAAGCATTTTTACAACTCTAGCTTTATTCCAAGATAAATGTGCTATTCTTTAGATTAACGGGGTTAAAAATTAAAGTACAACTATATGTGTTAACAGTTTTTGTAAAATCAATAAAAAGAACTGCTATAGTTATTACTGGTTGATCAGGATCAACTCCATAGGTATATATATGTGCATGTGGGCATGTGGGCATGTGGGCATAGAATGCTCACAATATGTCCATGAAATAAAATCTAAATAGTTACTAACTAATAGTTTTTATTTAGTGACTATTAGTCACTATCACTCAACTGGAACGGCTTTAGTAACAATACACAAGGTAAATCAAGTACTCAAAACCATAGAAAGTTAATACTTTATTCATTGTGTATTGTTACATAGGTATTATGATAATGGCATGTCATACTATGAACGGTTATAGGGATAGCACTAACCCAGGATTAACTACCTAGATATTATGATAGTGACAGCCTGTCATACTATGAACTGTTATAGGGATAGCACTAACCCAGGATTAACTACATAGATATGATGATAGTGACAGCCTGTCATACTATGTACGGTTATAGGGATAGCACTAACCCAGGATTAACTGCATAGGTATTATAATAGTGACAGCCTGTCATACTATGAACGGTTATAGGGATAGCACTAACCCAGGATTAACTACATAGATATGATGATAGTGACAGTCTGTTATACTATGAACGGTTATAGGGATAGCACTAACTCAGGATTAACTACATAGGTATTATGATAATGGCATGTCATACTATGAACGGTTATAGGGATAGCACTAACCCAGGATTAACTGCATAGGTATTATGATAGTGACAGCCTATCATACTATGCACGGCTATAGGGATAGCACTAAACCCAGGATTAACTGTATAATATTTATCATAGCGACAGCCTGTCGTACTAGTATGAATGGTTATAGTACCCCTAGGGTTTAACCGACTAATACCCTCTGTCCAAGTTTTAGGGGTAACAGCGCTCCCTTTAGGGTATAAAGTATATCCCTTGCGTACCTTATAGGATTCACGCTGAAAAGTTAATTACGTAACAAGTCTAGCTCTTAACCTGTAATAGTCCTTTTTACTTGGCATTGTTGCTAAGAATAAGCTTATGAGCATTCCTCTTATGGGTCATTTTCTAAATCAACCGCCAATCACTCCTACCACTTGAGTTCCCCAGATGGCTCATGGATTAGCATTCGATTCTCTCTTTGTATGTGCATTGCCATTCGTAATTATTGGTTAAGTCTTGTCCAAACCATGCTATATGTATTCTTGTCCTGCTGTCACTGATAATGGTGTTGACATCTCAGGGAAAGGAAGCTCTGGGTCACTATTCTTCACTCCATCAATCTTGTATCCCAAACGACTGTCTGTACGATTGGTAATTTATTCTTCTGGTGGAGTTAGTTAGTTAGTTAGTTAGTTAGTTAGTTAGTTAGTTAGTTAGTTAGTTAGTTAGTTAGGTAGTTAGTTAGTTAGTTAGTTAGTTAGTTAGTTAGTTAGTTAGTTAGTTAGTTAGTTAGTTAGTTAGTTAGTTAGTTAGTTAGTTAGTTAGTTAGTTAGTTAGTTAGTTAGTTAGTTAGTTAGTTAGTTAGTTAGTTAGTTAGTTAGTTAGTTAGTTAGTTAGTTAGTTAGTTAGTTAGTTAGTTAGTTAGTTAGTTAGTTAGTTAGTTAGTTAGTTAGTTAGTTAGTTAGTTAGTTAGTTAGTTAGTTAGTTAGTTAGTTAGTTAGTTAGTTAGTTAGTTAGTTAGTTAGTTAGTTAGTTAGTTAGTTAGTTAGTTAGTTAGTTAGTTAGTTAGTTAGTTAGTTAGTTAGTTAGTTAGTTAGTTAGTTAGTTAGTTAGTTAGTTAGTTAGTTAGTTAGTTAGTTAGTTAGTTAGTTAGTTAGTTAGTTAGTTAGTTAGTTAGTTAGTTAGTTAGTTAGTTAGTTAGTTAGTTAGTTAGTTAGTTAGTTAGTTAGTTAGTTAGTTAGTTAGTTAGTTAGTTAGTTAGTTAGTTAGTTAGTTAGTTAGTTAGTTAGTTAGTTAGTTAGTTAGTTAGTTAGTTAGTTAGTTAGTTAGTTAGTTAGTTAGTTAGTTAGTTAGTTAGTTAGTTAGTTAGTTAGTTAGTTAGTTAGTTAGTTAGTTAGTTAGTTAGTTAGTTAGTTAGTTAGTTAGTTAGTTAGTTACACGTACACATAGCCCTCGTTATTATGTTCCAAATAATCGGTCAAGTCTTGTCCAAACCAAGCTCTGTATTCCTGTCCTGCCGTCACTGATAATGGTGGTGACATCTCAGGGAAAGGAAGCTCTGGGCCATTAGTCGTCACTCCTGCAATCTTGTATCCCAGAAGATCGTAAGCAGTAAGAGTAATTAACGCTTCTGGTGGAGTGATTTGTGTATTGTTGTCATCTGTGATGTGAATCATTAACCAGCCACCGGTTCCCCAATGTTGAGGTCTATGCCGAATGCCGTTATTATTGTAGGTAACACCTGGACCGCTGTCGTACACAAGCTTGAATCTTAAGATGGATAGTGAAGGATGCATAGCTGTCGTCCTTAACACCGATACGTACTGGCTCGGAAGTGACATTAAGCCAAGAAACTAAAGAAATAGAGGAATTGATTAGTGAAATATTGTACCGAATAGGGCATTGACAACTAACATAATTCAGGTTATATGATGGTGGTGATGGTATACGTAGTGGTGATATTATAATAAATGATGGTCTAAATGATAATGGTGATGATAATAATGGTGATGGTGGTAATAGTAAATAATAATGGTGATGATAATGGTGATGGTGATCGATGTGATAATGATGATGGTGGTAATAGTAAATAATAGTGGTGATGATAATATGGTGATGGTGATGTGATAATGATGATGGTGGTAATAGTAAATAATAATGGTGATGATAATATGGTGATGGTGATGTGATAATGATGATGGTGGTAATAGTAAATAATAATGATGATAATAATATGGTGATGGTGATCGATGTGATAATGATGATGGTGGTAATAGTAAATAATAATAGTGATGATGATAATGATAATGGTAATGATGATCGATGTGATAATGATGATGGTGGTAATAGTAAATAATAATGGTGATGATGATAATGGTAATGATGATCGATGTGATAATGATGATGGTGGTAATAGTAAATAATAGTGGTGATGATAATAATGGTGATGGTGATGGATGTGATAATGATGATGGTGGTAATAGTAAATAATAATGGTGATGATAATAATGGTGATGGTGATCGATGTGATAATGATGATGGTGGTAATAGTAAATAATAATGGTGATGATAATAATGGTAATGGTGATGAATGTGATAATGATGATGGTGGTAATAGTAAATAATAATGGTGATGATAATAATGGTGATGGTGATCGATGTGATAATGATGATGGTGGTAATAGTAAATAATAGTGGTGATGATAATAATGGTGATGGTGATGGATGTGATAATGATGATGGTGGTAATAGTAAATAATAATGGTGATGATAATAATGGTGATGATAATAATGGTGATGGTGATCGATGTGATAATGATGATGGTGGTAATAGTAAATAATAATGGTGATGATGATAATGGTAATGATGATCGATGTGATAATGATGATGGTGGTAATAGTAAATAATAATGGTGATAATAATATGGTGATGGTGATCGATGTGATAATGATGATGGTGGTAATAGTAAATAATAATGGTGATGATAATAATGGTGATGGTGATCGATGTGATAATGATGATGGTGGTAATAGTAAATAATAATAGTGATGATGATAATGATAATGGTAATGATGATCGATGTGATAATGATGATGGTGGTAATAGTAAATAATAATGGTGATGATAATAATGGTGATGGTGATCGATGTGATAATGATGATGGTGGTAATAGTAAATAATAGTGGTGATGATAATAATGGTGATGGTGATGGATGTGATAATGATGATGGTGGTAATAGTAAATAATAATGGTGATGATAATAATGGTGATGATAATAATGGTGATGGTGATGGATGTGATAATGATGATGGTGGTAATAGTAAATAATAATGGTGATGATAATAATGGTGATGATAATAATGGTGATGGTGATCGATGTGATAATGATGATGGTGGTAATAGTAAATAATAATGGTGATGATGATAATGGTGATGGTGATGGATGTGATAATGATGATGGTGGTAATAGTAAATAATAATGGTGATGATGATAATGGTGATGGTGATGGATGTGATAATGATGATGGTGGTAATAGTAAATAATAATGGTGATGATAATAATGGTGATGGTGATGGATGTGATAATGATGATGGTGGTAATAGTAAATAATAATGGTGATAATAATATGGTGATGGTGATGGATGTGATAATGATGATGGTGGTAATAGTAAATAATAATGGTGATGATGATAATGGTGATGGTGATGGATGTGATAATGATGATGGTGGTAATAGTAAATAATAATGGTGATGATAATAATGGTGATGGTGATGGATGTGATAATGATGATGGTGGTAATAGTAAATAATAATGGAGATGATAGTAATCGTAATGACAGTGATCTTCAAAAATGATGGATGGTGACAGTGGTAATGATGATTGTCATAGTCATACTGATGGTGTTGGTGCTGAGGGTGATGGTCATTATCCTCTTTGCGCGGCTCAAGTATGTTAAGGCCTGGGTTCGGTACTGAATATCGGGGGTGGGGGGGGGGGGGGGGGGGGGTTTAGGGAAGTCTATTGAAAGCTACCTTAAGATTATGGTGTTGGTGATGTGGATGAGCACTGAATAATGATGTTGATGGTGATGATGGTTCGTAATGGTTATGATAAAGCTATATTAATTAATGTTGTTTACGACGATGTTGGTGGCGATCATTAATTTACCTCGGTTAACAGAGCAGTTTTCTCCCTTGAAGTCCTCAGTACAGCTGTAGCCATTCACAAGATCTTTGCAAGTTCCCTGGTTCTGACAAGGGCTGTTGACGCAGTCATCAATGTCTGCAAAAATAAATTCTTGCGTCAATTTCAGGTAATATATGACAGTAGTACCCGTAGTAAGGGAGGGGAATGAATATCGCTGGCTTAAACCAAGCTTTGTCAAATGTCAAAAAAACACTTGCGTTTGTAATAACAGATGTAATATGTAGTCACAACATAAATGTGACATAAAGTCAATCTACAAATCATTTAAGAGTTGTTCATTTATAATTAACTTCATTTACACGCTCGTTGAATCGATTATACCAAACGTCACTTAAATAAAGTATATATAGCGTTAATAAATTTGGACTTACTTGTCTCACATTGTTTCCCTGTAAACCCAGGTTTACAATGACATTGATGGGTACCGCCCTTGACAGTGCAAGACGCCACATTTCCACTTATGCAGTCACAATTGTTCTGCTTGGAAATTATACAAAGAACATTATTTCTACCTAATGTTTATTATAATAGTTATTTATGCCTTTACAAAGGGCAAAAGCTCGAAACGTCAGTAACCTCAATTTGCAAGATAGCGTGGCGTGGGGAACAGTAAAGGGGACGATTGCCGTTTACTGTGTGGCAACCTTACACTCATCATCATACATCTGACATTACCTTTACTCTGTAGTAGAGAGCATTGGGTGTGTTCACCAAGTGATCAGGGTGCATGATGTGGTCCGAACTACTCAGATTACAGATCTCCAGTTGTTGGTAAAAGTTGTACGAGATGCAGCGATCGTTCATGAAACAATAGAGTTGACATCCATCATTGTCGATGACTGACACGGTTTGAACGGTATGGTTGACCAGAGCTTTACCAGGCATTTCGTCTGATAATACTATGTTCTTAGGACAGGTGTCAGCTGCTAGAATCGATCATGGAAAGGGTTTATGATTAGAATCATTGTTAACGATGGTAGCCGTGTACGAATATAACTGTGATTGTGATTTATTTTAGCCTTCCTCCGCAGGCAACTCTTTTGGCCTTCCTTTGGAATAAAAACGAACGAGAAAGACTGGCGAAAAAAATAAAATAAGGGAGATTGGGAGAGAAATGGTGCCCATTCTTCCCCGGCTTTAATCCAAAGGAACCCCACTAAACCAGAGGAATCTCAAAGTGGTTCAATGCGAGGGGGCTAGATCAATTTTATGATTAAGGTTATTAAACACGTTTACGATGCAGTTATAATTATTATTTTTAATTATTTTATTGATTATTATTATTAAAATCATTATGAGATTATGACGCATATTAATATCAGTGATCAGTGCTTTGCCAAATTTAAGAATAAGCGTCAACAAAAATAATGATATGGTGTTTTTTTATAAAAAACGGGTACGAGTATGGTTACGACTATTACGATTATGGTCACATTACGATCCAATTTTCAATGAATTTTTCTGCCAAAGAAAATACAAGAAAAAAACTTATATATGCGCTGCGTAAGAACGACTTGCATCAATAACTAAGACTTCCTTATATAATTTCGATTCGTTTCAAACGAAAATTGCCCCATATGTTATTAAAATATGTTTTATTTCATCCCATTAAATTTAAAAGATAACAAAAATTAGTATTCATATATGCCAGAAATTCGAAAAGAACTTCCTCATTTGAAATATGAACAAGTTAACGGCTATTTGTAGCAACTTCTAATAACATTGCTTTGACTTCCTTATGATTACTTTTGTAAATTATCCATGAGTTATTAAAATATGTTTTATCTCATCCCTTCTACAGTTTCTTCAAGTTTCAAAAGATAACAAAAATTACTATTAGATCGGCCAGCAATTAATTCTAAAATAATTGAAATAATATCTATATGTCGCAATTTCTAGAGACATTGTTTAACTGGCGGCCAAAAAGTAATGAATCTTATTAATTTTTCAAACACATGCAGCAAGGGTTGTTGAGTTCGCGAAGAGAACGTTGCGCTCCGGGGGACACTCTTTGACATAGTGATAGGGTTGATCGGCACTCCTTTCGGGGCTTAAAATATTATCAGGATATGTACGTTAAAGGGTTTTGACTCAAAAGTCAATGATATACTTAACATATATAACACTGTACCTATAATTAGGGACAGCGCTATAATTATCAGGAGGGGGGGTGAGAATCCAGAGGGGGGCATAATCTAAACTTATGTCTTGAAAGAGGGGGGCAACGTCCAAAATTAATCATTGTAGGAGGGGGGGAGGGGGTAACACCTAACTTTAATTTGAAACTGATTCTGACGTTGAATCTGGGTATGTTGAAGAGACCTTTGAAGTCTTGTTTGTTGCTGACGAAGACGTCGTCGTCAATGTTGGTTAGATTCTCTGGCGATCTTGATAAAACCCTTTTCTCGTAAGTATTCAGCAGTCTTCTCAATTTGAACGAAGGGAGGGGGGGGTGCAGTCTAATTCTTCCGTTATGGTAGGGGGGCAAGGCGTAATGTTCTTCATTTGTGAGGGGGGGGAGTAATTAACTTTTTCGATTTTTTTCGCTCATTTCTCAACCCCCCCTCCTGATAATTATTGCGCAGTCCCTTATCATCATCATCATGTTTTCACCACGTGTCCGTACTCTGGGTCGTTTTTATTTTATTTGGCTTGAGAGTATGCTATGATATTTTACATGGAAACTGAAAACATTTCACTTTAAGGAGGCATCCTACAAAATTGTAATGCTCGACCGGTCAACTTTAAACAGCCGTAGATCGTATATGCAAATACCCCAAATTTGACATTTTGCCCAGTATATACGTTGCTACATAAAGATTGAAGTATTTAATAGTGTATCTTTTGTTTACATCGGAATTACCATAGCGACGAAATGATGACATTGCTGATATTGATTAGCAACAATTTTACCCGCTTTTCGATCTAAACTTTTAAAATTAACGCCCTACACTTTCTTTAATTTGGTAAGATAAGTTTGCATAATTTTAACCTTCAAACTCACTATTTCTTGTTTGCGATTCAATAATTTTGCCAAAAACGCCCCCTAACGGCTCTTCAACCTTCCAAATTTTTATAAAAATAACGTTTAGAGTGCTTCTTAACAAAAACCCGTGTATAATTTTGTTTTCTAACTTCCGTGAGTTAAACTTGATCATATTTTGAATAATATATTCAAGGTATTCAAGGTCCTCAAATAAAACGACCAGCACAATACAAATAAACAAATAGTAGGAAGGCTCCTTGAGTACTTCATTACTTCTAAATATTATAATTTGTCGGTTATGACTTGAAACAACTATATTTTGAAATGTACGTAGTTATATTTTTTGAGTTAGTAATAATGAACATCAAATGGAATATATACCAGAAAGCGGAATAAAACTATGGTGCCTGTGTTAGTGTTCTTTGCTTCCTTTGATTGAAATGAATAAAAACCCTGCAGCAGATAGTGCCCAAGTAAAATTAAAAGATCGAAATTTAAACATTCCCTTTGCAGCTTATTACAATAACAGTAGCATCAAGAAAGGATCCATTTGTCAATGCTACTTACCCAAACTTTTGTAGAAACAAAGTTGGTACAGCAGTAAAGCAATCAAGGGAGACATCACTCTGCACTTTGGCATCGTCGTCGAGTCGGCCACCTCTTTAAACCTCCACTGTGAGATCAGCCGTTTAATATAACCGAATATATTAACCTACTTACGTCTGATTCAACCATCAAATTTCTAAAAACGATTTGAAGGAACTTTTCATTTATATCTGGTGGGCTTTCATTTTTATCAGGGATGGGGGAGGGGGTGATGATGATGGGATCACATATTAGTAATCGATACCAACATATATAGCACTGCAGAAACCCCCTTCCCCCTCCCCCCCCCCCCCCCCCCCCCAATATATATATTTCTTTTATGTAGCCGACCCATCTGAACCCGATTTTTTTTGTGTAGGCCCCATTTTCGGGCTGATTGTTTGAACGATCCCCGAGCAGGTGTTTTTAATATAAATACAATCAATATAGCAGTCATTATCACGAGAATTATGTCAAATAAAATTGTGTATAGCGAAAACACTATATCCATGAATAAGATAAAATTGTCTTCTAGTTCTTGTTTAATGACTATTAAAGACAAGGAAAGTTGTAATTGGGTATCGTATCGTTGTTTGATATGATGCATGTGATTGGTTAAACTAGAGCGGACTAAATAAGAACGATTTTTTAGAAACTGTTTTGTTTTGAGCTCCTTAACGATAGATAGATAGTTTATTAATAAATGCATTGCAGCCCACGCTGAATTACGGCTATTTTACAAAGAGTTGAAATTATAATTAAAAATATTAAAATTTGTCTAAAAGGTACTATATATATACATCTAAGAATTATGATACTGAGTAACTAACGTCTAAAATAAATTCTAAAACTATGTATTACATTATTCAAAGTATTGCGATATTTACAGACTCTTTATCTGGGACTACACAACCATAAATATTCTAAATGAAAATTGAAACTTAAAATAGCATTTAAATCTGTTATTTTTGTAGACAAAAAGAAATGTAGAGATTATTTGTATGTAATTTTCTGCTGAGGCCTTTGATGCCTCGTTTTGTTGTTTTCTGTTTTTTTCAAACTCTTATGGCTTCTTTTAAATTTAATCGTTTTTTTCTCAAACTTTCACCAGTTATTGTTATGGTGAATGTCTATCATATGATAGCTTTCTTTTTTTTAAAACATCAATTTTAAAAATTATGATAATTAGTGGCGGCCATTTATTAAAGTCGTCTATTTTCAGCTATACTGGATTATTCAAAAACTATAGCTAGAAATCGACAATCAAAAATAATAGCTATTTTTGGAAAAGCTCATGTTTTGACCTGTCAATCAATGTCAACATTCTTGTCAAACAGACCGAACAAATAATTATGTATCTACCATTAGTAAAACCACTTTATTTGCTAACTTTCTAAGTTGTCAGTTAACAAACATATAGATATCCTGCTGTGCAGACTCTTTTTATCATGTTAAAATTTAAAAATTCGAAGACGGCAACATTTTTACAGTGGGGGATGGGCTGCGTTTGTAAAGTTTTCTATCGGGGCTTCTGATTGGATAGTTGAGGTTATATTTTATTACGTCATCACGTGCGTATTGGAAACTGATTAGCGGCTCAGTTCAGCCGAGTCTACTTTTTTGGCGAATATTTTTAGCGCAAAAAAAGAGTCAGCACAGCAGGCTAACAAAGCTAACATATAGATATATAATTTCTTGGGATGACCGGCATTGAATTAACAATACAATTTGTGCAGCTCATGTAGCATACTCGATGCAGCGTCACTATTTTAATATCTAAGTATAATGTATTCTTTCGCATTAGTAGATTACAGCTAGTAATTTTATAACAATTGGGTTTAATGCAATCGAGCTCTAGTTCTTACGAAGATAACTTAGCATGTCTAAAAGGAGGCTCCCTATTGTTTTTCAAGTGCTCGAACGGTCAACTTTAAACGGCTGTAGATCTTATATGCAAACACCAACAGCTTCGACATTTTGCCCAGTTGCTACATAAAGATTGAAATTAGGGGTGCGTTTTTTGCTAACATTGGAATTATCATAGCGACGAAATAATGACATCGCTGTTTTTTCATGTTTTTGTTTTCAATCTAAACTCTTAAAACGACCTACACAGTGCTTATATATAGCAGGCTCTGAATTAAAAACAAAAGAAATATCAGCTAACAGTTATCCTAAAAAGACACGGAATTCTCAGTTAACAGTTAATTTTTTAGCCGTTTATCAGTTAACCCCATTCAGACCCTGATATAGCAGTTTGCCTAGAAGTATATAGTCTCAGAGCAGGGATATTGGTCGATAATTACTGCAATCACTCATCAGTCTAAACAATTGCGCCTAAAAAAAGCTGCGAATCTTTCCATATAAGAACTATGATTGTTTAAAGTTGACCGGACGAGCACCTGTAAGGAGCCTCGCTAGGAATCAAATCATTACGAGTAAACCATCGCTTCAAGCTAAAGACTAGAGCTGCTAAATTAAACAGCTATAAGCATTCTTTTTTTTATAGGTATTGTAAATCACTGGAGCAAACTATCAAAAGAAATTGCAGAAGCAGAGAATATAAGAACATTCAAGAAAAGATTAGGAATTAAATTATTAACACATTAACCCATTATTAGACATATTTTTATTATATTAGTTTTAAATCACCTACTTGTAAATAGTTTTTATATATTATAGACATTTGCTTTCAATTTTTTATATATTTTAGGATAGTACTGATTGTAAACTGTTTTGTAAATTATGTTAAGGAGGTGGACTAGAAAGGGATAACCTCTTTCACCTCCTTTCACAATTTTTCATGTATTTGTATTGTATATATTATGATTTATTTTTTTCCGTCTGCGTGTGATCAATTGTGAATAAACTATTATTATTATTAGAAAAAAATTAGGAGCATGTAAACTCTGCCAAAATTACAGAGAAATGTATGGTGTCCTTCCAATACATGTTTCCAAACCATACATTCTTTGAATTTTCGAAAAAAATTAAAATAGCATAATTTCGTTGCAATTTGTAATTTGTATTTGTTCTTTCGTGTGAAGAGGTTTACTTTTTGAATTAAATTAATATTGAGAAACTTGGTTCCAGTCCCTTGCTCAATACGAAAAAGGCTATTCAAGCATCACACCACTTCAGATCACAAAGGAATAAGCAATGTATACATTTATGACAACATTTAAGGCTCAACTCTAGTTTTTTATTAACTTTAATACAGTAAATACTTTGTTGACATTTCTACAGTTTAAAATTTAGTAATGATAATAATAATAATAATAACGTTTATTTATATAGCGCTCATATCCAGCTTGTCCAAGGCGCTTTACAACTATATATCTATTTACAATATCTACAATCGATATGTATTTATAATGTTAATTCAGTAATGATAGTAAATAAATAATAAATATATAATAAATAAATGATAAATAAATAAACAAATAAATAATAAATAAATAAATAGATAATAAATAAATAATAAATAAATAATACATCTAGATATACTTCCTATTATTTGGGAACAAAGTAAATAAACGAGTTTTGAGCTTACGTTTAAAGGAAGGAACAGTGGGACAAGAGCGAATCTCTAAAGGGAGCCTATTCCATAATCTGGGAGCAGCAAAGGAAAAAGATCTGAAACCATAAGTCTTAAGCCTAGCCGGCCCTAGGTTCAACCAGAAGTTTGTTAGAAACAGAACGGAGAGAATAAGAGGAAGTACGATAACACAATAGATCAGACAGATAAGTTGGAGCAAGGCCATGCAAGGCCTTGTAGGTCAGCAACAGCAACTCTGTCTACACTGGCAACAAGTGCAAGTCAACCAACACATGTACAGGAGTGATATGGTCAAATTTCCTAGAAAAAGTGACCGACAACATGGGCAACAGAGATTTGAATGCGTTGCAGCCTCTCAACATATTTAGGAATTCCATAAAGTAGAGCATTACAGTAGTCAAGTTTAGAAGAAATAAAGGCATGAATAACAGATTGAGCAGCATTATACGTCAAGTATTTCAAGTATTCAAGTATTTTTACTCGAAAATGGTCGTAATGTAAAAACGACCAATACCCCTTTCTAAGTGGCAGGGGGAGCTGTACTCCTTTTAGGGTATAAAATATGTCATTTGCGTACCTTATATGATTCTGGCTGAAAAGTCAATTACGTAACATGACTCCGAACCTGTGATGATCCTTTTTACTTGGCTTTAATGCTAAAAATAAGCTTATGGACATTCCTATTATGGGTCATTTTCTAAATCAACTGTCGATCACCCATACCACTTGACTTCCCCAGAGGTTATTAGCATTCGATTCTCTCTTTGTATGTGCATTGCCATTTGCTATTAAAACCAATTCTAAACACGTGCAAGAATAGACACATTTACACAAACATAGCCCCCATTATTATGTTCAACAACATTTGTCAAGTCTTGTCCAAACCATGCTCTGTATTCCTGTCCTTCCGTCACTGATAATGGTGGTTTCATCTCAGGGAAAGGAAGCTCCGGGCCATTAATTGTCACTCCTGGAATCTTGTATCCCAGGCGACTGTTTGTACTGTAAGTAATTAATTCTATTGGTGGAGTGATTCTTCTTCTTTTGTCATCTGTGATGTGAATCTCTAACCAGCCACCGGCTCCCCAGTGATGAGGTTTTATAGATATGTTATATGTAACGCCAGGTCCGCTGTCGTATACAAGCTTGAATCTAAAGATGGTACAATTTGTCGGAATAGTGAAGGATGCATAGTTGTCGTCCTTAACACCGATACGGACTGGCTCGGAAGTGACCTTTAACCAAGAAACTATAGAAATAAAGGACTTAATTAGTGAAAGATCGTACTGAATAAGGCATTGACAACTAACATAATTCAGGTTATATGATGGTAGTGATGGTATACGTAGTGGTGATATTATAATAAATGATGGTCTACATGATAATGTTTATGATAATGATGGTGATGGTGGCAATAGTAAATAATAAAGGTGATGGTAATGATGGTGATAGTGATATTGACAATGATGATTGAGACATTGGTAATGATGGTTGTGGTATAGTCATAATGTAGCCTCCTCCGCAGGCATCTCTTTTCATCGAGCTTCCTGTGGTGAGGAGAAAAAAGAAACAGCGGGGGAGGAGGCCGTGTTTTTTTTCTCTCCAAACTCGTTCCCAGTTTTTCTCTGCCAAATATGTAAACACAGAAATCCCCCGTCAACAAAGGAATCCCTAAGGGGTAGCCTGCGGAGGAGGCTAGTCATACTGATGATGTTGGTACTGAAAGTGATGGTCATTATCGTCTTTGCGCGGCTCAAGTATGTTAAGGCCTGGGTCAGAACTAAACATAAGAAAAAAATATTTAATTATTATGTTTTAATTCGATTATTTATCGTCTTCTTGGATAAGGACGTAAAGCCGAAGGTCCCGTCTGCTTTCACTCTAACTTCCTATATAAGGTGGAAGTAAAATATCCTGTTGTGTTCTTTGAAAAGAGCAGGGGACTGTCGGCCTGGCACAGCAGTAAGGTACTGGGAGGGACTGCTCTCACTTTGTAAAAAAAATGTACATTTCCTTTTCAACATAACCGTTCAGATGTCCTTGAAACCATTTAGTGTGATGTTAAAGTATTGTTTTTTGACAGATCCTTCGATCACATGGTAGGTCACGTGTTTTTATTATTTGAAATATTTCCGTTCGGCAGTGAGCTCAGACTGCAAAACAGTGCCTACTTTTACGCGAAAACTCCGATGAAGCAAGTTGAAGTTAGATCGAGTGAAATTCTGACCACGAAAGATTGAGGAGAGGATTAACGGAATTTCATTCGATCGAAATTCAACTCGCTTCCTCGGAGTTTTTGCATAAAAGTAGGGACTGTTTTTAAGTGTAGCTCAACATTTATCTGAAAGTAAATGCTTAATGTTATTTCTCTTCCCGAGTGCTTTTCAAGCTTTTCAAAGTGCCTTGGTCAGTTGAAAAAGTAAACTGCTTCAATGGGAATTTTATGCAAATAAGTTCACGTGACAAACGCATTTATCTCGCTACCTTGCGTGCGCAGCAAGACTTTATTTTTGGAAAGTGCAAAAAGCGACTTTGCGCAGACACATCGGTAACACAGCTAACCCAAAACAACGTTTTTAAGTTGTTGTTGATGATGGTGGTGGTGTATGATGGTGTTCGTGGCGATGATGGTACGTAATGGTGATGATAAGGGTGATGATAATATAGTTAATAGGCCTACTTTCGTCTTAAGGAAATTTGAGGAAGAATGGGGACAATATAAGGCTGAGTGGGCCTAGTTAATGATTTAAGGAATATAAGACAGTTTTCCGTGTAATATACTCTGATCTAAACACGCGGGATGTTGGGAGAACACGAGAGAAGCGTAGGGAAACCACGACGCGTAGCGGAGTGGTTTCCCAGCTTCTCAAGTGTTCTCCCAACATCACAAGTGTTTAGATCAGAGTATATATTACACGGAAAACTGTCTTATATTACTTTTATAAAATAATAACTCAATAAACATGACGGCTTTGCTTCCAAAACATCGCGTTATTTTCGAAATGTAACTAGACGCATAACTGCGTGAACTCGGGCTTCATTACGATTATATAATCATTTTCTTGGATTAGCTTGAAATGATTTGAAGCAAAAGGTCGTCCTCCTTTTCTGTTTGGTCCGTTCCTTCAGTCCGTGGTCCGCTTGCCTGTAATGCTTTTACCTGGATATCGATGTTCGGTTCGTGCAGTGATACATGCGAGCTCAAAGACTGTCTAGAAACAGTGTTATTAAAGTTGTTCTTGCAAAATAAACGCAAGAAAAAGCAAGATAGATACTAGTCACTAAAGCAATTGGTGTTATATTTGAGGCGATTTAATTTAGGCTGTTAGATGTAGTTTTCAGAGAGGCTGATTTCAGCTGTTTTATATTTGTTGTTGTCGAGCTTGACCTTGAGTTTAAAATCGGTCACGTTATCTATTACTTTCATCGTTCAACTGCTAGATAATAGGTTGAAGCGATTAAGTTTAAACTTAAAAGATTTGCGTATAAGTTTGTTGTTCTTTGCCCAGAAGCTAAGCGCTCGGCAATCGCCAATCAATCGCGGATCTGAAGCTTCTATGAGCTAATAGTATAGTCAATAAAATTAAACTATTGACAGATACACTCGTTATTTTAATCAAAAATATAAAATAAATAATTACAAGAAGCAAAATATTTACCCTAAACATCACTAAAGTATTATACTGTTGTTGTCTTCACTTCTAGTGCGCTGTATCGTACTCTCTAAGAATGCTTACAATACAGTTAAATATCCAGTAGTATTTAACAGCTTCGTCCTTTGTAACTGGTTGTGAATCAATTCCATAGCATTATAGCAGGGACGATTTCTCGATAAATTCCATCATAATAAGTTGGCTCGCTTATTTGACCCTTTCCGAAAACATTCGACATAAACTTAAGTGTAATTCTACTGCGAATCATGTGGAGTGAGCGTATAAAATATGAGAATATTCCACCTAGAAATCAATCCTTCGACGAATCAAATATCCATGTGCTCGTATTGGCCAGTCTACGCATGCGCTGTGACCATACGCATGCGCGGTGACGACTAGACGGCGTTTTGCGACCCAAGAAAAAAAAAAAAAACAACAACATTGAAGCCCATTTTAAGACTCGGGTTTCCTTTGGAAAGCCCGAGTAATTACAAATTTTCCCTACATTGTCAAAATACAAAACGGACCAATTACAAACCTGATAAGAATAGCCGTGTGCGAAGAGTTGAAACGGAATGTTTGTGATTTTTAATGCGAAGTTTTTGCACAAAAACTGTTTTTGTGTTCAAAAAATACAATCAAGCTCAATGGAAAAATTAACTCTCAATGGAAACTAAGACTACTGTGTGTAAGAAAATCATCACATCTTGTCTTGATAAAGTGCAAAATAGATCAAATCAAGCAAAATTCATAATTTGAAGTTCAAGTCAGGACACGAGGGGATTTACTGCATGATGAAAACATTTGCCGGGGTAATTTTGAAGAACTTTTGGAGAGGAAAAGTTGTCATAAACAATTAACAGGACTATCTACTTATGTGGAATTGTTCAGAGTTATCTGTTTGAAGGACGTGCTTCAGCAAACCAACATTATTTCACCGAGAAACGGTGGAAAAATGACACAAATCGTTTATACTGATCTCACTGTGTTAGAGACAGTTCATGGACAGTTTTGGCTTCTTGCTTTACTGTGAAATGAAGGGATTATTATTATCAAGAACGTTTTTGAATTGTCAGAAGATTGGCTCAACTCAGTTTTGCTCGGTTTCAAGACAACCACAGAATATATCAAAGCATTTTTTTGCATTTTGGACGTTTTTGATCCCGGTGAAGATACGAACGTGATAACTACTATACATGATAAAAAGCAGAGAAGAAAATTAGCAATAGCATTTAGCAAGACTCTTTGGACACCACAATTTGCTAGTAAATGTAAGTGAAAACTATTAATTCATCTCAACTTCTGTGCAGTATTTTAGAAAATTGCCAACTCAAAATGAAAACAAAAATTCAGAATTTGTGCCAGCGTAATCCTAACTAAATATTCTTGTATAAATACCATCATCAGACTTTCATAAAATAAAATAAATTATTCTGTGATTTTATTCTGGCTGATTTTATCTCAGTTTTAGCTTTTGTGTGAATTTGTGAATCGCTTCATCACTCATGGCATGTTGTATGTTTGACTTTTCAACAAAATACTCCAGATTGTGTTTATTAAAAAAAATTACAAAACGAGTATGATTTAAAAGTGGTAAATAACTTTGTTATTGTATCCCATTCAATTTCAAATGTCCGAAACTTCTCTTCCATTTTTAAAGGGGTTCGTCAAAAAGCTAGAGAAAAATCGTCGACAAATTAAAAGGAATGACGTGAGCGTGTAATATACTCTCATCCAACACGATGTTTTGGCCAATCAAAGCGCGCGTTATATCTAAATTATTTTATAATGCTTATGACGATGGTGGTGGTTCATGTAGTTTACGATGTTGGTGGTGATCGGTAACTAACCTCGGTTAACAGAGCAATTTTCTCCCTTGAAGTCCTCAGTACAGATACAGCTGTAGCCATTAACAAGATCTTTGCAGGTTCCCTGGTTCTGACAAGGGCTGTTGACGCAGTCATCAATGTCTGCAAAAATGAATCCTGTCGTCAATTTCAGGTAATGTATGAGATAAAACAATTTGTTTGATATTGTACGTTAATTAAACCAAGTTGTGTTACTTCTTCGTATATCTATATATATACATATATCTATTTCAAAAAGATTGTCAAATACGATAGGTCATCACAAGACGGAATGGAATTATAGACATACACCTATTTCAAAAAGGTTGTCAAATACGATAGGTATCACAAGACGGAATGAAATTATAGACATACACCTGTTTCAAAAAGGTTGTCAAATACGATAGGTATCACAAGACGGAATGAAATTATAGACATACACCTGTTTCAAAAAGGTTGTCAAATACGATAGGTATCACAAGACGGAATGAAATTATAGACATACACCTGTTTCAAAAAGGTTGTCAAATACGATAGGTATCACAAGACGGAATGGAATTATAGACATACACCTATTTCAAAAAGGTTGTCAAATACGATAGGTATCACAAGACGGAATGAAATTATAGACATACACCTGTTTCAAAAAGGTTGTCAAATACGATAGGTATCACAAGACGGAATGGAATTATAGACATACACCTGTTTCAAAAAGGTTGTCAAATACGATAGGTATCACAAGACGGAATGAAATTATAGACATACACCTATTTCAAAAAGGTTGTCAAATACGATAGGTATCACAAGACGGAATGGAATTATAGACATACACCTATTTCAAAAAGGTTGTCAAATACGATAGGTATCACAAGACGGAATGAAATTATAGACATACACCTATTTCAAACAAGTTGTCAAATGCGAAACGTCATTTAATACAAGTCGGAAAGTAATTATGGGCATACAGTCCAAATTACTAGAATACATATACATAGTTATAATACGTACCTTTCTCACACTGATCGCCTGTAAAGCCACTTTTACATTTGCATCGACTGTCTTTCCTGTTATCTTGAAAGATGCATTCGCCTCCATTTTTACAAGGGGTATGTTCACAGGGATTCTGAAAATAAGCACAGTTTTTAAGCAAACACCATAATTGATCACACAAAAGTTATTGTGTTGTAAAAACGCACTAGGTGCAATAACAGTAAGCGTTTTCAACTTCTCAAAAGTATTGACAATGGGCCATATGTATGTATGTTTGCTTCTGTTTCTTTTTTGTTTGATGCTTTAGATATATTGAGAATTATTATTATTTGTCACATATTTTATAAAAAACAAATTAAAAATGTTCAAATAGTAATTTTTGTGTATTTAGACATTACCCAAAGATTCCTTACCAGAACACTATAGTGGTCAACACCGATGTTTTTAGCCATGTTATGTCTGTCAGTAAACTGGTCTGAGGAAAGCAGCTCACATTGATATCGACCATCAGGCCTTAGAGGTGCAGTTCCAAAATTGACCGACCGACACCAATAGACCCCAAGGCACTCTAATGTGCAATCCATATCTCCATCAACGAGTGTGGACTTCATCTTAACGCCATCGATGTCTTGTGGTAGATTTAGCTTTTGTTGGGGGGACGAAAATAAGATCTCGAGCACGATCAGATCTTTCTGCACTTAAGGCTTCTTGGATTCCTTTTACGAGGAAAAGGACACAAACTGTAGTTTGGAATGACGGTTTCATAGTTGCAGGCTGAGAAAAAAATCTTGACCACTATCTTGCTATTCAGTCAACTAGCAAACCTTTGTTCTAATGACCTGCACAAAACGGAGCATTCAATAACAGTGTTCGAGCGAAGTTGTTCTGTACTGCAGGATGTGTCCCTTTAAATGTATATCTTTATGTTATATTCGAGTGCATGTAATTACGCTTGTTTGCCAGACCTTTGTTATGTAAAATAGTATATAACAAATAGAAATAAATTAGAAAAGTTGTTTATTTATTTTTGTTCCAATCCCGGTACCACCTACATTGAATAGAATGACTGTTTAGCGTACAGTTCTTTCAAAAAGGTTGTTGGAGTAAACGGATCTTAAATATTATTATTTATGATAAATACCTCCACTTGGCAGAAAACAAATTTGCAGCACAATGCCAGTCATATTTAGTAAAATGAGCATATAATTGATGAAACTATGCTTGCCATCCAAAAAGCACACACAAGAAAATATAAAGAATGTACACTCTTTAATGCTAATTTTAGAACATGATACAGCCAATGTCATTCACGTTGTCCACGTAAAGTAGAAAGTAACACTACAACAAGTGAGAAGTTTTTCATTCTTTATTTGTTTTCAGCAGTAGAAATTTCAATTGTTTTTACAATATAATGAGTATAACAGTAAACATGGAGTAAAAATTTTGAAATCTATGTTCACAGTTAGTGCTAGTACTAGTATCTTATGCTTATTTCGAACTTATGCTGTGTCACGTGATATGTCTTTTAGTGTTAATGTCTTTTTTAGTGGACAATAGTTACTGACATATAGCAGTCGGTGAACTTACTTTTATTATTTCTAATCTTAGGATTTAATCTCTAAATTTTTGAATTTTTGAGCAGTGAAATAACTACATCTAGTTATCAATGATAATTGTTATTTGTTATTACTGTTTTCATTTTTAACGTGATATTCTTCTCGAGAGTCGTGTATGCAAGCGGTGATTATATTAATAAAGCACCAACAATAACTATTCTTACTAGAGTGTTAGCTGTATCAACAAAACTCTAAAAATTAAATTTGAGTAAACAACTTTTAAAAAGTTCTCTAATGGGACTTATCATATTTAATTAATCAACTTATATTAAATATTGCAAGCGGTGTTATTACTGTTTTCATTTTTAACGTGATATTCTTCTCGAGAGTCGTGTATGCAAGCGGTGATTATATTAATAAAGCACCAACAATAACTATTCTTACTAGAGTGTTAGCTGTATCAACAAAACTCTAAAAATTAAATTTGAGTAAACAACTTTTAAAAAGTTCTCTAATGGGACTTATCATATTTAATTAATCAACTTATATTAAATATTGCAAGCGGTGTTATTACTGTTTTCATTTTTAACGTGATATTCTTCTCGAGAGTCGTGTATGCAAGCGGTGATTATATTAATAAAGCACCAACAATAACTATTCTTACTAGAGTGTTAGCTGTATCAACAAAACTCTAAAAATTAAATTTGAGTAAACAACTTTTAAAAAGTTCTCTAATGGGACTTATCATATTTAATTAATCAACTTATATTAAATATTGCAAGCGGTGTTATTACTGTTTTCATTTTTAACGTGATATTCTTCTCGAGAGTCGTGTATGCAAGCGGTGATTATATTAATAAAGCACCAACAATAACTATTCTTACTAGAGTGTTAGCTGTATCAACAAAACTCTAAAAATTAAATTTGAGTAAACAACTTTTAAAAAGTTCTCTAATGGGACTTATCATATTTAATTAATCAACTTATATTAAATATTGCAAGCGGTGTTATTACTGTTTTCATTTTTAACGTGATATTCTTCTCGAGAGTCGTGTATGCAAGCGGTGATTATATTAATAAAGCACCAACAATAACTATTCTTACTAGAGTGTTAGCTGTATCAACAAAACTCTAAAAATTAAATTTGAGTAAACAACTTTTAAAAAGTTCTCTAATGGGACTTATCATATTTAATTAATCAACTTATATTAAATATTGCAAGCGGTGTTATTACTGTTTTCATTTTTAACGTGATATTCTTCTCGAGAGTCGTGTATGCAAGCGGTGATTATATTAATAAAGCACCAACAATAACTATTCTTACTAGAGTGTTAGCTGTATCAACAAAACTCTAAAAATTAAATTTGAGTAAACAACTTTTAAAAAGTTCTCTAATGGGACTTATCATATTTAATTAATCAACTTATATTAAATATTGCAAGCGGTGTTATTACTGTTTTCATTTTTAACGTGATATTCTTCTCGAGAGTCGTGTATGCAAGCGGTGATTATATTAATAAAGCACCAACAATAACTATTCTTACTAGAGTGTTAGCTGTATCAACAAAACTCTAAAAATTAAATTTGAGTAAACAACTTTTAAAAAGTTCTCTAATGGGACTTATCATATTTAATTAATCAACTTATATTAAATATTGCAAGCGGTGATTATACTAATAAAGCACCAACAATAGCTATTCTTACTAGAGTGTTAGTAGCTGTTTGAACAAAACTCTAAAAATTAAATTTGAGTAGACAACTTTTAAAACGTTCTCTAATGGGACTTATTATGTTTAATAATCATCTTATATTAAATATTGTTGACATTTTACAAACTTAGAAAGAAAAAATAAATAATCATCTGTATGCCTGTATCTAGGAATTACGCATTGGAAAGATATAGATATTAATTTAAGCAATAATAAACAAGGAACATCATGTAACGTAAAATAGAATTTAAACTGAGTTTATAGAAGCTGGATAGAGAAGCAGATACTTTTAGCCATTTCAAACTCAAACAACTTTCCATCAGAATTTTCAATGTTTAAACCAAAATATATAGGAAAACAAAACAAAGCAAAATAAATAAATAGATAAGCTAAAATATAAAAAAAAAATGCAAGAAAAAAAGCTAAAAAAAAAACAATAACAACAAAGCAACACAACGAAAATGGAATTTGAGTTTCGCAAGAAAATTAAATGATCTTATGTCACTTCCAGTGGATGGAATTGGATGATTTGATAAACGGACACTAGCGTGGCTGAAATACGCTGAAATATGTATGCTTTCCTTCTCCTGCCTCCGTTCACACGATACCGAGCTCGCGGGCGCCAATATCAAAACAACAACTTAAGTAAACTATTCTCCATCGACGCCAACAACTCTCTTCTCTATTTGCCATTTTAGGAACGAGCAAGTTTTAATCTACTTTTTACTCTATTTAGCACTGGCAGGTGTTCTGACAGCAGGTCAATTGAATTATTAGCTGAACGGTTGTTACACTAACTGTTTCCATGGAAACTCATAAAAAACTTGCTGTTGACATTTTAAAAACTTACAAAGAACAAATGTATATATATAATCATCTTTATCCTCGTGTGTACCAATTATGCATTCTAAAGTTTTACCATTCTTGTTCAACCATTCGTTTGCTTTGGTACAATGCTATTGTATACATTTATGATTAAAAAGCTTTTCATATTTCTTCCGATCCTTGAGTTTGTGGACTGTATATATGTAATTACGCTTATTTACCAGACCATTGTCATGTAAAATAATATATAACAAATAGAAAAAAATTAGAAAAGTTGTTAATTTATTTTCATTCCAATTACACCTGAATTGAGTAGAATGAATATTTAGCGTGCAGTTATTCAGTGTTGTGAAAAAATCTTAAATATTATTATTTATACCAATTCTGAAGCAGAAAATGAAACCAAATTTATAATAAAATGAACTGAATTAAGGATATCTTAAAATTAAATTATCTTGGAATGGTACTTAGGGAATCATATTGAAAATATATTTATATCAACTACGTATAAAAAATTAAGTTTTAATGAGCCGAACAGTTAGGGGACTAATCGTTCATCCCCAGGGGCCGGTTGTACGAAGGATGGATAAAGTTAATATCCACTAGCTGCATATAGGGCTGTAAGAATGACAAGGGAACGCGCGAGCTAACTTGTTGTACATTTCATTTATTTTAATAAATTTAAATATCAACTGTAATTAACTGTAAATAATCGCAAGCTGTGAACGTTGTGCGAGAGCGATTACCGTAAGTTATAATTTTATTTGAAGGCACGAGGACTTTTTATGGTGTTTTATGGATTCAAAATGTCGTTCGATATGTGTCCAAAATTAACCCTATTTCTATGAGCAGCAATAACTTTACATAAAAACAGCTAAAATTCATACAGAACGGGTCTTCTTCTATTTTTTTTTTTCTTAGTTTTTTTCTCCCCGAACCTTTGAAAACCCACGCATTTGCAAACGCCGATCAACTCAACCCGTTTACAAAAGACATTACTTGATCATCCCCATGCACGTACAAACGCCGCAAACACTAAAAAAATGTGATCGAAAACATTTTTTTTTAGTGATTTCAAAAGCTTATGATATAAGAAAAGTAAAAGTCAAAAAACCTGTTTGACATATTTGGTCGACGATTTTAAAATAACCGCGAAAGTCATAATTGCTTCCTCGCTTTTGTGATCACTTTAATTAATCTATACATTTATGACAACATTTAAAGCTCAACTCAACAAGTTTTTTATTCACTTTAATACAGTAATATTTTGTTGACATTTTTACAGTTTAAGACTTCAGTTGTATTTAAAGCATTTGAAATAATCTTAATACAAGATTCCACATGTATTATATATTATGTAGATATACTTTGTAAAGTTTGCTATATTTTATTATTTTTGTGCTTGTGCCATTTAGATATACTAAAACACCTATTTCTGAAAATCATTTTTTTTTTTTCATAGACTATGGTTGACAAACTAACTCTGCGTTTTGATATGAACTAATACTATTATAGCGGAGCTCCGCGCGGGCCGAAGGCCCGCGCAAGCGGAGCACCATACTTAAGAAAAAATGGTAACCCATCGAGTTGATTTTTCATGGACACCACATAGGATCGCGGGCGCGTACGTCCGTACAACGTCCGTGCCCATCGCGATACTGATTGGCTGTTACATTTCGGAGGGAAAGTGATGCGCGTGCGCGCCGAATAGCAGAGCCCGAATCGAAAGCAGGTTGTTCTTTTATCGACAAAAAAGTCAAACAAACAACAACAAAATACAATACTTAAAATATCAACTGAGAAATATGAACATCGAAGAATCAAATTAAGATAGTTTTGGCCGAAGAAGAAAATAAACTAGGGCCGGATACAAAAATGAAGAAATTGAACAGTACAACTGAAAGGCCAAGAAAACGTGTCTGTAGATAAAACTTCTTTGAAGAATAAAGACTACCAAGGAAGAAAATAAACTTGAAGGAGACAAAAATGAAGAAATTTATCTCAAGAAAAGGAAAAGATTGAAAGGCCAAGAACACTTGTCTGTAGATAAAACTTCGTAGAAGAATAAAGACTACAGCAACGTAAAAGAATTGAAAAAGAAGCGACTTTATTTTTATGAAAACTATCTTCAAAATGCTTCCTTCAGTATAGTTTATTTATGGATTTTCAAGCTTGGCAGTTTAACTATGACCATGTTTAATTCATCAAAACTGATTCAAGTATATTTATGTATTCTTCAAAATATTATCGATGTCATTGAGAAGAAGAAAACCTTTGGAAAATAATCACCGATAAAGTAAGTTCAACGGATTATTTATTTCAAGTTTTTTGAGAAAAAACTGTTTGATAACGAGCGTGAAAAACACGGCCTAAAAACTTGAAATAATTATTAAGCTTCAAAAAGGAAGAATCTGTTCTCTGATTTATTATAGAAAGAAAAAAGAAAACGTTTATCTCCATTTGATTTACTTTTTGAGATACAAACCTAAATAACACGATGTTTACAAGTGTGTAAATTGTACTTTTTGTGGTATTTGGTCGATTCAAAAAGGGATTTATTTATGTGCTTTTCACAAACTCATCAACGGAAAACATTAAAGATGAATTATAATACAAACATAATTCAAAACTGGTTGAATAACATCTGTTTATTTAGCAATATTGACTATTTTATGTTTACTAAACGAACATTTTTATTATAGTTTCTATTTCAAAGTTGTTAAAGTTTTTTTACAGAACAAAATGATGTTTTACACAAAATTTTTCTTAATAAAATACCTTGTTTTAACATCCTTGTCTTTTCAAATCGTTCCTGTGTTGGTAGAACTGATACTTGAGGTCTTTAATTCCACTTATTTCACACTTGACACGGTTTTCTTTGTTATTCATAGGGATGTATCTCCGATATAAACCCCTCATTATACCAATTCAAGGGTTATATCTAGATATAAACCCGGGTCTATATCTAGTTATAACCTTTGCATTTATTATTTATTGCAACATTAGACTTAGATATTTTTACTAGATAGCGATTTTTGGAGAAAAAAAGTCTTTGAGTACCAATGTCAGGACTCGAACCGAGAACCTCTGCATTGCTGTATCCGCGCTTTAAGCCATTATACTACATAGGCATCCGATGGAAAGTTAACAACAAAAACTCGGTTAATGTCATATCAAGTTCATTAGCATTCAAGTTCGTTAGTGTCCTTCTGAATAGAATTGAAAGTGATTGTTTAATATTTCCTTATGGGAATTCATTGACAATGGACATTAAATTATGAACAGATTATTAATATATTTTTGGATTGGTTTTATTTTTTGAATACGATCAGTGGTAATCATACATTGTTTTCTTTTCAGAAAACCTTAGTTATCATTGAAAAATGTCGAGTCAGATCTCAGCCAAATGGTTTAGATTGTGTCAGTATTATTTTTTTTCATGAAAACTTTCAATAAACTTCAATCACGGGAAAACTGCCAGATGTATTCTAGTGAGAAAAATCATTAACAGCATTCCACTTTATTGATTAGTTTCAATGGTTTGACTATTTTAGTCTTTGTATTAAGGAATGAAAACTAAGATAGCATATAACCTCCTTCAATGGTGTTCTATCAATAAGATTTTGATTTAAAAATGCACCGAGCCGGTTCCCTGCACATTTTCTATTCATATCATTTCTTTTATCAAATACGACTCCCAGTAGACATCTAATGAGTGAGATTTGAAAAGCCGTTCTTTTATTTCTTAACTTAAATCATGTGTCTTTGTTAGAATAGAATTAAATCATTGTTTCTTTGTGAGAAAACCTTCTCAAGTGTGAAATAAATTAGTTACATACCTCGAATGTTCGGCTATAAGCCTATATATCCCTTGGGCCTGCGGCCCGCGGGATATATATGGCTTATAGCCTCCATTCTCGGTATGTAACTCTTACTTCAAAAGAACCTTTTCAGGTCGTTTTTGTTTTGTTTGAATTTTGAAGATTTGCCATGACTACTTTTTTTAATTGTAAATTTAATTCGATGAAAAGGTTTTTTTTTTATAAAGAAATGTTATAGAATTCCCTTTTTTTTTCTTTAAATACATAGTTACCATCCTATTAAGTACTTGTTCAAGTAACGTTTTTGTCAATTTGAAGCTCAAAATCTTGATTTTTCTCAGCGTTTTGTCTATGGGACTTTATCATGCACGCTGTGTCGTGCGTGACACAATTCACGCTGTCACGAATTTTGTACGATTTGATCTCAAAAAGTAAAATCTAAAAATTCATATCTTTTTCAAAAACGCGTGGATACCCCTAATTTTGTTTCTCTAGAAACGTTATAGTGATATCGAAGTTTTTCTCTAGGTTCACATTTTAAAAATAAAAATGGGTTGGGTTGGATTTTTTAGTTAATAATTCATTAATACCTTTTTCATAATTTGAGCATAAAATTATTGAAAAATATAGTACGCTGTATGCGTGATAAATAAGATTTTTGAATTTTTATCGAAAATATATATATCGCAGATTATTATTTGCTCATAAAGTAAATAAAATTAAAAGTCCGTTCCACCTATATCTATGATTTTGTAGTTGTCTTTTGCGGTTACATAACTAAAATAATTACAGTTTAGATTAGGCATAGCCCATGCACAAAAACTATTTACATTCACATATTGATGTTGTAAGAACAATTTAAACTGGAGCTCCGCTATTAGGTACTAGCGTACCATTCTTGCTTGAACTTGCCTTGAAATGATATAACGGCTGGACGTTTACCATGGCTGCTGTATTCATACATTTGCTGATTTAATGGCAAAGGGGCGTTTAGCGATCGCCGTTTAAGGGAGTGATCTCCATAGATTTCTCGTGCTGGCTTTGGGCCATACTGCTCTCTCTGGTAGGCTACAAGTGTAGTAGCGTGAGTAGTGTGCTTCCCGTCTAGTGTTTCTTCATTTATATCATTGTTATCTGCAGCAAACTGAATAAATACGCCAGGAGTGATATTGGTTGGTATTATTACACCAAAGTCATTGTGTTTTGCTGCAATTTCCGTGGCAAGACTTGTGTTAACGATTTCGACATCTTCGTATGATGAGCAGTGACCCATTCTGTTGAGTAAGGTGACGATCTGTTTTGATCCTGTAAGGTGGTGAAGAGTAACTGCTAATCCTATGTGCTTTGGTGTTTTTACACGACTGTGACTTGTAGCATGGACAATGTCTTGACCAATCATTAATGCACGCTTGTCAATTTCTTGATCCACACAAAAGTTATTATCATGTGACAGATTTTGCTTGCTCAATAGCCCATGGAGAAAATTGTAGAGACTTTCGGGAATGACACTCCTTCCGTTTTCGAGAGAGATATCATCATTAGATAACGGCTGAATGCTAATCCCATCACAGTTCCTTAGGTCGGATCTTAAAATCTGTGCCGCATGGTAGAGAACTGTTTTCTTTTCGGTAGATATATCTTGAACCGATTTTGGCTGTGATTCTGCTTGATTGATTTCTTGCTTTGCCGCAGCGTTAATGATATCTTGTACAGATATGGAACTTGAATAAATCAATTCTGGCTTCGAGGGGTCCTGTTGCTTGTGAAAAACTATATATGGAATCCAAAAAGTGATTGCTTAGTCTTCTTTTAAGCTTTTCACTTCGGTATGAATTGTAAGACGAAATGCCTTTTCCAAGAAGGATTGATTGATAACGATCTAATAAAAATGCCATGTCATATGCTTTGCCTGAAGTTATTCCAGGGTTGATTTCTTCCAAAAGGCACTCAAATGCTAGGGCATACATACACTCCTCTTCTACATCTTCTTCTTTGAAATGTTTCAAGTTTGATTTACTGACATAGCTTGCACGGCAAATGCTGTGATATTTAGCTTCTACAGCTATGAGATCAACATCTCGGATATTCAGGATCATGGTATCATCTCCCCTAGCCTCTGCAGCAGATCGAATGACTTTAGCGGCATCAAATGTAGAGACATTTATCAATGCTTTTGTACTTCTGTGTTTTGTTTTCTGACAAAACATACAAAGAGACCAGTCTAAACTTGCAACCTTGGATCGAGATGAACGTGATTCAACATCAGACACTGCTGCTGTACTGCTCTCCACATCTCTTGTAGATGTTTCTTGCTTGACAAAGCTCAAATTTCTTTTACTAGTATAGGACTTGTAGCAACTGGTATGCCAAACGATTTCCCGTTTCGATAAATCTTCTATTTCAGGCAAGATTCTGCTGTACACTTCATCGCTTCTTTGTTTTGCAGCTGACAAAAAAGTGGTTATACCTGCAGGAGAAGCCTTTCTTTGTGACTCCTGGCCTTTGTGGTTTTGGCAGATAATACAATTTCTCCAGTCAATGGACTTTTTTCTCTTAACTGGTAAGAGCCCTAATGCCTGCTTCTCGTCACTGCTATCACCAACAGCCGACATCCCTACATAAAGCAATTATTCATAATATCTTTCAGCTCACATGTCTAAGCTTCAGTTGTGCCGTGCTGTATATATTATTATATGTAGTATATAATAAATATATATAACATGCAGTATAAGAGCGAAAGCACTTAAACCATGCAATAAAACCAAAATAGTTACTAACTAATAGTTTCTATTCAGTGACTATATTTAGTCAGTATCACTCAACCAGAAACATCAAATACAAAAGGAAACTATACATCTTTACAACTTTACTTGTCTTTTTTAGTGACTAATAGTCACTAAATAAGAACTTTTAAACAGTAAAAAGTATATTTCATTTCATGGATAAAGCGTTTCTGCTCTAGTATATCTACTAATATACTTAACTTTATATTTATAGATCTGATTCACAGTTGTTGTAACGGAGAAACTAAACCGAGAAAAAAACCATATTTTCTGAATACAAGATTTCATATTTTATATTCAGCACATCGGATTAATTAAATCATTTGGTCGAAACTCAGTGTTGTCTTTAACAGCATTTAGATAAGTCGGTTTTAAGTCTAAAATATAACCTGAATGTATATTTGTTTAAACTGTTGATTATCTATAATGTTTCTAGCATGGGAAATTTGACCGATAATTTGTGTCGAAACTTACAGATATTATAGAGAATCAAACTATTTCTGCAGTTCTCATTATTAAGAAAGAAAGAAAAAAATAAACCTTGATTGGATAGCGCTATACAGTAAATATTCTTCACAATACAAAAGTTTAAATAGCTGTAAACATAGAAATACGAGCAAAAAGACTTACCTTTCGTGATCACATTTTCAAAATGGCCGCCACCAACTTACGCGCGGTGCATTATAGGATTTAATTTGAAATTGGAACTCTTTGGACTCGGGAAAAAAGAATGTATTTTAGAAAACCAACAAGGACTAATTATTGAGCTCAATATCTCATATAAGTTTACAGACAGCTTTCTTTTTTGATAACAAAAAGTTCATACGATCAAATAAACAATCAATTCCAGACAATTAAAGATGGTTATTCAACAAAAAAAATCGGCTATTGTCTAATAAATCGGCTATTGATATTTGAAAAAACCCAAAGAATTCCATGAATACACTCAACTCTGCACGGAAATTAGTTTACACGAAGTAGATCTGCTTGTACAAGACGTGATTTGGCTTATTTATTAGAAAGAAAATCTTGATAAATAATTTATCAGATGCCAGTGTGCTTACATCGTAAAACCTTTATAAGGTTAAAGTAAATCCATCCTGTACTTTTCATGGATTAAAAACATCTTGAACTCTGTAACTCTCAATATTCTTCACTTTAGAATATCATCACTTGGATTTTCACATTAAATCTACGTCTTTTTCACCCAAATTGGAATATTTCGTTTTCCCTAGCAACTGTTGCCATGGTAACCACCCTCAAGGACAATCACCACCTGAGATGATACAACTCACGTATTGTCATCCATCCTCTGAATTTCAGTTTCTTACATTGAGTAGTTCTAAAATTATGAATATATCTATCCTGCCACATCCCTCTAAATAATACATTTTGCGGTTTTAAAACGACCCCTACCCCCTTAGAAATCGTGGCAAAAAAAGTGCCACGCCCACCGGTATTTCAGTACGACCAGTATAGAAATGTTCCATTGGTATTAGGCAATCATTATGTGAAGTCAAACCTTTTGTGTGGTGGGGGTGCTACGTGATGATTTTTTAAGGCCTTTCCCGAGATTTGCTCCTCGTCTATTAGGTATTACCTAATTTGTATATTATTGTTATTGTAAAGCATTTTTTACAACTCTAGCTTTATTCCAAGATAAATGTGCTATTCTTTAGATTAACGGAGTTAAAAATTAAAGTACAACTATATGTGTTAACAGTTTTTGTAAAATACGATAAATCAATAAAAAGAACTGCTATAGTTATTACTGGTTGATCAGGATCAACTCCATAGGTATATATATGTGCATGTGGGCATGTGGGCATAGAGTGCTCACACTATGTCCATGAAATAAAATCTAAATAGTTACTAACTAATAGTTTTTATTTAGTGACTATTAGTCACTATCACTCAACTGGAACGGCTTTAGTAACAATACACAAGGTAAATCAAGTACTCAAAACCATAGAAAGTTAATACTTTATTCATTGTGTATTGTTACATAGGTATTATGATAATGGCATGTCATACTATGAACGGTTATAGGGATAGCACTAACCCAGGATTAACTACCTAGATATTATGATAGTGACAGCCTGTCATACTATGAACGGTTATAGGGATAGCACTAACCCAGGATTAACTACATAGATATTATGATAGTGACAGCCTGTCATACTATGTACGGTTATATATAGGGAGGGCACTAACCCAGGATTAGCTACATAGGTATTATGATAGTGACAGCCTGTCATACTATGAACGGTTATAGGGATAGCACTAACCCAGGATTAACTACATAGATATGATGATAGTGACAGTCTGTTATACTATGAACGGTTATAGGGATAGCACTAACTCAGGATTAACTACATAGGTATTATGATAATGGCATGTCATACTATGAACGGTTATAGGGATAGCACTAACCCAGGATTAACTGCATAGGTATTATGATAGTGACAGCCTATTATACTATGCACAGCTATAGGGATAGCACTAAACCCAGGATTAACTGTATAATATTTATCATAGCGACAGCCTGTCGTACTAGTATGAATGGTTATAGTACCCCTAGGGTTTAACCGACTAATACCCTCTGTCCAAGTTTTAGGGGTAACAGCGCTCCCTTTAGGGTATAAAGTATATCCCTTGCGTACCTTATAGGATTCATGCTGAAAAGTTAATTACGTAACAAGTCTAGCTCTTAACCTGTAATAGTCCTTTTTACTTGGTATTGTTGCTAAGAATAAGCTTATGAGCATTCCTCTTATGGGTCATTTTCTAAATCAACCGCCAATCACTCCTACCACTTGAGTTCCCCAGATGGCTCATGGATTAGCATTCGATTCTCTCTTTGTATGTGCATTGCCATTCGTAATTATTAGTTAAGTCTTGTCCAAACCATGCTATATGTATTCTTGTCCTGCTGTCACTGATAATGGTGTTGACATCTCAGGGAAAGGAAGCTCTGGGTCACTATTCTTCACTCCATCAATCTTGTATCCCAGACGACTGTCTGTACGATTAGTACAGTTACGATTAGTTAGTTAGTTAGTTAGTTAGTTAGTTAGTTAGTTAGTTAGTTAGTTAGTTAGTTAGTTAGTTAGTTAGTTAGTTAGTTAGTTAGTTAGTTAGTTAGTTAGTTAGTTAGTTAGTTAGTTAGTTAGTTAGTTAGTTAGTTAGTTAGTTAGTTAGTTAGTTAGTTAGTTAGTTAGTTAGTTAGTTAGTTAGTTAGTTAGTTAGTTAGTTAGTTAGTTAGTTAGTTAGTTAGTTAGTTAGTTAGTTAGTTAGTTAGTTAGTTAGTTAGTTAGTTAGTTAGTTAGTTAGTTAGTTAGTTAGTTAGTTAGTTAGTTAGTTAGTTAGTTAGTTAGTTAGTTAGTTAGTTAGTTAGTTAGTTAGTTAGTTAGTTAGTTAGTTAGTTAGTTAGTTAGTTAGTTAGTTAGTTAGTTAGTTAGTTAGTTAGTTAGTTAGTTAGTTAGTTAGTTAGTTAGTTAGTTAGTTAGTTAGTTAGTTAGTTAGTTAGTTAGTTAGTTAGTTAGTTAGTTAGTTAGTTAGTTAGTTAGTTAGTTAGTTAGTTAGTTAGTTAGTTAGTTAGTTAGTTAGTTAGTTAGTTAGTTAGTTAGTTAGTTAGTTAGTTAGTTAGTTAGTTAGTTAGTTAGTTAGTTAGTTAGTTAGTTAGTTAGTTAGTTAGTTAGTTAGTTAGTTAGTTAGTTAGTTAGTTAGTTAGTTAGTTAGTTAGTTAGTTAGTTAGTTAGTTAGTTAGTTAGTTAGTTAGTTAGTTAGTTAGTTAGTTAGTTAGTTAGTTAGTTAGTTAGTTAGTTAGTTAGTTAGTTAGTTAGTTAGTTAGTTAGTTAGTTAGTTAGTTAGTTAGTTAGTTAGTTAGTTAGTTACACGTACACATAGCCCTCGTTATTATGTTCCAAATAAGTCTTGTCCAAACCAAGCTCTGTATTCCTGTCCTGCCGTCACTGATAATGGTGGTGACATCTCAGGGAAAGGAAGCTCTGGGCCATTACTCGTCACTCCTGCAATCTTGTATCCCTGAAGATCGTAAGCAGTAAGAGTAATTAACGCTTCTGGTGGAGTGATTTGTGTATTGTTGTCATCTGTGATGTGAATCATTAACCAGCCACCGGTTCCCCAATGTTGAGGTCTATGCCGAATGCCGTTATTATTGTAGGTAACACCTGGACCGCTGTCGTACACAAGCTTGAGTCTTAAGATGGAGAACCAACTTTGTAAGGGACTTCGTGTCCTATTGTCGTTTTCTCCGTGGATATTGTAATCTTGTCCAGAATCTTTATAAATAAATAAAATAAATAAATGGTACAATTTGTCGGAATAGTGAAGGATGCATAGCTGTCGTCCTTAACGCCGATACGTACTGGCTCGGAAGTGACATTAAGCCAAGAAACTAAAGAAATAGAGGAATTGATTAGTGAAATATTGTACCGAATAGGGCATTGACAACTAACATAATTCAGGTTATATGATGGTGGTGATGGTATACGTAGTGGTGATATTATAATAAATGATGGTCTAAATGATAATGATGATGATAATAATGGTGATGGTGGTAATAGTAAATAATAATGGTGATGATAATGGTGATGGTGATCGATGTGATAATGATGATGGTGGTAATAGTAAATAACAATGGTGATGATAATATGGTGATGGTGATGTGATAATGATGATGGTGGTAATAGTAAATAATAATGATGATAATAATATGGTGATGGTGATGTGATAATGATGATGGTGGTAATAGTAAATAATAATGGTGATAATAATATGGTGATGGTGATCGATGTGATAATGATGATGGTGGTAATAGTAAATAATAATGGAGATGATAATAATATGGTGATGGTGATCGATGTGATAATGATGATGGTGGTAATAGTAAATAATAATGGTGATGATAATAATGGTGATGGTGATGGATGTGATAATGATGATGGTGGTAATAGTAAATAATAATGGTGATGATAATAATGGTGATGGTGATGGATGTGATAATGATGATGGTGGTAATAGTAAATAATAATGGTGATGATAATAATAATGGTGATGGTGATCGATGTGATAATGATGATGGTGGTAATAGTAAATAATAATGGTGATGATAATAATGGTGATGGTGATCGATGTGATAATGATGATGGTGGTAATAGTAAATAATAATGGTGATGATAATAATGGTGATGGTGATCGATGTGATAATGGTGATGGTGGTAATAGTAAATAATAATGGTGATAATAATATGGTGATGGTGATCGATGTATTAGATAGTTACTGAGGCCGGCAGCAATATTAGATATATTGCAGTCAGCTGAGGGCGCAGCCCGAAGCTGACTGCAATATATCTAATATTGCTAGCCGGCCGAAGTGACTATCGTATATAGTTACTATTCACCACCCTGCCCCATTGTTTTCTCTCTTGCACAGTAATCGGCGGTTTCTTGTGTTTTTGAATATAATAAAAATAGGCTTACCAAACTTTCACGCTGGGCTGGCAGTGTACTGAAATCGGCGTTTTTAAGCGTGATTTTGAATAACTTTTTATAGTTAGGTCCGATCAACTTCAAATTTTATATGTGAAGAGTACACACCCAAAGAAAATAATTCTTCTTTTCACTTTTACAAATGTTACGATTTTTGGCGGGAAAATAACGTCATCAATTTTAGAGGAAAATCTAAAATGAGGGTAATGCAAAATTTTAAAATGCGCATTTGAAAGAACTCATTGAGATACGTTCAAAACCGAAGAGATAATAGTCAAAGTCAAATTTAATCTAAAGTTATAATTTTTTGAATGTAAAATAGAAAACATTTCTAAACTTCAAAAATCATATATTTTGATTAAATTTGACTTTGACTGTTATCTCTTCGGTTTTGAACATATCTCAATGAGTTCTTTCAAATGCGCATTTTAAAATTTTGCATAACCCTCTATTTCAATTTCCCACTAAAATTGGTGACGTCATTTTCCCGCCAAAAATCGTAACATTTGTAAAAGTGAAAAGAAGAAAATTTTTCTTTTGGTGTTTACTTTTCACATGTAAAACTTCAAGTTGATCGGACTTAACTATAAATCATTTTGTTTTTTACTCGACAAGGGACTGGAACCAATATTATGTTAGTACTCTGCTGAATGCAAGGCATTGTCAGTCCGGATTATAGCCCCATTTGGCGATATATGTGACGTCACATTCTATTGTCTTTGAATAAACACCGAAACATATGCAAAAATATTCGTATTCATTTTTGAAGTCAATTCCGCAGTGTCTCACGGACTGTTTATCCGTGACATTTACCATCAGTTAGAAGCACGTAATAGTCAAGCTAGTGTGTGAATTCGAAGATAGTGATTTAGTTGATTTTAAAGCGAAATATTTGACTTTTTCCCGAGCGTGGTGAACGTCTTATGACCGTCGTCTGAAAGGTAAGATCTACTGATTGATAATTTTATTGATGTTGTATAATTTTCATGAGGTTGTGTATAATTTTCCTGTGTTGTACGATAAATTATCTTGGTCTGTGACAAGTTTCTATATGGTAGAGTCCCTAGTTCGCCGGTAGAGTTTTTTCAAAGTTTGATAAACGGAGGTCATACTTGACGGCATGTCACGGACTTCAGTAATATTGGCATTTAACCTTTTGCTCAAGGTCTTGTCTTTGTTCTTTTCAAGTTAAGAGGAAAACAACGGCTTTATACAAGCTTACATTTAATGGCACAATTCATGACTCGTTTGTGATCTGTTAAACAACGAGAAATTTCAATATTTGTCGTATGAATATCAATTTTATAAAGTTGAAGTCAGTGCGCTCAATGACTCGTCTTTTCTTTGTGATCCACTGGCTCGAAAGTCGATTGCTATCTCGAGCCATGCATTTATTATGTATTTCTATAAACAAGTATAAGATAAGCTTGCTCCCCATTGGCATTGGGAGCACAATAATACAACTTTAAGAACATTTTGTGTATCGAAATGCAAAGACTATGTTTACATGCACTTAGCTTCAGTTCTTGGTTTTCGTTTGACAATCATTACATTGTAGTAGCTAGTTTAATTACATGTAAGTTTTATGTTAAACTTTGCCTTGTATATTGTTTGTAGATTCACGGAGAAACATTTAGAGATTCTCAAGCAGTTATGTCGACTCTGTGGCAATCAAATCAAAGATTCAGGCCGAGGTCATGTTTACATAGCTTGATATCTTTTTGAATGTTTTGATTCTGTTCGGACTGGTGACGTATTCGTGACGTATTGCGAAATCCAAGTACGCGATTGGTCCAATCACTAATTAGAAATATCGCCAAATGGGGCTGATTGTGGGCACAACTTAAACTTGTCAAGGAAAACTTGTTCATCATCTACACGAGCAAGGAAACCTTGTCAATATAAAATTGTCAAGGAAATCTTGCTGATCGTCTACACGAGCAATGAAAATTGTCAAGGATACTTGTCAAGGAAAAATTGCTCGTGTCAACGCCGCTTAATTAGTTATAATATTATCAGCCAATGAAAATGTAATAATCATTCAATAGCCTGTCCCATTATTGTTCTCTTTGTTGCATAATAATCAGCGGTTTCTTGTCTCTTTGAATATAATAACAATAGGCTTACCAAACTCTAATTAGTTATAATTTCATCAATTCTATTTAGAGGAATGCTAATGAACTTGATGACATTAAACGTGTTTTTGTTGCAAGTTTTCCATCGGTTGCCTGGGTAGCATAATGGCTTAAAGCGCGGATACAGCAATGCAGAAGGTCTCGGTTCGAATCCTGGCATTGGTACTCAAAGTCTTTTTTCACCAAAAATCGCTATCTAGTAAATTATTTAATGAATTATAAGTCTGATGATGCTTACTAGAATGGAAATTATTAGTTATACACACTTAACAAAACACACTGCAATATGTTTGATATTGCAGAGTGCGAACTGCAATATGTTTGATATTGCAGAGTGCGAACTGCAACATAACTAAATATCTTTGCTTTCAGACGCGGGTACTCAGCAATCAGTGATTTAGTGCAGAGAGAGAACAATGGGGTAGGGTGGTGAATAGTAACTATGTATTAGATAGTTACTGAGGCCGGCAGCAATATTAGATATATTGCAGTCAGCTGAGGGCGCAGCCCGAAGCTGACTGCAATATATCTAATATTGCTGGCCGGCCGAAGTGACTATCGTATATAGTTACTATTCACCACCCTGCCCCATTGTTCTCTCTCTTGCACAGTAATCGGCGGTTTCTTGTGTTTTTGAATATAATAAAAATAGGCTTACCAAACTTTAACTAGTTATCAGCCAATGAAAGTGTATTTATCATTCAGTAGCCTGCCCCATTATTGTTCTCTTTGTTGCATTATAATTATCGGCGGTTTGCTGTCTCTTTGAACAATAGGCTTACCAAACTCTAGACTAAAGCGGCGTTTACACGAGCAATTTTTTCCTTGACAAGTTTTCCTTGACAAGGAAAAATTGCTCGTGTAGATGGAGTAAAATGAACAATTTTTCCTTGACAAGGAAAAGCTAGCATGTTGGCTTTTCCTTGACAAGGAAAAATTGTCAAGGATGAAGTTTGCTCGTGTAGACGGACAACAAGGAAAATGTTGCAAGGAATATTAATGAGATTAGTTCCCAGTCTTTTCGTACGATCATTCAAAATAAATCATTTTGTTTTTTACTCGACAAGGGACTGGAACCAATATTATGTTAGTACTCTGCTGATTGCAAGGCATTGTGGGCACAACCTAAACTTGTCAAGGAAAACTTGTTCATCATCTACACGAGCAAGGAAACCTTGTCAATATAAAATTGTCAAGGAAATCTTGCTGATCGTCTACACGAGCAATGAAAATTGTCAAGGATACTTGGAAAAATTGCTCGTGTAAACGCCGCTTAATTAGTTATAATATTATCGATCAGCCAATGAAAATGTAATTATCATTCAATAGCCTGTCCCATTATTGTTCTCTTTGTTGCATAATAATCAGCGGTTTCTTGTCTCTTTGAATATAATAACAATAGGCTTACCAAACTCTAATTAGTTATAATTTCATCAATTCTATTTAGAGGAATGCTAATTAACTTGATGACATTAAACGTGTTTTTGTTGCAAGTTTTCCATCGGTTGCCTGGGTAGCATAATGGCTTAAAGCGCGGATCCAGCAATGCAGAAGGTCTCGGTTCGAATCCTGGCATTGGTACTCAAAGTCTTTTTTCACCAAAAATCGCTATCTAGTAAATTATTTAATAAATTATAAGTCTGATGATGCTTACTAGAATGGAAATTATTAGTTATACACACTTAACAAAACACACTGCAATATGTTTGATATTGCAGAGTGCGAACTGCAATATGTTTGATATTGCAGAGTGCGAACTGCAACATAACTAGATATCTTTGCTTTCAGACGCGGGTACTCAGCAATCAGTGATTTAGTGCAGAGAGAGAACAATGGGGTAGGGTGGTGAATAGTAACTATGTGATAATAATGATGGTCATAATAATACTGAATGGTGATGATGATGTGATAATGATGATGTTGGTGCTGATGGTAATTATCGTCTTTGCGCGGCTCAAGTATGTTAAGGCCTCCTAGAACTAACTATCAGAAAAAAACTAAAATGTTCGATTTTTTCGTGTAACCAGTACGTTGAGACAGTTTAAGATTTTTTTTTTTAGTTTCTTTTAGGGAATCCCATTTAGGATCCTAGTCCTTTTAGCTACTTAAAAGCTACTTGAAGATAATGGTGGTGGCGATGTGGATGAACGGAGTAAATCTCATTCCCTGCTATAGTGTTTTATCATTACTAGTATTGTGGAGTACTTTACCGGAAGCAAATCGATATATTTAGTATCCGGAATTACATAATATTTTAATTTTTTACGAGACCATCAATGCATTTTGGTCTTGGAATGCACAATTCAGAATTCAAAATTCAACCTCAGTTTTGAAATAGGTAGACATAGAACATGATAGTGGCTGCCTTACTTATATATATATATATATCCTTTCCAAGAAACTTTGTCACCAGTAAAGTGAAAGGCCTACAAACTAGAAGCACATGGGACTATAGGTAACTTAGTATGTATATTTTATTACAACGCAGGGATTTCATGACACATCGCCACATTTGTTAATATGTTTTCTAGAAATGACCATTTTAACTCATTAGACAACAAGAAAGGCGTGCCAAATGTGCATTTGGTTTCTGAACTGATCCATGATCCATTAGTTTATGGGGGTAGTTATTATATTTGAAAAAAAAAAAACACGAAGCCATTATGGTTATGGTGGAGGTAACTAGAGAATAGGCATTTCACGCGTGACAAAGATTCTCGTTGAGGGTGCATGTAGACTTAGTTCGCAGTTTTCTCCAAAATAGCCAGGTTTACATATGCATCGATGTGTATTGTCATCATAGTTGATGATACACGACACACTGTTGCTTGTACAATTACAGTTGTTCTGAATCAAAAGAAAATATGAAATATATGAGTACTTTAGTATGATCTGCAAATTCAAGTCTCTGAAATTCAAGTCCTTTTGCCAGAACGAAGCATGTCTAGGTCAGACTAGCAAGATAATAATTGTTATCATTCTTATCATAATCATTGTTAAAAAAAGGTTTCGGGTTCCTTTAGTTGGAATAACTTAAATATTGCTTAATATTCCGCGACGATCACAATCATACATAATAATTGTTGCTATAAAAGGCTATCATTGATTTCCATGTTCATTTTCATCATCGATCATATATTTGACATTACCTTTACTCTGTAGTAGAGAGCATTGGGTGTGTCCACCAAGTGATCAGGTTGTATGATGTGGTCCGAGTTACTTAGATTACAGATCCCCAGTTGTTGGTAAAAGTTGTACGAGATGCAGCGATCATCCATGAAACAACGGATTTTACATCTATCATAGTTCATATCAGTCAAGGTTAGAAAGGTATGGTTCACAAGGGCTTTATCGTGCATTTTGTCTGTCAACTCTATGGTCTTGTTATAGCCGTCAGCTGCAAGAAGGGGAATCAAAGTGTTATGATTATTATCATGCATATAGTAGCCTGCATGGCATCCAAAATGTTTCTCGTAAAGACGATCTTTATGATGAAAATTCCACTTCCAACGCAGGCTATTATGTAGTAAAATAAAATTTGTAACACCGCAAAAATCCGAAAAAAAGTTCAAGGTCTAAACTTCAATTCAACACAATTCAATGTGAGCCGAGTTGTATGCAAAATATTAAAACGTAGAGGTAGTGAGTGTGAGTGAGTCTCCCCGATTAGTAGGGCGCATTGCGTCCAGCTAGAAGATTGAGACGTTAAAAAAGTTATTTATTTATTTTATACCATTAATTCTGATGATGAAACAAATTTCATTTTATTATAGCGTTTATGTATATCAAACAACGATGTAGCCTATATTAGTTTACTCTTTAGTCATAATATATTATGATAATTGTTATTAATTGATGATAATAAGGATACTTACTATGATAGGTAGTTTATCGTTAATTATGAAACGAAATGATTATGGCCGGATATTTAAAATCATTATGACTATTATGATTCATATCAAGGTTTCTCCTAAAAAACCGTTATAGTTCGTGCTCTCTTCAATATAAAGTATAATCATATCATCCATATTTTTTTAATAAAATAGAGGAGGACGTAATGATATGGTTTGAGGTTTTGCGGTTTTTGTCTAATAGCGGAGCTCCCGCGCGGGCCGAAGGCCCGCGCGAGCGGAGCACCATACTTAAGAAAAAATGGTAATGCATCGAGTCTATTTTCGATGGTTTTTACACAGGTATCCCAAGCGTACGTCCGACGTCCGACGTCCGACGTCCGACGTCCGACGTCCGCGCCCATCGCGATGCTGATTGGCTGTTACATTTCGGCGGGAACAAAAGTGACGCGCGCGCCAAATAGCACTAGACCAACAAAGCAAAGTTTTCTTTTATCTTAAAAAAGGCAAACAAACAACAACAAAATACTACTTGCTAATAGCAGAGCTTTCATTAATTCAAAATAACAACGGAGAAAGATGAACTTCGAAGAACATAAAGAGAGTTGTGACCGAAGAAGAACATAAACTTGAAGGACACAACAACGAAGAAATTATACTAAAGAAAAGCAAAAGACTGATTCCAAAAGATCAAGAAAACGTATTTGCAGATACCTTCGTGGAAGAATATTAAAAGACTACAGCAATTCAAAACAAATTGATAAAGAAGCGACCTTGTTTGTTATGAAAACTGTCTTCAAATTGCTTCCCTCGGCACAGTTTATTGAAGGATTTTCAAGCTTGGCAGTTGAACTATGAACAATGTTTAATCCATCAAAATTCAAGTACATAAGCTTACATATATTCGTCAAAATATGATCAATGTCATTGAAGAAAGAAAACCTCAAGAAAATAATCACCGATAAAGTAAGTTCAAGTGTTTTTTATTATCCATGGTTCAAGATTATCATTTGTTTCAAGTTTTTGAGAGACAAAACTCAAAAATTAGTTCAATCTTCAATGAATTGAAATACAAACATAATTTAAAATTGGTTGAATAACTTCTGTTTATTTAGCAATATTAACTATTTTATGCTTACTAAACGAGCTTTTTTAGTAGTTTTTACTTCAAAGTCGTTAAAGTTTTTTTTTACAGAACAAAATGATGTTTTACACAAAGTTTTTCATAATAAAATACCTTGTTTTAAAATCCTTGTCTTTTCAAATCGATCTTGTGTTGGTAGAACTTATAATTCTTGAGGCGTTTAATTCCATTTCAAAATAACTTTTTGTTTTGTTTTATGATTTGCCATGACTACTTTTTAATAAATCTAATACGATGAAAAGGTTTAACCTTTTCTATCCGGAATCCTAACTAACTTTGGAAAATAAAAGAAGGTAAAAAGCGGCCGTAAAACGACTGTTCAGCCAAAGCACTTTTTCAAGGCGTTATCAAAAGCAAAATAAGCTTAATGACTTAAAAATAAAAGGGATAATAATAAGGCTATTCACACTATCGTTTGGGAATCGTATTTTCCATCAAAAATATTTCTGTATTTTCCATCAAAAACATTTCTGAACACTTTTTTGTCTGAACAACACTATTGACTGAAGTGACAGTTGAAAATTTGAGAAAAAGATGAAAAAGTGCATAGAATGAAAACGATAACCAACCTAAGAAAAAGCAGTGGAATTTATTACAATTTTTTTACTTACATTAAATCAATTTCCATTCATGAATTGTCCATTAACATGCTTTTATCGGACTTTTTCCAATGAGAAATCTCCGTCCCTCGTGTAAATGACAAACTTTCCTTTCGTGCGTTGCGTTACATGATGGCGTCATCTACATCGATAGCCAATGAGGTTTTTGACATTATGTCAATCAAAAAGAGAGCGAGAAATATCTTACATTTTACTGGCTTTTCCAGGGCTTTGTTTTGATTCTCTCTCCGCGCGCTGAATCTCCGAAAGGTTATATTTTTCGATGAAAAATGCTATATAAATGACAATAAACAGTAAGTTGTATAATAAATCCCTTATTAGATATTTTCTTGGGTATTACGGGCTGGCATTTTACTCATTGCTTGCTGATTAAACGTACGCAACTCGTAAAATATCAGCACGTATATTATACCCAAGAAAATATCTAATAAGTGGTATTTACATGCACATATTGATGTTGTAAGAAAAAATTAAACTGGGAGCTCCGCTATTAGGTATTACCTAATTTGTATATTAGTTTTTGTGTGCGCCGGATTTTATGGTTTCCAATCCCCCCTTACGCCCCCTTCAAAAGACAACAAAGAAATTCGATTCACATACAAATATGTGATATCTTTTAAAGCTCTTTTATATCTCTGAACCAAATTGTCAACAAACGAATTCATATTGATTAACTATTAATACTTTAAACATATAATACACGAGATTGTATAGCAATTATTATGCACTGAGTGTATCTGTCAAAGTATATATCCAAGATTAATCTTATTCAACTACATGGAGCTTGCATGAGAACGGTTTTCTATCAAGATTAACTACAACCGTTTCCGGGCAATTTTCTCACTAATTTCTTTTGTAAATTAACATGAGTTACTAATGAGTCACATCCCTAGTTTCTTTACGTTTCAAAAGATAACAAAACAAGTATTTATATCTGCCAGCATGCAATTTAGAAAACAACTTCCTCAATCTAAATATGGCGACTTGTTATTGTTCTTAACTGCCTAGCCTCGTGTTCACGTTGGGAAACAATGGAGTTTGCACATGTATGCGAGGCTGGTCAGTCACGAAAAGCGGTTCAAATTGATTGACAGTTTTCAATTTGGTGTTTTTATCGATATATTTCAAGTGAAAAACCGACAATCAACCTTTTCCAGATTTGCTTTACTGATTATAAATATATAGATTCAAATCTAGGCTAAAGTAGGTGACTTGCAATAAAAGGCATAGTTTCGTCCTCTTCAGCCTCAACTTAAATCAATTGTTTCATGATCATTCATTCGAATTCAAGTTCGGGAACATTGATGAATCTTTTAATGAAATATCATTCTGAAGCTAGCAGAGGAAGCTCTGCATGTGTAGGTTGTGATGAGAACTTTTCGAGTATCGTTATGAAATTCTCTTTTGAATAAAATTCTATGTGGGATATTTTTGCCACCATTCGTCATTCTTTAGAAATATATGGAACTTTCTAAAATGCAACTTTTAAAATCTTACTCAATACACGGAGCAACTATAGAATAGCCGGCAAATGCCTTATTTATGTAAACGTAGTTGATCTTGTAATGAAAACGACTTATCAAACAATAGAATAGCATATCAAAAATACAGAAATTTTGGTAGATTCATAGAGATCAGTACGAGCCAGCTCCTGGTTTGAACACTACGTGATCAAATTTTTCCGCTTGGTATTATGTTGGAGGCCAGAGTTGGAGTCACTTTAAACAGTATAGGCAATGTTTTAGTAACTAGGCTTATCATATGTATTATGTCTTATCTTGACTATATTTTAAGGAAGTATTGATATATTTTTGAGCAATCAATATTTAATATTAAATGGAAACACGAAGAAATTTTGTGAATCATGTAATTCTTTTCAAGGGACCCGGGAACGTACTTGTGTTCTATGTTTTCGATATTCCTATGAATAAAATGACTAAAAATAGGGATCAGGAACACACATTTAAACATCCCTTCTCCCTTTCTCCCGTTTTCAAAGCGCGTTCTTCCATGTTCCTAGACACAATTTTACGTGCCATCTCTCCCTTCTACATATTTTTCCCTGGGATTTCTCCCAATCGTTTTGAATTCTTTGAACAGCGTATTTCTCCCTCCTCCCTGATCCTTTCTAAAAAGTCAGAGACTAGTGCCCGAGTAAAAATTAAAAATAGAAATTTAAACATTCCTTTTGCAGCTTATTACAATCACAGAAACATCAAAAAAGGATTCATATATCAATGTTACTTACCCAAACGTTTGTAGAAAAAAAGTTGGTATAACAGTAAAGCTATGAAGGGAGACATCACTCTGCACTGTAGCTTCGTCAAGTCAACGTATAGTCTGTGGCAAACCTCCACTGGGAGATCAGCCGTTTAGTATAACCGAATACATTAAAGTGTTATTATCAAAGCAGGTGTTTAAAATGAATACGGCCAATATGGAGGTAGTCACGTGCTGATTAAAACTTGCATAATGATGTTGACACTCTGGGAATATGTTAAACAAACCATTCATATTCTAATGAACATTAATATTGCAAAGAAAATAACCGCAGTTGTTTGCAACTTCCTTTAAAAAAAGGAAAACTAAAAAACAAACAAACAAATACCTAGACAGACAAACAAACTTAACGCAAGTAATCAAATAAACAAACAAAACAAATAAATAGACAGACAGACAAAACATTGAACAAACACACTGGAAAAACAAAATACTCGAAAGAACAAATCAAACACACGAACAAACAAACAAACAATTAACTAACACATGCAAAACAACTATACAAATCAAACAAATACTTGTAGGTTGGATTTCCATTCATAATAGTATTTGTTGGTTCTCAATCTTTTAATTTTACAACTACAAATCAATCAAATCAAATACTTTTTTTAAATAATTCGCACATAACTAGCAACTATATAAATTTAATTGTTTGTCCGGCTATTATCAGGATATTGATTATACTTTGAGTAATCATAGCCCGTGTGCAGCTGTGGGCTATATGCAGGCTAAATATCCACTGCTGATAAGGTTTTTTTTGCAATACACACTGCAAAAACGGCTGAGTACATTTATGTTTACTCTTAATAATGAGTTGGGTTAACTCACTCAGTATAAAGTGTCATCCTGAATGCATGATTAACTTGATATATATAGTGAGGTGTATCTACTCAGCCGTTTTGGAAGTGCATCAGCATGCATGCATCCCTTAAGTCGTTTGGACGTTTGCGCCAAAATTGAAAGTAAATGTCAATTTTCTGAGACTTTGCCAGTTGATAAAACTACATAAGACACATCATAAAAGCTGAAAAAATGGGAGTCAGCGTCTTACTTTTCGAGCAAAAATGTCCTCAAAGTCTGCAATTTTTCATAATTTAAGCAACGTGACGTAGTCACAAGAAAGATCGAAATTCAGTAAAAAATCCCAATCATAATAAAAGAAGGCCCTACAATTAATCATTTTAAAACTAAAATATTGAGTTTTGACACATAACGTGACGATTCTTACCTTTTTAGAAAAAAAAAACCGGTAGGTCTCCGACAAAATGCCCATAAGTCATTTAAACTTTTCTACAACAGTTTTATGTTACATTAAAAAGAAAAATACAAGGAAATAAATCAAGGGTCTCCCAGCGTGTTCCCTTGTTCCCTATATTTTTTTTGCTGTGTTCCCTTGTTCCCTATATTTTTTTTGCTTTGTTCCCTTGTTCCCATTGCTAAATTTACACTGTTCCCCTATTCCCCCAAATTCCCTGGGAGACCCTCATAATCATGTGTGACAAGGACACTGGCGAACCAGTGACCAAGTGCAGGTTAAGTCAACATCAAGAGTGTCATCAAGTAGAGATGTGTAAATAAGCCTTAGGTAGGATTTAGACTGTCTTTCACTCTGGAAATATCCTTTGTTCGATTACATGTACATCAGGACACTCTTCCATCATTTGAAGTCCGTCCTGTCCGATCTTCTTACGTACCTTCTCCCTTTGGAAATACCAGCTTCTTAATCGAGGAACACATTTTTTGTTGTAGATTTTTCTTAAGGTGTGGAGCAGAAGACAACCAAAAACAAATATGGCCACAAGAGCAACACAATACAAGACCACTGGTGCTTTGTAAATGCATTTAACTGTGATATCATCTGGTTCCCGGATGGTCGGTGTGCTGATGTTTATGGCGACTATGATGGATCCACTGGGGGATGGAACCTCGCATTCAGACGCATTTAGACAGGAACGTTTAGCTACGTTTGTCTTGTAACTCGCTGTTTTCATGGTGGTGGAGACATTCAGGAAAATCATTGAAGGTCCTGGATTGTAGAATAAAAAAATACTGTACTCGTTGTCTTGAAGCTTCTGGCCTTTTATTACAGCAGCATTGCAATATGTTTGATTTTCAGAAACTGTGTACTCTGTGTGCCAGACAAGTCCAGGGTCAAACTTACTGGAAGTATCAAACTTATTCGTGAAATAAGTATTTTGTAGCTTGTAAATCCATAACTTGGCATTCTGATCAGGATTCGCTGAATGGAAACAAAACTTTGCAGTGACGGACTCATCTCCATAAATTCGGAACCTCTTCTGCTTGAACAGACGTTTCTGAAGTAAAGATGAGTCATTGTGGATCATATTTGTCTTTCTTGTGTAGATCACTTGATTGGCAGGTTCCTTGAAGGCATAGATATCCGCCATCATTGGTTTCTTTCTTTTCGTTACATGTATTGAGTGGCAGCTGGCAGTCAATGATGTTTTGATAATTGGTGCTTTCATTATTTCCGCCTTCAGATTAAAACCCTGAAATGTTTGCAAAGAATTGGAGCTGATTGAATTTGGACTCAGCTCAACGATCATATATCTTAGCTTAGAAAAGTAATTAATAAAAACGATTATATATCCAAGATAAAATAAAATTCCAACTAGTAAGGGGCAGATAATGCAACATTGCAATAAAACTTCCTTCCATCTGAACCAATGGAATGCTAAGACAATTTGATGAAAAGCACTTTTACGACGGCAGTTGCGTTCCAGGGCGATGTTGACAACGTCTTCTACATCTGTAATGGGTATTATATCAATTCCGAAATACTCCCCTAAAAAAGTAAAAAAAGAACGATATAATTAAAAAGAAAAAAAGGGACATTCTTTTTGAAAAAAAAAAGAGCTATATGCAAAAATATTGACCAGTATGTAAATAAAGAAGAAAAAAGTTGATGCATATTGCTGTGTGTGTGTGATGATAATATAGATGATAATGGATACTAATAATGGTAGTGCACTAAAAGGAAGGGGTGGGGGGGTAGACATGATAATGATAGAAAATAAATAAGTGAAAAAATGGAGTGTGTGATGTTAATAAATATGATGTTGACTAATAACAATGAATGGCATAAGGGTGGGTGATACAGTGAATAATACAATTGGATAGGGTATTGATGATGAAGTGTGATGATTTTTGTACTAATATGTATAATAATGATGATGATGATAAATACAGAAGAATGGAATAAAATAATGAAAATACTGAAATTGATGATGCGAGGTTATATAGTGATGATGATGATAAGTGCTAATGATGCTAGTGAATGGAAATAAATAATATGACGAATAAGAAAGGATGTTTAAGAGATCCATTAAAAATTATATGTGAAAAACTATATGTAATTAGAATTATATGTTAGTGCACAGGCCTGCCTCCTTTCTTACCTGCCTTGGGTGACCATGTTTTAGCCTTATCAAGACTATCAATAAGTTGTTCTTTGAAGTAGGGTTGTACATCTTCACTTGTGTGATCCAAGTAAGTCAAGTGCGTCAAGATATTTGGTATTTTACATTCCATTAGAATCAGTGGAAGAACACGAGCTAAAACATAAAATAATGAGGGTTTTTTTTGCATCGAACTGAGATATTATAGGACATAGGGCGACACATCACATCACATCACATCACATCACATCACATCACATCACATCACATCACATCACATCACATCACATCACATCACATCACATCACATCACATCACATCACATCACATCACACATCACCACACTTCACATATGCATCCCTACACAATACCACATCACACCACAAACATGTGCACATGACCACACATGACTGCACCACACATCACCACAACAAACGATAGCACATATCACATCACTACACCACGCCACATCAAACGGCATTTACATCACATCAAATTAGCGGCATCACATCACATCACATCACATCACATCACATCACATCACAGCTACTCTACGCGGAACTTTGACTCTTCGAACTATAGACCTCTTTTACATCATAAACAAAATTTACTACCGTAAATCATACTTTCCCAGAACTATAGCTTTGTGGAACAGTCTCCCCTCGAACTTAAAGAAAGTTGATAGCCTATCTGCTTTCAAAAATCTACTCCAAATTCTCTACTCAAATAAATTAACTCCTTTTCTGCCACCATAGATTTAAATATTTTTCTGTTTTATTAATTATTTAAATATTTGTTAACTTTGTTTATTTGATGTTTTACTTTTTTATAGGTTTAAATTGTCAATTGGGATTTTCGTTCTTTAATTTTCACCTGTTCATCCAAATATTGTTATGTAACTAATCTTGTTATGACGAATTCTATTAAACTAAACTAAAACATCACATCACATCACATCACATCAAATCACATCACATCACATCACATCACATCACTTCAAATCACATCACATCACATCACATCACATCATGATCACATCACATCACATCACATCACATCACATCACATCACATCACATCACATCACATCACATCACATCACATCACACTTCTCAAGTTTATACAAACCTCTAGTTGTTGCCAGGGACGACAAAAGAGCGCGTTTACTTTCGAACAGGCACCACTCGCTCTCCACAAAGGCTGGGGTCAATACCAGGATGGTTACGTGACTGCTCTCAACAGCTTGTACTATGTTATCTGTGACTGCAAGACCGGCCTGGAAATCACGATAGTCAATACATACTCTCTTGCCTTGTTGTTCTAGTGTTTGAAGGAGAAAATCCTTGACCCAAGGACGGTCGCTCTTACTGTACGAGATAAACACGTCATACTCAAATATTTTGTTCTCCTTGTTATCATCATCGTCATCTTTGGCATCAATAACATGGTGATATTCAGTAACTGTTGAAATAATTATAAATATATATCATCTTCATCATGATCATCATTTCCATCTTTTTCATTATCATGATTGCCATCATCATCATCATCATCATCACCATCACCACCATCCTCATCACCATCATACAACTTATTCATAAAAGGTTGAAGGGGCGACTGAACGGCGATTGGTGATTGGCGGTTTCACGACCGAAAGGAACTGTGGGTAATACGAATTTCTTCTCATTCCTTTCTAAATTATCCAAACAATGCCTCCACCGACCTTAGATGGGTGTCGAAGGTTTTGCTGAACGGTGGAAGCATTGTTTGGGTAATTAATTAGAAAAATCGTGCAATCACCAATCACCGATCGCCAATCGCCGTTTGCCCCTTCAAACGTTTTTGAATTAGTTGTATATGGCATAAGTTGTGATCACTGTTGAAATAGTTGAACAAATGTAAGCTTTTGTTTGTGTGTTTAAAAACAACATGCAGGAATCGTTCAACCATAACTTTGCGATGTAGTCAAGCGATTTATTTTTATTTCTTAACAGAAGCTGATATTATGTTTGATGATCGAAATCATATACCTTGATCGTTGTAATCTTCATCTACATTCTCTAACAGGGGCAGTTTTTCCATTCTGGATACTGTACTGGTAAATCAGCAAAATTATATGTTCTTAAAATCAATAAAACTGAGTTAATATTCCAAAATGGTCTTGCAAGCAAGAAATATATATCTGTAATATACAAAATAATGTTATTAACAAAAAAAGTAACTATTGATCATATTAATGTATAGATTTTTGACACCGTTTTACATGTACACTTTTAGTTAGGGACGGACCAACAAACAACATTATAATGGACCAAAGTTCCTTTCGATCTTCGTTCTTCGCAACTCGATCGCCATCTACTCCAACAATTTTTTTTAAGAGTGAATTTTCCTTCCCGGTCTATAATGCAGAATAGACTAGTTTTGAAGTTTTCATTGCACAGACTTTTATAGCGTCGATTATATGTAAATCAGTAGGTAAAGAGTAGACACAAAACCTGTGCCGAATATTCTTATTGTTTGCCTTTCTTGCCGTATTACCACGCGCAGTACTAAGTTTTTGAAGAAATCGCAACTTTGCATTCTTTGAGTACTAGCTGGTGCCTTCCACTTACGTGGCCAAAAAACAAGTCAGACACTACTAGCATCAACAGTCTTTCCGAACATTACACAGCCTCAGACAATTATATATTACAACTTATTATCATCACTTACGGAATCAAATGTACAAAAAATGATCATTTTTACATGCATGGAAAAAAAATCGTACTTACCCACGTCAAGACAGTTATGGAGCGAAATCGTTCAGTTGCACAGCGATGAACAGCAAAAAGTAGAATAATGCGGTCTTTATTTATTGATCCAAATATATAACCACTAAAACGGGAAAATCCCTCCATAAAACCCCCTTCATTGATATACGGGGATTCCCCGTTCATTTTGTCAGGCTTGGATAAACCTTTTAAGATAAACGAAAATACCGGTTAGCGAATCGTTGGGTGGCCACAAAGTGTACACGAGTATCTATGTAAAGAACTTATGTAACAAGTTTTATCGTTGTTTACACTGATCCTTACAGTTATACATGCAAGGCAGACGCTTCGGGTTCTTTTCACTGTCTGCAGCGCAAACAACTTTTTAATGATAAATCATACATAAACACGATTTTTTATAAAGAATCAAAAAAATCTAGTTATCGGCTTCCGGTGTCTATTATTAGCACTACATCCGTAGGTAGACCTACTAGTTCCTTCCTTCCTTCCTACTTCCTTCCGTTCTTTCTTCCTTCCTTCTTCCATCCTTCTTCCTTCCTTCCTTCTTCCTTCCTTCCTTGGTTTTCCCTTGCTTCTTCCATGCTTCTTCTCTCCCTTCTCCTTCCCTTCTTTAATTTCTTTCTTTCTTTCTTCCTTCCTTCCTTCCTTCTTCCTTCCCTCCCTTCTTCCTTCCTTCTTCCTTCCCTTCTTTCTTTATTCCTTCCTTCTTCCTTCCTTCCTTCCTTTGCTCCTTACTACTTACTCTTTACTTACTAACGTGCTTACATATTTACTTACTTAAGGTGGCTGACTACTATACAAATATTAGACAACTGCGCATGACTTCGCGCACATACGACATCGAGTCACGGTATAGACAAAAAAACGGCAAAATAGGACTCAAAACTTATCCAAACAACAATTGCACAACATTAGTGAAATAAAACGAAAACATAAGCATTATATAAAAGGCATTTTCTGTCGAAAAGACAATTTTTAGCACGTTTTTGTTGGAAAAAATAATGGATATGAAAGTTGAAATATGTCAAAAAGACGATGGAAAATTAGTTAAAACAAAACAATGAACACATGAAATGATACATAGCGACATTTATTATTGCTTCTACTCACAGAAAAGTGAATTGCCTTTGAGAAATAATCCATAAACCTGTTTTATGGGACGTTTTTTTGAAAAAGAAATACCTCGAGTAGATGACGAACTTTCCCTCAACATCGCACGAATGTTGCGTGACAAGATGGCGTTAGTTCAAAAAGAACAGCTCATTGGATTGGGTAAAATGTATCCAATCAGAAATAACGTGGTAATTCTACCGTTCCCAGGACTGGCAGAGTAGTCAAAATGGTGGAAAAAGCTGATTTTAGACTCGTTTTTCTCTTAAAACTCAATAATTCGCCCGGGACCCTATGATTTGTTTTTGATATTCAGGAAGAACAGTTAAAAACCGTTGTTTTGACAAACTTTAAGAAAGTTGACATTTCTACAACTATAAAAAAAATACTGTGTCTGCTAATACAAATGATCGTTTACGCTCGATTTCGGACTTTATGAGCATACATATTACATAATGTTTCACCTTACTCGTACATATTTCCTAATATACAAATTAGGTAATACCTAATAGCGGAGCTCCAGTTTAAATTGTTCCTACAACATCAATATGTGCATGTAAATAGTTTTTGTGCATTGGCCATGCCCAATCTGAACTGTAATTATTTTAGTTACGTAACCGCAAAAGACAACTACAAAATAATAGATATAGGTGGAACAAAATTATTTACTTTCTGAGCAAATAATAATCTGCGATATATATATTTTCGATAAAAATTCAAAAACCTTATTTATCACGCATACAAAGTACTATATTTTTCAATAATTTTATGCTCAAATTATGAAAAAGATATTTTATATATGTGCATGATGAATTATTGACTAAATAAAAAAATCCAACCTAAACCATTTATGTTTTTAAAATATGAACCATTTTTATTTCATTGAAACTATACCAGTTATTTCAAACACCCAATGGACTATCTAAAAGGGAAAACATATTGGGGGGTCACCTTGCATCGAAGCGAGATAATTATTGTTAAATACCTGATGACGTAGGTGTATTTTTGCGAATTTTAAAGAAATACTATTTCATACTGTTAAGAGTTACTCAAGAAATAAACGTGAAATAATAATCTAAGACATATATATTTTCGACTTTAAGTCAAAAATGTTATTTATCACGCAGACAGCTATGTTTTATAATAGATTTTTGGCCAAAATCACGAAAAAAAGATTTTGTGTGTATACCGTATTATTGACTAAGTGTCAAACCAAAACCATTTTTATTTTTAAAATATCAACTTAGAAAAAAACTTCGATATCACTATAACATTTCTAGCGAAGTCAAATTAGGGGTATCCACGCGTTTTTGAAAGATATTAATTTTTAGATTTCATTTTTAGGTAAAATCGCGCAAAAATTCGTGACACACGTGACATTGTGTCACGTCACCGCGTGACAAAATTTCTAGCTGGCGCGTTTGCAAACGCCAATGAACCTTCAAATTCGCTTTAAACACAAGGCAAAACACTGAGAAAAATCAAGCTTTTGAGCTTCAAATGGACAAAAGATTCACTTCAACTAGAACTTAATAGTGTGGTAACTATATATTAAAAGTAAAAAAAGAAATTCTATAGCATTTTCTTTGTAAAATATAGTTTTCATCGTAAGATTTACTAAAAAGATATCACGGCAAATTTTAAAATTCAAACAAACAAAAAACAACCTGAAATGGAATTAAGAGCCTCAAGAATCAGTTCTACCAACACAAGATCAAGGAAGTTAAAACAAGGTATTTTATAATGAATAAGTTTGTGTAAAACATCATTTTGTTTGTCCTGAAAAATAACCTCGTACAATTTCGAAGGAAAAACTACTAAAAAAGCTCGTTTAGTAGGCCTAAAAAGTCTAAATAAACAAGAGTTATTCAACCAATTTTGAATTATATTTGTATCTTAATTCATTTTTAATGTTTTCCGTTTATGAGGATGTGAAAATTGCATAAATAAATCTCTAAATAAATCTCCTCTCAAAAGACTGACTTGAAAAAATAATTCGTTGAACTTACTTTATCGGTGATTATTTTCCTGAGGTTTTCTTCTTCTGGATGACATCGATAATATTTTGACGAATACATGTATGTACTTGAATCAGTTTTGATGAATTAAGCATGGATCATAGTTAATTAACTGCCAAGCTTGAAAATTCATAAATAAACTGTACTGAAGGAAGCATTTTGAAGATAGTTTTCATAACGTATAAAGTCGCTTCATTTTCTATTCTTTTACGTTGCTGTAGTCTTTATTCTTCTACGAAGTTTTATCTACAGACAAGTGTTCTTGGATTTTCAGTCTTTTCCTTTTCTTGAGATAAATTTCTTCATTTTTGTCTCCTTGAAGTTTATTTTCTTCTTTGGTAGTCTTTATTCTTCCAAGAAGTTTTATCTGCAGACACGTTTTCTTGGCCTTTCAGTCGTTTTCTTTTATTTCTACTGTTAAATTTCTTCATTTTGAATCCGGCCTGAGTTTATTTTCTTCTTCGGCCAAAACTATCTTTGTGTTCTTCGATGTTCATCTTTCTCAGTTGATATTTTAAATATTGTATTTTGTTGTTTGTTTGACTTTTTTGTCGATAAAAGAAAAATCTGCTTTCGGGCGCTGCTATTCCGTGCGTGCGCGCATCACTTTCCCGCCGAAATGTAACAGCCAATCAGTATCGCGATGGGCACGTACGGACGTGCGCGCCCGCGATCCTACGTGTCGGTCGACGAAAAATCAACTCGATGGGTTACCATTTTTTCTTAAGTATGGTGCTCCGCTTGCGCGGGCCTTCGGCCCGCGCGGAGCTCCGCTATTAATTATTTAACAGATCTCGAAAACAATCCTCACGTAAGATTGCATGTCTGAAAAGAATACGCCCACAGCTCTTTTAGGTTTTATGTTGTGAATTATTTGGTTCCAAGCGCAGTTTTTGCCATTTTTCGTTCGAAAACTTGCAGAGTGGAAACTATTCGAAATCCAATATCTCAGAAACGAGCTCGGGAATCACCATATTAAATTTCCTATGAAAAACCTTTCTAATAATAAATTCTGATTTGTTTTTCGTATAGTAGTCAGCCACCTTAAGAGTGGCCGTCAGTAAATATCGACTAAACGTGTGCAAGATAGAAAAATCCAAATTCTTTAAACTTTGTCAGAATATAGGTATGGATGAGCTATTTCTAAAAATATAACTCTCAGTTAGCTCGGATTTTTATTTTAGAAGATATGCAATATTTTCGTTTTGAGGCCCGATTGACCGGTTTCACACGCTACATACAGTGGGTCACTTGTAGCTCGATTGCATCTCTGGATCAAACTTTGCCAAAAATCTATAAACTAGCGCCTTCAAAGAGAAGATAATTCTGTGTTCAACGGTAGTTCATTTGTACGATTTTATTAAAATCTAAATATTTTAGCGATTTTATAATTTATGCTTATTTTGCCGAATTTCAAACAATCCAAAATAACCTAAATTCGGAAGCCAAAATCGGCAACTGGACATCTGCTTTGAGCAATGTCTTGACATTCCAGTGAGAGCACATTGTTTCTTCTTCGATATTCTGCAATAAAATGTTTGGGCTACTAAAAAGAACAACACCAAACGTAAGTGACCTTGAGGTCAAAAAACACTCATTTAATAATCTGCTGTACCAAATCCGTCAAAGCTAAACAATTAAACTTCTTTCTTCCTTCCCTCCCTTCTTCCTTCCCTTCTTCGTTCCTTCCTTCCTTTGCTCCTTACTATATACTTACTCTTTAACTTACTTACTAACGTGCTTACATATTTACTTACTTACTTAATTGCTGACGTACAAAATTATTTTTCTTCCAAGAGCTCAGTAATTGTCCGACAAGGGGAATCCCCACACAGTTGTGTAAAACGGTATACAAGCAGGTATGAATTAATTTTTAATACTGATTTATTAAAAGAGGATGACTACTGAATACTACATAGAGCATTTCAAGTTAAAGACTGTATTGTTGTTTTGTAAAGATCGAATTGCTTTTTATATCAAGCTGCTATATTATACTGTTTAGTTAAGCATGTACTAAAATAAAGAAACATTCTATAATTGATATGTATACATGCTTGTATGTAATACTATGCTCACATACATATGACAACTAATATGGGCGAGTTCCATTAAGCGGTCACGTGACTTCATCTCCCTTTAAATCGATCAAATTTATAAAAAAAAGCCTCGGAAATAGAAAGAGCACCTCAATATTAGTATCCGTCCGTTCAACGGCCATACGGCCATACTGACGTACGTAGTGGCTAAATAAAGACTAAATGTGCATTTTGTTTATATCGGAGTTACTATAGCGACGGAACAACGTTTGTTTTACCGTTTTTGATTAGCTGTACGTTTATGGGGTTTTCGATCTAAACTTTTAAAACGACTTATAAAGTGCTGATCCATGATATAAAGTAGTTTGCCTTGAAGTATAGTTTGAAGAGATTCGTATAAGCCGATTTTGAATAATTTGAGAAGCAATTTTTTAGACTGATTGCAATAATTTTGGACCAATATCCCTGCTTTGAGACGGGCGGTAGTGGGTATTGATTACAATATTCAGCCTGATGAAGAAAACACAAATTTTTACATAAAAATATTTATATATTATTTTTGTTGTGTAAAGTGCAGGGTCATTTTTTCTGCAGCAATTGAATCAGTGGGCCAAAATTTTCGATAAGAGTTACTTAGAGAACATTTGCATATCCATTAGAATATGAATGGTTTGTGTAAAATTCCCAGAGTGTCAATATTCTCCGTCTGAAAACCTGCATGCATTTAATAAAAAATTGTTATGACTACATCATATATTAAATGCAACGACACTATTAAGATAAAGGCCTACTCTGGGGTCCAAAACCGCCGCGGCTAATGGCGGCATTAGGCGATATTGGGCGGTATTGGCCAAAAAAGGCAAAATATTGCAGCGGCTAATGGCGGCATTAGGCGGTATTGGGCGGTATTGGTCAAAAAGAGCAAAATGTTGCAGTGGCTAATGGCAACATTAGGCGGTATTGGCCAAAAAGAGCAAAATATTGCATCAAATGATGTTGATATCAGGCATATTAGGTGATGTTGGCAAAAAAGGAGCAAAATATTGCAACATTAGGTAATTTTGGGTGACTTAATTTAAACATTCATACATATATATATATATACATAGTATTTTTCAAAAGTGTGACATATATATACATGTGTGTGTGTGTATGGATATGTCTATTCTATAGGTAATATGACATATATAATGACATAAATATATAAAGAAAATTTAAAAGAATTTTGTAAAGTAATATATACAAATAGATATAACAACACATGACATCAATTATTTTTGTTTGTGCACACCAAGCAGTTTTTTTATCCACAAACAGTTTTATTAACTTATGTTATGCTTTTCATAACATATTGAATCATTTTATAAAACGTATTACTTTAGTAGTCAAATAAACACAATAGAAATATAAGATTAATTTAACAGTATAGTAGTACATCATAAGCTTAAGTGTATTTCACATACATGAATAATGAAACACCACTATGATTTGGCTTTAATCACCATATATCTGAATTATAATGCTTATCTTTGTGAAGTTTAAAGAAAGTTCCTTTGAACAGATGGAGCTTATAAAACATCTTACATTCTCTGCATTTATCATTTGTTCGTCTTATATGGTGACTAAAAACAAGATAATATATTTCAGTTAAAGTTCAAACACAATAGAAAACAGAAGAATTAATTAGATAATAATCTTAAATAATCTGAAGTGTATTTTACGGGTTTATTTGTGTACACTTTTAGAGTAAAGGAGCTTGCTTACCCTTGGCATGGTGATTTCCCAATTCATTAGAGTAGAAAAGACTTAAGTTATGAAGCATTGCAGATGAAAAATTGACAGTAACCTCAGACAAATGGTTCAGTGGATAATCTTAATTTGTTTTTAAAAGAAAATCTCATTTGCTTATCTACAAAAATGTATACAAAATACTAAACACAGTGAAAAATTACACCGCTGATCAAAAGTAACGTGGAATTTAGGTTGGTACTTCATGTACCATAACTAGTGTTTCATTTACACATACATATTTACTTGAGACCACACAATATACCATACATGAAGTACCTACCTAAAATCCACACTACATTTGAACAGCGGTGTTACTTTTCACAATGGTAGTTGACACAAGTGGCAAATTCTGTAGTTATGGGGAAAAATAGGTTATTTTCAAAATGTGCCGGCCAGATATTGCCTCTTTGATGTCTTGATTTGATTTTGGAAATGTACAGGATCCTGGCTGATGATAAGTATACCTTTTTACTTCTTTGTGAAATAAGATTATATAACTTCAACTCGATCACACGATGAGTGACTGCAAAATAATTAATCTAGTGAAATAGATGAACATTGTGTAATGCAACATACACGTTGATTTTACACCGTTTAATAGTCCAATGTTCTCTTTCCAATGAATCATTTTGCTCACTTTCATCAACAATATTGTGATACAAGCAACACTGCATCAGCATTAAAAAGAGTGATTATTGACTTGAATTATTATTTCATTTTGTTTCATTTCACTATACAATCGTGAGGAATGCGTAATAGAGTACAAACACTAAAAGTGTGCAGCACTTTGCACTATTTAGCAGTAAATAGTGTTGATTATACAATAGAGAACAATAAAATTAGACTAATTTAGCAGTATTTAGTGGTATTTATGCTGCACACTTTTAGTGCTTGTACTCTAGTATTGTCTTGTACTCTAGTATGAATTAAAACGTTTAATTAGAGTGCTTACACTATGTCCATGAAATAAAATGTAAATAGTAATACTAACTAATAGTTTTGACACCTTTAGTAACAATACACAAGGGAAACCAAATACTCAAGACCATAGAAAGTTAATAATTTATTCAATAGAGGCAAACTTTATTGTTTCAACATTGCATTTCATCAGAGTAGTTTTCACAAACCCATGAAAAATGTAGTACTATTACAGTCTAATTCTTTTGTTTTCTATTGTTTGAATCGGTCTATTACAGTCTAATAAGTAAACTTTGCCAGTTTCATGGGTTATTAAATAAAGCATTAACTTTCTAAACTCTTGAATATTTGCATTGCTTTCCCTTTTGTATTGTTACTAAAGTTGTTCCAGTTGAGTGATAGTGACTCCAGGTAGTGACTATAGCTACATGTAATTATAGTTACTAAATAAAAACTATTAGTTAGTATTACTATTTAGTTTTTATTTCATGGACATAGTGTAAGCACTCTAAATAGTAAACAGAGTAAACAGAAGGTATTTTATGTATGTGGGTCTGATCCGCGGTTATATGATGTGTGTATGATTATGATCGTCGCGGAAAAATAAGTAATTTATGTAATTGCAATTATAGAAGCCCAAAAAAAAATTTGGGACTTCAACGGGATTTGAACCCATAGCTCAGTTGGTAGAGCATTGCACCGGTACTGCAAAGGTCATGGGTTCAAATCCCATTGAAGTCCCGAATTTTTTTCAGGCTTCTATAATTGCAATTACATAAATTGCTTATTTCTCTGCGACAATCATAATCATACACACAGAAGGTATTTTCTAACCTGACCTTTTAATTCAGACCCATATTTTTGGTACATTTCAAGTACATGCATGTAAGAGTGAAGGAATATACAAATAGTATATTTGTAAGTCTCACTATAGCTAGAGTACTTGAAGTGACTATCAGAAATGTCCAGTCTTCCATTTTACTACAGTATATTTTAAATGCATTTATGCATGTGCATCCATGGTCAGGATCGATGGTCCAGTTGTTCCATATAGCTATAGGAGGAATTATTAATTCCCTTCTATAGCAGATATTTTTATATTGATTTACCCAAAAGGAAAATAATGATGTTATAATATTAGATGATTTTAGAATTATTACCTATAGGCAGCATTAAGTGGAATCAGGCGGTAATAGGCGGTAATAGGCGGTATTAGGCGGTAATAGGCGGTAATAGGCGAACATGGACCCCAGAGTAGGCCTAAGATAATAATTCCTTTTATTTAATAGAAAGTAAAGCTCAATTATATTTATAGCTGTGAAAACGACTTTTTGAGTATGTATTCTTTATCAGTCAAAATACAGACACTTTAAAACCTTATTACAGTTTGACTTTTATTTACTTAGACACTTTATTAAATAACCTTACATAATGTCTAGATGAATATAACTAGACTAACAATTAATAAAGTAAACTTATAAACAAAGACTTCGTGTGACTTTAAGTCTCTTTTCGTCAGTTTCGAGCACATACATACACAAATAAATACTTAGAACACTAGTAGAAAACGGTATCACCGTTGGAATGTTTTTATGTTGACACCATCCGTAAAACTTCTGGATTTCTTTGAGATAGCATTTGGCTGTGGATGTAGTACGTGGCCTCGTCAAGACTTGTAGAAACTCGGGAAAACTCGGGCGAAGGTGCTCGGCAATGTTACTCCAACAGGGGCTGCTGTAAATCGACTGTAAACAAAACGAACCAAACAACAATGTGGGGGTTGGCAGTAGATTGAGAGATGCAATAAGACGTAATAACACTCAAAACTTTAAGTCAGCATTAATATTTAACGGCCAGTGCCGATTTCACATGCAGGTCCGCACCAATTAAGTGGAGCCAGTACTCTACTTTAAACAATAAACCCATACAGATAGGTCGACATTGCCAGTGCAACAAAATACCCTTAGGCAAATCATAACCCTGTTATTCAACTGTTGGGTGGGCGGGTGGGAAAGTATAGCTTACTAATGCTAATAATAAGTGTCTGTTCCGTGAGTGTGAGTGTAGAACTGATTGTATTCACTCCTTAAGTACCTTATGCTAATTTACACGAGAAACGTGCAAATGTACAGATTACATAACCAGTTATATAACTCTTATAGAACCTAAACAAACTGAATCACATTCCCCCACCAATTATCAAACTACTGCATACCAACGGAAAATATATTTTGTCGCGTATTATTTAACTTTTTTTTTAACATTGTCGCTTATTGTGTATTTTGGGGGATAGCATTTTCTTTCATTTCAACGATTTCTTCGTCCGCGTGACTTCTGCGAAACGACTAGTCGCCATTTTGAAAAAACAGAGCTACAACCTACCGGTTAATATAACAAAATATGACGAAAATCTCGACCAATGAGCGCGCCAGATTAATTATATTCACTTGTAAAAAATATACTAAAAATGCATATTAACAACATATTATGAAGTACTATTTCAAGAGAACCTTTTAAAGTGTAAATTGATTTGTAGATGATATTTCATTCAAATGTCCATTTATAATTACAAGACACCAATGCACTCAAACTTGTCAAGTTCGATCCTAAGTACTTCCAGACATGTATAACTATTAAACAATTTCATGCCTTTAAGACCAAAGAGTTACAAAATAGCGCAAACTACATTATTTAACCATTAATCCACCAAATGTCAGCCTAATTGGACCGCCTGATCAAATTTCATACCGCACGCTGATTGGCTAATTTCTTGATCCAAGATCACCTAGTGAGATTGCGAGTTTGGGAAAAATTGAACTTCACTTAAAAATATATTAATACAAGTTTCCTTATGGTATTCTTACATAACTAATGTTTTTCATGCTTAGTGATATTCTTATTAAAATAAATGCTGTTTTCAGGTCCTAATTTATACTCAAATTATTCTTATTTACATTTTGTTTGGCCACTTGACAACTCCAATTACTATAACTTTATCGATTTTTTTATCTTCCTTTGACAATTAAACTTTATTAATTCTTTTTCCGCTAAATATTCCTCCCAACTACCAAGTGAAAACTTTCAAGTTCCAAAAAGTGTTTTCTAGCCTATACTTTTCCATTTTTTGCCAAACCTGAAAAATAGCAGTAATTAATTCAAAAATTCGTAGAAAAACAATATATATATATTTTTTTTGAGTTCTTATTGAAACGATAATACTAATTATTTCGAAAATTATAGGTATGCAAAGTGTGGATTCGCGAGATAAATTTTATAGCGAAAAAAAAATAACTTCAGTTATATTTTTTTGCTAGTTTTGGCATGTTTTAGGGTAAAATACTCAAATAACTGTAACTTTAAATTTTTTTTTTTTTTCAAGCCAAATGGGATCACCAAAGCAATAAGTTAACTAAGATGTACAATCGAGCCAAGTTTGAAGAAAATCGGTTATGTGTTGTGTAGACTCGTCTACATGGTTTCAATTTTCGTTACTACTGCCATATTTAAATAATTGGCTGTATTCATTTTAAAAACCTGCTTTGATAATAGCACTTTAATGTATTCGGTTAATTAAACGGCTGATCTCCCAGTGGAGGGTTGCAGTGCAGACTATACGTTGACGACGCTACAGTGCAGAGTGATGTCTCCCTTCATAGCTTTACTGTTGTACCAACTTTGTTTCTACAAACGTTTGGGTAAGTAGGGCATTGATATATGGATTATTTCTTGATGTTACTGTAATTATAATGAGCTGCAAAGATAAATTTCTAATTTCTAATTTCTAATCGGGAACTATTCCGTGACTTTTTAGAGTGGAAAGGAAAGGATCAGGGAGGAGGGAAAAATACGCCGTTCAAAGAGTTCAAAAAAGATTGGAAGATTGGGAGAAATCTCAGGGAAAAATATGGAGATGGGAGATATGTAAAATAGCTTTTAGGGATATGGAAGAACGCGCTATGAAAACTAAGGAGAAGGGATGTTTAAATGTGTGTTTCCTTTTTTTAGTCAGTTTATTCAAAGGATTGTCGAAAGCATAGAATACAAAAACGCTCTGTAAAAGAATTACATGATTCATAAAATTATTTTTGCGTTTCCATTTAAAGTTAATTATTACGCACTCAAAAATATAGCAATACTGACGTTCTCAAAATATAGTCTAATCAAGGCATAATACAAACTAAATAAAAAAGTAAAATTAAAACTTTCTTCCTTAGAGATCGAAATATTTTAGTTTATCATATGGATAATAGTGTTTTACCGATCGAAAACTAAAATACTCGTATTTTCCATATTCTCACTAGTGAAGATATGAAAAAGTTATTTACCAAATCTCCCCTATGTACTCGCGCGTCCGAATTTTTTTTTTCTTTTTGTCCATATAATAAAAAGAACGTTACACGTTGGCTTGAAGATATGAATTTTATTTTGTGTTAAAAACATCGTTTTAATATTGTTTTCACCACTCGGAAATAAAATTTATATCTTCGCGCCACCGTGTAATATCCTCTATACAATTGCCATCTTAATTTTGAGAATCTGTCTCTTGCTTTTGGTAACAACATCACGGTTTTTAGTTGTCATCGATACACCTCGACATTTATTAGCTGTTATTCATTAATGTCTTCTTCCATACAGAATAAATACAGAATATTAATATTATAATTATCCTATTTACTAAAACACTGCCTACTGTTAAAGTAATTCCCTCTATGGCCTCCAACATAATAGAAAGCCGGGATATTTGATGTCTTAATGGTTAAGCTTGCTCGAAAGATCTCATACTGATCTAGATCTCGTCAAAATCTACCAACATTTGTGATATGTTATTCTATTGTTTTGTTTGTCTCCTTTTCATTCAAAGATCAACTACATATGAATATAAATTGCAGGCTATTCTATAGTTGCTCCGGTTATTGAGTAAAATGGTAATACATTATAAATAGTTCCATATATTGCTAAAGAATGTCGACTGGTGGCAAAAAATATAACCCGCATAGATTTTTATTCAAAGAATATTTCAAATCGATACTCGCAACGTTTTCATCACGACCTCCACAGAGCTTCCTCTGCTTGCTTTAGATGTATATTTGTTAAAAAATTCATCGAGAAAAGTTTTGCACTGAGTTTAATTTTCACCCTGAAAAGACCTTTCGTACTGCGAATTTCAGCCTCAAAAGTTAGCTTTACTAAACCCAAGACCAATTTAACACTTCAAGAATGCTGTAATAAGGTATTTGGTACACGAAAATTCTTTTGAAGTGGTCTTTTTTTGCTTTTATGAAACTTACTACTTTCATACTGAATTCCTTTGAAAAAAGTTTTTTGACTCAAATTAATTTTGTATATAAGTTTATCGTCAAATAAAATATGCATATTCAAATGAGTGTGAATTGTTTTTCTCCTTTAGATCGTTTTAAGACTGTTTGATAGTTAGAAAAATATAAAATGAAAGTCCTTTTTTGCAGATGTAATATAACTGTTGTAACGGAAACTGACTTTGTTATTTTCGAAAAAGAAAAATAGTAAGCTGAAAAGAAATTAATTTACCCTGCCTTGGTTATGTATTTTTCTTGGCCTTGGCCTTGGCCCTAGTGAGTATGAAGACGAAAGTTGTTCATTTCAATAACTGAAAAATTTGTCACATTTCGGTATAAAAGCTAAAGCTATCGATTTCAGTTTTAAATATGGACATTCTATGACTGCGTTATCCAGGTTTGATTCCTTAGCTTACATTTTTTTTTAACAAAAACTCTTAGTATAAGTGTTGAGTTTTTACTTTAAGTTTAATATCCATGCATGTACAAATTAATTTTGCAAATCGATCGATCATGCCGGCTGAATTAAATTGTGAAAAATAAAATTATTATCAACCCTAAATCTTCCAAAAATCCTTTGTATAATTTTTCCTGAAGTTACTTATTTTTCATTTTTACATTTCTGTATTATCCATGGTTTCCCGAATATTGTAAATTTCATTCAAGCAATAATAAAGCGTTAGCCAATCAAAATCAAGTATTCACTTAGCCAATCAGAATCAATATTCGACCAGCCGATGCCAGGGTCTTTTCTCCTCACGGAAAAAGGCCCTGGGAACGAGGTTGGATGATTTTATGAATGAAAATAAATCCTCCAGGCGTTCCACGGCGCGCGTAATTACTCCATAATAGTCTGCGTTGGATGTGGAATTTTCTTCTTAAGACCGTCTTTACGAAGACAATTTTGCATGCCATGCACGCTACTATATGCATGATCATAATCATAACACTTTGATTCCCCTTCTTGCAGCTGACGGCTGTAGCAAGACCATAGAGTTGACAAACAAAATGCACGGTAAAGCGCTGGTGAACCATGGCTTTCAAACCTTGACTGATATGAACAATGATAGATGTAAAATTAGTTGTTTCATGGACGATCGTTGTATCTCGTACAACTTTTACCAACAACCGGGGATCTGTAATCTAAGTAACTCCGACCACATCATGCACCCTGGTCACATGGTGGACACACCCAATGCTCTCTACTACAGAGTAAAGGTAATGTCAGAGATATGATGATGAAAATGAACATGAAAATCAATGATAGCCTTTTATAGCAACAATTATTATGTATGATTGTGATCGTCGCGGAATATTAAGCAATATTTAAGTTATTCCAACTAAAGGAGCCCGAAACCTTTTTTTAACAATGATTATGATGAGAATGATAACAATAATTATCTTGCTAGTCTGACCTGGACATGCTTCGTTCTGGCAAAAAGACTTGACTTTCGATTCAAAGACTTTTTAAAATTTGCAGATCGTACTAAAATACTTATATATTTCATATTTTCTTTTGATTCAGAACAACTGTAATTGTACAAGCAACAGTGTGTCGTGTATCATCAACTATGATGACAATACACATCGATGCATGTGTAAACCTGGCTATTTTGGAGAAAACTGTGACCGTAAGTCTACATGCACCCTCAACGAGAAACTTTGTCATGCGTGAAATGCCTATTCTCTAGTTACCTCCACCATAACCATAATGGCTTCGTGTTTTTTTTCAAATATAATAACTATCCCCATAAACTAATGGATTATGGATCAGTTCAGAATCCAAAGGCACATTTGGCACGCCTTTCTTGTTGTCTAATGAGATAATATGGTCATTTTTAGATAACACATTGACAAATGTGGCGATGTGCCATGAAATCCCTGCGTTGTAATAAAATATACATACTAAGTTACCTATAGTCCCATGTGCATCTAGTATGTAGGCTTTTCATTTTACTAATGACAAAGTTTCTTGGAAAGGATATATATATATATATAAGTAAGGCAGCCACTATCATTTTCTATGTCTACCTGTTTCAAAACTGAGGTTGAATTTTGAATTCTGAATAGTGCATTCCAAGACCAAATGCATTGATGGTCTCGTAAAAATTAAAATATTATGTAATTCCGGATACTAAATATATCGATTTGCTTCCGGTAAAGTACTCCACAATTCTAGTAATGATAAAACACTATAGCAGGGAATGAGATTTACTCCGTTCATCCACATCGCCAACACCATTATCTTCAAGTAGTAGCATTTAAGCTAAAAGTACTGGGATCCTAAAGAGGATTTCCTAAAAAACTAAACATAATCTTAAACTGCCTCAATGTACTGGTTACACGAAAAAAACGAACATCACCACCCTTCTCAATCATTATTGTCAATATAGCACTATCAACATTATTACGATTATTATCATCACCATATTTTTTGCTATTACCACCATTGTCATTTTGGTTGTCATTTATCATCATATTATCACTACGTACCAGAATTCAAATCCATCATATTACCACTATTATGTTGTCAATGCCCTATTTGATGCAATCTTTCACTAATCAAATCCTATATTTCTATAGTTTCTTGGCTTAATGTCACTTCTAAGCCAATACGTATCGGTGTTAAGGACGACAGCTATGCATCCTTTACTATTCCGACCAATTGTACCATCTTAAGATTCAAGCTTGTGTACGACAGCGGTCCAGGTGTTACCTACAATAAAAATCATCAACTTCAACACTGGGGAACCGGTGGCTGGCTAGAGATTCACATCACGGATGACAATAATACACAAATCACTCCACCAGAAGCTTTAATTACTCACAGCAAAAACAATCGTTTGGCATACAAGATTGCAGGAGTTACAACTAATGACCCGGAACTTCCTTTCCCTAAGATGTCACCACCATTATCAGTGACGGCAGGACAGGAATACAGAGCATGGTTTGGACAAGACTTAACCGATATGTATGAAAGTAATAACGAGGGCCACGTGTACGTGTATGTGATGATAGAGATACTCGGCTAGAACAACAGCAGTAAATATACAGACAGACTAACTAATTACTTACTAACTATCTTAATAACAACCAACCAACCAACCAACCAACCAACCAACCAACCAACCAACCAACCAACCAACCAACCAACCAACCAACCAACCAACCAACCAACCAACCAACCAACCAACTAACCAACCAACCAACCAACCAGCCAGCCAGCCAGCTAAATAACTAACTCCCTCCAAGAGAATTAATTACTTACAGTGCAAGCAGTCATTTGGCATACAAGAATGCCGCAGGAGTGACAACTAGTAAACCTTCCTTTCCATGGTCGAGATGTCACCACTATTATAAGTGACGGCAGGACAGAAATACAGAGCATGGTTTGGACAAGACTTTAAAAGCAATAATTACGAATATGATAATAAGGGCTATGTTTGTGTCAATGTAACTATTCTTGGTTTTAATAGCAAATGGCAATAAGCACATAAAAACAAAGAGAGAATCGAATGTTAATAACCCCTTGGGGAATTATTCAAGTGGTATGGGTGATCGGCGGATGATTTAGAATATGAACCCTAATAGGAATACTCATAAGCTTATTTTAGCAACAAAGCCAAGTAAAAATAACTATTACAGGTTATGAGCTAGTCATGTTACGTAATTGGCTTTTCAGCAAGAATCCTAAAAGGTACGAAAGGGATATACTTTATACCCTAAAGGGAGCGCCGTTCCCCTACCACTTGGACAGAGAATATTATTCGGTTAAACCCTAGGGGTAATACCGATCATTATCGCTGTCACAGTAGCTGTCACAGACACTATATTTAATTACAGTTCGTTGCATCATACAAAATTTATACAACTGCAGGATGGTAGCAGGGGGAAACTTAATTCTATTCTAAGGCTGCCATCAATATAACCGTTCATATTAGTATGACAGGCCGACTGTCACTATCATCATATCTATGCATGGAGTTAATCCTGGGTTTAAATAGTGCTATCCCTATAACTATAATTATTCATAGTATGACAGGCTGTCACTCTAATACCTAAATAATATAATAATAATAATAATATATTTGTACTTTTATGGCACCTATTCCATATAGATACGCTCACATGCACATATCTATATACCTATGGAGTTGATCAGGATCAACCAGTGTTATAACATAGATAAGTTAGAACGCGCGCTCTGATTGGCTTATTTTCTATTGACAAGAAATGGATATCCCATAGAGATATCGCATAGAAATTTAATGTGAGGCTTTCAAGTTCGCTATTGTAAATTTTTACTTTTTTTGCGACAAAAACAAATTGAAATGGCCGCATTGGACGACAGCGACGACTTTCCAGTTTTGCTTTCGACATATTTGAAGAAAAGGTTGAGCCTGCAGTGGAGAAAAAAGCGAAAAACTTCGAGAAAGGTCGACCAAAAGCTACAAAAATTTGTAAATAGGTGGCGAGCATTGGTCGTTTTTGCATACATTTTAATAAGCAAAAGTTGAGAAATCAAATCAGATTGCAAAAACTCCAGAGAGAATACACAAAAGGGTTTTATTTTAATTCTCTAAAGAATATAAAGCTCGTTCACATACCTCGATAATAGTTGAAAACAATAGTTTTAGTTTTTATCTTTCCTTGTAAACAACACGGCGGTGAGTTGAGCTATCTTTTGCTGAGAGATATCGTTGCTTTTCTGTTATAAATTACTTTTAAAAAGCTGTAAAATTCACGATAAGTTTTTCTACAAAGTTAACAACGTTTTTGAAGTCAGGAAGTGTTCTTGTCTTTCTTTGTCTGCATACAAAAGGTTCAAAAATCTTGAAAAAGGCCGTTTTTTCTCGATTCAAAGCTCTGACAGCGATCATCATGCTTTCATCTTCTTCATTAGTACGACACAGATAGATTAATTCCTTCAACAGTTGACGGTGATTTCGTTTAAAGTTCTTATTATTGTTTATCGAAAATTAAGAGCTTTCAAAGGCTCTTTTGTTCGATGCAAACGTCCACAAGACGAATTTCAACTCGTTTCAACATCCATTGTCGCTCACTTTAGTTTGTGTCAGATAAAATCCTTTGTAAAACTTGTTTTTTGTTTCTTGACTTTCTATGATGTAGAGGTATAAACAAAATCCTTTGTCTTTAAACGATCTTTGATTTGGAATGATGAAGAAAGCTGCCATAATTTCAATATTTTGGCATTAAAATCACTGTAGGTTTGTCGAAGCAGCCGTGACAGGCATGCTGAATGAAAACCGGTTTCTGACAACCCGCTCTTTTTCAGTAAAACTACTGGGAAGCCATTTGAAAGCAACGTACGCGCGTCGTTAATTAAATTGAAAATATATTACCTTTTTATCGAAAATAATTGTGGTCATATAATAAAATTCTTGTTAACTGAGCTTGGTCGGTCTGTACAGGAGAATCTTGACCTTGGTCGGGTCCTCATTGCGTTGACTTCGGTCTGTTCTTTCCGACTTCACCCAAGATTCTCCTGTACAGACCTCCCGCCTGGTTAATAAGATCGTATTATTTTACTGAAAAAAGGGCCTATGTTATAAAAGAAATGGTCGATAATTAGCGTGCGTATATCCAGTTCTGAAAGCACTCTGGTAGCTAGAGTCGCACTCGGCTAAAGCCTCGTGCGACTCTTACGCTACCATCGTGCTTCCAGAACTGGATATACGCACGCTAATTATCGACCATTCCTTTAATAACTATAGCAGTTCTTTTTATTGATTTATCGTATTTTACAAAAACTGTTAACACAATAGTTGTACTTTAATTTTTAACCCTTTATAAACAGTCTAAAGAATAGCACATTTATCTTGAAATAAAGCTAGACTTGTAAAAACGTTTACAATAATAATATAATAATAGTTGTTGTTCCTCAACCTTTTAATTTTTGATAACTTCTCTTAAGCGTTCGGCCTTCGCGGCCATCTTCAGAGGAATGAAAGATCGTTACAAGTCGTAATCAATAGAAGGGAAAAAATCATATTAAAAGAGCGTGTGCATACAAGGCGAGGAAAAAATTACAATGTGCGCGCGCGAATAGTAAAATTCAAGTCAATTGCCAATTATGTCGACCTACCTGGGAATTATATCAACATAGTTACTATTCACCACCCTACCCCATTGTTCTCTCTCTGCACTAAATCACTGATTGCTGAGTACCCGCGTCTGAAAGCAAAGATATTTAGTTATGTTGCAGTTCGCACTCTGCAATATCAAACATATTGCAGTTCGCACTCTGCAATATCAAACATATTGCAGTGTGTTTTGTTAAGTGTGTATAACTAATAATTTCCATTCTAGTAAGCATCATCAGACTTATAATTCATTAAATAATTTACTAGATAGCGATTTTTGGTGAAAAAAGACTTTGAGTACCAATGCCAGGATTCGAACCGAGACCTTCTGCATTGCTGGATCCGCGCTTTAAGCCATTATGCTACCCAGGCAACCGATGGAAAACTTGCAACAAAAACACGTTTAATGTCATCAAGTTCATTAGCATTCCTCTAAATAGAATTGATGAAATTATAACTAATTAGAGTTTGGTAAGCCTATTGTTATTATATTCAAAGAGACAAGAAACCGCTGATTATTATGCAACAAAGAGAACAATAATGGGAAAGGCTATTGAATGATTATTACATTTTCATTGGCTGATAATATTATAACTAATTAAGCGGCGTTGACACGAGCAATTTTTCCTTGACAAGTATCCTTGACAATTTTCATTGCTCGTGTAGACGATCAGCAAGATTTCCTTGACAATTTTATATTGACAAGGTTTCCTTGCTCGTGTAGATGATGAACAAGTTTTCCTTGACAAGTTTAAGTTGTGCCCACAATGCCTTGCATTCAGCAGAGTACTAACATAATATTGGTTCCAGTCCCTTGTCGAGTAAAAAACAAAATGATTTATAGTTAAGTCCGATCAACTTGAAGTTTTACATGTGAAAAGTAAACACCAAAAGAAAAATTTTCTTCTTTTCACTTTTACAAATGTTACGATTTTTGGCGGGAAAATGACGTCACCAATTTTAGTGGGAAATTGAAATAGAGGGTTATGCAAAATTTTAAAATGCGCATTTGAAAGAACTCATTGAGATATGTTCAAAACCGAAGAGATAACAGTCAAAGTCAAATTTAATCAAAATATATGATTTTTGAAGTTTAGAAATGTTTTCTATTTTACATTCAAAAAATTATAACTTTAGATTAAATTTGACTTTGACTATTATCTCTTCGGTTTTGAACGTATCTCAATGAGTTCTTTCAAATGCGCATTTTAAAATTTTGCATTACCCTCATTTTAGATTTTCCTCTAAAATTGATGACGTTATTTTCCCGCCAAAAATCGTAACATTTGTAAAAGTGAAAAGAAGAATTATTTTCTTTGGGTGTGTACTCTTCACATATAAAATTTGAAGTTGATCGGACCTAACTATAAAAAGTTATTCAAAATCACGCTTAAAAACGCCGATTTCAGTACACTGCCAGCCCAGCGTGAAAGTTTGGTAAGCCTATTTTTATTATATTCAAAAACACAAGAAACCGCCGATTACTGTGCAAGAGAGAAAACAATGGGGCAGGGTGGTGAATAGTAACTATATACGATAGTCACTTCGGCCGGCTAGCAATATTAGATATATTGCAGTCAGCTTCGGGCTGCGCCCTCAGCTGACTGCAATATATCTAATATTGCTGCCGGCCTCAGTAACTATCTAATACATAATTGGCAATTGACTTGCATTTTACTATCCACGCGCACACATTTAACACTTATTTACTGGAACCGAGGGAAACTGTATGCTTTGTGGTCCCGAGACCGCTGATGTTTCCAAAAACGAACCCGAGGGACAGACAAAACATACTGCTTTTCCGAGGTTTCCAGTAAATAAGTGCTTTATTATCATATCAAGTGTCAAAGAGAGCAAAAAAAGTACAGAAATGAAGTGTTTTTATTAAAGCTTTTCCAAAATCAGCCGTCATATTTTTTTTTAACCTTTCTCGCAAAACAAAACTCCCTCGATATATTTGTAGCTTGTTTTGTTGCATTTTTCGTTGATTTTGCAATTTAATCATTTTCTTCTAGTAATCTTTCAACATCTACGTCTGCAAATCTCGCTTGTTTTGACTCCATCTTTCTCGCTGTTGTCTGAATGAATTTTGCAAACGCGCCCTCTAAAAGTCCAAAGGTCACTTTTTCACGTGACGGTCGACAACATATTATCAGTTTCTGGGAAACAGTAAAATTTCGCGACTCTCACGTGATACACTCTCGACCAATAAGATACTAGGAAAAGTGAGCTTTGATACTTGATATATAATAATAAAATGTGTTTCCTCGCGTTGTATGCGTGCGCTCAATGGAAGGATTCGATTCGTTTATAGCGGAGCATCATATCTAAGAAAAAATGGTAATGCATCGAGTCCAATTTTCATGGACAGCCACATAGGATCGCGGGCGCGTACGTCCGACGTCCACGCCTTTCGCGATGCTGATTGGCTGTTACATTTCGGCGGGAACGAAAGTGACGCGCGCGCTAAATAGCACTAGATCAACAAAGTTGATAAATAAAGCAAAGTTGTTCTTTTATCGACAAAAAAGTCAAACAAACAACAACAAAATAGTACTTGCTAATAGCAGAGCTTTCATTAATACAAAATATGAACGGAGAAAGATGAACTTCGAAGAACATAAAGAGAGTTTTGATCGAAGAAGAACATAAACTTGAAGGACACAAAAACGAAGAAATTATACTAAAGAAAAGCAAAAGACTGATTACAAAAGACCAAGAAAACGTATTTGTAGATACCTTCTAAATTCAAGTACATACATTTATTCGTCAAAATATGATCAACGTCATTGAAGAGAAGAAAACCTCAAGAAACTAATCACCGATAAAGTAAGTTCAAGACCTATGATTATTTGTTTCAAGTTTTTGAGAGACAAAAAAAACTGTTTGATATAACGAGCGTGAAAAAAAAAAACCCATCTAAAAACTTGCAATAATTAAGCCTCAAAAATGGAAAAATCCGTTCTCTGTTTTATTATAGAAAGAAAAGAGAAAACGTTTATCTCCATTTTATTTATTTTTTGAGATAAAAATCGTACATGAAACGATGTTTGTGCATGTGTAAATTGTACTTTTTGTGGCCTTCGGTCGATTGAAAAAGGTGTTTATTTGTGTACTTTTTAAACCTCATAAACGGAAAACATCAAAGATGAATTGAAATACAAACATAATTTAAAATTGGTTGATGCACCCTGGTCACTTGGTGAAAACACCCAATGCTCTCTACTACAGAGTAAAGGTAATTCGGATATATGATGATTATTGTAAGGTTGTAATAATTATAAATAATGTCCTGAATAATAACGAATATAACAATGATGGTGATGATAATGATGATATGAATATACTAATATTATAATTGGTATAAATTATGATTATAATAAACATTGAGAGAAATTAAATGTTTTTTGTATAATTTCCATGCAGAACAATTGTGATTGCATAAGTGGAAATGTGGCGTCTTGCACTGTCAAGGGCGGTTCCCATCAATGTCATTGTAAACCTGGGTTTACAGGAAACCAATGCAAGACAAGACAAGACGTTTTGTTTAACATAATGATGTAATTAACAGTAACTCGATAGGAGGACAAACTCTTATCTGTAAAGCACTCTCTAGTAACAGTTAACGGTTACTAGAGAGTGCGTTACAGATAAGAGTTTAATATCGAGTTACTGTTAATTACATCAATACGTCGGAACTGTCTCATACCACAGGAATCCCGATGCAAACATAATATAGCGTATTATTAGCGTAAATAAAGAGAGAGAGAGACAGAAAAAAAAAGAAGAAACGACAAAAAGCCGGGGTCCCTGTGTCCACAAGTAGCTTTTTAAGCTAAAAGGCCTGGGATCCTTAAGAAGTTTCCCAAAAAAAAACTAAAAATATTAAATAACCTTATAAACTGCCTCAGCGTTAGCCGATGGTTATGATTTTTAGTGAGATGATATAATGCAACATGCTCATCTTGAATTATTGAACTTGAATATTATAACATTAATTATCCGATGATAAGGAAAGAAGTTGAAATGCAATTTTCTGCAAAAATGAATTGTTTCCAATAATAATAATAATAATAATAATAATAATAATAATAATAATAATAATAATAATAATAATAATAATAATAATAATAATAATAATAATAATAATAATAATGCCCAAGCTCTCGTGACAGCGCAACCGGAAGCCAACCCAACTCAATACCTATGGGAAATTAATTGTGTAATTTATGCAACCGCTGCTGCTTGGAAAAAGTATACCGGAAATAAGACCGAGACAAAACCAAACACAACAATTGATCAAAGACCAAAATGGCAGCGCATTATTGAGAATAAAATCACTCAACTTCGCAAACAAACATCACAAATAACCGAAGAAATACGGAGACTAACGACAAACGGAAAACTAACAGCAAAACTACGAAAGAACAGGAGATGGATGAAATTTGAAGTAAAGAACAAACTAACAAAACAACGACTCCAAGAACTTAAAGAGAAAAAGATCAACCAGTTGAGAGTTAAGAAAATTGAAAGAAAGAAAAAGCTACTATCACACATCCGCAGAAAGTCAAATAAGCAATTTGACCGCAACGAAGGCAAATTCTACGACCACTGTAAGAACATAATAAAACGTGATCAAAACAACGAAAGACCAACATACACTGACAAAATACCACAACAAACAACTACAGACGACACACCTAACCTGACAGCAAACGACTTTAACGACTTTTGGAGACCGATATGGGAGACGGAAAGTGAAACAAACCTGAAAGCGGAATGGATACCTACAGTAACAGAAGCACTGAAATCTACAATGACAACACCAGTAGAGGAAATAGTGAATATCTAAGAAAAAGACATCTACACAAGCATACGAAAGAAAAGAAACTGGAGCTCGCCGGGTAATGACAAGATAACTAATTACTGGATTAAGACACTACCAACTACACACAAAGGAATTGCAAAGGCTGTAAACACAATTATCAATAACGACATATCACTACCAGACTGGTTAGTAGAAGGAAAATGCATTATGATCCCGAAGAAGGAAAATCCTCAAGCCAAAGACCATCGCCCAATCACGTTACTCAACACAATGTATAAGACAATTACATCAGTCATTGACAACAAACTTAAAGAACACCAAGAAAAACATCAGTACATGCAGATAGATCAGAGAGGGTGCACTACAAACTCTATGGGATGCATAGACAATCTAATAATCGACAAAACAACGCTAGAAGAAGCAAAAGACAGAAAGAAAAATCTCTCTTGTGTATGGGTTGATGTGAAGAAAGCATTTGACTCAATCAATCATGAATGGCTGACACTCAGCTTACAAATGCACAACATTCCAACAAAGATCACCAATTTTATCAAGAACACAATGAAGAAATGGTCCATCACACTAGAGGTCAAGATCGAAGACAAGAAAGAGAAAATTGGCCCAATACGACTAAAACAAGGAATTTTACAGGGAGACTCGTTTTGCGTCAGATTGTTTACACTCTGCCTAAACCCAATAGCCTGGTGGCTAAGAAGCACAGAAGGATATACATACTCACATAACAAACAGGAGAAATTGACACACTTACTATACGTAGATGATCTAAAGACCTATCACAAGTCAGCACAAAAAGCACTACTGATTACAAAGACAGCAAAGAGTATGTTTGAGAACATTGGACTTTTCTGGGGTTTGGACAAATGTGCAACAGTCAATATCGTACGAGGTAAAATGAAACGAAGTGAAGAAAGTGTGCAAATATCGGACACTGAAGAACTGAAGGTACTTGATTCTAACGACTACTACAAATTCCTCGGAAAATACGAAAACTCAAGACAACTAGAAGAACAAGTTTACAACGAGGCAAATAAAGAATACCTTAAACGCATTTCTGTTATCTGGTCAAGCAACATCTCTATCCCAAGAAAAGTACACGCAACCAAGACCTTTGCTCTACCTGGCCTTCAATACCACATGTGGACAAGCGACTGGACAGTAAACCAACTAAAGGATATAGACAGACGCACAAGAGAGATCATCAGAAAAGAAAAAGGAATGCACCATCACGAATCCATCAAACTACTCTACCTACCAGAAGAACTAGGGGGAAGTGGTATGAAAAGCATAGAGGACACCTACAAATTAACAACAATTAAGATGGCCAACTACCTCAACAACAGTGAAGACAAAAGGATCAAGCATACAAGAACACTCGAAATGGAAAAAATCACACAAGGTAGAAGATCGATCTTTAAACAAGCCACCAAGCACGCATCAGATTACAACTTAACATGCAGCTTCGACGAAACAGGAACTACAATATCATCTACGAGTGAGACCAAGCTAATAACCACATCGTCCCCTCAAGCAATAAAGGAGATGCTAAGATCAAAGATTATAGAGAAATATGTCAACGAAGTAGAACAGCAATCATGGCTCGGAAAATACACCAACCAACAGCTTCAAGATAAACAAATGTCACCTACAGCCAACCAGATCCTGAAGAAATGGAAAAATATTCCCGATATCGTTTACAGCGTAAACAAGAGCATACGCCAACAACTACTACCAACAAAGACATACCAACAAAGCAAAGTACAGATGACTATCACAGACATCAAATGCAGAATGTGCCATATGGCGACAGAATCAACAACACATGTAATGTGCGCCTGCTCAAAGATTGCACAAAGCCTCTACAAGGCTAGACATGATAGAATGCTAAGACCAATATACCACTGTTTGCTGGAAAAGTACAACTTCCAAGAGAGCGATAACGGAAAGCCATGGTATCAGCAACGCCCACCACCTGCAGTACTCGAAAACGAAAAGGCGAAAATATACTGGGATGTACCTTTCCAACTCCAGAAAGCACCAGAAAACGGAGCAAATAAGGTCGACATGATAGTACACGATAAAGAAACTAATTACTGGACACTACTTGAAGGCACAGTCTGCCAGGTCGGTGCAATTGCAGACAGAATAAAAACAAAACAAGAAAAATATACAGAGCTTCGCGCAGGCATAAAACAACTATACAAAAGCCCAAGCGTAAAACAAATCAATGTTGTTTTCGACTTTCTCGGAGGTTTCCACGAAGAACTTAAGAAAGATCTAAGAAATTTAACAAACACTGACAAAGAACTGACCTTCCTTATTGAACGTTGTCAGAAATGGATTATCTGCCAGAACGCAAATATCGTGAAAACGTTTTATGAATATACATAAGCGGATTAAACGTTTGTAAACTTAAGAAAAATGTACTTAATTAGCCCAGACGTAATTGTCCGCTTGTTAATGTAACTATGACACACCAAAGAAAATAAAACTTGCCATAATAATAATAATAATAATAATAATAATAATAATAATAATAATAATAATAATAATAATAATAATAATAATAATAATAATAATAATAATAATAATAATAATAATAATAATAATAATAATGGAAAAATATATACCAGTATCTTTCAACAACTAATAACAACAAAGACTTACCAACGAAAGAAACTAAACAATAGAGAAGGCGATTTAATCTGCAGACTATGCCATCAAAAAGAAGAAACAATTCCACACCTATTCTCAAACTGCTCAGGTATCGCTCAATCTTTATACACGGCAAGGCATGACCGTATGCTTCGCCCTGTGTACCATCAAATCCTATCACATTTTGGGTTTACAGAACAAGACGACAATACACCGTGGCACAAACAATCACTCCCAAAAAGCTGCATAGAAAATGACGAAGCCAAAATACTGTGGAACATCCCAATACATCTAGACATTGCCCCAAAAAATGGCGCAAACAAACCAGACATTACAATAATGGACAAGAAGACCAAGACGTGGCTGATCATCGAAGGAACCGTATGCAACATCGGTCGCATAACTGAAAGAGATCTTCAGAAAACAGAAAAGTATATAGACTTAAGAACAGGATTAAAGAGACTCTATCCTAACTATAACGTAGTGCAAGTAAACGTCGTCCTAGACTTCCTAGCAGGCTACCAAAAACAACTGGTAACTGAGCTAAGTAAAATAGGACTCGAAAAAGTAAACCAACTAGCCAAAAAGTGCCAGAAATGGATAATTTCGCAAAATTGTGAAATCGTGAAGGCCTTATATACCCGTTCATAAGTTAACACTGTTGTAATCGGCACCAAAACTGAATATTGCCTAGAAAATTTCCGCAATACTCATTACATGTAAACCAAGAAAAGTTTAAATAAACGATACAATAATAATAATAATGAACTTTAAGGTAACGAGTAGCTTATTTTGCATAACCTTCCCTTAAAGGATATACTTTTTCAACTGACCAATGCACTTTTAAAAAGCACTCATTCCAGATAAATTCTGAACTCACTGCCGAAGAAATATTTGAAAATATAAAAAACACGTAACCTACCATGTGAGCGGAGGATCTGCCAAAAAAATATACTTAAACATCACACTAAATGGTTTCAAGGTCATCTGAAAATTTTGTTGAATTTTGTAAAGGCTACACGAAATAAGTGAAAATGTTCGGGTTTTTTTTCAGATGTATACTAATGACACAGCCTGAACATACTTGAGCCGCGCTAGGACGATGACGATAATGACTATCACATTCAGCACCAACATCATCATTATGCTCACAACCATCATTATCACCCGTCAATCATCGTTGTCGATATCACCATCATTACGATTATTATTATCACCATTATTACTTACTGTTATCACCGTCATGACTATCGCATTATGTAGGTTGTCATTTACTATTATATTACCACTACGTACCATCATTCTAATCCATCATTATGTATACATAGTTTACCCATAGTCCCCTGCGCTACTAGCTTGTAGGCTTTACACTTCACGGGTGAGAAGTAATATTTCAAAAACGAGTACGAGTGTTTCATTAGGGTTTCTAAACACGATAAAACATTTGAAAGGACGAGGCCGTAGGCCGAGTGCTTTTATTGTTTTTGAGTGTTTGGAAACCCTAATGAAACACGAAGCACGAGCTTTTTGGAATTACTTCTCAGTCGAATAAATAATTCATTATGCAGGAATGTGGCTAGTTCTTTATAATATAATAGGTCACTCATTATGTTGCCTGGGATTATGAGAGTTCTTTTGAATTCCTCTCGTGCGGAATTTATTGGATTTCGAAATACTGTAGGGTTAAAAAGGAGTGTTACGGGGTTCTTACTTGAAGTTGTTCAAAAAGACTTTAAAATGTTCAGTTGAGCAATATTTCAAATTGTAACTTGTAACTACCTACATAAGAAGGTTTTTTTTTTCATTTTCTTTAGAGAATAATCCAAATTGTCATTTAAATATAAGTTGTAACTTCAGTAGGGATCATTAAAGATGCGAATAAAGTTCATTTATGTGAGTACTTAACGGCAGTGTAATTTCTGATATAATATATACAGAGTATTTGATGGCGTGAGAAATAAGACTATACTCTTTCAACCAAATCACCAATAGCTCAGCTGGTATGAAGAGGGAATTCAACTCCAAGGGTTGCAGGTTCGAGACTCGGACACGCCAATAAAAAAGGGAAAAAAATAATGTAAAAATAATAATAATGTAAATTAGGTAGAAAGGTCAGGTAAGATAGATAAAAACATAATGGAATAAAGGATAGTAAAATAGGTAGGTAACTAGGCAATACTAATTATTTTCAGATTTCCCACCACTATGTAGATTTAGAAATATTTTCATCACTAGTGATGAAAATATTTCAAACACCGGTCAACCTATAATCGTGTTTCATCGGGGTTTCAAACCCATGCACGTGGTACAAATGGTGTGCTCACATTGGTTGATTAGCTCATGAATTATTAATGAGTTTGAGAAAGTTTCTAGGAAAGGTTATATTTAAGATGCAAGTAATATACAAAACAATCCACTCTAACTAAATAATATGTACAGTTTTGTTTTCTAAGTTAATTTTTGTTTTTCAGCTTGTGGAGACAAACGCACCAACTGTCAATATTACAAGGGTAATGGCCGTTGCAGTAATATTTTCTGGCAAAGAAGGAAGGAGAAGAACTGCGAGAAGACATGCAATCTCTGCCGCTAACTGGATAAAGTAGGATTCTGTTTGCCAAGGGGATAAATTAGGTGTAAAGGTATCGGGTATGATCGTCGCGAACACCCCTAAAAGATATCGGAAAGGGAACTTTCCACGGACTACGTTCATAGGTAACACATAAAAAACCCAACGACAAAAGCATGATACATGGTATACGAAACAAAAGGGGCTTTTCCTTCTTCTTTACCCCAAACGACACCAATAAATGTGAAAATCTATATTATGAATTAATTTTATAATACCATAATGAGAGAGATACGACGATCATACCTGATACTTTTACCTTTGATTATGAGAAGGACTTACTAGTAGAGACCAGCAGCTAAACTATAAGTATGAAAAGACACCTAATTCGTGTTTGTGAGCACTCAATCGTTGCATGTTATTTTTAATAGATCTGAAGTGCATTTGATTGATTTAACTTTTTTTATTTACGGTTATAAAATTCATGAATAATTTATGACAATTTTACAAAAAAATCACGTCCGTGACGAATTCATACAGATTTTGTTTCAACTTGAATTTACCTTTTTCCTTGACAATTTTAGTACAGCAAATGCAGTTCTAAAACCATGAATAATTAATGAAGAAAAAAAAAGAAAAAATCACTAGCGTGAAGGAGTTTGAAATCTGATGAAACACTTGCATAAAATTAAGCCAACTTCGCTTTGAATTTCTCCAATCATTATCCAATGATTTGAGAGGTAATATCCAACACTCAAAAGAGTGATTCATCAGATTTTCAAACACCTCAAAATGGGCTGCGCCTCGTTTTTTCAACCCATTTTTCGGTGTTGGAAAATCTGATGAAACACTCTTTCTCGTGTTTGATATATTACTTAAACCATGAAATAGTCACTATTTAGTGACTAATTGTTGCTACTATTTGTTAGTACTTTCAATTCTTAGATTGCATTTCATAAGTAGTACACAAGATTCGTGTCCGATCTGTATGCGATATACAACGGCTCGTTTTCGACTCGTCTTTGTATATCGCATACAGATCGGCAGCTCCGGCAATTGTATATGTATGACTAAAACCTTTTAGTATCAACCTACTAGTGGTCTATCACGAATCCTGCATAATGCTTTCCTTTGAAAAAAAAAAGCACATAATTTTGATGTTTTGTGAATTAATTTTGACTTGAAGAGCGCGCGCATCTGACGCCATCACACGATTCTTCAGTTTGAATGAGAAAGCCAGATTTTTAAATTTTAAGCTTAGAAAAAATTGTTCTTGAACTTTTCTTAATTCCTCCGTCGTTCTAAAATGTATAGTAGTTTTAACACTAAAATTATGCTATTTTCAGCCGTTAAAATAAAAGTATTTAGGGAGAAAATGACAAAAACAGTGGAAAATTTCGATGTGTTTTGAATACATTTTGACTTGCCGTCACACGTCATTGAGCGCGCGCTCGGTATTTTCACTTTCGATTATCTGTCATTTTATCAAAATAAAACGATTGAAATGTTATTTTTCTTTCAAAATATGGCAAAGTTTGACCTACTAGTTGGTTTATACTAAAACAATTAGACCTCTCGCCCTCATGGTCCACGAGTCAATAGCCCATTTGGCCTCCGGCCTCATGGGCTATGACTCGTAGACCATTCAGGCTGCGGGTCTAATTGTTAACTAGTTCACAGTGTTAATTTTGACGATGTAATCTGCCAATAAACCATTTAAACAATCTTGAAGTTAGTTTATTTATTGTTATATGGATCTACGTAGTTAGGGACTGCGCAATAATTATCAGGAGGGGGGTTGAGAAGAGGGGGGGGGCTTAATCTAAAGTTATGTCTTGGAAGAGGGGGGCCAACGTCCAAAACTAATCAGTGAAGGAGGGGGGGGGGGGGTACTTTAATTTGAAACTGATTCTGACGTTGAACCTGGGTATGTTGAAGAGAACTTTGAAGTCTTATTTGTTGCTGACGAAGACGTCCTCGTCAATGTTGGTTAGATAATTATCTGGCGATCTTGATAAAACCCTTTTCTCGTAATTATTCAGCAGTCTTCTCAATTTGAACGAAGGGTGTGTGTGTGTGTGGGGGGGGGGGGGGGGTACAGTCTATTTTTTTCTGCTATGGTAGGGGGGCAAGGCGTAATTATATTCTATATTTGTGAGGGGGGTAGTAATTAACTTTTTCGATTTTTTCGCTCATTTCTCACCCCCCCCCCCCCCCCCCCCCCCTGATAATTATTGCGCAGTCCCTTAACTTAATAGAATGAGATGGTTAAGAAACTCATCCTTTCATCTTTTTGTTCACTTTTTCGAATGATGCGGTATTCAGGATTCCAAATTCAGTTTTTATCTTATTTCCTGATTCCTTTACATTGGGTGAGTAACCGTGCACTAGACAAAATAATTCTTACATCAACCAATGAATCGAATACGTTTTGGTCAGTTATAGGACCGTCAAGTAAAATTATTTATTAAAAACAAATGAATTTAAAACAAAAGAGTGTGCACATCTAGCTTTTGGAGTTTTGATTTGCCGAGTTTCATAACCAGTTATTACTCAGTCCGAATCAGTCTTTGATTGTATAATATATATAAGCCCTGCTCGATATCTTTTGGAGATTTTGCACCCCTACTAGTTCCCCCATCAAAATGCATGCCCTAATCAACGACATATTCTTTTTTTGTTGTAAAATTGAGGGGCCATTTTTTTCTTCAGCAATAAAATGGGTGGGCCAGAATTGTTAACAAGAGTTACTTAGGGGCATCATCCACCTCCCCACCCTGATAAAAAACGCCTTATCTGATTAATAAAATGAACGCCCGTAACTGTTAAAAGAATTAACGCCCCTATAACTGTTAAAAAATGAACGCCCCTAACTCTTAAAATATTAACGGTATAGGTAAAAAGAAAGTTGAAAACAAATGCAGTCAATCTCCAATTGTATTAATGTCCATTAGAATATGAATGGTTTGTTTAACATCCCCAGAGTGTCAATATCGTTATAAAAGTTTTAAGTGAGCACGTGACTACTGCCATATTGGCCGTATTCATTTTAAACACCTGCTTTGATAATAACACTTTAGGGTATTCGGTTATATTACACGGCTGATCCGGCCTAGTGGAGGTTTGTCGCATACTATAAGTGGACTCGACGACGCCACAGTGCAGAGTGATGTCACCCTTCATAGCTTTACTGGTGTACCAACTTTGTTTCTACAAACGTTTGGGTAAGTAGCATTGATATATGGATCCTTTCTTGTTGTAATAAGCTGCAAAGTGAATGTTTAAATTTAAATTCTAAGTTTTACGAGTACAAGCTAGTTTCAGATTTTTTAGAGTGGAGATCTGTGAGGAGGAAGAAATACGCGCCATTCAAAGAATTCAAAAAAGGCTGGGAGATGGTAGAAATCCCAGGAAAAAATGTGGAGAATGAAGAGATGCACGTAAAATTGTGTCTAGGGAGATGGATCGAAGAACGCGCTTTGAAATTAAGTCATTTTTTCCATAGGATTACAGAAATTCATAGAACACAAGAACGGTCCCGGAACTCTTGTAAAGAATTACATGATTCACAAAATTACTTCGTGTTTTCATTTAATGTTAAATATTGATAACTCAAAAATATAACAATACTTCCTCAAAATATAGTCTAGTCAGGACAAGGCATAATATAAACTAAAGGAAAAAGTAAAATTCAAACTTTTATTTCATTAAAGATTGAAATATTTTAGTATAATTCCCATCTTAATTTGAAGAATTTGTCTTTTGGTAACAACATAACGATTTTTTAGTTGTCATGGATACACCTCGACATTTATTAGTTGTTATTCATATTAATGTTTTCTTAAATACAGAATAAATAATGAATACTACTGTTATATTTAGCCTATTTACTAAAACACTGCCTACACTGTTTAAAGTAACTACAGCTTTGGCCTCCAACATATAATAGCAAGATATTTGATCTCGTAATGTTCAAATCAGGTGCTAGTTCGTACATGATACTGAACTCGTCAAAATCTACCAATATTTCTGTATTTTTGATATGCTGTTCTATTGATTTGTGTCGTTTTCAATAAAAGATCAACTACATGAATATCAAATGAAGGCTATTCTATAGCTGCTCCGTGTATTCATTAATATTCAGATACATTATAAAATGTTCCATATTGTTAAAAAATGATGGCTTCTGTTGGCAAAAATATCCTGCATAGATTTTAATTAAAAAAGTATTCCAAATCGATACTCGCAACGTTTTAATCACGACCTCCTCAAAGCTTCATTTGCTTGATTTTGATGTAATGTTTAAAGTCCGACAATGAGGACTGGACGGGATTTCAAGTCCGCGCAATTAGTTCCAGTCCGAGGCGCAGCCGAACGACTTCTGAAACTCAATAATTATTTGGGAGGAATCTTCGTCTATATAGATATTTAGCCATTTTATTATAATGAAACTATTATCTGATAGTTATGCATGCATGGATAATTTCTATAACAGTTTAAAACATTCCGTTCTGGTCAAGGAATTAGCTTGTGGCTTAATGGTAAACAATAGGAATTAGTAAGTTAGTGGTTAGAAGTTCGAGTCTCGGTACTGGTTACCATGAAAATATTTCAAATGTCTTTTAATCCTTTAAAAAGTAAAGTTAAATAAGGAACTATGTTTTTTCTGGGCTAATATTTCTAAGTGTCACTATATAAAGCGTTACCAAAGTATATTAAATCATTTCCAAGTACAGAGGACTTGGAAATGATTTCAAAGTACGGAGGACTTTGAAATGATTTCAAAGTACTTTGGAGCGGACTTTGAAATGATTTCAAAGTACTTTGGAGCGGACTTTCAAAGTTCATCATGTGATCTAATTTGAGACACCTGATTGGCTGATTACCTCATGAATTATTAATAAGTTTGAGAAGGTAATTTTTCAACTTTAATCAATTCGAATGAATGAAAAAGAAACAATAGATTCAAGTCGAGGCTGAAGAGGACGAATCTATACATCTATTGGATGTTACCCACTTCAGCCTCGATTCGAATCTATATTTATAATCACTGAAGCGAATCCGGAAAAGGTATTTTGTTTATCTTTACTCCAAATATCTCGATTCAGATGCATTAAAAATACTTCAAGATATTGCTAAAGAATGTCGACTGGTGGCAGAAATATCCCGCATAGGTTTTAATTTAAAAAGTATTTCAAATCGATACTCGAAACGTTCTTATAATGAGAGTTTCCTCTGCTTGCTTTGGATGGATATTTCTTAAAGCAATCCATGAAACAATTGATTCATTTAAGTTAAGGCCGTCTTTACGAAGAAAATTTCAGATGCATAGCACGCTAACATATGCATGATCATAATCAAAATACTTTTCCGTGATCAATTCTAGCAGCTGACACCTGCCCTAAGAACATAGTGTTATCAGACGAAATGCATGGTAAAGCTCTGGTCAACCATACCTTTCAAACCGTGTCAGTCATCGACAATGATGGATGTCAACTCTATTGTTTCATGGACGATCGCTGCATCTCGTACAACTTTTACCAACAACTGGAGATCTGTAATCTGAGTAGTTCGGACCACATCATGCACCCTGGTCACTTGGTGAACACACCCAATGCTCTCTACTACAGAGTAAAGGTAATGTCAGATGTATGATGATGATTGTAAGGTTGCCACACAGTAAACGGCAATCGTCCCCTTTACTGTTCCCCACGCCACGCTATCTTGCAAATTGAGGTTACTGACGTTTCGAGCTTTTGCCCTTTGTAAAGGCATAAATAATTATTATAATAAACATTAGGTAGAAATAATGTTCTTTGTATAATTTCCGTGCAGAACAATTGTGATTGCATAAGTGGGAATGTGGCGTCTTGCACTATCAAGGGCGGTACCCATCAATGTCATTGTAAACCTGGGTTTACAGGGAAACAATGTGAGACAAGTAAGTCCAAAATTTGACAAGTGCCTTTAATTAGGACACCAATTATTAAGTAACCTTTTTTATGTCATGCTATACTATATTTAAGTGACGTTTGATATAATCGATTCCACGAGTTACGTGTAAATGAAGTTAATTGTAAATGACCAAGTATTAAATGATTTGTAGACTGACTTCATGTCACACTTATTTTGTGACTATATATACATACATACATATACTTTATTGAAATCTCCCCATAGGGCTTTTCGGAATCAGTTTACAATTTGAAAAAATAAAATATATAAATATCAAATAGGTGTTAAGATACTATTTACAATCTATCTACAAGTTTGGATTTATAATGTACTGTAAATTGTTTTAAGTTTAATTCTTTCAATTCTTTATCGATTGTGTTCAATATTTTGGTGGCCCTAAATTTGAATGTCCTTTGGTCAGTAGTTGTTCTATACAAAGGAGTTTCCAACAGATCGCAATTTCTTGTGCGGCGGTTATGGATCTCCGATCGCTTGCACAGTTTATTGTTGAGGTAGTCAGGAGCAAGATTGTTGAGGCATTTAAATGCCATTACTGCATCTTTATAGTGGAGTTGTTGTTTCACGGGTAGCCATTGGAGTTGTTGTAATAAAGTACTAACATGGTCATATTTCTTTGTGTTTGTAACAATCTTGCAAGCAAAGTTTTGTACTTGTTGGAGTTTCGTCAGGTTTTTGGCAGAAGTATTGGACCATACAGAGGAGCAGTAATATAACTTGCTGAAAACCAGTGATTTAATTATGACCAGAAGTGTTTTAGTGTCAAAGCTATTTTTCACACGGTTGATCTGACAGAGTTTAGACATGCAGGATGAAACTAGGTTTGAAATATGGCAATCGTAGGTAAGATGTGGGTCTAAAGTTACGCCCACGTCTTTGGCTGTAGTTGATGGTTCGAGAGTCTTGCCCAAAAAGGACAAGGAAAAGTTGGTAGACAGACGATGCATTAGCTTATGGGATCCAAACACAAGAAACTTAGTTTTGTCTGGATTGATAAGTAGGGCGTTCTGGCAACACCACTTAGCGACTTTTGATAGGTCTTCTTCGAGTTTCTTGATGGTCAAGTCTGTGTCAGTTGATGTAAAGGCGAGATATAACTTGGAGTCGTCTACGTATGATTCCAACTGGCCTCCGTGGAATGGTATTTTCTGTTACCACTTTGATGAGGAGTTAGGCACTGATTTTTGGCAAGGTAGGCACCGAATTGCTCAAGGACAATTTTTTTCACATACCTTTGATGCCACAGCCAAAAGAGATAATGGTCGATTGTTCGATGGTAGTTCGTGATCGCCTTCTTTTAAAAGTGGGATGACCTCTGCTTCTTTCCAGCTGTCGGGGAAAATAGAAGTACGAAGAGAACAGTTAATTATTTCGGTCAAAGGGCCTAAAATGACGGGAAGGCAATCCTTTAGCACTTTAGTGTGTACTTTGTCGGGGCCTGGTGATTTGTTTGATGGCAGCGAGCTAATAATTCGACGCACATATCCTCAACAGTAACCTGTCTAAAGTTAAAGAGTCCATCAGGGGGACAGCAAATAGATGGTGAAGGATGGTCAGACAAGTTGATGTTGTTTTCTTCATCGAGCTTTAAGGAAGCATCAGCAGCACTCTTGCCAACGGACGTGAAGTACTGATTGAAATCATTTTCGACTATCTTTAGATCTTTATTGTAGGTTTGTATGATCTTTTCTTTGGACGGAATGGCGCGATTTATTATCTTCCAGAGTGAGCCTGGGTTTTCCTTGTGTTGGTGAACTTGATCAAAGGTGTAGTTTCTTTCAGCATTTTTAAGCGCAGCTTTAACTGAATTCCGGGATTTCTTATAGTTATTCCAGTCGGTAGGATCACGTGTTTGGAGAAAACGATGGTGAAGAGCGTCTTTGTTCTTCATTAGTTCTTTCATTTCTTGTATAACGAAAGGGCAAGGTCTGTTTCGAACTTTAATGGTCTTCAACGGAGCGTGTTGTTTGTTGATAACAAACGCAAGTTATTTTTTGACATTTGCATTTATATATAGATATACGGAGAAGTAACAAAGCTTGATTTAAGCCATAACCTGTAAAACATAGACTTGTTATTGTTATTCTATTTCAAACATCGAAATTCGGCTCGTTTGCTTGTTTTTCTTATAGAAGCAAAATCACCCAGGCGTTCCTCACCGCGCGTTGTCGTGCGTCGTAGGATGCGCGCGAGAAAATGAAAGTTATATTTCGGGTGTCAACCATGTTATTCAGCAACTAACAATAGGGAATGTGTCGCCGATCATCAGTCCAAAATATATACTGCTTTCTGCGGGATCAGAGTTAAATAAGTAAACGCGAGTCGATATTCGATCTAACAATTTACTCGTCATTTTCACAATGACTCGTCTTCACATGTTATCCAAAATAATGACAACGCCAATCATCGTCAGTCTCGTCAATCACATCACAAATAAAAACAAGTTTTCATTTCAATCGATATTTATTCGTTCGTATTAGCCTTCGGTCAGCGATCGTTGCTCATGCGCTGTCATGCAATACTAGGATCACCAGGGACCTGACCCTCCAATTTGAGGACCAAGACGACGACGACGAAGAACCGTTTGTATTTTTAGACTCGAGCTACCACAGTTACTAGATAATCTCCTTTTGAAGAAACTCAATTATCAGTCAATGATTACTAAAATCAAAAACCTATTTAGATGTTGGAAATGGAGAGGCCTTACCATACTGGGTAAAATTCAAGTTATTAAATCTTTTGCTATCCCAAAGATTTTATATTGTGCATCGCTAGTCTCAGTTGATCAATCAACCATAAAAGAAATAAACAGTCTCCTATACGATTTCATATGGAACGGAAAAGACAGAGTTAAACGGCGCGCACTTATTAACGATTTCGAGAACGGAGGTTTAAGAATGCCAGATGTGGAGTCTGCAATTCTTTCCCAACGTATTATGTGTATTAAAAAATATTTAGTGGAACCCCGCTGTACATGGAAAGTTTGCCTTGACTATTACCTTGATAGGGTAGGCGGCGGATTTCTTTTCAAGTGTAACTATGACCCTGCCAAACTTCCCTTGCAGCTTCCTAGCTTTTACGAGGCTTGCATCAAAGTATGGTCTGAGCTTAATAAATCCGAGACTAATACTATCGAGGAAGTCTCGAACGAGATAATTTGGAATAATAGGTTTATTTGTATTGATAAATATTCCGTATTCAATAGGGGTATAATGTCTAAGGGTGTTTGTAAAATTGGAGACCTTTATAATCAGTGCGATGGATTAGATCTACCTTTATTAAACAGACTCTCACAAATAGAACGCCTAACGATCAATGGGGTGCTTCACTCCATTCCACCAAAATGGCGAATACTAATTAAGAATTATCAATTGCCTCTCTCATATTTATTAAAACCATTAAGTTCGTCATTTTTCCTCCGCATTAAAGATGAACAGGTTCCCCTGGCAAAGATCACGTCGAAACAAGTTTATTGGTTATTTATTTCTCGTCGATGTACCCCTCCCTCTGCAAAAACAACTTATGAAAACAACTTTAAGCTTGATATTGATTGGCGCGAAGTATATACCCTACCTGCCAAGTGTTGTCTCGACACCAAGACCCGGGAGTTTCAATTTAAAGTTTTGCATCGGATTGTATTCACTAAGAAACTATTGTACAAAATTGGAAAGTCTGACTCTCCTCTCTGCTCCTTCTGCGGCAATCAAGATGAAACCATTGAACACCTGTTTACTGAATGTGTAGAAGTTATTACCTTCTGGAATTCGTTACTAGAATGGCTAATGACTTATAACATAATATTAGAAGACTTGAATGAAATGGACATTATTCTTGGTGCTTATACACTAAATGATGACAAAATTTTAATAAATCATATTTTAATATTAGCAAAGTATTTCATTTATAAATGCAGCATAAAGAATATACTCCCTTCACTTTCCTTTTTCTTGCCGAAAATTAAATATACTTATGACTTAGAATTTAGGATAGCTAAAAATAGAAACAAATTATCATACCATTACAATAAATGGAACAAACTCCTTCCTAATATTTATAAAACGTACTAGCAAAATGGAAATATATACATGGATATATGCATGCATATGTGTACTTACACGTATGTAGATGTAGATGTACTCATGTATTTATTTATGCCTATTTATACCTTACTTTCTTCCCCTGTAAATGTAATGTAATGCAGTGTAGAGTAGTGTAATGTAATGTAATGTAGTGTAGTGTAATGTAATGTAATTCAGATTAAGTATCTGTATTATTTATTTATGTAAATTGTTGGAATTTATTCAATAAAAAAATTAAAAAAAAAAAACTAGTAGAGGGGGAGGGTAAGTAATGTTGTAAGGCCGATAATGAGGACTGGATTGAATTATGTCATACAAATAAATATAATGCTATATGACTTGAACTCATCCTCGGGAACCCAGGGGTGATCTTCTGTCGCACGTTCTCGCTCCTACAACAAATACCCCTGGGAACGTAGTATTAGTTATAACGGGGTATTTATTTTGGGAGCGAGAAACGAGTGACAGAAGATTACCCATGGGTTCCCGAGGATGACTTGAACTGGGACTTGAACTGAAAATTTCAGTAATAATAATAATAATAATAATAATAATAATAATAATAATAATAATAATAATAATAATAATAATAATAATAATAATAATAATAATAATAATAATAATAATAATAATAATAATAATAATAATTCTATAAGGCTAATATAGATATAATACAGTCATTAATTAATTAATGTTTAAATATTGCCACATATCTAGAACTTAGAAAACTGACTATTCCTATGTAATTTTGGATGCTGAGTTTAAATTTGCGCGTTATTACTCCTCAAAATGAATTTCAGGGGGGTTAATTTCAATTTCAAATTTTCTTCGAGCTTTGCTCGCATCATGCCGAAGCGAAATTTTGACCGAAACATGTAGACCCAATAGATTTGTTGACTAACTATACTTTGGCAAAGAAACTATCTCCCTGTGACTCCTGTAAGATGCTTTAAAAAAAAAACGTCCTTTTTAGGAGGGGGACTGGGAACGAATTACCTTAAAATACCCCTTAACACCATCCATCGAAAACATTTTCACTACCCGCGACTCATATTTGTGACCGACTCATGCTAAGGAATCAGGAAATCAAGCAAAAATTCTGATATCTTCAATATGTTGTCTGTTATTAAATTAAATGCTCATTCCTGCATTGCATGCTGGGAAATTCTGTAAAAAATGGAAAGGGGATAGCCCTTTTTTTTATATTTTATCTTTTTATTAAGTGTCAAGCCACTCTCTCCTACTAAGAAAATTTTGCGTTTGTACGTTTGCTCGGGATTTTTTTTTTCAAAATCGCTTTTAATCTTCCAACTGATTTAATAGAACTTGAAAAGGCCATATTAAGAATATTTTTGTTTAGAGACCGCATGCTCACGATAAATTAGTAAACAAAAGCAATTAATAAAAAAATAAGCATTTTAGTAATGTATTTACTAATTTACTAATGCTTTATTCTATTTTGTCCTCATGGTGTAAAGTTGATAATTCTTCAAGCTTTAATTATAAAGAAGCATTCTTTTGAAAATCTCCTTATCCAAAGCAAATTAACACAAAACAAATCAACACAAACTGTGTAAAATGTCTTTTTTAAAAGGACCAGCTCTATTTGCATTGATCTCAGAGTGGTCGTTAACGAGAGTTTTGAGTGTAAAGAGTTTTGATGATGAAGCAAACCTCTATATTAGCCTTTGCGGTATAAGCTTGTAATAATAATAATAATAATAATAATAATAATAATAATAATAATAATAATAATAATAATAATAATAATAATAATAATAATAATAATAATAATAATAATAGTAATAATAATAATAATAATAATAATAATAATAATAATAATAATAATAATAATATTTATAATTATAATAATTCTAATAATGACTTTATTTATAAAGCGCATTTTCCAAAATGCCCAAATGCGCTTGTCTCGTTAGACAAGTTAATTAATTACAATAATATCAAAATATAGTTACAACTGGATTATACTTATAACTATAAATTACAAATTAAATGCAATCTTAAATATAAATAAGTCTTAAACTTAGATTTAAATGTAATTATTGTGGGACTGTCCTTAATTTAGATTGGAAGCTTGTTCCACAACATGGGAGCACATACAGAAAATGATCTTAAGCCATAACATTTCAGATTATATATGTTGGTTGCTCTAATAATAGCTAATTCAAGCACTCGGACTTACTCCGGTATCGTACTTACTCCGGTATCAAGTATCTGCAAGTGATCAAAATCGCGCCATCGGGTTGGCGAATTACCTCATGAATAATTAATGAGACTTTGAATGTATTTTCTATTCAGTCAAAGTTCCTCATTGCAAAAGTGTACCTCTTGGAATGCAAAGCAAAGCTATCCCTGACTCCAAGATCAACGCCTCTACGTGCTTGTATTGGGTCAAACCATCCAATGCAAGACTTCACATGTATTCAATTGGATGGCTACCCCAGGGGAATAGAATTGGGGAATGGTTACAAGTGGATCTCAGTAAAGTTATCACCATAACTGGTATCGCTATACAAGGCAGTAAGAAACGTGACTATTGGGTAAAAAGCTACAGCCTGCAGTATAGCTTAGATGGAAGTACTTTCCATAAGTATCAAGCAGGCAAGTGTCTTATGTATATACAGTCCCGGTAGTTGATATAGCACGTGATAGATTATTTTGCATAAGAACTAAAACCTAGCCTTCTGCGCAGACGCATTTATGTTCTAGTCTCTAGTTCCATCCCGTCCCAAACAAAAAGTCCTATAGGTGGACGACTTACAGTGACTTATATTTTTATGGTTTTGCCAACCAACCATTGTTATTAGAACAAAGTAAATTAAGAAATCTATTATGAAACTATATAGACGAAATATCGAAGAAATTTTCTGAATATATAAGCTTAAGGTTTCGTGTACAAAACAAGTCCTTTGTTATATTGTGAAGCTATAATTAATTTACACTTTTGTATTTTTGTTACATTTTGAGAAAACGCGATGAAAGTCGATAGGGCTCTCCATAATAAGTCAAAAAAGTTGCTCATAATTTTCCCAAAAAGTTGCTAAAAAAAAAAAAAGTTGTTTAAAAGTTTCTCAAAAATCGAAAATTTGCTCAAACGTTGCTCGAAAACATTTTGACGTTTCTTATCAATTTGATGATTTCATAGCATACAATTCTGTCAGCTTTAATAATATAACTTGTTAACATAAATTTACAATATTTTCGTGGTATTTGCAGAAACGTTTTTGTTTTTACAACCGCTAACGACCCGGTTTGTATTTACAAATTACCACACGAGGACCCCTGCTTCACAAAGTGTATTCAAACTGACAGTATTTGAATCATTAGAGTAAAAAAAAATGTTCTAATTGCGCCTGTTAATTATAATTTGATTGAATTCATATAAAAAAAAAAAAAATATGCTTGAAAGTAAAAAAAAGCCAAGCAACTTGTGGACAGCCCTAAAAGTCGTAGTCCAAGTAGTAGGGGTGATGTGCACTCCTTTTAGGCTTGAAAATCCCTCCTACCCATGTGATTCCGGCTCCACCCCGACACAGTATATCAATAGTTAGGTTGATATGTGCTCATAGTATTGTTATTTCGGTAGAACTAGTATAATAGTCTGATACTTATATTCTACTTCCAACAGGCAAGGTTTTTGATGCTAATGTTGACAGAAACTCGGTGGTGAAGCATGACCTCAATCCTACCATCCATGCTCAGTACATCAGGCTCTATCCAAAGAGCTGTTACTTTTGGATATCAATAAGAATGGAACTGTACGGCTGCAAATAAGGTATTATTACTATTTAATTAAAAAATCAATATGTTAATTAAGCGACATGTCGTATTATACAGCAATCATACAACCCATTTGTGGCGTAACGTCCCGTGCGGACGTTTATCAGAGAAATAAGCGTTCTTCGATCTTTTAATTAAAAAATGAAGTGGCTGGATAATTATGAGCCTCAAAAATCCAGTCTACAAAAATATAAATACTGAACGATGACAATCAATGTGTAAAGTATATGACAAACTATATTTTCATCATTGTTTTAGTGATTCCATGTACGAAAGGACAAAGGACAAGTAAAGACAACTAATGATGAAAAAAATAAATGGAAACTAGCGAGTAAACTAGTATAGGCTGCGTCGGTGTTTGATATAAATGATAGGTAATATAATGAAATTTGTAACACAGTAAAAAATGTTGAATTAACTTTACTGCCGTTTCGAGCTGTAGCCCTTCGTCGGAGTAAAAGAGAAACGTCAGTAAAGTTAATTCAACATTTTTTACGGTGTTAGAAGTTTCATTATATTACCTATCGTTTAATGATAAAAAAACTAATAATATAGTATGTAATTAGAAAGTAAATTTTGTTACAGTAAAACTAACTTAAAAAAAAAATACCGCATTAGTAGTGTTATAGGGGCAGCACGCTCCTGCCATTTTTAATGAGTAATCCATGAGTAATGAGTAATCCATGAGTAAATCATGAGTACAATAGACTGTAACGTAATGGTGAATTTCATGAGTACAATGGTGAAATCCATGAGTACAATAGACTGTGAATTTCATGAGTACAATAGTGAATGTCATGAGTACAATAGACTGTGACGTAATGGTGAATTTTATGAGTACAATAGACAGTGACGATTATATTTTATAAATCACTGAAACGAATCTCTCTATTTTAATTCATTATTTCGTTAAGTAAGTTATATTCTTTACAGGACATTTTCAAGGAATATATCATACACTGTTCTAGTTCCACTACATTTTTAGTCAATCGTACATTCCTTAGAATCTGACACCACTTGTAGTGATTGTTTTCTGTTGAATCCTCCTTGTTACACCACAACGGACATATTTGAAATGGAAAACCAAACGATTCCATGATGTAAGTGTATAAAAGTCGAACTGTTCTTCCATTACCATCGCCAAAAGGGTGGAGTTGTAAAAACTCATATATAAACCATGCTGTTAGCTGAAGTACTTCTTCTACAGTTTTCATTTTGTTTATTGTTTTAAGGCATTTCACAGTCAACCAGCGCCGGTTATATTTATCATTGAACATCTGCATTTTATCTTCCATATTAGAGGGATTAGAATAAAAATGAATTTCTCCCTCAAACTCTACTACTCGAATTTTATCACTGTACTTTCCCACTGTACATATATGACTACGATGATTCATCAGTATCTTGTGCACATCACGTGTAACATTATTGTCCATTAACCCAGCATCGTCACATTGACTCAATTGGTGAAGATAACCATAAGCTTTCACAAAACCCAAAGCTTCTTGGTACACTAAACTTGCTCCTTCTGTGGATTCATCTCGAAACATACATTCTACCTCAAAACTTATAAACGATTCCCAAATTTTCTTGACTCATTGATCGAACCACATAAAGCTTCAGCAACTCCTCGTGGATTTTAGGTTTAACGTTATTTCTTTGATGCTTTAAGCAGATATCTATAAACATAATCAACCAATCTTTCGAAATTATGATGATAAAATCTCTGTGCTGTGTGTTTTTATTAGTTATTCAAGCTGATCATGTTCACATAGCTTGCGTAGTATTGTATCGAGGAGGGAGGAAAAAAACTGATCTGAATCTCTTTATTAAAATAAGAATTACATTTATCAATGATAGCAAAGTTTATTTATTTAATGAAACTATTCATTTGTATTTTTTTATGAAAAAGTGAATAAAACCGCGTTTGTTTTCCTTACAATGGTGATACCTGGTCCCATAATAAAGCATAACCCTCTGCTTATAAGGGAGGCTAGCTAGCATCCGAAGCAGAGCCATCCCAAATAACTCGCAAATAAGGTAGCATGTCTCAATCCCACTATGACGAAGATGAATCAAGTGCTGACAGCATGGCGAGTAGTGCTCAAGAAAGTATTGAGGATAGCAGCGAGGATAGTGCTTACTCAAGTCAGTTTGATTCTACTGAAGATGAGAAAGAGGATGTTTGGGCGACAATGCAACACAAGGCAATGGAAAGGCATCAGCAAGATTTGGAAGTGATGATGCAGAAATATAAACAAAACGGCAATAGTGATGAAGTAGCACAAGCCAAAGCCAATAATGCTTTGTTGCCTACATACAGAAAAGAGCTGAGGGAGGTTCTACACGAACAACTGAGATGGATGCATCATCTGAGAAGAGATCCTACTTATAAAAAGATCATGGCCACAAAGCAAAACCTTATGGATAATAATGACTACAGCTGGGAGGAAGCAACTGAATCAGCAATACATCAAAGGAAATTTCTACTTAACAAACTATTTGTACAGGAAGAAATTCCAAAACAAAGTTTAATCAACTACGAAACTTATAATTCTTATACTCGTTAGTGTTAGATGTAATTGCTATTTGAAAATAAAATTTTCGGTTTAATAAAATGAGTTTATAATTTATGTTTTTGTTTCATTAAATTTTTATTTCATCTTATTCTACTTTGATCATGTGCAACCGTTGCGACCGGGCCAAAATAAATAAGAGAGAGAGAGGAGAGAGCGAGAGTACAAATAAAGCCCATAGGGCCATCGGGCCGGTTCGGGCTAGTTCGGGCCGGTTCAGGCTAGTTTGGGCCAGTTCGGGCTGATTCGGGCCGTCGCGGGCCTCTTTTTCGGGCCGCCATATATACAAATTAATATTGCAAAAAGAGATCATTTTCTATGAAACATTGGTCAAGTCAAGAGCTCAGCATGGGTCGCACGAGGCGAAACTGTCCTGTGTTTGGATGTGGAAGCACTAACCTTGCTCGACTGGCAAATCATCTCGATCAAGTTCATCAAATGGATATCGAAGAGCGCGCTAAATGGTTAAAATGGAGTAAACTTGAAGTATGCATTCCTTTAAAGAATTATGATGAAACTGGAACAGAGGATAAAATACCAAATTTACAAAAATCGTTAGCACGACTTCTCAAACACCAGGAAGAGATGGAGAGAAACTTTTATGAATATATAATAACACATGGAAACTCTATGAATAGAAATAAGCGCAAGGGAGATGAAGCCACCTCAAAAGTATCTACAAAAAGAAGAAAATATGCATGTAAACGTAATTGGTTGGAGTTTAAATCATTGTAACTACGTACGAATCATAGTGATAATAAAGAAATTGATTTTTGTGAGATTCATATTTAGCTTTTATCACCATTGTAAGGAAAACAAACGCGGTTTTATTCACTTTTTCATAAAAAAATACAAATGAATAGTTTCATTAAATAAATACACTTTGCTATCATTGATAAATGTAATTCTTATTTTAATATACAGATTCAGATCAGTTTTTTTTCCTCCCTCCTCGATACAATACTACGCAAGCTTTGTGAACATGTTCAGCTTGAATAACTAATAAAAACACACAGCACAGAGATTTTATCATCATAATTTCGAAAGATTGGTTGATTATGTTTATAGATATCTGCTTAAAGCATCAAAGAAATAACGTTAAACCTAAAATCCACGAGGAGTTGCTGAAGCGTTATGTGGTTCGATCAATGAGTCAAGAAAATTTGGGAATCGTTTATAAGTTTTGAGGTAGAATGTATGTTTCGAGATGAATCCACAGAAGGAGCAAGTTTAGTGTACCAAGAAGCTTTGGGTTTTGTGAAAGCTTATGGTTATCTTCACCAATTGAGTCAATGTGACGATGCTGGGTTGATGGACAATAATGTTACACGTGATGTGCACAAGATACTGATGAATCATCGTAGTCATATATGTACAGTGGGAAAGTACAGTGATAAAATTCGAGTGGTAGAGTTTGAGGGAGAAATTCATTTTTATTCTAATCCCTCTAATATGGAAGAAAAAATGCAGATGTTCAATGATAAATATAACCGGCGCTGGTTGACTGTGAAATGCCTTAAAACAATAAACAAAATGAAAACTGTAGAAGAAGTACTTCAGCTAACAGCATGGTTTATATATGAGTTTTTACAACTCCACCCTTTTGGCGATGGTAATGGAAGAACAGTTCGACTTTTATACACTTACATCATGTAATCGTTTGGTTTTCCATTTCAAATATGTCCGTTGTGGTGTAACAAGGAGGATTCAACAGAAAACAATCACTACAAGTGGTGTCAGATTCTAAGAAATGTACGATTGACTAAAAATGTAGTGGAACTAGAACAGTGTATGATATATTCCTTGAAAATGTCCTGTAAAGAATATAACTTACTTAACGAAATAATGAATTAAAATAGAGAGATTCGTTTCAGTGATTTATAAAATATAATCGTCACTGTCTATTGTACTCATAAAATTCACCATTACGTCACAGTCTATTGTACTCATGACATTCACTATTGTACTCATGAAATTCACAGTCTATTGTACTCATGGATTTCACCATTGTACTCATGAAATTCACCATTACGTCACAGTCTATTGTACTCATGATTTACTCATGGATTACTCATTACTCATGGATTACTCATTAAAAATTGCAGGAGCGTGCGGCCCCTATAACACTACTCGCATTCAAATGATGAATTCATTTGAAATTTATAAAAGGCAAACAATATTAAAACACGCACATCGTCCTATAGATTATAGAAGTACAGAAAGGAATTATTGGCATACATCTAAAAACAAATAATCGAGGTGCTTACAATCATCACATTCGTCAAGAACATGGAGATTATTGTTGAGATTATATGGGTATACATCTAAAAAAACGAATAATCGAGGTGCTTACAATCATTACAGTCGTCAAAAAAATGGAGGTTATTGTTGAGAACGCAGGACATTGTAAGACTGAGAACATGACACTAAAAAGAGCTAAAAATTAACTTGTCTAAAACAACTTAATAAATAATCATCTTATAAGACGCGTAAAGACGGGTCAAAAGAATAATAATAATAATAATAATAATAATAATAATAATAATAATAATAATAATAATAATAATAATAATAATAATAATAATAATAATAATAATAATAATAATAATAATAATAATAATAATAATCAGGGGTGGATCTTAGGGGTGTAACTAGGTTAGGAGTGTAACTGGGTTAGTGCTATCCCTATAACTGTTCATAGTATAACAGGCTGTCATTATCATCATATCTATGTAGTTACTCCTGGGTTAGTGCTATCCCTATGACCGTTCATAGTATGACAGGCTATCACTATCATCATATCTATGTAGTTACTCCTGGGTTAGTGCTATCCCACCCACTACAACAGATAATAGTATGACAGGCTGACACTATCATAAAACCTAAATAATATAATAATAATAATAATATATTTGTATTTATATGGTACCTATTCCATATAGATGTACTCATATTCATATATATAATGTATATACCTATGGAGTTAATCCTGATCAACCAGTAATAACTATAGCATTTTTTTATTGATTAATCGTATTTTACAAAAACTGTTAACACAATAGTTGTACTTTAATTTTTAACCCTTTATAAACAATCGAAAGAATAGCACATTTATCTAATAAAGCTAGACTAAGTCTTGTAAAAATGCTTTACAATAATAATATAATAGTATTAGTTCATATCAAAACGCAGAGTTAGTTTGTCAACCATAGTCTATGGAAAAATGAATTTGAAATAAATGTTTTAGTATATCTAAATGGCACAAGCAAACAAACAATAAAATATAAACTTTACAAAGTCTATCTACATAATATATAATACATGTTGACAAGACATGAAGGAATCAGTCTTGTATAAAACTTATTTCAAATGCTTTAAATACAACTGAAGTTTTAAACTGTAAAAATGTCAACAACATATTACTGTATTAAAGTGAATAAAAAACTAGAGTTGAGCCTTAAGAGTGACTGTCAGTAAGAACCAGACAAATTCGAAATATCGTGGCAAAAGTCGATTCATCGATTTTGTTCATATTTTGCAGTTCGATACCCTATCATGTTATAAGAACTCCTGTGAACTTAGTTTTTAAAAATTTGTTTTCGTTTGGGAGAAATTTGAATTATTGTGCGAGAAGGCAATTATGCTAATTCGACGACTCTGTAATAGAGACCACTCGGCGATCTCGTGCACAAAATGCAAACAATATTTAACCTTTATAACCTAATAATCTTTAAATATGGTATCTCTATATGCCTCATAGCGTATTTCAGACTTGTAGCTCTAACGATGAATTTTTGTCAGAATTTTGTTCAGGACACAGTTTTCATGAGCTAAAAAATACCCTCAAAACAGCCGCGAATTAAACTATGTTCGATATAACGGAATAGTTTGATATTCACTGTGTGTGAAGTTAAGATAATTTCTTAAAATACTGCCGAAAAACATTGCTAGGTTTTTATGTTTTGAAGTTGTTACAGTCGATCTAAGTTGCCTAAAATGGCTGTTTTTTACGATCATTTTTGCATAATTAGCAACGATAATGAGCGTCAAAACAATAATACTATTTGCAACAATCTTGTATAAACCGTATTTAACATCAGCAATGAGTCAATTTGTATTCCTTATTGTAGTTAGAGCAATATTTATTCCAACTCGATGTAAATCATGCTTGATTTTCGGGGTTTTGATCGTTACCAAGGAAGCATTGCGTGACAACTGGTAAGATAATTATCATTCTCACGTGTACAAAGTGCTTGGCAGTATTCTAGCTAATACGTCTAATACCGGTAATGTAATATTTTGATTTCGTATTCTACACATTTGCTATAGCTGCCATGATTATAAAGTGCTTACATCCAGAAAGCATTCATGTATGTATAAAAGCAGCTCTAATAATTAGAAAATTGTGTTCGTAAATCAAAAGAACAGTAAATCTCCTATAGACCCTTTCATAAGTCCCTTAGTGTTGTGTTTTCCGTCGTTGACGTCAAACTTAATATTATTTTTGTTGAAATTTGTACAATATTCAAGAGATTGAGTGGTATCTCTTTTAAACGGTCTTAGGGACTTTTCAAAGTGGCCGCTTAATAGATGTTGGCCGATGAATAAAGGTCCGGCATAAATCTACATATCAAGGATTGAAATGGCAGGGTACGTTACTTATCGGTTTTTTTAATAAATCTGTGTCTTTTAAATAAAAGAAAATACATTAATTTTGAGCATTGCAGTTTAGACTTTCTCAAAGTCCGGGTTTTTTTTCGTATTGGTATCTCTCGTTTATCTACTCGCGACTCGTCAAAATAAAGAGTATTTAGTGAGGAAGAACGCCTAATAGTATAGAGGGTGACGCTTAATATAGGTACCACTGTTACAGAAATAACTTCAAAGGCGGGTCACGGCAGAAAAAGCAACACTTACCCTACTCCCGTGTGTCAAACAAAAACGATCATTTTTATTTTGTCGGAACGGTTATAGTTGCCTTGTTTGCGTAACGGTGATAGCAAAGGAACTATGTTTAATTCGTTTCTATTGACACCACACTGTCCATTGGATAGAGACTTAAATGAACAACAAGTTTACATGTTGTCCTTGTTGTTTTTCAGTCTAGCTTAGGCTCTGAACATGATTTATTAATTATTGGCTATCAATCAAATTCAATACTGGGCACTATTTAATAATACATTAGAAGGGGTGTCTGTATAACCCGGAACGTGCCCGGAACACCCCGGAACACCCCGGAACACCCCGGAACACCCCGGAACACCCCGGAACACCCCGGAACACCCCGGAACACCCCCGGAACACCCCCGGAACACCCCGGAACACCCCAGAAAAGTAAATATTTATAAAATTAAAAAAGAAAAAAGGGAAAAAAGAAAGAGAAAGAAAAAAATGAAAAAAATGAAAAAAAATTGAGATTTTTCACGTTGTAGTTTTGCAGAAAAAAAATATATATACAGCTCTGCACATTTTCACGTAACTATTGTATCTCATAATTAGGTCTATTGTTATATGCCGTTTTCGACGTCGTTGCCGTAGTGGTTACTTAAACTCCCTACTATTGTAGTTATCCCGCGTTCATTAGGCTAACGGTCTTAGAATACGGTCGTATTCACAATGTATTTCGTCGAAAATAACATTTCACTGGACTGAAAACAAATGAGAGTTTGTGAATACTAAAACCACACTAAGTGCATGTTTACATGGAGATAGGGTGACCCTAGGGGTAGGGCCAATAGATAGCCGTCCTTTACATGCAAAGAGACGAGGTAGGGTGACCCTAGGGATAGGGTTAGCATCTCAGGTAAATAAACAACAAAATGGCGGTTAAGAGTCATACTCTGTAAGAGTCAGACCTAGGCCGGCCAGGTAGGATCACCGATTTGCCCCAAATTCAGCATGTAGACTTGTTTTGGTGCCCTATAAACGAATCCAGTGGTTTGGGACGAAAAAAATTTTTTGTTCAAAAGTTAGGGGGGAGGGGTACTTTTGGGTCCTAAAACGATCGTCAAATAGCGCAAATCATCGGTATGTTTGGCGATTCATATCACTACAAGCATAAAAGTTTTCGAAACATTTTAATATACCAAACAAAGTATATTGTTTCTTCTATCGAAAACAGCTTTCAAATTTAAAAAAGAATTGTTTTCAAGTATCTCACAGACTCCGAAAAGAAAGGAATATGGCGGCGTTGCTGACTAACCGAAAATTTAGGGTTTTTTGATGGTCCAAAAATGGCCTTGGTATTTTAATTCAGAAGCTGTCCGTTATTTTGGGATAACTTCAATAATAGTTCTAAAGATTGCACAAATAAAAAATCTGGGCAAATTTAATGCGCGGCCTCACGATCACTCTGATTGTCAGTATTTCATCGATTTTCAATTAAAAATGCAAATTAGCCGTTGTTGGTTACTTGTGGTTTATATAATATGAATCGACTTTTTGAACAGTTTGTTCTTCCATACAGTACTTTTAGATTATACAAATCTCTTTACAATGAATACAATCTATTTGAGAACACTTTTTGACCGAAAAGCTAGTATTCAGACGTTTTGTTGGATATCGATAATTAGCATAATTAATGCTAAAATGTCGTGATCAACGGTGCGTATTAAACATTATTATTTCGGCCGAGCATTTTTATACATACTCTATTAACTATGATACAGATTGCAAAGCATTTATAATTAAATTTTTTCATATCTTAAATATCTCAACTATGTAGTTTTCAAGCAAAAGCAGTGTTTCACAAATTCAAGAATTGTATAGAAATTCAGGCGCATTTGATCATATACCCATGTTAATTTGGGCCTAATAAGTAATAAATTATTATTATAATGAAATGAACACAAATACTTTTTAAACGTACTTTCAAAGAAAGCTGTAATAAGGACGGCACAGATATAATATAATATATTACACAATCTCGAGGGGGAAAAATGTCCTGCACCAAAAAATTCCCCAACCCACCCCCATCAAATTTCTAATGGTCCGTGTCTAATTAAAGGTTTTTTTGTACAAAAAATATGAAGTTACCATATTTGATAATTAACGTAATTGGTTACTGATATAAAATTAAAGCCGATGTGAAAATACATTTTCACAGACTAACCGGCGGGCTGTTATTTAGTTGGTGAGAAATCCTCCGCTTTACTTGAAAATGTTTTTGTATTACATTAATATGAATTGAGCTGATTGCTATAGTTTATTATGAAATAGTCAAATCTCTTTAAAATACTATACTTCATGAACTTTAATTTGTCTGTATATGGCAACTTGCGTATTCGGATAGCTAGTGACAGATCCTTGCAGTAAGATTGGCAAGAACGAAGAATGCACATTACTGCATGCATAGTTATAATAAAGATGTAAGAAGACATCTGCGCAACTGCAATATTGCTGACAACCATATAAATACTGAAGTAGTTTTAATCTTTGCCAAGATCAGGCAAATAGTAAGACTTTCATGTCTTCTTGGATAAGTATGTTAACCCGGAGGTATAGGTCCCTTCTCTCCACACACCAAACACATTGTACAGGAGGGATGTATATAAAAGAACCCATACAACTATTTGACTAAGAGAAGGGCACTGAGCTCATGGCGGTGTGGGCTTACAATTCTAGCATTTAGATCCGCTTTGCGGTAGCAATGTCAACTGAAAGGTTGCTATAGTAAATGAGACCTCGTACTTAAATACAGCCACTAACAACCCCATGCATGGGCTTTGCCGAGTGCTTGGACTACATAGACGAAGAGTCCTTTTATAACAAACAGCACTATATTCAAGAGGAACAAACTTCTTTTGTTTATATACAGTTAATATATGTGTGTGTATATAATTGGAGGTATATTCTAGGTTTAAGAATACAGCTGATATATAATTATAATGACTGATGACATTTCCCTTTTTTGGTAAAAAAAATTCCAGTGTATTTCTTCATCAATTCGTAATCGTCAAAATTGTATGTAGCCTGATTTTCAGAACGGGCATGGGTAGTTTGGGGAAAAAGTGATAGCGTAGGATCCAGGCCCGCTCTGAAAATAAGGCTAAATTGTATGTTGTGTACTGTATATCTCATTTTTGTAATGTATTTTAGTTATAGTTGATATTTGAATAAACAATTATCCGGGGTAGTGTAGACTGGCCTGTGGTTTCTAATTACACTCATCAGAAGAAAAAAGAATGGAAAATTCAAGAAATATCTAGAATAGCGCAAAAGAATGATCACGCAGTATTAATTCACAAGTGGAAAAAGTGACCAGCAACCGCAGCCACTCAGCAGATATGGAAACCACTTAGTTCAGCAGTCACAGTTAGTGCAACAGCAAACCACTCATACTCTAGACGTGCTTACATCTAGATACAGATGATGGAAGTTATTCTACAGGTTAAATAATCAGAAGTTTATCGATCCTTTCTATATACGAATCACGGCTTTGTTTGAAACGCCTGCTACTATGCCAGGGACACCTTATATGCCCTTGTACCATATTTCAGTTTTGAGATACAGGATCCCTGTGGTGAGACATATTCTATATATTGATTTCCATCTTGTTACAACGTATTTGATTGGAAAATGAAAATATCTGTACAGAAACACTATTCTATTATAATATAATTGAAATACTTCTATTATTTCATATTTGACAAAATTAAACAGCTTGAACATATTTTTCCAATTGCGGGGTCCCTGTGGTGAGATGATGAAATCAAAGGATGTTCCACTAAAGGGATTTTTTGGGATTTTTAGCATATTGTTTAGGACACTTATCCTAACATAATTATAGAGAGAAAAGTTATATTGCAATTTGTTTGGACTCAAACCACAGATTCACTGGACTATAAGACGTATTAGTTATTAAAGTTCGTAGTACTTAAAATACGTATTAAAGCTTCACTCATTGATTTAATTCATGATATTGTGGAACACTGCTCTTGCTACATAGTTTAGAAATGTTAGATCTGAAAACGTTTAAAGTCATTGCTATCTGTATCTATAAAAATATCAATGTTTAATACGCACCGTTGATCACGACATTTTAGCATTAATTATGCTAATTTTCAATATCCAACAAAACGTCTGAATACTAACTTTTCGGTCAAAAAAATGTTCTCAAATAGATTGTATTCATTGTAAAGAGCTTTGTATAATCTAAAAGTACTGTATGGAAGAACAAACTGCTCAAAAAGTCGATTCATATTATATAAACCACAAGTAACCAACAACGGCTAATTTGCATTTTTAATTGAAAATCGATGAAATATCTGACAATCAGAGTGATCGTGAGACCGCGCATTAAATTTGCCCAGATTTTTTATTTGTGCAATCTTTAGAACTATTATTGAAGTTATCCCAAAATAACGGACAGCTTCTGAATTAAAATACCAAGGCCATTTTTGGACCATCAAAAAACCCTAAATTTTCGGTTAGTCAGCAACGCCGCCATATTCCTTTCTTTTCGGAGTCTGTGAGATACTTGAAAACAATTCTTTTTTAAATTTGAAAGCTGTTTTAGATAGAAGAAATAATATACTTTGTTTGATATATTAAAATGTTTTGAAAACTTTTATGCTTGTAGTAATATGAATCGCCAAACATACCGAAGATTTGCGCTATTTGACGATCGTTTTAGGACCCAAAAGTACCCCTCCCCCCTAACTTTTGAACAAAAAAATTTTTTTCGTCCCAAACCACTGGATTCGTTTATAGGGCACCAAAACAAGTCTACATGCTGAATTTTGGGCAAATCGGTGATCCAACCTGGCCACGACTTCTTGATTTGGTCTGATTCTTACAGACTACCACTCTTAAACGTTCTATTTGAGAGACGTGATGGTCTAGTGGTCAGGGGACCGAATTCCGGGCCTAATGGTCTAGGTTCGATTCCCGGCCCGGGCGATTACATTGTGTCCTTGGGCAAGACACTCTACTCTCTCAGTGCCTCGTCTTCTCGGATAAGGACGTAAAGCCGGAGGTCTGGTCTGCCTACACTCTAATCCTATATAAGGTGGACGTTAAAGATCCTGTTGTGCTATGTTCGCAAAGGGTAGGGGATTGTCTCCCGGTACAACAGTTAGGTCTCGGAGGCATTCACTAACCATACTCATGATTGTAAGCTGCTGGTTCACAGCAGTCCGATAAGTCCTCCACATACTGTAAAGCGCTATGTGCTTTGTAATAGCGCTATATAAATAAGTATATATTATATTATTATTATTATATTATTTTCGCTGTAAACTCTATATTCTTGTCTTTAGTATCCTTGGCTGTGGGATTTCAATGCTGTGGCTTATTATTATTATCAATGTTTATAGCTCAAACGGCATCCCCAAGAGCGAATTATACACCTAATCCAAAAAACGTTGTCTGGTCCGCCGCACAGACCTCGCGCCAAGACTGTGAAAGATATTGGTTATATCTAATCAGTAATTAATTTATTTGCATGTTCACACTCTAGTGTGGTACTTTTTTCAACGAAATAGTGTTGTGCCTACATCTATTTTCTTGTTTTATCACTCTCATCAAAAGATTCACTGTGTTTTCCTTCACGGTCTTGGCGCGAGGACTGTGCGGCGGACCCGACAACGTTTTTTGGATTAGGTGTATATCAAGCCGACAACCAGTACAGTATTGCGTAAGCGAGACTACGTGTTTGACTACTTTGAGCGATATTTGTGATGTTTGGAGCGTTCGTTGTCACAGGATCTCTAACATTTTATCCTTTTCCATTAGTTTTATCACTTTAATGCTCATTTACGATTACTTTTAACTGGAATCTTCGTAAATACTCGCCAGAACGATATAGCCCTCCCCCTAGGGTCACCCTACCTTGAGCGTTTACATGCAAAAAGCTGGCCCTCCTAGGAGGGTCACCCTACCTAGCTGATAGGGTAACACTACCCCTAGGGTCACCCTACCTGACATGTAAACACAACCATGGAATACAATAGAGTAGGGTGACCCTAGGGGTAGGGTGACCCTCCTAGGAGGGTGACCCTATCTCCATGTAAACAGACCCTTAGTGCACAGTACGGAACTTCATTACGTGCTAATGCAAACAACTCTGATTTGTTTTCAGTCCAGTGAAATGTCATTTTCGACGAAATACATTGTGAATACGACCGTAATCTAAGACCGTTAGCTAATGAACGCGGGATAACTACAATAGTAGGGAGTTTAAGTAACCAATTCGGAAACGACTTCGAAAACGGCATATAACAATAGACCTAATTATGAGATACAATAGTTACGTGAAAATGTGCAGAGCTGAAAAGATATTTATTCTGCAAAACTACAACGTGAAAAATCTCATTTTTTTTCCTTTTTGTTTTCCTTTTTTTTCTTTCTCTTTTTCTTTCTTTTCTTTTTTCCCTTTTTTCTTTTTTTAATTTTATAAATATTAACTTCTCTGGGGTGTTCCGGGGTGTTCCGGGAGTGTTCCGGGGGTGTTCCGGGGTGTTCCGGGGTGTTCCGGGTGTTCCGGGCACGTTCCGGGTTTTACAGACACCCCATTAGAAGTACTGTATTATTTGTTTATATAAGCATCGCATTATGTGACAAGTTGCTAAAATAAACTCGAACCTGTGTTTCGTTTCTTACAAAAGATATAAAATAAAACATTTATACTGGAGTCTCATTATATAATATTTTTTATGACTTCTATCAGATTCATTTTAGTATTTCAAAGGGCAGTTTCTAAAAGTCTTGCCATATCTATTTTTAGTAACACTCGCACGCGGATATAATTGGCTTTGTATAAACAAAACGTATAAACAAAACGATCAAAACCCCGAAAATCAAGCATGATTTAGATCGAGTTGGAATAAATATTGCTCTTAACTACAATAAGGAATACAAATTGACTCATTGCTGATGTTAAAGACGGTTTATACAAGATTGTTGCAAATAGTATTATTGTTTTGACGCTCATTATCGTTGCTAATTATGCAAAAATGATCGTAAAAAACAGCCATTTTAGGCAACTTAGATCGACTGTAACAACTTCAAAACATAAAAACCTAGCAATGTTTTTCGGCAGTATTTTAAGAAATTATCTTAACTTCACACACAGTGAATATCAAACTATTCCGTTATATCGAACATAGTTTAATTCGCGGCTGTTTTGAGGGTATTTTTTAGCTCATGAAAACTGTGTCCTGAACAAAATTCTGACAAAAATTCATCGTTAGAGCTACAAGTCTGAAATACGCTATGAGGCATATAGAGATACCATATTTAAAGATTATTAGGTTATAAAGGTTAAATATTGTTTGTATTTTGTGCACGAGATCGCCGAGTGGTCTCTATTTCAGAGTCGTCGAATTAGCATATTTGCCTTCTCGCATAATAATTCAAATTTCTCCCAAACGAAAACAAATTTTTAAAAACTAAGTTCACAGGAGTTCTTATAACATGATAGGGTATCGAACTGCAAAATATGAACAAAATCGATGAATCGACTTTTGCCACGACATGTCTGGTTCTTACTGACAGTCACTCTTAATTGTGGTCATAAATGTATACATTGCTTATTCCTTTGTGATCTGAAGTGGTGTGATGCTTGAGTTACAAAGGGATCTAGCTTTGACAAACTACAATTTGCCATCCAGAATTGAGATGAGCATATATAGTCCTGCAAAGGAGTCGGGGACTTTTACACCGGATGCAACAATAGCGTATCGTCCTTTTCATAGTTCCTCTATAAAAATCATAAATAGAAAGAGCACCATAATATTAGTATCAATGCAAAATATCAGATGGAAGGAAAGACCGAAATGGTGGATGGGACATTGTATATAATCATACGATTCTTTGCGAGGCTTCTTACAGGTGCTCGTCTGGTCAACTTTAAACAGCCATAATTCTTATATGCAAAGATTCTAGCTTTGAAATTTAACTCATGCACTGACGTAGTTGCTAAATGAAGAGTAAATTTTTTGATAGTGAAGCTAAGTGTGTATACAAAACGTGGGTGAATAAGTTCGTAGATTTTGAATTATTGAAGGCGCAATTGTTTAGACTGATTGCAGTAATTATCGACCAATATCCCTGCTCTGAGACTCTATACTTCTAGGCATACTGCTACATATTAGTACTGTGTAGGCCATTTTAAAAGTTTAGATTGAGAACAAAAACAGGAAAAGACAGCGATGTCATTATTTCGTCGCTATGATAAATACGATATTAGCAAAAAAATACACCCCTAATTTCAATCTTTATGTAGCAACTGGGCAAAATGTCAAAGCTGTTGGTGTTTGCATATAAGATCTACAGCCGTTTAAAGTTGACCGTTCGAGCACTTGAAAAACTGTAGGGAACCTAGTCCTTAGTTTTAGACATACTAAGTTATCTTCATAAGAACTAGAGCTCGATTGCATTAAACCCAATTGTTATTGAATTACTAGCAGTAATCTACTAATGCGAAAGAATACATTTACTTAGATATTAAAATAGTGACGCTGCATCGAGTATAATAAATGAGCTGTCCAAATTCTATTGTTAATTCAATTCCAGTCATCCAAGAAATTCAATATCGTCTATATGTTAGCGTGCTGTGCAGACTCTTTTTTTTGCGCTCAAAATATTCGCCAAAAAAGTAGACTCGACTCAGAAATTTGCGGTGTTGCGATTTTCAATCCAACAAAAATGTTTGCTTAGCTTATTGGTTATCATCGGTCTAAAAGGTCTATATGCTATTTTTACCTTTCACTGTAGCTTACTGCTGTAGTTTCAGTTTTCTAGTAATTCAAAATTGCATTAAAAGCCATGTACTTGAATTTACTTTTTCATGACTTAAAAAAATTGCGGTGACAGTGTTCCTTTTTTTTTTTTTTTTTTTTTTTTTTTTTTGTGGTGCTGCGATGGTCGAGATCCCCCAATGTTCGACTCATTTACGGATTTTTAAATCGATTTCGAATCTTTGCATCGATTGAGATATTGAGGCGTTGAGAAGCTGAAAATCGCAGAATAGCTAGTACTATTTTTAGGCTGTACTTTACCGAAAATTCACATTCAAAGGCTTGAAGAAAAAAAGTTATATTTTGCCGAGACTGTGTGTCGTTGGAGTCTGAGATTGGCGAAGTTAAAATGAAAAGTAACCACACTAAAAGCATTCGCTAACTATTTATACTTTATTTATCTGCCATTTTTAAATTCTAACATGATAAAAAGAGTCTGCACAGCAGGCTATCTATATGTTTGTTAACTGACAACTTAGAAAGTTAGCAAATAAAGTGGCTTTACTAATGGTAGATACATAATTATTTGTTCGGTCTGTTTGACAGGAATGTTGACATTGATTGACAGGTCAAAACATGAGCTTTTCCGAAAATAGCTATTATTTTCGATTCTCGATTTCTTGTGTTTGAATAATCCAGTATAGCTGAAAATAAGCTATTCTCTTATACCTCTTAACAAAAATAACAGAATTAAACGCTATTTTAAGTTTAAATTTTCATTTAGAATATGACTAATTTCTAATTTGTGTAGTCCCAGATAAAGAGTCTGTCAATATCGCAATAATATTTTACTTAAAAGTAATGTAATACATAGTTTTAACATTTAAAATTTATTTTAGACGTTAGTTACTCAGTATCATAATTCTTAGATGTATATATATAGTACCTTTTAGTCACATTTTAATATTTCTAATTATAATTTCAACTCTTTGTAAAATAGCCGTAATTCAGCGTGGGCTGCAATGGATTGATTGATAAACTATCTAACAATCGTTAATTAAGAGCTCAAAACAAAACAGTTACTGAAAAATAGTTCTTATTTAGTTGGCTCTAGTTTAACCAGTAACATGCATCATAAGGAAACGATTCCTCATTACAACTTTCTTTGTCTTTGATCATGACTTATGTCACTAAACAAGAACTAGAACACAATTTTATCTTATGCATGGATATAGTGTTTTCGCTATACACATTTTTTTATTTGACATAATTCTCGTGATAATGACTGCTATATTGATTGTATTTATATTAAAAACACCTGCTCGGGGGCCGTTCAAACAATCAGCCCGAACTACACGGGGGGACTACACAAAAAAATTAAAGGCAGTCTATGACTGCATGTGGCTAGCTTGTTAGATCGTAAATGAAAAAGTAAATTCATGATAATGGTGTAATACGTGCACTTAGATAATATTGTCAATATTGAACTGACATATATTATAAATAGTAGAAAGAGTTATTTGGCCTCCCGAAGGAGTTTATGTTTGACCTCTCGAGAAAGTCGTTTTGGTTCATTGATGCGTTGATCTGCTTCAAGAACAACTGTTCCCTGTAGAAATTTTCGATTTTTCGAAAGATATTATATCCTTTTCCAAGATGATCGGGTTGTTGGACTATCCTCAGCGAGCTAAGATAACGACAACGAGTCGGGCAATAAGGAAAAGCTTCGGTTGAGCGGTTGTTTTGAGAGCTTGTAATCGCCACAAAGGCACAAAAAAACTGTAAAAGTTCGAGAATCTAACACTTTATAAAGACACACAAAACTGTGCCAAAATATTGTAGATGAATATGGTGAAAACATGACAAATATAATTGAAAAGTCACCTTCCAAAAGCGAAGAACGACAAGAAGCACATGGAGTGATCAGTTCACCATTAACCAGTCGATAAGAAAACGTTTAATCGATAAAAGAACGGCGGTTTCGACGTTTGATTCAACCAATCACTGCAGACTCCGACCAGACTCATCGTTCGCTCGGTAGTCGCCAGCTTCCATGATTCGCCTCGTGCAAATCCGGCCGTCGTCCGACTATGGCCCGAACAAGTACGAAAATTTCGCAGCCGCCGAAGCAAAAGTTCGGGTTACTTTCGGTCACCTATAGTTCACACTCACACACACACTCAGCGCCATGACATAGTGGATAGCTTTTAGCTCTTCGAGCTAACGCTAGCCACAAAAATCAGGTTCAGATGGGTCGGCTACATAAAAAAAGTATTTATGTATTATTTTTTTGGAGATGAGGAAAGGGGTGGGGGGGGGGGGGGGGGTTCTGCAGTGCTATGTTGGTATGGATTACATATATGTGAATTCCATCATCATCAGCCACCCCACCCCCTACCCCCCACCCCATCCCTTGTAAATATGAACGCCCCCCAGATACAAATGAAAAGTTCCTTCCAATCATTTTTAGAAATTTCATGCGTGAATCAGACGTAAGTAGGTTAATATATTCGGTTATATTAAACAACTGATCTCCCAGTGGAGGTTTGGAGAGGTGGCCGACTCGACGACTGGAGTGATGTCTCCCTTGATAGCGTTACTGTTGTACCAACTTTGTTTCTACAAAAGTTTGGGTAAGTAGCATTGATATATAGATCCTTTCTTGATGTTACTGTAATTGTAATAAGCTGCAAAGGGAATGTTTAAATTTCGATTTTTAAATTTTACTTGGGCACTATCTGCTGCAGGGTTGCTATTCATTTCACTCAAAGGATTATCGGAAGCAAAGAACACTAAAACGGTCCCGGGACTCTCCACCAAGTTTTATTCCGTTTTCTGGTATATATTCCATTTGATGTTCATGATTAATAACTCAAAATATAACTACGTACATTTCCTCAAAATATAGTTGTTCCAAGTCATAAACGACAAATGATAATATTTAGAAGTAATGGCCAGGAGTACTCAAGGAGCCTTCCTACTATTTGTTTAGTATTTGTGTTGTGCTTGGTTGCAGGTCATTTTATTTGAGTACCTTGTTAATATAGAATATAGTATAAAAAATATGATCAAGTTTAACTCACGGAAGTTAGAAAAAAGATTATACACGGGTTTTTGGTTAAGGAGCACTAAACATTATTTTTATAAAAAAAATCATCACAATTTAGTCTCACGTTGACGCACTCTGACGGAGATTCAAAACTCGCTGTTTCAATTTTAAGTTTTACATTAAAGTAGTCTGATGTTGAAACAAGATTTGGATGGTTTAAGAGCCGTTAGGAAGCGTTTTTGGCAAAATTGTGCAAACTTAAGAACCAAATTAAACAAATTGTAGGTCGTTAATTTTAAAAGTTTAGAACGAAAAACGGGTAAAATTGCTGCTAAACAATAACAGCAATGTCATCATTTCGTCGCTATGGTAATTCCGATATAAACAAAAGATACACTATTAAATACTTCAATCTTTATGTAGCAACTGGGCAAAATGTCAAATATGGGGGTATTTGCAAATAAGATCTACGACCGTTTAAAGTTGACCGGTCGAGCACTTAAAAAACTGTAGGAAGCCTCCTTAAAGTGAAATGTTATCAGTTTCCATGTAAAATATCATAGCATACTCTCAACTGAGCCAATAAAATAAAAACGACAAAGAGGACGGACACGTGGTGAAAACATGATGATGATGATAATTATAGGTACAGTGTTAAGTATATCATTGACTTTTGAGTTAGAACCCTTTAACGTACATATCCTGATAATATTTTGAGCCCAAAAGGAGTGCCGATCAACCCTATCACTATGTCAAAGAGTGTCCCCCGGAGCGCAACGTTCTCTTCACGAACTCAACAACCCTTGTTGTGTTTGAAATTGTAATAAGAGTAATAAAAGATGCATTACATTTTGGCGGCCAGTTAAACAATGTCACTAGAAATTGCGACAAATAGATATTATTTCAATTTAATTTTTGCCAGCCAGTTAAACAATGTCACTAGAAATTGCGACAAATGGCTGGCAGATAAAATAATAATTTTTGTTATCTTTTGAAACTTAAAGAAACTTCTAGAAGGGATGAGATAAAACATATTTTAATGAACTATGAGGCAATTTACAAAGTAATCATAAAGAAGTCACAACAAAGTCACTAGAAATTGCAACAAATATATCAACTTGTTTATGATTTCAAATGAGGAAGATTTTTTCTGAACATCGGAAAACATAGCTCCGTGATTTTGAACATTTGGTATTTCCAAGTAGAAACCCGCTTTTAAAAACAATTAAACATCCAGGGAAGCCTTTCACAGCACAATAATATTATATATAGTCAGACGATATATAACCGGCGACAAAATAGTATATATCATTCAAAGAGTTCTCGAGGCTTTACTGTTCGCTCGATTTTGAATGAGAGTCTTGAAGAGAATGACCGAGAGATTACAGCGATAACAATCAGAAATCTTGAAAAGTACGGTGGTTTTTTTTTTCACGAATTTGTGGCCTTATTTCTACCATTTTGACTAGGCGCATTGAGTGTGACGTATAGCGGGTTTATAGCTGACCAAATGTTAACACGTCTTTTCCGATGTGGCAAGATAACAATATAAATATTAATTTTTGTAATTTTTGAAACTAAAGGGGATGAGATAAAACATATTTTAATAATAATAATAATAATAATGATAATATGTTTAATTCTACTACTGACGTCTGGAATACAGTGGAGGCCAGCTAAATAATTACAATTTCAATTAATGTATGTTAAGTTAAATAGATATAATAGAATATTAAATAATTGAAAAATTAAATAATTGAGGATTTGTCAGTGACTTCAATAAATTACAATTACAATTAATATATGTTAAGTTAAATAGATATAATAGAATATTAAATAATTGAATAATTAAATAATTGAGGATTTGTCAGTGGCTTCATAACCCCAGCCAAGCAAGAGTAATTAGAGAGAGGGCCAAGGGGTTATTCTCTAATTAGGTCCTGCAGGCGAGAGGTTATGAAGTCACTGAACCTCTTGGTGTTGGCCACTAACATATGCATGGGGCAATTTTCGTTTGAAACGAATCAAAATCATATAAGGAAGTCATAGTTATATTATTAATTTGATACAAATCGTTCTTACGCAGCGCATATATAAGGTTTTTTATACTTTCTTTGGCAGAAAAATTCATTGAAAATTTGATCGTAATGTGACCGTAATCATAATAATCGTAACTATAATCGTACCCGTTTTTTATCAAAAAAAATACACCATGCATATCATTATAAATATTAATTTTTGTTGACGTTTATTCTTAATTTTAGCCCAACGCTGATCACTGCTATTAATATGCGTCATAATATCATAATGATTGCAATAATCATAATCAAAAAAATAATTAAAATCATAATTATAACTGCATCGTACGCGTAAACGTGTATAATAACCTTAATCATCAAATTGATCTAGCCTCCTCGCATTCAACCTCTTTGGGATTCCTCTGATTTAGTGGGGTTCCTTTGGATTAGAGCCGGGTAAGAATGGGTACCATTCCTCTCCCCATCCCCCCTCATTTTTCCTTCTTCGCCAGTCTTTCTCGTTCGTTTTTATTCCAAAGGAAGCCCAAAAGAGTTGCCTACGGAGGAGGGCTAAAATTAATCACAATCCGTTATATTCGTACACGGCTATTATCGTTAACAATGATTCTAATCATTAAACCCTTTCCATGATCGATACTAGCAGCTGACAGCTGTTCTAAGAACATAGTATTATCAGACGAAATGCATGGTAAAGCTCTGGCCAACCATACCTTTAAAACCGTGTCAGTCATCGAAAATGATGGATGTCAACTCTATTGTTTCATGGACGATCGCTGCATCTCGTACAACTTTTACCAACAACTGGAGATCTGTAATCTGAGTAGCTCGGACCACATCATGCACCCTGATCACTTGGTGAAAAGACCCAATGCTCTCTACTACAGAGTAAAGGTAATGTCAAATTTATGATGATGATGATTGTAAGGTTGCACAGTAAACGGCAATCTTCCCCTTACTGTTCCCCACGCCACGCCATCTTGCAAATTTAGGTTACTGACGTTTCGAGCTTTTGCCTTTTATAAAGACATAAATAAGTATTGTAATAAACATTATTTAAGTAGAATTAATGTGTTTTGTATAATTTCCATGCAGAACAATTGTGACTGCATAAGTGGAAATGTGGCGTCTTGCACTGTCAAGGGCGGTACCCATCAATGTCATTGTAAACCTGGGTTTACAGGGAACCAATGTGAGACAGGTAAGTTCAAAACGTAACAATTGCCTTTGATAAGGACTGTAAGGACACAAATTATCAAGTAACCTGTTAACGTCATGCTATACTATATTTAAGTGAGGTTTAATATAATCGATTCCACGAGTAACGTGTAAATGAAGTTAATTGTAAATGAACAGCTATTAAATAATTTGTAGATTTACTTCATGTCACACTTAGATTGTGACTACATATTACATCTGTAATAATGTAAGTTATTTTTTGACATTTGCATTTGTGTATAGATATACGGAGAAGTAACAAAGCTTGATTTAAGCCAGTGAAATTCATAACCTGTAAAAAATAGACTTGTCCCTAATACAACGTACAATATCACACAAATTGGTTATCTCATACATTACCTGAAATTGACGACAGAATTCATTTTTGCAGACATTGATGATTTGATCGGTATCCAGTAAATTATATCATTATTTTAAGTCTCATAATTTTTACTAGAAAAGGGGGAGGGTAAGTAATGTTTAAAGGGACCCTCAGATACTTTTCGACTTGAACTTATTTCATGTAAAAAATAATGCTGATTTCAAAAACATTATCAAAATTGATAATGAGGACTGGATTGAATTATGTCATACAAATAAATATAATGCTATATGACTTGAACTCATCCTCGGGAACCCAGGGGTGATCTTCTGTCGCTCGTTCTCGCTTCCACAACAAATACCCCTGGGAACGTAGTCTGTTGGAGCTTGTTCCGGAAGTCAAAAATCAAACTTATTTGACGACTTTCTTTGATTGGTTATCTAACTTTATTTATAAAGCGCATTTTCCAAAATGCCCAAATGCGCTTGTCTCGTGAGACAAGTTAATTAATTACAATAATATCAAAATATAGTTACAACTGGATTATACTAATAACTATAAATTACAAATTAAATGCAATCTTAAATATAAATAAGTCTTAAACTTAGATTTAAATGTAATTATTGTGGGACTGTCCTTAATTTAGATTGGAAGCTTGTTCCACAACATGGGAGCACATACAGAAAATGATCTTAAACAGGAAGTTCCGGTATAAAAGGGAAATGGCCAGGCCAAATTCAGCTCATTAGCCAATCAGATGCCGAGAAGAGAGAATCTAAGCGAAGCCGTGAAGGCGTTTTGACTTTGTGTTTTTGAACAAATGAGAGTTTTTTCGCTGTTATTAGAAATATTTTTCATTAATATTTTGAAAAAAATCACTATTTATCAAGTGGTAATGTCAATAGATATTGTAAACATAGTAAAAAACGTGAAACAATTCGTTAACACAAGAAAATTAAATCTTAACCCCATGACTTTATTGTCTCTTCGTTCAAAAAAGCATGATAGTGTACACCAAAAAACGTCTATTTATAAGTTGTCCTTATATATAAAAATCAAATCTTAAAATATTTGTAAAGCAATTTAAAATAAATCAATTTGCTTTGTTTTTCTGCAGTATTTTGCATATCAAAACTGATCTAACAAGCTAACAAAATTATAAACACATTTCAAAACAAGATGCTAATTTACGTAATTTCGTACCTTGTCTTTTGAACAGCCGATGAAAATACCTCTGTAATGCTCTTTATAATTGTTTTTATCGATGTATTGGTAATAGAAAGCAAAAGTTGATGTCCATTACATGCAAAACTTGAAATTTTACAACACAGATATCGTTCAAAGTCATTGTTCTTGACGTGTAAAAAATTCAACCTTTCTCGATCTTCTTCTATAGTCAAATAGGTTTCAAACTTTGATTATCAGCAATTGAAGTCATCTTTTAATGTACTTAGTCGGTATTTTGCTTTTTTATCCGTTGAAGGTTGTATGTCTTCGGCAAACATCTAAATTCCTTGACAAACATGTTGAAAAACAGTTGTTTTTTTGCTCCATAATTCCTTGTAATTGAAAGACGACGTCAGTTTTGCTTTGAAGTCAAAGGCATGATATGTAAGGTGAGATTTTTCAGTTTTTCCAGACTCTATTTGCGATAAATAAACTTCAATTTCCTTCAAAATGAAGAGTATTTCTTTCTCTTTGCGAAGCAAGGTCTCCCGGATATGCAAACGCGTCCGCTTACAAAATTGGCGGGAATTTTCCCGCGTGTTTTGATTTGGACGTATGACTATTGAAGAGATGTTACAATTTTTTTAAACTTTTCACCCTAAATTTTTCAATAAATTCTGGCATAATCGATATTATTTTCGTCTTTTATGATGAAGTGTTTAATAGGCAATCGATTTAATTCATTGATTTTACGATTTCAAGCTAGCTTTATTGTTTATCTCAAATTATTTCTGAGATGTCAAGATAGGAGCTGTGCCCTCAGCCATGTTTTTTCAACAAATCGGCAGCCATGAAGCTCTGCTGACGTGAGATGGGCCTTTTTATAGTGGAACTTCCTGTTTAAGCCATAACATTTCAGATTATATATGTTGGTTGCTCTAGTAATAGCTTATTCAAGCACTCAGACTTCATGAAACGGACGTACTTACTCCGGTATCAAGTATCTGCATGTGATCAAAATCGCGCCATCGGGTTGGCTAATTACCTCATGAATAATTAATGAGACTTTGAATGTATTTTCTATTCAGTCAAAGTTCCTCATTGCAAAAGTGTACCTCTTGGAATGCAAAGCAAAGCTATCCCTGACTCCAAGATCAACGCCTCTACGTACTTGTATTGGGCCAAACCATCCAATGCAAGACTTCACATGAATTCGTATGGTTGGGCAGCCAACGTATACAGAATTGGGGAATGGTTACAAGTGGATCTCAGTAAAGTTACCGTTGTGACTGGTGTCGCTACACAAGGCATAAAGACCGGCTATGTCAACTGGGTAAAAAGCTACAGCCTGCAGTATAGCTTGGATGGAAGTACTTTCCATAAGTATCAAGCAGGCAAGTGTCTTATGTATATACAGTCCCGGTAGTTGATATAGCACGTGATAAATTATTTTTCATAAGAACTAAAACCTAGCCTTCTGCGCAGACGCATTTATGTTCTGGTCCCTAGTTCCATCCCGGCCCCAACAAAAAGGCACTATAGGTGGACAACGTACAGTGACTTATATTTTTATTTTTATGGTTTTGCCAACCAACCATTGTTATTAGAACAAAGTAAATTAAGAAATCTATTGTGAAATATAGAAGAAATTTTCTGAATATAAACGAGTCCTTTGTTATGTTGTGAAGCTATAATTAATTTACACTTTTGTATTTTTGTTACATTTTGAGAAAACGCGATGAAAGTCGATAGGGCTGTCCACAATAAGTCAAACAAGTTGCTCATAATTTCCCAAAAAGTTGCTCAAAAAATCGAAAATTTGCTCAAACTTTGCTCGAAAACATTTTGACGTTTCTTATCAATTTGATGATTTCATAGCATACAATTCCGTCAGCTTTAATAATATAACTTGTTAACATAAATTTAGAATTATATATATATTTTCGTGGTATTTGCAGAAAAGTTTTTGTTTTTACAACCGATGACCACCCGGTTCGTATTTACAAATTACAACAGGAGGACCACTGCTTCACAAAGTGTATTCAAACTGACAGTATTTGAATCATTAGAGTAAAAAAATGTTCTAATTGCGCCTGTTAATTATAATTTGATTGAATTCATATAAAAAAAGAACAAAAGTTGCTCGAAAGTAAAAAAAAGTTGCTCGAAATCGGAAAGTTGCCCAAAAAATGCCAAACAACTTGTGGACAGCCCTAGAAGTCGTAGTCCAAGTAGTAGGGGTGATATGCATTCCTTTTAGGCTTGAAAATCCCTCCCACCCATGTGATTCCGGCTCCACCCCGACACAGTATATTAATAGTTGGGTTGATATGTGCTCATAGTATTGTTATTTCGGTAGAACTAGTATAATAGTATAATAGTCGGATACTTTAAATCTACTTTCAAAGAGGCAAGGTTTTTGATGCGAACGTTGACAGAAACTCGGTGGTGAAGCATGACCTCAATCCTACCATCCATGCTCAGTACATCAGGCTCTATCCTAAGACCTGGAACAAGTGGATGGCAATGAGAATGGAACTGTACGGCTGCAAATAAGGTATTATTACTATTTAATTAAAAATTCAATATGTTAGTTAAGCGACGTGTCGTATTATACAGCAATCATAGCTAGAACCCATTTGTGGCGTAACGTCCCGTGCGGACTTTTATCAGAGAAATAAGCAGTTTGATCTTTTAATTAAAAAATGAAGTGGCTGGATAATTATGAGCTTCAAAATCCAGTCTACAAAAATAGTTATAAGTTATAAATACTGAATGATGATAATTAATGCGTAAACTGTTTTTCTTACCATTTCCGGCTATTTTTTTGTTTTGCTTTTATCAGTATATCTATGTACGCCAAGAAAGGATAATGGACAAGTAAAGACAACTAATATGAAGATTATAGTTTAGATGTTTATAGTTACAGTTCGAATCACAAAACATAGGTTCCCACGGTTTTGTGATTCGCACTGTAATTAGTATGTAAAGTAAACATTTTTAGAATTAAACTAAGTTAAAAATAAAGATATTGCATTCAAATGATGAAACTTAAAAAGGCAAACAATATTAAAACATGCACATCGTCCTATATATTATAGAAGTACAGAAAGGAATCATTGGCAAACATATAAAAACGAATAATCGAGGTGCTTACAATCATTAAAGCCGTCAAGAACATTGAGGTTATTGTTGAGATTATATGGGCATACATCTAAAATCGAATAATCGAGGTGCTTACAATCATTACAGTCGTCAAGAACATGGAGGTTATTGTTGCGAACGCAGGACATTGCAAGACTGAGAACATGACACTAAAAAGAGCTAAAAATTAACTTAAACAACTATCTTATAAGACACGTAAAAAAAAGTCAAAACAATAATAATAATAATCAGGGTTGGATATTAGGGGTTAACTAGTGGCATCGGACACCAAACAAGAGCAGCAAATACCCCCTAAATATGTAGTTAATCCTGGGTTAGTGCTATCTCTATAACTGTACATAGTATGACGCTGTCACTATCATAATACCTATGTAATTAATCCTGGGTTTAATAGTGCTATCCCTATAACCGTTCATAGTATGACAGGCTATCACTATCATCATATCTATGTGCTATCCCTATAACCGTTCATAGTATGACAGGCTGTCACTATTATAATATCTATGAAGTTAATACTGGGTTAGTGCTATCCCTATAACCGTTCATAGTATGACAGGCTGTCGCTATCATAATATCTATGTAGATAATCCTGGGTTAGTGCTATCCCTATAACCGTTCATAGTATGACATGCTGTCACTATCATAATATCTATGTTATTTGATCCTGGGTTAGTGCTATCCCTATAACCGTACATAGTAGAGTGGTTTTCATTAACCCGTGAAACACACAACACACTTTAGCGTATTACACACTATTACGCTTTGGTTGTTTTGTATTTTATTGTCTTACACAACTATTACGATCTATTACACTTTAGCTATAACACTTTGTTTCACGGGTTAATGAAAACCACTCTATGACAGGCTGTCACTATCATAATATCTATGTAGATAATCCTGGGTTAGTGCTATCCCTATAACCGTTCATACTGATGACAGGCTATCACTATCATCATATCTATGTAGTTAATCCTGGGTTAGTGCTTCGAGTGAGCTCCTTCGAGTAGACCATCTAGTTCAATTCTTGTAAATCTTCAAAATTTATCGAAAAATTTGGCAAGTCCTCACTCATGTTTCTATTTCTTTCTATTTTTTCTATGTTCTTCAATTTTTGTTTTCAAGATTAAAAAAAATCAAATTGTGCCGGGAAACACAAATGTCATGACGTCACAACTGTGTTTGCATACTCTTATGCAAACACATCTCTTGGCCAATCACAGCGTGCGTAGTATCTCAAATATTTTATAAAATATAATAATAATATATTTGTATTTATATGGCGCCTATGCTCACATGCACATATATATACCTGTACCTATGTTTACACATTAGTTTTACTTTATTTTCTAACCCTTTTTATAATTCAACAACAAATTTTCCTCCGCTCTCATTGGTCGAGGGGCGATCACGTGACGTGATAGTGCCTGCCGCGGAGGGATACTATGCAAAGTCATTGAATATGTATATTATGTTGAGGGAATGTTATTTATAACACATTCCCACGAAGAAATGGTCTCTGGCGGGAAAATAAACGACTCTGATTGGCTCGGGGTGTGTATAAATTAAAACGACGCCTTGCATGCATTACTTGGTCAATCAGTCGAAGACCGAAGTGGACATCGCGCCCACCCTCCCGCCCAGAGTTCAGCCAGGGTGCAGGGGCAGACTATTTTGCCCTCCGCTACTTCGTGCCGGAGAAGACTCCGGTCGGAGTTGCGTTCCCATATCTTAAGCTTATTAAGACAGAATAATACACTATCAGCGCATAGTGCCCGCTGAGCTTTTCGCCCGCTTCGGAAAATTTTGTTGTTGAATAATAAAAACAATAGAGCCGTTAAAATTTCGGGCATAATGCTGTGCATGATAGTTGCCCGCGGAAACTGGATGTTCCTCAAAACTTCATAGTCCCCCTCGAGCTGCGTTCTCGGGCGACTATTTGTTTTTCTGAACATTCAGTTTTCTCGGGCAACTATCACAGCATAATGCCCTCGATTCAACTACTCTATTGTTTAAATAAACAATCTATAGAATAGCAAATTTATCTTGGAATAAAGCTAGACTTGTAAAAATGCTTTACAATAATAATGTAATAGTATTAGTTAATATCAAAACGCAGAGTTAGTTTGTCAACCATAGTCTATGGAAAAATGATTTTTGAAATAGGTGTTTTAGTATATCTAAATGGCACAAGCAAACAAATAGTAAAATAAAATAAACTTTAGAAAGTCTATCTGCATTACATGTAATACATGTTGACAAGACATGAAGGAATCATTCTTGTATTAAGATTATTTCAAATGCTTTAAATACAACTGAGGTTATAAACTGTAAATATGTCAACAAAGTATTACTGTATTAAAGTGAATAAAAAACTAGAGTTGAGCCTTAATTGTTGACATAAATGTATACATTGTGTATTCCTTTGTGATCTTAAGTGGTGTGATACTTGAGTTACAAAAGGATCTAGATTTGACAAACTACAATTTGCCATCCAGAATTGAGCAAATATAGTCCTGCAAAGGAGTCTGGGCACTTTACACAAAATAAAACAATAGCAAAATGGCGTCGTATTCCCATGTTAAGATCCCAAGCAAGCTAACTCGCCTCAGACCTGCATCTCAATAGACATTTTCACAGTTCCTCTATAAAACTCGGAAATAAAAAAGCACCTTAACAATATTAGTATCAGTTCAAAATATCAGATGGAAGGAAAGACCAAAATTGTGGATGGGACAATGTCATAATCACACGATTCTTAGGGAGGCTTCGACTTACAAAGTGCTGATATATAGCAGTTTTCCTAGATGTATAGTTTGAAGAGATTCCTATAAACCGATTTTGAATAATTTGAGGCGCATTTTTTTAGGCTGACTGTTTGCAATAATTATCGACCAATATCTGTCCTCTGAGACTTGATACTTCTAGGCAAACTCTACTGACGTAGTTGCTAAATAAAGAATAACGTTTTTAATGGTGTGTATTTTGTTTTAATGATATACTGTACAAAATTACCCGATTCTGATTGGACGAGAGGAGTTCAATTAAGTTCCTATGGCAACGACAGTTTTTGACCAATTGGAGTGCGTGTTAGATCAGGCATTGTGTTTGTGCGCGAGCTCCTTACGCCACCCACCTTTGAAATTTTAGAAAAAAGCACAAATCAGTTTGGAATTAGCGTGCGTGAGCTTGATTCAACAATCTTTTTTCAGTATATTATTAATAAAAAATCGCACGACATTATCGTACAATTCGCAATTAATAGATACTCGTGATGTTTTGAAAGTTATCAAATTGGACTCGCCTAAAAGGCTCGTTTAATTTTGAAAACTTTCCAAACATCGCTCGTACCTATTAATTACGAGTTGTACTCAAGTTCGTGCGATTTCCTATACTAAGAGCGAGTCCGTGTGAAAACCATGCAAATTCGAAAAATGTGTCTACAACGGGTATCACCGATTTCTTTCATTTTTGGCAGAGATAAGTCTTTGAGTGTACATATTAATTGTATGTAATATCAAACAAAAAATCGTTGGGGGGTACTCCCCTTGTCAAAGTGGTAGGGGTGATCGGCGGAGGTTTTGAAAACGACCTCTAAAAGGTATGCACAAATAAAAATAACTGATAAAGCCTTATCGATTTCTCACCCAACAAATCAACAAAACAGAGCAAAAATGACTAATCTTGTTATGTAACTGTTTTTTTTAGCCAGAACCTTAAAGGACACTAAAAGGTACGTACAGTAAATATTTTTAGCCTAAAAGGTACGCCGATCCCCCCTACCTTACCCCCCACCCCCCCCCCCCCCCCTTATTATATATTATATATCAAGTCTAACTTCTTTCAAAACTGAACTAAAAACTCATCTTTTCAAATTAGCTTATTCTTTGTAATTACGTCTTTTTGTTAATGTTGTTGTTGTTGGTAACAATCAATGTATAGCGCTTAGAACAGATTTGTATTTGCGCTTTATAAATTTCAGTATTTTTATTTTTATTATTTTTATTATTGGACAAAAAATATTTAATTTTTGAGAAGTTATCGAGGTTTAATGAAATAAAGTCAGAGGAACGAGAAAACTCGCAGTATTATACGACAGTATTAAAATATTTATGCTTGTATTTTTTTTCAGCGGTTTTTTGTGTGCGCGCTTATCGTGGGCCCAAATCGAACATTCAAAAGTAGCCAATCACCTTGATACAAGTTTTAGTTCTCGTGACTACTTCCATATTGGCCGTATTTATTTTAAAAACCTGTTTCGATAATAGCACTTTAATGTATTCGGTTAATTAAACGGCTGGTCTCCCAGTGGAGGTTTGCCGAAGACTATACGTGGATTGGACGACGCTACAGTGCAGAGCGATGTCTCCCTTCTCAGCTTTGCTGTTGTACCAACTTTGTTTCTACAAAAGTTTGGGTAAGTAGCATTGATATATGGATCCTTTATGTAGTTGTAATAAACTGCAAAGTCAATATTTAAGTTTCAACAAGAGAGCATATTAAATATATGCTCTCAAGATTGGTTTCAATTCTTAAATTTAACTTGGGAACCAGAGACTGCGGTTTTAAGTCATTTTACACAAAGGATTGCTGGACGCAACAAATTAATTATATACCTAGAACGCTAAAATGGTCCGGGATCTATCCACAATATTTTGAACCGTCTTCTGGTTTACACATTCCATTGATGGAAATGATTACTAACTCCTTAAAATATAGTCTGTTTAAGGCATAAAACAAAGTATAAAATTTAAAAGTAAACTTAAATTGAAATGATTATATATTTCCGTATAAAATATCATAGCATACGTTCCATCTAAATTCAAATGATTTCTCTCAACCTATGTTGGCAACAAAACGGTTTTTTAGTTGTCATGGATGCACTTTCACATTGATTAGTAGGTATTGGCTTAATTAATGTTTTCAATGCATAATAAGTAATTAAAGTGACTCAAACACAAGGATACAACATAAAAGAAGTTGATAGCTTTTGTTCAGTTAACTCACCAGTATCTCGTCAAAATCTCACCAACTGAGGATTTCTAGGTCTCTAGCAAGAACCTGTTTAGAATGGTTGTCATTCTTTAGTACTAATAATCAACAAAACAGGTCACGTGACTAAGTCAAGATTTTGAATATTTCTACTTTCTGTTCTAACAAAGATTGATTTTCAACCCCTCCAGACAGGATCTTGTTAAGGCCATTTTACTCAGCAATTCCACATCAAAGGATTTTCGATTCACATAAAAACCGCCACCCCATTTTGAAATTCCTGTTTTTCTCGCCTTGAGGTCAGGTGAACACCGGAAGTCAACATGACTATGCTTAAAATTTTAAGAAACCTAAATATCACTTTAGGCCTTAAATTCAATTTCATAGTTTTAAGGTTAAAACAGTTATTACGAAACTGTAAACAAAACATGCCTTAATATTCCTGAGTCGAGTAAGGTTCATTTTAATTACACTGAAGTGCTATATATATAATGCTACTGACTACGAGAAATAGATAACTTGTTCAAATTTTAATTGAGTAAGTTCTTTTCGAATTACTGGGAGATATGAATACTAATTTTTGTAATCTTTTAAAACTTAAACAAAGTCTAGAAGGGATGAGATAAAACATATTTTAATAACTCATGAGGCAATTTACATAAGAAATCAAATAAGGAAGTCGTAGTTTCCTGGGGCTAACTCGAAAACTTAATTTTATATACATACATATTTATATATAGGAATTCAAAAGTCCGTGCAGTTCGTAATTAGCACTATGAAGAAAAAAGAAACGCGAGCAAAGTCACGACAAAATTTAACTAGGGGTGCATTGAATTCGCTGATTAGAAAAAGAGTAACTTCAACAATGTCTTAGAGTTAACGTTGCAGCCATTGAGACGAAAGCTATTTTTCTTTGTAACGAGAGTGGTTTTGTTTTGCAATGTTTTCGTAAAAAGATACAATTTAATACTTGTAGTAATTCAAATTCAGTGATAAGCGTGCTAGGCTTCATGGATGCATTCCGCATCATGGTTATACAAGTAAAATATCACTTTAACAGAAAACTTGTCTTGTGTTGTCGTTTTCGTTTAGTAAAACTTGTGTGGTCTCCATTTATTTGCGTCTTGTGTTACCATTTTAGTTTAGTAAAACTGGTGTGGTCTCAATTTATTAACGTCTTGTGTTGTTATTTTAGTTTAAAACTTTTTGTGGTCTCCATTATTAAAGGGAGGGGTACCTTGTACTTTTTATCAATTCCACTTTTGAGCCTCAAGTTTTACAAATATTATGCATAAACTTTTGAAACTTATAAATTAGCCTCATTTCTTTAGGTGTAAAATTTTTATAGAGTTTTACAAAATGATAGAAAGTCCCCTATCCCGGTCAGGTTAGCATTAAAGTACTAATATTTTCCTCTCGGGGTCACGCTAGCAAGTTGTGCATGTTCACTTCGCACTGATTGGCTAGTTCCCTATGATGGATTTACTTAGCATCGTTTCATAATTGTAATCAGAATCATACGTACCGTAACTACCACTAATCCAGTTATCGTAATAGTAAAATTAATCACAGTATCATATTCATACCTGTCATATCGTTAACTATGAATATAATCATAACATTTTACCATGATCGATACTAGCAGCTGACACCTGTCCTAAGAACATAGTGTTATCAGACAAAATGCATGGTAAAGCCCTGGTCAACCATACCGTTCAAACCGTGTCAGTCATCGACAATGATGGATGTCAAATGTATTGTTTCATGGACGATCGCTGCATCTCGTACAACTTTTACCAACAACTGGGGATCTGTAATCTGAGTAACTCTGACCACATCATGCACCCTGGTCACTTGGTGAAAACACCCAATGCTCTCTACTACAGAGTAAAGGTACTTCAGATATATGATGACTATTGTAAGGTCGTTTGGCAATTAAACAAGTATTCGAAAATAATAATTAGAAATAATGTCCTGAAAAATAACGACTATAACAATGATGGTGGTGATGATAATGATGATGAATATACTAATATTATAAATGGTATAAATTATGATTATAATAAACATTGAGAGAAATGTTTTTTGTATAATTTCCATGCAGAACAATTGTGACTGCATGAGTGGAAATGTGGCGTCTTGTACTGTCAAGGGCGGTACCCATCAATGTCATTGTAAATCTGGGTTTACAGGGAACCAATGTGAGACAAGTAAGTCCAAAACTTAATACGTACCTTTAATGAAGACATACTTTTTTGTGATTATATGTTATATCTGTTATTACAAATGCAAATTATTTTTTGGCATTTGCATCCATATTTATATATAGATATAATTATACTGGAATTAACAAAACTTGGTTTAAGCCAGTGAAAATCAATGCACCTGCCCCTTCCCGACCCTGTTTTCAAGATTCAATAAAGTTGTTTATAAATCAGTGTGAATTATGAATTATATGAACTGTAAAAAAGACTTGTGCCTAATAGAACGTCCTTAAAATCAATTTGACGACAGGATTCATTTTTGCAGACATTGATGACTGCGTCAACAGCCCTTGTCAGAATCAAGGAACCTGCAAAGATCTTGTGAATGGCTACAGCTGTATCTGTACTGAGGAATTCAAAGGAGAAAACTGCTCTATTAAGCGAGGTAAATTACCCATCACCATCACCATCGTCATAACCAACATTAATTAATATAGCTTTATCATAGCCATCGTTATTATCACCATTACGCACCATCATCACCACCAACATAATCATCACCACCAACATCATCATCCCGTTCTCGTCCACATCGCCAGCACTATTATGATCCTCAAGTAGCTTTTAAGCTAAAAGGCATGTGATCCTTAAGAAGATTCCCTAAAAACTAAAAATAACCTTATAAACTGCCTCAGCGTTAGCCGATGATTATGATTTTTAGTACGATGATAGAATGCAACATGCTCAACTTGTCTGTGTCATGTTTTGGAATTTAGGACATCACTGGCTAGGTCACGTGAGTAAACATAACATGAATTATCTGGTGGTAGGGAAAGAAGCTGAAATGCAATTTTCTGCCAAATTGAATTGTTTCCAATAATAAAAAAAACTGCCTTGGTTGCTGAACTTTAAAGTAACAAGTAGCCTATTTTGCACAACCTTCCCTTAAAGTATATACTTTTTCAACTGACCAATGCAAGGCACTTTTAAAAAGCACTCATTCCAGATAAATTCAATCACTGCCGAAGAAATATTTGAAAATATAAAAAAACACGTGGCCTATCAAGCCATGTACGTGATTGGAGGATCTGCCAAAAAACTATTCTTAAACATCACATTAAATGGTTTCAAGGTCATCTGAAAATTTTGTTGAATTTGTTTTTTTTTTCTAATATTTACTATTGACCAAGCTTTAACATACTTGAGCCGCGCTAGGACGATGACGATAATGACTATCACCTTCAGCACCAACATCATCATTATGCTCACAACCATCATTACCATCCGTCAATCATCGTTGTCGATATCACCATCATTACGATTATTATTATCACCATTATTACTTACTGTTATCACCGTCATGACTATCACATTATTTAGGTTGTCATTTACTATTATATTACCACTACGAACCATCATTCTAATCCATCACCACCATCATATTGATTATGTTGCTGCAACATGTTGGATGTTGTTGGATATTGTTGGATGAAGTTTGAAACTGGTCAAACTTCAGAGCCAACAAGTCCCAACATTTCTTTTGTTTCGCGGTCATCGAAGCGTAGCCCAACAATGTTGCGTTCGTTTGCACAGCACATCCAACAATGTTGCGCTGGTGTCCCATCGTTGTAATAGGGAAATATCAGCAAAATTAAACTAATATGGAGTTTTTCCTTAATAAAATACAATAAAAAATTCAAAAAAATTTTAAGACAAAAAAAAAATGAAAAAAAAATTCAAAAGAAAAATATGTATCGCTTAGAAAAAGCAAATATATACAAATAAAATAAAAAACATTAAAAAACGACTTGAAATTCAACAGTGAGCAAGATAGTCACCCATTATTCAACATGGCGCCCCAACAAGCAGTGGTTTGTAGGGAGTTGTGGTTATTTGTGTCCCAAAATCCTTTGTATTATCACCGGAGCGCCCAACATGTTGGGACCGTGTTGCGAGCGTTTGCACACACCCTCCAACATCGCAAAAAAATCACACAACAATGTTGGCCCAACAATGTTGGATGTTGTTGCGTGCGTTTGCACGGCCTTAAGATACAAGTAATATACACAACAATTCACTCTAACTAAACAATATGTACAGTTTTGTTTTCTAAGTTAATTTTTTTTTCAGCTTATCGAGACAAAGTCACCAATTGTCAATATTACAAGAATAAGGACCGTTGCAGTAGTATTTTGTGGCGAAGATGGAGAAAGAAGAACTGCGAGAAGACATGCAATCTCTGCGGCTAACTGGATAAGCGAAGTTTAGCGATTCTCTTTGCCAAGGGAAGGATTTAGGGGTAAAAGTATCGGGTATGCTCGTCGCGAACACCCCTAAAAGATATCAAAAAGAGAACGTTGCACGAAAGACATTTATAGCTAGCAAATAATATACACAACGACAAAAAGCGTGGTTATGATACATGCATGCATGGTATACGAAACAAAAGAGGCTTTTCCTTCTTCTATGCCCCAAAAGATATCAGGAAATGTGGAAATCTCTATAATGAATTACTTTATTAATACCATAAAAGATACCACGTTGGTGATATTTTACCCCTAAGAGATACGACAATCGTACCTGATACTTTTACCTGTGATCATGAGAATGGCTTACGAGTGGAGACTAGCAGTTAAACTATAAGTACGAAAAGACACCTAATTCGTGTCTGTGAGCACTCGTTACATGTGCATTTGATTGATTTAACTCTTTCTTATTTACGGCTGACCGAAGTGATTATTGTCAATTTCTAGAGCGTAAGTGAGTTAGCGTGTAATGTGATAAGGGGTGTGGTGGGAATGTGTACAGAAGCGAAGAGAGAGTTTATCGAGCAAATGTGTATTGTGAAAGACGGTGATTTTAAGTGAATTTGTGATCGAATAAACGTGATTCAAATGACTATGTTTGTGGTGGAATCAAGTTCCGTACACGGCTATAAAATTCATGAATAATTCATGAGAATTTTACAAAAGAAATCACGTCCGTGACGAATTCTGTAAATCTCATACAGATTTTGTCCTGATTTGCTTAACTATAACTTGAATTTACCTTCTTCCTTGACAGTTTTAGGTAAATTCATTAGGTAAATTCTAACAAATAGTCACTATCTAGTGACTAGTAATTGTTGCTACTATTTGCTAGTATTTTCAATTCTTAGATTGCATTTCATAAGTAGTATACAAGATTCGTGTCCGATCTGTATGCGATATACAACGGCTCGTTTTCGACTGGCCTTTGTATATCGCATACAGATCGGCAGCTCAGGCTATTGTATATGTATGACTAAAACCTTATAGTACACAGTGTTAATTTTGACGATGTTATTTGCCAATAAACCATTTAAACAATCTTGAAGTTAGTTTATATATTGTCGTATGGATCTATGTAGTTAAGTTAATAGAATGAGATGGTTAAGAAACTCGTCGTTTCATCTTTCTGTTTACTTTTTCCAATGATGCGGTATTCCGGATTCCAAATTCAGTTTTTATCTTATTTTCCGATTCCTTTACATTGGGTGAGTAACAGTGCACTAGACAAAACAATTCTTACATCAACCAATGAATCGAATACGTTTTGGTCAGTTATAAGTCCGTCAAGTTAAAAGCAAATCAATTTAAAACAAAAGAGTGTGCCCCGGGGTGGGGGGGGGGGGGGGGGGGGGGGAGGGGTGGGGTGCACTTCTAACTTTTGAAGTTTTGATTTGCCAAGTTTTATAACCAGTTATTACTCAGTCCGAATCAGTCTTTGATTGTATAAAAGCCCTGTATGCTCGACATCTTTTGGAGATTTTGCATCCCTACTAGTTCCCCCATCAAATTTCATGCCCTAATCAACGAATTATTCTTTTTTAGGTGTAAAATTGAGGGGCCATTTTTTTTCTGCAGAAATAAAATGGGTGGGCCAGAATTGTTGGTAAGAGATACTTAGGGGCACCCACCTCCCTACCCTGATAAAAAACGCCCCTCATCTGAATACAAAATGAACGCCCCTAACTGTTAAAAAATGAACGCCCCTAACTGTTAAAAAATGAACGCCCCAAACTGTTAAAAAATGAACGCCCCTAACTGTTAAAAAAATGAACGCCCCTAACTGTTAAAAAATGAATGCCCCTAACTGTTAAAAAATGAACGCCCCTAACTGTTAAAAAATGAACGCCCCTAACTGTTAAAAAATAAACGCCCTAACTGTTAAAAAATGAACGCCCCTAACTGTTAAAAAATGATCGCCCCTAACTGTTAAAAAATGAACGCCCCTAACTGTTAAAAAATGAACGCCCCTAACTGTTAAAAAATGAACGCCCCTAACTGTTAAAAAATGAACGCCCTTAACTGTTAAAAAATGAATGCCCCTAACTGTTAAAAAATGAATGCCTCTAACGTAAACTGTTAAAAAAAATAACGGTAGGTAAAAAGAAAGTTGAAAACAACTGCAGTAAATCTCCAATTGTATTAATGTCCATTAGAATATGAATGGTTTGTTTAACATTCCCAGAGTGTCAATATCGTTATAAAACTTTTAATCAGCACGTGACTACTGCCATATTGGCCGTATTCATTTTAAACACCTGCTTTGATAATAGCAATTTAATGTATTCGGTTATATTAAACGGCTGATCCGGCCTAGTTTAGGTTTGCCGCAGACTATATACGTGGACTCGACGACGCCACAGTGCAGAGTGATGTCTCCCTTGATAGCTTTACTGCTGTACCAACTTTGTTTCTACAAAAGTTTGGGTAAGTAGCATTGATATATGGATCCTTTATTGTTGTTCCTGTAATTACAATAAGCTGCAAAGTGAATGTTTAAATTTAAATTCTAAATTTTACTCAGGCACTAGTCTCTTACTTTTTAGAAAGGATCAGGGAGGAGGGAGAAATACGCCGTTCAAATAATTCAAAAAGACTGGGAGATTGGGAGAAATCTCAATGAAAAATATGGAGAAGGGAGAGATATCACGTAAACTAGTTTATAGGAGGGAGATGGAAGAACGCGCTATGAAGACTAGGGAATAGGGAAGTTTAAATGTGTGTTACTATTCCCTCTTTAAAGTCATTTTTTCCATAGGATTATAGAAATTCATAGAACACAAGAACGGTCCCGGCACTCTTGAAAAGAATTACATGATTCACAAAATTACTTCGTTTTTTCATTTAATGCTAAATATTGATTACTCAAAAATATAGCAATACTTCCTCAATATATAGTCTTGTTAAGACAAGACATAATATAAACTAAATGAAAAAGTGAAATTCAAACTTTTATTTCCTTAGAGATTGAAATATTTTAGAATAATTCCCATCTTAATTTAAAGAATTTGTCTATTGGTAACAACATAACGGTTTTTTAGTTGTCATGGATACACCTCGACATTTATTAGCTGTTATTGATATTAATGTCTTCTTCAATACAGAATAAATAATGAATACTACTGTTAAATTAGCCTATTTACTAAAACACTTCCTATACTGTATAAAGTAACTACAGCTTTGGCCTCCAACATATAAAAGCAAGATATTTGATCTCGTAATGTTCAAATCAGGCGCTAGTTCGTATATTATACTGATCTCGTCAAAATCTACCAATATTTCTGTATTTTTGATATGCTGTTCTATTGATTTGTGTCGTTTTCAATAAAAGATCAACTACATGAATATCAAATGAAGGCTATTCTATAGTTGCTCCGTGTATTGATTAATATTCAGATACATTATAAAATGTTCCATATTGTTAAAAAATGATGGCTTCTGTTGGCAAAAATATCCTGCATAGATTGTAATTAAAAAAGTATTACAAATCGATACTCGCAACGTTTTTATCACGACCTCCTCAAAGCTTCATTTGCTTGATTTTGATGGAATTTTTTAACTTTAATCAATTCGAATGATTGAAAAAGAAACAATTGATTCAAGTTGAGGCTGAAGAGGACGAATCTATACATCTTTTGGATGTTACCCACTTCAGCCTCGATTTGAATCTATATTTATAATCAGTGAAGCGAATCCGGAAAAGGTATTTTGTTTATCTTTACTCCAAATATCTCGATTCAGATACATTAAAAATACTTCAATATATTGCTAAAGAATGTCGACTGGTGGCAAAAATATCCCGCATAGATTTTAATTTAAAAAGTATTTCAAATCGATACTCGAAACGTTCTTATAATCTGAGTTTCCTCTGCTTGCTTTGGATGGATATTTCTTAAAGAAATTCATGAAACAATTGATTCAATTAAGTTGAGGCCGTCTTTACGAAGACAATTTCAGATGCATAGCACGCTAACATATGCATGATCATAATCAAAATACTTTTCCATGATCGATTCTAGCAGCTGACACCTGTTCTAAGAACATTGTGTTCTCAGACGAAATGCATGGTAAAGCCCTGGTCAACCATACCTTTCAAACCGTGTCAGTCATCGACAATGATGGATGTCAACTATATTGCTTCATGGACGATCGCTGCATCTCGTACAACTTTTACCAACAACTGGGGATCTGTAATCTGAGTAGCTCGGACCACATCATGCACCCTGGTCACTTGGTGAAAACACCCAATGCTCTCTACTACAGAGTAAAGGTAATGTCAAATTTATGATGATTATTGTAAATCATTAATTATTCATGAGGTAATTATCCAGCGTACCAACGCCAGGATACGAACCGAGAGCTTCTTCATTACTGTATCTTCGCTTGAAGCCATTATACTAACTAGACGCTCTACCTAGCGTGCACTCGTGCCCTAGAGTGATTTTCATATGACCGTGCAAGGAAATAGACCATTTAGTTTGTGGTAGTTGATAAAGAACTAGACGCATAACTGCGTGAACTCGGGATTCTCTAAAAAAAAAGATTTTAGTTATTTCAAATTTGTGAAACGCAGGAGTAAACTATTATAAGATGCATCAAGAATTATAACTAGATGCATAACTGCGTGAACTCGGGATTCTCTGAGTCTTATAGAGAGACGTTGGTCTATTACAAGAAAGGGACGATATATACCGATTGGCTTTACATTTGAAAGTTCTTTGAGAAATAAATGCTTGTGTACCAATCCCCTTGAACTTTGAAGAATAATGCTCGTTTTTGACCTTTGCACTGTTAATATAATTATGTAACTTAGAAGACCTGGGTATATTTGAGCGTATTCTATGATAAACAAACCGTCTATTAAGCTTCCTACTCTTGGTGTTTAAACTCTACTTGGCTCACGAGTACGATGAGAGCGAAAATGTCTATAAATTATAAAAAACAAACCTTGAATAACGAGATCTGGTATTATTTGTAATCTTTATTGTGACTTCTGCATCATTATATACATGTACAGTCAAACAACTAGTTTTATCTAATATATCACAATCACTGAACGATGAAAATGACAATAGTTTGAGTGTAGCACTCGAAGAATTTGACTGTTTTGTACCCTAATAAAGTTACTAATATCAAATATTAATAGGGAAAACAGAAAATACTTCCTTGAATTAAAAATAACAAAAGAATCAAGGTATTTAGCATTATTATTATGAAAGAAGTGATCATCTTTGAGAAGACGGCCTTACTTTGACAGTCGCATGGTTGACTGTAAACAGAAGTCGCTAGTCTTGTATCTTCTTCGCTTGAAATGCTTGCAATCGTCGTTTTTTCATCGGTAGACCTTTGTTCACATTGTGTAGTTGAGCTCTTTGTGGTTTTAGAGTTTGTATAAGCTGAAATATAAGTCTCTTTTGAATAGATAGGTAGCTTGTTTGATAGATAGTTCCCCTACCCTGGGTACCAGGGGTTATTTTCTCCTTGCTTTATCGTTTGCTTTAGCGTTTGTAAATTTGACGGTTTGTTGACGGTTTGTTATTCAACGAATCTAACCCCTGGCCAAATGAGCTTAGAATCTCACTTCCATGCTGTTTTGATTGACACCGCCAATTATAGCCATATTTGGAAACTTGGCAAACTTGTTGACATCTTGCTGTCAGCTTTCATCCAATCAAAGGTCTTCATAGACTTAAACCAATCAGAAGGCCGGGGTCACGCAGCGATCCCTCGCTTCTGATTGGCTCGGCGAATTCAAAAGAATAGGCTCGTTTGGCTAGAGGGTTTCTCTTGAAAAAAACCGAACACAGACGTACAAATGATAAATACGAATACTAGATCAAGAAACCCTCTAGTTTCTAGGGTATAGTTCCCCGGGATAGTTCACGATAAGTTTCACGATAGGCATTTTCATAGGCAGTTTCACGATAGATTCGCGGTATCTCTCTAAATGGCCTTTCCGAAAACACTCGACATCTTTTAGTGTGGCCATACCGCGAATGGTGTGTGGATTTGTGAGTGATTTGAGCGTATTTAAAGACGTAGAATTCAAAGCAGTCAACAAAAGACAAGGTCAACAGTGAAGCTTTGTGTAGCTAGTTTGACCACGTGCTAATGTCGCAAAGCATCCTGGGTGTTATCGCCTCGATTTCGATCTTCGACGCCGAAATGAAAGACAGAACGCGCTGCATTTTAAGACTCGTGCCGGCCAAAGGCCTGGGCACGAGTAATTAGTCAACCGATGGAAAGTTTGAAACAAAAGTACGTTTAATGTCATCAGGTCAATAGCATTCAAGTTCGTTAGCATTCCTCTGAATAGAATTGAAAAGCTATTGTTTAATATTTCCTTGTGGGAATTCATTGACATTGAACATTAAATTACGAGCAGATTATTGATATATCTTAGCGCACATTGCTTTTATTTGCTACATTTTAAACCCTCCTCGGCTTTAATTAAAGTTCTTTTTTACCATATTAAATTGTTCATTTTTATTCAAAGTTTCCTCCCGAATAATTAATTCGTTTTAGAAGTAGTTCAAAGGCCTCCAATTCGGACTAGACGGGGCTTCAAGTCAACGGCTTCGCCTCGGACTTGAAATCCCCGTCCAGTCCTCATTATCGGCCTTTAAACATTACATCGTCCCCTTCACTGTTCCTCACGCAACGCAATCTAGCAAATCGAGGTTACTGACCTTTCGAGCTTTTGCCCTTTATAAAGGCGTAAATAATTATTATAATAAACATTAAGTAGAAATGATGTTGTTGTTTTTTGTATAATTTTCATACAGAACAATTGTGATTGCATAAGTGGAAATGTGGCGTCTTGCACTGTCAAGGGCGGTAGCCATCAATGTCATTGTAAACCTGGCCTTACAGGAAACCAATGCGAGACAAGTAAGTCCAAAACTTAACAAGTAATCTGTTTACGTCATGCTTTATTATGTTTAGTACGGTGGCCCATGAGGGTCATGCCTTCTGTAGAAATAAATAGCTCTTCTTCGTTGAAAAAGAACGTTTCCTTACAAATAAAGACACTTTCCCTACAAAAGTATCTCTTCTTTGAAAATATGAACGCCTTCTGTAGAAATATGAACGCTTTCCGTAGAAATATGAACGCCTTCCGTAGAAATATGAACGCTTTCCGTAGAAATATAAACGCTTTCCGTAGAAATATGAACGCTTTCCGTAGAAATATAAACGCTTTCCGTAGAAATATAAACGCCTTCCGTAGAAATATGAACGCCTTCCGTAGAAATATGAACGCCTTCCGTAGAAATATAAACGCCTTCCGTAGAAATATGAACGCCTTCCGTAGAAATATGAACGCTTTCCGTAGAAATATAAACGCTTTCCGTAGAAATATAAACGCCTTCCGTAGAAATATGAACGCCTTCTGTAGAAATATGAACGCTTTCCGTAGAAATATGAACGCTTTCCGGTAGAAATATAAACGCTTTCCGTAGAAATATGAACGCTTTCCGTAGAAATATGAACGCTTTCCGTAGAAATATAAACGCTTTCCGTAGAAATATAAACGCTTTCCGTAGAATTAATTAACTAATTTATTTATCTATTCATTTATTTATTCATTCAGTTATTTATTCATTTTTTATTTATCTAGTTATTCATGTATTTATTTATTTATTTGATTGATTAATTGATTAATTTTTTTATTTATCTCCTTATTCATTTATTTAGTTATTTTTAAATAAATTATTTATTTATTTATTTATTTATTTATTCATTAATTCATTTTTATATTTTTTTATTCATTTATTTTTATATTTATTTTTGTATTTATTTTTATATTTATTTTTATATTTATTTTTATATTTATTTTTATATTTATTTTTTTTTTTTTTATATTTATTTATTTATTCATTTTTTATTTATCTAGTTATTCATGTATTTATTTATTTATTTGATTGATTAATTGATTAATTTTTTTATTTATCTATTTATTTCCTTATTCATTTATTTAGTTATTTTTAAATAAATTATTTATTTATTTATTTATTTATTTATTTATTTATTCATTTATTCATTTTTATATTCATTTAATTTTATATTTATTTTTATATTTATTTTTATATTTATTTTTATATTTATTTTTATATTTATTTTTATATTTATTTTTATATTTATTTATTTATTTATTTATTTATTTATTTATTTATTTATTTATTTATTTATTTATTTATTTATTTATTTATTTATTTATTTATTTATTTATTTATTTATTTATTTATTTATTTAATTTTTTTTTCCATTCTTACACTATCTCCTAACCTCCACTCTTCCGTTTTCTTCTATTTTCCTTTTCCTTTTCCTTTTTTGTTTACTTACAGGTCAATGTCTACCACATAGCCCTTTTTTTACAAAATACATTTTGATACCCAAGATGGAAGTAATGAGCTATAACATCAGCTTCCTCGTCGTCCGCCATCTTTGATTGAGCTAGTGCCCATTCTCTTCCGGTCACATGCGCGCGCAAGATTTTGAAATTTCTACGGAAGGCGTTCATATTTCTACGGAAGGCGTTTATATTTCTACGGAAAGCGTTTATATTTCTACGGAAAGCGTTCATATTTCTACGGAAAGCGTTTATATTTCTACGGAAAGCGTTCATATTTCTACGGAAGGCGTTCATATTTCTACGGAAAGCGTTCATATTTCTACGGAAAGCGTTCATATTTCTACCGAAAGAGTTCATATTTCTACAGAAGGCGTTCATATTTTCAAAGAAGAGATTTACTTTTGTAGGGAAAGTGTCTTTATTTGTAAGGAAACGTTCTTTTTCAACGAAGAAAAGCTATTTATTTCTACAGAAGGCATGACCCTCATGGGCCACCGTAGTTTAGTAACATTATAATCGATTCCACGAGTTACGTCTAAATGAAGTTAAGGACGTTCCGGGCATTGTTTCTGCGCCTTCTTTCCGTGCGCGCCGTGGAACGCCTGGGGGATTTATTTTCATTCATAAAATCATCCAACCTCGTTCCCAGGACCTTTTTCCGTGAGAAGAAAAAGGCCCTGGGAACGAGGTTGAAAATCATCCAGACGTTCCACGAAACAAGATGGCGAGCCATTTTTCGGAGTTTGCAGCACAATATCTGATTACATCTTGAAAACAAATATGGTGACCCCATTTAAAAACTTTTAAATTTTATGAAGAATTACAAAAGTTGTATGTGTTCAAAATTTGAAGAAAAAGTTATGGTTAAATATTGATTATAGATATATAGATATATATAGATATAGATTTATAGATATACTGGAAGTAACAAAACTTTATTTAAGCCAGTGAAATTCAGAAGCCAACAGCTCCCTCCCTGAAAGAAAGAGACTAATGTCCCTAATACAACGTATATACAATACCACACAAATTGGAGTATCTCATACATTATCTGAAAATCAATTTGACGACAGGATTCATTTTTTTTGCAGACATTGATGACTGCGTCAGCAGCCCTTGTCAGAACCAGGGAACCTGTAAAGATCTTGTGAATGGCTACAGCTGTATCTGTACTGAGGACTTCAAAGGAGAACACTGCTCTATTAACCGAGGTAAATTGCACATCATCACCACCATAGTCATAACCAATACTAATCATTAACTTTATCATCACTGTTACGTACCATCATCACCGCCAGCAACACAACCATCATCAACATGCACCACCACCATCATCAACAACTTTGATTATTAATATAACTTTATCATAACCATTACATACAATCATCACCATCAGCAACAACGCCATTATCAACATGCACCACCACAATCATCAACAACTTTAATCATTAATATAACTTTATCATAACCATTACATACCATCATCACCATCAGCAACAACGCCATTATCAACATGCACCACCACCATCATCAACAACTTTAATTATTAATATAACTTTATCATAACCATTACATACCATCATCACCATCAGCAACAACGCCATTATCAACATGCACCACCACAATCATCAACAACTTTAATCATTAATATAACTTTATCATAACCATTACATACCATCATCACCATCAGCAACAACACTATCATTAACATGCACCACCACCATCATCTGAAACAACATAAATTATTAACTTTATCATATCAACATCGTGATCATTCTCATTACGTACAATCATCACCACGAACATCATCATCCCAATCCACATCGCCAGCACCATTATTGTCATCGTTCCCATCAATCAATCAATCTTTATTTAGTACCAATATTTTACAATAATAATAATAATAATATGATAGTATACACTGCTTTTGTGGTACATGCCAGCTGTAGTAGCTTAATCACCATCACCATCAGCATCAATACCACCATTATCAGCACCCGATCATCATTGTCGATATCACCATCATAAAGATTATTAGCACCATTATTGTTTACTATTACCACAGTCATCATTATAATATATCACATCATCATCACTACTATTATTATCACCATTATCATATTACCACTACATACCACCATTCTAATCCATCACCACCATCATAGTACCACAATTATGTTGTCAATGCCCAATGTCAATGCCCTATTCGGTGCGATCTTTCAACTAACCAAGTACTCTATTTCTATAGTTTCTTGGCTTAATGTCACTTCTAAGCCAGTCTGTATCGGTGTTAAAGGCGACAGCTATGCATCCTTCGCCATTCCGACAAATTGTACCATCTTAAGATTCAAGCTTGTATACGACAGCGGACCTGGCGTTTCATATCATAGCAGAAACGCTGATATCTGGGGAACCAAAGGGTGGCTAATGATTCATATCACAGATGACAACAAACGAAGAATCACTCCACCAGAAGAGTATATTAAGAACACTAAAACAAGTATTTTGGGATACAAGATTGATGGAGTGACATCTAGTGACCCTGAGCTTCCTTTCCCCGAGATGTCACCACCGTTATCAGTGACGGCAGGACAGGAATACAGAGCATGGTTTGGACAAGACTTGGCAAATATTGTTGAAGAAAACAATGTGGGCTATGTTTGTGTCAATGTGACTGTTCTTGCACGTGTTTAGTATTGGTTTTAATAGCAAATGGCAATAAGCACATACAAAAAGAGAATCGAATGTTGATACCCCTAGGGAACTCCGAAGTGGTAAGGGTGATCGACGGTTGATTTAGCAAATGACTTCTAAAAGGAATGCTCTTAAGCTTAATTTTAGCAAAAACGCCAAGTAAAAATGATCATTACAGGTTCGGGGTCATGTTACGTAATTGACTTTTTTTAATTGACTTAGAAAGGGGTATTGGTCGTTTTAACTTTACGACCATTATCGCTGCCACAGTCACTATAACGGTTCATAGTATGACAGGCTGTCAATATCATAATACCTACCTAGCTATGTAGTTAATCCTGGATTAGTGATCCCTATAACCGTACATAGTATGACAGGCTGTCACTATCATAATACCTATACAGTTATCCTGGGTTAGTGCTATCCCTATAACCGTTCATAGTATGACAGGCTGTCACTATCATAATACCTATGTATAGTTAATCCTGGGTTAGTGCTATCCCTATAACCGTACATAGTATGACAGGCTATCACTATCATAATACCTATGCAGTTAATCCTGGGTTAGTGCTATCCCTATAACCGTTCATAGTATGACAGGCTGTCACTATCATAATACCTATGTAGTTAATCCTGGGTTAGTGCTATCCCTATAACCGTTCATAGTATGACAGGCTGTCACTATCATAATACCTATGTAGTTAATCCTGGGTTAGTGCTATCCCTATAACCGTACATAGTATGACAGGCTGTCACTATCATAATACCTATACAGTTATCCTGGGTTAGTGGGTATCCCTATAACCGTTCATAGTATGACAGGCTGTCACTTTCATAATACCTATACAGTTATCCTGGGTTAGTGGGTATCCCTATAACCGTTCATAGTATGACAGGCTGTCACTTTCATAATACCTATGTAGTTAATCCTGGGTTAGTGATCCCTATAACCGTACATAGTATGACAGGCTGTCACTATCATAATACCTATACAGTTATCCTGGGTTAGTGCTATCCCTATAACCGTTCATAGTATGACAGGCTGTCAATATCATAATACCTACCTAGCTATGTAGTTAATCCTGGATTAGTGATCCCTATAACCGTACATAGTATGACAGGCTGTCACTATCATAATACCTATACAGTTATCCTGGGTTAGTGCTATCCCTATAACCGTTCATAGTATGACAGGCTGTCACTATCATAATACCTATGCAGTTAATCCTGGGTTAGTGCTATCCCTATAACCGTTCATAGTATGACAGGCTGTCACTATCATAATACCTATGTAGTTAATCCTGGGTTAGTGCTATCCCTATAACCGTTCATAGTATGACAGGCTGTCACTATCATAATACCTATGTAGTTAATCCTGGGTTAGTGCTATCCCTATAACCGTACATAGTATGACAGGCTGTCACTATCATAATACCTATACAGTTATCCTGGGTTAGTGGGTATCCCTATAACCGTTCATAGTATGACAGGCTGTCACTTTCATAATACCTATACAGTTATCCTGGGTTAGTGGGTATCCCTATAACCGTTCATAGTATGACAGGCTGTCACTTTCATAATACCTATGTAGTTAATCCTGGGTTAGTGCTATCCCTATAACCGTACATAGTATGACAGGCTATCACTATCATAATACCTATGTAGTTAATCCTGGGTTAGTGCTATCCCTATAACCTTTCATAGTATAACAGGCTGTCACTATCATAATACCTACACTGTATGTAGTTAATCCTGGGTTAGTGCTATCCCTATAACCGTTCATAGTATGACAGGCTGTCACTATCATAATACCTATACAGTTATCCTGGGTTAGTGCTATTCCTATAATCGTGCATAGTATGACAGGCTGTCACCATCATAATACCTATACAGTTATCCTGGGTTAGTGATGTCCCTATAACCGTACATAGTATGACAGGCTGTCACCATCATAATATCTATGTAGTTAATCCTGGGTTAGTGCTGTCCCTATAACCGTACATAGTATGACAAGCTGTCACTATCATAATATCTATGTAGTTAATCCTGGGTTAGTGCTATCCCTATAACCGTTCATAGTATGACAGGCTGTCACCATCATAATACCTATACAGTTATCCTGGGTTAGTGCTGTCCCTATAACCGTACATAGTATGACAGGCTGTCACCATCATAATACCTATGTAGTTAATCCTGGTAGTGCTATCCCTATAACCGTACATAGTATGACAGGCTGTCACTATCATAATACCTATACAGTTATCCTGGGTTAGTGCTCTCCCTATAACCGTTCATAGTATGACAGACTGTCACCATCATACCTATACAGTTATCCTGGGTTAGTGCTATCCCTATAACCGTACATAGTATGACAGGCTGTCACCATCATAATACCTATACAGTTATCCTGGGTTAGTGCTGTCCCTATAACCGTACATACTATGACAGGCTGTCACTATCATACTATCTATGTAGTTAATCCTGGGTTAGTGCTATCCCTATAACCGTTCATAGTATGAGAAACTGTCACTATCATAATACCTAATATACAGTTATCCTGGGTTAGTGCTGTCCCTATAACTGTACATAGTATGACAAGCTGTCACTATCATAATATCTATGTAGTTAATCCTGGGTTAGTGCTATCCCTATAACCGTTCATAGTATGACAGGCTGTCACCATCATAATACCTATACAGTTATCCTGGGTTAGTGCTGTCCCTATAACCGTACATAGTATGACAGGCTGTCACCATCATAATACCTATGTAGTTAATCCTGGTAGTGCTATCCCTATAACCGTACATAGTATGACAGGCTGTCACTATCATAATACCTATACAGTTATCCTGGGTTAGTGCTCTCCCTATAACCGTTCATAGTATGACAGACTGTCACCATCATACCTATACAGTTATCCTGGGTTAGTGCTATCCCTATAACCGTACATAGTATGACAGGCTGTCACCATCATAATACCTATACAGTTATCCTGGGTTAGTGCTGTCCCTATAACCGTACATACTATGACAGGCTGTCACTATCATACTATCTATGTAGTTAATCCTGGGTTAGTGCTATCCCTATAACCGTTCATAGTATGAGAAACTGTCACTATCATAATACCTAATATACAGTTATCCTGGGTTAGTGCTGTCCCTATAACTGTACATAGTATGACAGGCTGTCACTATCATAATATCTATGTAGTTAATCCTGGGTTAGTGCTATCTCTATAACTGTTCATAGTATGACAGGCTGTCACTATCATCACATCTATGCAGTTTCTCCTGGGTTAGTGCTATCCCTATAACCGTACATAGTATGACAGACTGTCACTATCATCATATCTATGTAGTTACTCCTGGGTTAGTGCTATCCCACACACTACAACAGATAATAGTATAACAGGCTGACACTATCATAAAACCTAAATAATATAATAATAATAATAATAATAATAATAATAATAATAATAATAATAATAATATATTTGTATTTATATGGTACCTATTCCATATAGATGTACTCATATTCATATATATAATGTATATACCTATGGAGTTAATCCTGATCAACCAGTAATAACTATAGCATTTTTTTTTATTGATTAATCATATTTTACAAAACTGTTAACACAATAGTTGTACTTTAATTTTTAACCCTTTATAAACAACTAAAGAATAGCACATTTATCTAATAAAGCTAGACTTGTAAAAATGCTTTACAATAATAATATAATAGTATTAGTTCATATCAAAACGCAGAGTTAGTTTGTCAACCATAGTCTATGGAAAAATGAATTTGAAATAGGTGTTTTAGTATATCTAAATGGCACAAACAAACAAATAATAAAAATTTAAACTTTACAAAGTCTATCTACATTATATATAATACATGTTGACAAGACATGAAGGAATCAGTCTTGTATTAAGATTATTTCAAATGCTTTAAATACAACTGAAGTTTTAAACTGTAAAAATGTCAACAAAGTATTACTGTATTAAAGTGAATAAAAAACTAGTTAAGCCCTAAATGTTGTCATAAATGTATACATTGTTTATTCCTTTGTGATCTGAGGTGGTGTGATGCTTGAGTTACAAACTTATAGGATCTATAGCCTGAGAATCAGGCCTTCCTACTCCCTCTCCTCTCTCCCCCCTCTCCTCTCTTCCCCCTCTCCTCTCTTCCCCGTCTCATCCTGAGAGCCTTATACTCAGGCTAATGAATCTAGCTTTGACAAACTACCATTTGCCATCCCAGAATAGACCTCTTTACCTCCGTATGCAAATTGCCCATTTCAGACCATATAATATTCACTTGATAGTTGCTCTTATATGATGAACATGTTATATCATTTACATGTGAAAGAGTTAACTCCCAAGGGTAGCATCACATGATCTGAAATGGGACAACAAGCAATGAAGGTAAAGAAGACCATTTCGATGCACTGTGGAGCAAGTACAGTCCTGCAAAGGAGTCTGGAACAGATGCAACAATAGCAAAATGGCGTTGTATTCCCATATTAAGATCCAGAGCAAGTTAACTCGCCCCAGGCCTGCTTCTCAATAGACCTTTTCACAGTTCTGTTCAGTGTTCACAAATAATAGTTTCAAGTCAAGGTTGGAGTTGACCCACGTAGCAAAACTATAATTTATCATGCACAGCAACTCAAACCTAGATTTGGAACTATCATTTCTTGTTACTGAACAGAACTGTGTTAAGGACATTTCTATATGGGCGAATTCAACTGGTATACTAAACTATCAAAGGTGATGTATCGCTAGAAGGTGGGGACTCCCCAAGGCTTATACACTCAACTTCTATCTCCTGGTCATGTGTTTCTAGAACTTGTTGATTGTCATTAGTTTGACATGCTGAGGTTTCCTCTTGATTGTCTCCACTCAGTTCAACTTCAGTGTTTTCTGTCTGGCTAGAGACGCCAGTGATTTCAGTACTATCACTAGTGGATTGGGGAGTCATTGATTCATCATAAGTTGGTGGATTACTTGTAGTATCACAACAGCTTGATATTGAAACAGCAAAGTCGTAAGTAGGAGGTGGAGACGTTGCATCTCTCAAGTCCCCATCTAACGCACGTAAACGAGCGCGCCTGCGTCGTCGACGCCTGTTTGTAGCTTGTGATCTTCTTTTCTTTCTAAGTCTGTCGATAATAAAAATCACTAAAGCTATCAAGACAGCAGTTCCAGTGATTGATACCAAGATTACCAGATAGCTGGTAATTTTGTTGCTCTTTTTCTTTTTGGTCTTTGAAGTAGCACAATTTTGTTCATCAGAGTTATCACCACAGTCATCTGTACCATCACACTTCCATTGGCATTGAATATAGTTACCATTGGTGCATTTATACAAAAGCTCATCAGACGCTTCAGCACATTTATCATATGGATTTTTAGGATCTACGGCAGTGTAAGTTGCAAAAAATCCTTTTCCAGAGTCGGTACTAAGATGAAGTCTGATCATCATTGTATTCTTTGTAGAACGCACAGTAGGTGGGTTAGTAACATGTCTTCCACAATACCGTCCCATGCTAGTTGCCGTAGAACCTGATCCATCCAATATCTCAACATAATCATCCGCACAAGTTGTAGGTGATGATTTCATGTCTTTCACATCAAATGATGCAAAAACAACTGATATAAGCATTTTATCTGGTACTTCAATAGTCCATACACATTCATGAATACTTGTTATATGGATTTGGGTACCATACCCAGGAGACGTAAAACTGCCAGTATTGCCGCGTAAAACCCCACCACAATGTGGCTCTGCCTCATAATAAAAATGAAAACCTCCAACTGAAGTTGGTTTGAAAGATTTAAACTCCAGCATCAAAGAGTTACTAGTAGAGCGAAGTGTTTTAGGTGGTGTCCTATCCGCACAGAAATGTCCAATCAATCTTGAAGTACTATTTAGACCGTCGATTGCCCTGACATAGTCCATATTGCATTTTGATGTGCGTGCCAGGTTGAATTCCAGGAAAAAGAATCGAATGACGCTGTCTTTTGGTACTTGTATTTTCCAAGAGCAATATTGTGGTACTGGGTACGGGCCAGGGTAGTTAGGACTTATGATTTCACCTTTAGAACCAGTCAGCCAACCACCACAAAAAGTCTTAAAAGTGGCCTCAAAAGTTGATTGCTTTTTGTCAAGAGAATCATTTGTCTTGAAAACCAATGTGATAGAGTTGGTTTTAGATGTTATGGCACTTTTAGGATATTGATTCCAACTATTGCAGTATTTTCCCAAACTATCATTCCCATCTATAATCTCTACATAGTCAACATCACAAGATGAATCTGTAAACCCCATCGTTACGCTAAATGAAGTAAACGTCAGTGAAATCTTTTGGTAACTTTTGGCAGTAATAACCCATTTACAAGAAAAAGAAGATGTGATGGAATAGACCGGGCTTTTAATGACCCCTGAGGATACAGTAATGCGACCTCCACATAAAGATGAACAGACATCCAAACGACTGAAGCCGAACACCAGAAACGCCAAATAAACACATTGTCTTTGGCTCACAAGTGACTGGGTAATTGAACTTAAACCTGACAGCTTAAATGGTAGAAAGACGTCTAGCAACATTGTGCTGGCAAAGCGATATCCTTGAGATGAGATTATTGGTATTGTTTTACTAGCTTTATATCGTCACAACATGGCGGCGCTTGGTTGGGTGGTTAGTCTGTTTGTACTAAAAATGATCCAATTTCTTTCTTCTAAAATCACGAAATTGATTCCTCGATTATAAAATTCTCTCTTGTCCAATTAAAACTTCAAATTGACGGAGTAATAGTTCAATGAAAGCGTAAATTGAAGACGGAAATCAGACGAGCCTCGACACAATAAGTGTTGTAATATCAGCAAAAATGTTAATCATGATAATTTATTACATATGACGTCAACGATAAATACTTTTCTGGTTGGGCTCGCTGTGGCGAACAACGAGTAAACATGGCGGAAACTGTGCGAGAAGATGTGAATCGTCCTCTTGATTTAGAACAGTGCGGCCGAGGATGGCGAAGTCAGAGAGAGTATTCGTACTGGATACCAGAGGCTGATGTAGAGGGCAAGATTCCTAACGATTTGATAGGTACTTTTTTCAGAAATGGGCCAGGTGTTGACGAAGTCTACGGCACAAAGCTTGTTCACCGTAAGTATAAAATCTTACAAGTCTCTTTTACAAATCCTTTTTAAGTCATCAAAGTATGGCAATTAGTTTTGTCATTAGTCTAAGTGTAGTTTTGCTTCGATGAACTGCCACAATGAACATCCCAGAAGTTTCGGTTAGGGTATACAGGTATAGGACTTTGTACTTAAATTCCTCTGCCGTATTAAACTGTTTCTTGTCACGAGATCGAGAGCAAGCTAGTAATCAGATCGAGAATGTTATCTAACAAAGTTAACTGATTAAGCCTTTGTATTGGGTTGTAAATAAAGTATTATCCGGTAAACCTGTGCATTACACTGCGGCTTATTTTAGTTTACAATAAAAGTGTAATATACTTTGTCTTTGTCTTGTTCCTCAATTAAAAAACAATTTACTTCACACGGTAAGTGAAAATAAGAAGATAATGCAAGAATATATGAATATTAACTCTGAAAATTCATCATGACACTTATCAAGTTTCATTACGTCAAACACTACAAATATTGGGCTACTGTATGGTCGATTGGATTTTTTCCATGTAGTATATATGGTCTTATTATATGAAATACCTATATTTCTCTGTTTCTAAAAATTGATATCTTCACATGTGAAAATAACATGTTATTTTCACATGTGAAGATATCATCACTATGGTTACACAGCTTTACGGAAACGTCTTGATAAAAAAAAGATTTATGTTATTTTCATTGATAATATTATAATAAACAGAACATTACATGGTCGCTTGGAGATACAAATGTTATCTTCTTGTGTTGTAAATCTCTCACTCGTGAAATATCATTTCAACACTCGAAGATAAAATTCATATCTCCTCGCGCCCATGTAATATCCTCTATATATAACAATAGAGTTGAGGTTCACGGGCGTAAATATGCTTTTGGCCGGACTCAGGTTTACTTTAGCCCAAGCAAGCACAGCGGGGGTTAAAATGCATTCTGAGAAGGGCCAAAAACATATTCACACCCAAGAACCTCAACTCTATTACTATTTGAATAACTTAAATGTAGATTGCCAATAAAGCTGTAAAAAAAAAAAACTTTACAAGACATTTATTAAGCGAAAAAAGGTCATTTTCATTCAAAGTAGCAATGATCTAATCTTAGCGGGCTAAAATATATTATTTTAGCCCGTTAATTTGTTCATTTTAGCCAGCAAACTGCGCCACGATGCCCTATAAAGTTATGCTAATAAATAATATAGGCCTTTTAGCATGTATATTCTGTACAGAAGCACGATATTGGGAGTTTTTAGAGAATATAATAACAATCTTTATTACTTATATAGCGCAAATATCTATATGTATATAATCAAATGCGCATTAAATAAATAAAATACATAAAAGGAACTTAAATAAATTACACAAAATGTAAAATGTAAAATTCAAAAATATATATGATATTCAATATATATTAGATGTTGGATATTAATAACCCCACCACTTTTAAAAGCACTATACTAAATGGCACCATGATCTGCAGGTAGATGCATGGTCCTCTTGTGTATGGGATAGTAAAAATGTATCAGTGTCTGCCACCATGGTCCTATGGTCCTGTTGTTATAAAGACAAAAGTGTAAATAAAGTGAATTCATTGATGATTTCTCAAGGGGAGGGAAGGGGGAAGAGTTCAAAAAGCGAAGTTAGATGATCACATCAAATCATCTGATGAAAATTTTTGATATATATTTGAAATCAGCATAATTTTTATCACCATATAAGTTCAAGTTCATTTTTAGTGGAGGATCCCTTTAAACATTTTGAACAATGTGGAATCCTTGATTATTCTCAGGGAAAATTAGGATGAATCTTTTTCCAATACAAAATTATTTATCATTAATTTTTGTCAATGAGTTTTCTAATTGCATTTTATATGTTTTAACTTTGTAGCTATTGATGGAGATGGTATGGTATGTGCACTGACCTTCCAAAATGGACGAGCCCATTTCAAGTCAAAATTCGTCTCCTCAAAACACAGACAAAAAGAGGCAGAGAAGCATCAATTCATCTATACTGGTCAAATGGGAACTACAGCTATGAGCACTTTGAAGGGAACAGCTGTATTATTAGGAAACCTAATGACTGGAAAACTACCTAAATTATTCTTCAGAAACCCATCAAACACTAACTCATTTTATTGGGGAGGAAAGGTATGCTGTAAATTATTGAATTATTTCAAAAAATAAAAATTTAAGACTACTATCTATAACTACTATAAATATTGACTTATCCAATCATTTGCTAGAAGCTGAGATTTATAGATATGACTGTGGGTACTATTTTAATTTAGCTATATGCAAATGAAACCAAGCTGGCTGTATATAATCATGATCATTGCCATCAGCATACATGTAATCTTCATCATCACATCGCCATCATCAATTCAATGAATTCAATTCATTATTCATGACAGAATTTCATTCATTAATATGTAATCAAAAATTGGTCAATAGAGTACAAATATTAGAGCGAAAACACTAGAACCATGAAACAAAATCAAATTGTTAGTGACAGTGTAATAGTTCTTATTTAACGACTAGTTGTTACTATAAAAGACAAGTAAGTTGTAATGAGGTATTGTTTCCTTTTTGTATTTGATGTTTCTGGTTGAGTGATACTGACTAAATAGTCACTAAATAAAAACTATTAGTTAGTAACTATTTTGTTTTTATTTCATGGTTCTAGTGTTTTTGCTCTATACCAGTGAAACAAGTAGTACTATTAAGTACTAAATAGTGCTAATTAAACAATAGAAAACAATAGAATTAGCATAAAATATCACTATTTAGTACTATTTATGTTTCACGCTTTTAATGTTTGTACTCTATACAGTCAATATATATATATATGTATTGTGGCATCATATTTCAATAAGGATCTGATTTTTTTTTAATGCTGTGATGTAAAAATAATAACAAAGTTAAATGTCTTACTAGTTAGAATAGTTTCACATAAGCCGGTTCTTGTATGCTAATGTGTTTCTTATATGCTAATGGGGTCGTTGGCAAGAAATGTGACAAATTCACGTGCATACACATGTATGTTGTTACAATAGAAAGCGTTACTGTAATTCATTTCTAATTTTTTAAATTAAACAAAAGTAACAACATAATCTTTATTTAAGCCAGCGATGCATTCTGTACTTATTTCTTAACTTATTTATTGATTTTCTAAGAAAGACTGTAATTGTATTTCTATTATAACAACGTATGCACGTGAATTCGTTATATTTCTTGCCAACGACCTTATTAGTATATAAGAAACACATTAGCATACAAGAACCGGCTTATACGGAACTACTCTACTAAAACCAATACACTTACTTTTGCAGTTAATAACATGTTATGAAACAAGTGTGCCACACTGTCTTGACCCATACACCCTTGAAACGTTAGGACCAGAGAACATGGGTGGGGCTCTTAAACTTGGTGCTCTGGCAGCCCATTATAGAATTGATGCTGAGAACCAGGTAAATGCAGTTGGTATCTTCTCTTATTTACCCATGATAATTTGATGTTAACATAATGATCAAAAATTTTTAACTCCTCCTACATTTTCTATCGCCTTTTCGAAACGAAGTGACTAAACATCCGGCAGCCGGAGACGGTCTTCAAAAAACTAAACGTCCGGCAGTCTGAACATTTCTTATATTTCTCTTTGAAATCTGCTAACTTTTCTTTCAAGACTGTTTATTTTGATTCAGAATCCCCAAGCGCTTCTAGAAAACTAAAAAAACCGAGCTTTGTATTTTTGGTTAATCCTGTACATAGAGTACGAACGATCTAAGTGCGACACTTCGTTATTTTTTCTCTGACGCTGCCGGTTTTTTTAGTTTTCTAGAAGCGCTTGGGGATTCTGAATCAAAATAAACAGTCTTGAAAGAAAAGTTAGCAGATTTCAAAGAGAAATATAAGAAATGTTCAGACTGCCGGACGTTTAGTTTTTTGAAGACCGTCTCAGGCAGCGTCAGAGAAAAAATAACGAAGTGTCGCACTTAGATCGTTCGTACTCTATGTACAGGATTAACCAAAAATACAAAGCTCGGTTTTTTTAGTTTTCTAGAAGCGCTTGGGGATTCTGAATCAAAATAAACAGTCTTGAAAGAAAAGTTAGCAGATTTCAAAGAGAAATATAAGAAATGTTCAGACTGCCGGACGTTTAGTTTTTTGAAGACCGTCTCCGGCTGCCGGATGTTTAGTCACTTCGTTTTCCAAACGTGAGTAAAGTTAAGTCAACATTTTTTACGGTGTTACAAATTTCATTATATTACCTATCATTTATACCAAACACTGATGCAGGCGATACTAGTTTACTTGCTAGTTTCCTTGTATAATGATCAAAATGTTATGTACCAATGCAGTGAAATGTGAACGAGTTTGTGGCGGAACTCGAAAGTGGAGTATTACTCCACTTTCGAGTTCCGCCACAAACTCGTTCACAGTCTCCCGCTTGGCTGACCGAGTGGTCAAAACGAGGCTTACACAGCGTGCCTTGTGTAGTTTCCCTAGCGAACTGTTGTTTACAGCTGTTTCCTTGACTTCAAACGATAAATTTAACAATCTAAACCAATTCAAATCCACAAACGACCTAAGAAAACGCAAAGTTGAAGAGCTGAAGGCGATCTTGAGGAACTTTGGCGAACCATTAAGCGGAAAAAAGGACGATCTTGTCCTTTGTTGCTTCGTTCTTGATGAACGATCGAAAGCTGGCCCTTTGACTGACACAAACAACGATCCTGTGCCTTCTACCAGTTACACAGCTGATGTTACTTAATATGAAGTAATCATTAGAGGAGCCAACAATTGTGTGGATAACCGGTCGTTTCGAGCTTTCTCCTCGAGCTCTTTATTATAAGTCGTTTCACGATCGAGCTAGCGTACTGAGTACGTCAGTTCGAGCTTTTATATAAATATACATACGATTTATGTATAAAATATACATAATAATACATATATATACATATATATATATTATACATTGTATGTATTATAATTGATATCTCAGAAAAATAATTATATATTTTTTAAATCGTCTAAATGTAACGCAGTCACTGAGTGTCACTTTATAATACACGTACACAACTACGAAATAAACTGATTAGCGTATAGCGTAAAACACATGTAATTCGGTGTTTACTTAAACCCCACACACTCCACTAATGACAATAAACCTTTATATAATGTATTAGTTATAATAAGCTTGACAAATGTAAGTTTTCGACGAGTTTATTGCCGACAAGCGGTCAGTTTTGAAAGCGCTTTTAAGAACACCGAATCATAATAAAACGCAACACTTCGATTAAAATCAAGTAAAACACAAGTTATTCTGTTATTCACATCATATTGAAATATTGTCAAGAATTTCTAACTCCATAGTTGAATCCTCATTCGTTTTAATAACAGTCAAATATGGTTTAGGATCTGTTTGGATCAGTAGTTTGTCATGGAAAGATCGAATTCTCAGTCGACATCTTGTACCGCCGGGAGACTTGTAAATGTCTTCTCTTTTAAAATGTTCCTCACAAATTTAGGTAAAACCATTCACAATCTCTTCCGTGTTGTCTTTTTTGTCAGGATAGACCATGGATCTCGTTGTGGATTCTTTTGGGGAAACTTGAACAAGCTATTAAAGTCCTGTCGGACTGTCATCTTTCGTCGAGTATTGAGCATTCGAGCAGCCAAAACAAGCACATTCTCGGTCGAAACCCGAACTTTTTCTCTTCTTTGGTTATTCCATAGCTTTCTACAACGTATTCCAGCACATTACGAAGTTTTTCGAGCAAGTTTTTAGTCATAAAAGACCTATCTATATATCACACGTCGATCTTTTGCTTCTTTTTGTTTCGCTGCAATATTTACGCTGTGTAAGCCTCGTTTCCAATCCGCCCGCAAGCTTCGTCAGCGGTTATGCACGTCATGAACATATTGACATCATTTGTTGGTATTTCCTCCTATTAGGGTTTTCCGATTTACCGGCACAAAGGCAAATAATTATTAGGCACAAATAGTGCCAGATGATAGTACCAGTGTTAATTTGTCATTATTTCTGCAATATTGTTCTTATTTTTTTATTCTTACTCAGAAAATGTAATACTTCGAACACATGCAACTCCTAGAAATTCTAATAACGGTAAACATGCATGTGTATGCTAATTAGTATCTGTTACTATTAGTACCAAAGTCGCTAAATCGGAAAACCCTATTTACAACAGCTTTTGACTATTCAGAAAGTGATAAAATGTGCACATTATTATGGTCAAAAATAACTGTATTTACATTGAAGTCTAAGAACAATAATAATGAGAGAGAGTAAATGGATTTTAGGCTCTCATTTTTTAGTAGCACCGTCAACATTTTTATTGGTTATTAAAATTATAATTCTGATTATTTTAAGTATTTTATTTTAAAATTGCATTATTGTGGGGGAAGGGGTGTGGTGGTATGTTTTGGGGGGGGGGGAATATTTTGTTTATTTTGCTTTAATGTTTATTTATGCCTTTGAGTGCTTTCATGCATGCACACTTGACATTACCAGAACCATTCATAATACTTCAATGATGCTTACTACATGTCATTCAATGAATTGTAAACATTTTGGAGCATTTTAAGGCCGAATTAAACATTACCCACAATGCACCCTATATATATTGATGGGGTCAGAAGTTTTTATATATTTATAAAATTCTTAATTACAATCTAAAATATACTTGGCTTATACTAATAATGCTTTTATGTACAATAAAACTATTCATTTAAGTATATTTTAATTAATACTATCAAAATGGCATCAACAATTATCATTCTTTTTAATATTATCTTTTTTCAGCGTATTGTCTGCATCAGTATGAGGCCAGAAACATTAGTAAGTAAGCCAAGCCTTGTGATTTATGAATTCTCACCAACATGGCAAGTGCATCAGCGACAGATTCATAGTATCCCTGGTTTGAACTATGCTCACGATTTCCTTTTGCTACCAGATTACTACATATTTCACATTACTCCTTTTGTCAAAGTTACATGGTTGTCAGTTGCTAAGATACTGTCAGGTTGGTCAGCACCAGGACAACAGATGAAATATTATCCTGACATGCCATCAAAGTTTGTCATCATCCCAAGGAAAATGACCAAAGGAAAAAAGGATATCATTATGGTAGACACAGACCCTTTCCATGTAAGTAGCAAGTGAATATAATTATAGTCAACTTACCACCACACATTTGCCACCACAGGTAGCCCAAGCTCACTATCTGTGTTGATTTACTATAGAATATAACATGGGGATTTTTCAACGTACAATTTTTTGCCTTAATTCTTAATAAAACTAGACGCCCTCATGGTGCGTGCACTCGTGCCCTAGATGCAAGGTGATGAGCGTAGGACAGCTGGAACTAGTTTATAAATTTGAATGACAGAAATGCATTTAAGACAGTTGTCACTGAATGCACACAATTTGTGTACAATGTTAAGAAGTTGCTGATCAAGTTAGAAGAATATGAATATGAAACTAGTGCTACTGGAGTAAATGGATTCTTAGCTGCAGAAGGGATGAAATACTATTTCATTTGTAAGTGATCGAGACCTGAGCTACACTTCACAGTTTGAGTACATCTCCAGTTTTATTGTTAATTTGCATCTTTTATTTGTTTAATTTAAATTTCCTTAGAGTATTGTCTTTCCTTATCACTGGATATGATACTGAGAACAAGAAAGAGAATAAAGTACATATTTTGCATCACATTGGGAACTTTGTTCTTTTATGTCACAAAATGTTTTGATAAGACAGTTGCCATCAGTTATGTTGTAAGTTGTTTTATTTTGTTGAATAATACAGTTTATAGAATAACCAAAGAAACAAAACATGAAACCGGTTGTTTTGATATTAATATTTTCTATAATGCACTTCTTGAGGAATGTTTTACTTTATTTAAAATTACTTGATGTGCAGTAAATTAGCTAGATTTATGTGCATTCTAGGTCAATAATGGTATCATATATCTTTAAAACATCTTGTAATTAACCGGCATCATTTTGTACAAAACCATTACAAATATTGTACAGCTTAGCATGATCATTGATTGCATCTAATGTTACATAATTCCAATATCCACTGGATTTTATAACACAGAAACATATTGCATATGCTACAATAAGAAAATATGGTTTACTCCCAGCAGTATACACCTATTTCAATTAACGTTGTCCATCTGGAATGGTTGATCTGAGACCGATAGGAATTGTGGGAGCTCGTTAAACTGCAAATACACTATTATAATCACGCTTGAACATTAATGTTTACTTCTGAAATACTGTTATCCAAAATTCAGCACCATTCAAGTGTGATTAAAACAATGTATTTGGAATTTAATGAGCTCCCACAAGTCCCATCCGTCTCAGATCAACCATTCCAGATGGACAACGTTAATTGAAATAGGTGTAATTGAAGTGAGAGTTGATGTTATCACTGCAACCATCAGATTCATTTATAAATGTTAAAGAATTAATTATCCAAAAAGTTGAAACATAATGTTCTTCATCCGCATGACCAATATTTATTGTAGTATAATTAATAGATCGACGATCTATTTCCGGCGCGCTCCACAGGAATCCCGCAACACTCGTTTTTTCAAATTACTGATTCTGGATGGAAAAGAAGGACTACTCGTAGTCTATGCAAAATAGTGCTAGTTGAACAATAGAAAACAATAGAATTAGCATAAAATAGTACAAAATAGTATTACTAGAGTTTCACGCTTTTCTTAAATGCACTCTATCTAAAACCTTCCAAAGTAAACTAAAAGAGACTTTAGAGTTAAAAGGAAAATATATTTGAAATGTACAACAACCATCTCATCTCACTATCACTACATTCGATATTTACAACACACAACTCTGCTAACATGTTGATTTTTGCTGAAAGAGGAAAACTGAATGACCCAGATAAAAACCCTTGTGGCACAGGAGAGAGCAACACATCAAACAAACTCAACTCACATATAAATCCATCACCAAGCCAGGACTCGAACCTGGATCACAGGGTCAGAGGCACACTTGTTTACTAATCCACTATACTCCACCAAGGCCACCCACAAACACACTACTGTTACTTACAAGACTCAACTTCAATATCACATTTCCAAGATTCTTTGCTAACTACATCATATTTTAAAATTGGAGAATACATTTTATGATAAATTGGGCTTCCTGTGTTAAAATATTAGCTGAAACAGGAAGCCCAATAATAAAGTTTTGTACAGTTGACTTACTTTTTTTATAACAATATTTTTCAACCCTACTCCGCCTTGACTTTCAATATTATGACAAAGAACTATATAATTCTACATTATCTTTGTTTTAGATATTCCACTTCGGTACTGCACATCAGGATGGTAACTCATCCATACGCTTCACAGCTGTATGCCTAGGTAAAGATTTTGACATGTCCTTTGATCAGAAAATATGGCTATCCAATATCTCCGTTGCTCCTGGAAAGGTTTACAACTTTCATATTGACCTGACTAGTCGTAAGTGCACTGGAGTGTTAGCAGATTCAGCGTCGGCTGAATTTCCTTGTGTGCATCCGTATCGCCATGGTATATTTGGATCAAGGTATAATTACCTAATGGCTAGTGATAGACCAGGACATAATATACCATACAGGGATGTAGTCAAGGTAAGGAAGACCAGAATTTGTATGGCTATGAAAAGCTCACGGCACAAACAAGGTCAACGCACACATTTCTAGAAACATGGGGCACACACACATGCACTGAACTTATCGCAGTCATATGAAATCTGTTCTATTTCCAGTTTAGTAGAAATACTTATGTTTTGATTGATTGATTGATTTGAGAACTTCAGATTTTTTAATTTTTCTTATAATTACCTACTGCAATTTTAGAAATACAACATTTAGCACAAAAAAAGAATTTGCACACTATGGCTAAAAGTCCACTAAAAAGTAATTTACTAATAAACAACACACAAGGAATAAGATAACACATACATACAAACTATATATAAAGTGTGTAGACAGATTCAGTACATTTTACAAATGACTGTACAATATGGAATCTATGTTCACATACATGTATCAAGCATTTGGGGCAAACTCATGTGGTGCCATGTGACCTTTATTTTGGTGTTAATGTCTATTTTATTTTGTATCTATATTATATATATATATATGATAGGTAATATAATGAAATTTGTAAGACTGTAAAAAATGTTGACTTAACTTTACTGACGTTTCGAGCTTTAGCCCTTCGTCAGAGTAAAAGAGAGGTTGTTGGCTAAACACAGCCTTATGCGTAATAAAAATAGTAGTTTTCTTACTTATTTCATTGTGTTTAATATATTCCAGTTTGACGACCAGGGTCATCAGAGACAAGTATGGAGGTCACACGGAGTCATAGGAGAACCAGCTTTTGTACCACGCCTTGGATACCAATCGTGGAGATCTGGGGATGAAGATGATGGCTACGTCATTGTTCAGTGCTACATTCCTGAGCGTGACGTCACTGAGTTTTGCATATTGGATGCAAAGGATCTTGGGAAGGGCCCTATTGCTCGTATTAAGTTAAAACATCACATTCCTTATGGTTTTCATGGTACCTTTACACCTGAAGTGTTTCTCACTCCACCGGTTGTCAAAGCCAAACTATAACAAAATATATTTTCACGAATTTTGATTTCACATAGGAGTCTTATTCAGGTTTTTATTTCGTGTTTTTTAGAACAGTTGACACTAGTTATTTTACAAAAAGAAGTTTATTTTAGTTTTAAAGTTCTTATTGTTCAATAGTACATGTCAGATATGTTTTTGGCACGAAATGAAAACTTTTTCCACATATTTTATCTTTGTTTAATTTACATACAACCAAGGCTTAACCTGAGCAATTATAAACTGGTCTATTTTGTTACCTTGTAGCATATAATTGTATACTACCTGTAACAAAATAGACCAGTTTCGCAACATAGACCGGTTTCGAGTTTGTAATTGCTCAGGTTAAGACGTTCCGAGGAAAAAAAACTGCAGAGTCATTTTACTTTAATTTGAAATGGGTTTTCTGTAGTGTTCATGAGGAAGAATGAAGTGAGGAAGATTTAGACTGTTTTGATCTCTCTTTCAACTGTTGAATGAAAAAAACGCTCAAGAGGGCCTGTACAGCAGTTGAGGTTCAAAAAGTGTTGTTCCAACACAGGAGGCATAGTATGAAAAGCACATTATTCAAGAGAGAGAGAGAGAGAGAGAGAGAGAAACGAGAAATTAATGCACGTTGAGAAAGCAATACCCTGTAATCAAACAAGTAAATTGAGTAATGTTGGCATAGTAAAGAGGGTGTTTCTCTAGTGTGCAAGAAAATATATTTTGTATCATCAATTTTATTTAAAAAATATAAATTGAGTGCTAAATTATTATAAATTTAGAGTACAAACATTAGAAGCGTGCAACATAAATAGTACTAAATAGTGATATTTTATGCTAATTCTATTGTTTTCTATTGTTTAATCAGCACTATTTAGTACTAATTAGTACTACTTGTTTCACGGGTATTATATTTGCACTCTAGTGCAAAATTATAAATGTTAAGATGTAGGTGTCAAGGAGTTATTAAACAAGGTTTATGGATACCAAATATTACTCTGTTCATCCATTTATTCCTTTGTTCTTTCATTCATCCGTTCGTTCATCCGTATATCAATCCCGGAATTCCAACCATATATCTATCCATTTCTCTATTCATGCCCCTATTTATCATTCACCATATCACTCATTTTTCTCAAATTTTATTACAGCAATAATTGTATTCTGTATAATTTTTGCCGGTATCTGGTATGATATTTCAGTCAAGTTCACATATATATCTGACTTTGAAAACTAGCTTTTTCACTTTCATTTGTATTACTTGGTTTTCTGCTCTTTTAAAAAATATTTTAAATATCATAAAGCTGATGTTACACGCGACGATATTCAGCGACGAGTTTTCGCGATACGGGTTGATAATTTCTAATGCATGTTACACGAGCCGTTTTTTCGCGCAATATTCCTACGAATTCAACATGTTACACAGGACAATTTTTCGCGATTTCTGTAATGGTAACATCGTCCCCGGCTCCCAAGCAGCGGTTCATGACATCAGATCGATCCCCGAACTGCATTCTGGGTAGGTGTTGCGCAAAAAATCGACGACAAAGCTGTTACATGCACCAACTTGCTGAATATTCGTCATTTCGCATTGCAAGTTTTTGAAGTTGAATCAAAAACTCGCAACGTGTTGCCGTATCCGAATATCTGCGTAACACGCATCAATTTTTTGCGCAACGGCGTATCGCGAAAAATTGTCGCTGAAAATCGTTGCGTGTAACATCACCTTAAAGCTACTAGGCCGGGTGTACACCTTTCAATTAATCGTTCGGGTTGTATTTCTGCACTCTACCACCATAACAATTTCCTTAGTTATATATATACATCAGTACTAAATAATATAAATATGGAATTAGAAACCTTTGAACCGGATTGATCTAAGTTATAACATTTTCTCTCTATCCATCCATTTATCCGTTCGCGATATACAGTAATTGCAAAACTAAGATGTACACATTCCTCGTCAGTTTGGACACCTGCCGAGTTTGTTGTCGATTAAGAGCCTACTGAGGCGTTGCGGGGGATAAAGCGTTGCTTGGCAACACCAAGAACGTCTGCCGCGTCAATGAAGTACCTCGTTACCATGGAGTGTATTTGCGACAACAAGAAAAAATTTCAGGCTGATATAAGAACGATGAAATCTTTTTCTTTGCAGACTCCAAGTATAAGCCTGGCCGATTCTTTGTAGATCTATAATCTTCTATAAGCCCTTCTTTCACGACTCCGCACATTCAGTATTGGACCTCATAATCTGACAATTACGCTTGTGGCTACAATATACGTTCATCTATTAACGGGCGTTTTACATCCTGCTTATAAACACTTCACATTTATTTCTTGGATTAAAAATACGCTTAATTTTCTTGTTTTTCATTAACCGACTTTATAAGCAGCTCTTGGCAAGTGCGCTCTCGTTTTAATCGGCTCTAAAAGACATCATTTGGATTAAACCGGCATTATTTTGATGAAAAACCTCTCGGCCACCTTAAACCTCCAGAGGCACGCAGGCAAAAAACTTGATAGGTTTTTAAAGTGTAAAGAAAGGTTTCTACACCCGGCCTAGTAGCTTTATGATATTTATAATATTTTTAAAAAGAGCAGAAAAGAAAAGTTAAAAATCAAAACTTTTGAAGTCACGTAACTAAAGATGTCACGGTATTTCGTGGAAAATAGTGAGGGATTCGGGATCCGGGCCCCACGGCCTTCCAGACCTTGTTAGACTGAATGTTTAAGGTGTCTCACAGTAGTTCTATTTTGTCCAAACTTCCCTTTATTAAACTTCTTATATAAAACATTGCTTTAGTTCAATAAATCTGTATATTGTCACAGACATTAGATTACGATAAACACATTTATGTGAAAACAGTTTTTCCCAAATTTCTGAGTGAAATATCTTCAAGTTAACGATAACGGATTAAGATTTTTAATTCACAAAGATTTGCTCATTTTATCATTCATTTATAATCGTTTACTTATCTTTTAATGTAACATATTACTGGTAAAGCGCTTTAAAATCCCAATCCACTGTCGCACGAACTGATAAGCCGCAGACTGTAGCCACGCGCCTAGATTAAACGTGATTTGATAATAAATGTGTCACAGTGGCCAGAGTATTTCTGTATATATGGAAACCATGAAAATAAGACAAACGAAGACTTGTTTTTGAGATTGAATCTTATACGATTTTATACTAATTAATACTAATTACTTGTACATATGTATAAACATAACCTATTTGTAAATAATCATACGTTCCAAATCTTCTTTATCATTACTATCATTTTCATCGGGAATAGCTAAAACGGGGGAATTAAGGGGGGTGGTCTCGGGACAATTCACGATTCACAGCGTTTAGAGGCGTTTAGGAAATCATACGATCTTGAGTACAATTCGTAATTACTAAGTTCGAGTGATGTTTTGAAAGTTTTCAAAATTGGACAAGCCTTTAGTCTAGCTAATTTGATTAACTTTCAAAACATCACGAGTATCTATTAATTACAAATTGTACGAGAACATCGTACGATTTTTTATTTAGAAAATACTGAAAAACTAATTGGTACTCTGCAGAGCTCAATTAACGATTTTATTGTACTTCTCTAGTCCAATCAGAATCGAGTAATTTTGTTCAGTATATTATAACACGCAAACCCGTTACCGCCCCTAGTAAAACACAACAGCACAAAGATATTGTGTGACTAGTTTGCTTGTTGCGTGACATGCATGAAAGTCAGGTGTTCAGCGTTTTTATAATTCAATATAATATAACGGAACCACTACCTAAGTCAATATGGGTATGTATTTGACTTGGAGCGTATTATTCAATTGGACATGGAACGTTTAATGAGAAATACATTGCTCTTGGAGTACACTTCCTTCCTTTGGCCATTTAGTACGTTATAACCTACACTACTGTCGGCTTAGAGGAATTTCAATGTATTATATATGGCATATATATAGAACAATAAATGGATGGATGGATGGATGTTATAGGACAATGAATGGATGGATGGATGTTATAGGACAATGAATGGATGGATGGATGTTATAGGACAATGAATGGATGGATGGATGTTATAGGACAATGAATGGATGGATGGATGTTATAAAACAATGAATGGATGGATGGATGTTATAGGACAATGAATGGATGGATGGATGGATGTTATAGAACAATGAATGGATGGATGGATGAATGAATGAATGTTATAGAACAGTAAATGAATGGATGGATGGATGGATGTTATAGAACAGTAAATGGATGGATGGATGTTATAGAACAGTAAATGAATGAATGGATGGATGTTATAGAACAGTAAATGGATGGATGGATGTTATAGAACAGTAAATGGATGGATGGATGGATGGATGTTATAGAACAGTAAATGAATGGATGGATGGATGTTATAGAACAGTAAATGAATGAATGGATGGATGGATGGATGGATGTTATAGAACAGTAAATGGATGGATGGATGTTATAGAACAGTAAATGGATGGATGGATGGATGGATGTTATAGAACAGTAAATGAATGAATGGATGGATGTTATAGAACAGTAAATGAATGAATGGATGGATGGATGGATGTTATAGAACAGTAAATGAATGAATGGGTGGATGGATGGATGTTATAGAACAGTAAATGAATGAATGGATGGATGGATGTTATAGAACAATGAATGGATGAACAGATGGATGGATGAATGAATGAATGAATGTTATAGAACAGTAAGTGAATGAATGGATGGATGTTATAGAACAATGAATGAATGAATAGATGGATGAATGTTATAGAACAGTAAGTGAATGAATGGATGGATGGATGTTATAGAACAGTAAATGAATGGATGGATGGATGTTATAGAACAATGAATGAATGAATGGGTGGATGGATGTTATAGAACAGTAAATGGATGGATGGATGTTATAGAACAGTAAATGAATGGATGGATGGATGTTATAGAACAGTAAATGAATGGATGGATGAATGTTATAGAACAGTAAATGAATGGATGGATGGATGTTATAGAACAGTAAATGAATGGATGGATGGATGTTATAGAACAGTAAATGAATGGATGGATGTTATAGAACAGTAAATGAATGGATGGATGAATGTTATAGAACAGTAAATGAATGGATGGATGGATGGATGTTATAGAACAGTGAATGAATGGATGGATGGATGTTATAGAACAATGAATGGATGAATAGATGGATGAATGTTATAGAACAGTAAATGGATGGATGGATGTTATAGAACAGTAAATGGATGGATGGATGTTATAGAACAGTAAGTGAATGAATGGATGGATGTTATAGAACAATGAATGAATGAATAGATGGATGAATGTTATAGAACAGTAAGTGAATGAATGGATGGATGGATGTTATAGAACAGTAAATGAATGGATGGATGGATGTTATAGAACAATGAATGGATGAATAGATGGATGAATGTTATAGAACAGTAAATGGATGGATGGATGTTATAGAACAGTAAATGGATGGATGGATGTTATAGAACAGTAAGTGAATGAATGGATGGATGTTATAGAACAATGAATGAATGAATAGATGGATGAATGTTATAGAACAGTAAGTGAATGGATGGATGGATGGATGTTATAGAACAGTAAATGAATGGATGGATGGATGTTATAGAACAATGAATGGATGAATAGATGGATGAATGTTATAGAACAGTAAATGGATGAATGGATGGATGAATGTTATAGAACAGTAAATGAATGGATGGATGGATGTTATAGAACAGTAAATGAATGGATGGATGGATGTTATAGAACAGTAAATGAATGGATGGATGGATGTTATAGAACAGTAAATGAATGGATGGATGAATGTTATAGAACAGTAAATGGATGAATGGATGGATGAATGTTATAGAACAGTAAATGGATGGATGGATGGATGGATGGATGTTATAGAACAGTAAATGGATGGATGGATGTTATAGAACAGTAAGTGAATGAATGGATGGATGGATGGATGTTATAGAACAGTAAGTGAATGAATGGATGGATGTTATAGAACAATGAATGAATGAATAGATGGATGAATGGATGAATGTTATAGAACAGTAAGTGAATGAATGGATGGATGGATGGATGTTATAGAACAGTAAGTGAATGAATGGATGGATGTTATAGAACAATGAATGAATGAATAGATGGATGAATGGATGAATGTTATAGAACAGTAAGTGAATGAATGGATGGATGGATGTTATAGAACAGTAAATGAATGAATGGACAGATGTTATAGAACAATACATGGATGAATAAATGGATGGATGTTATACTACAATGGATGGATGGATGGATGGATGGTACTGCATGAGTGAACCCATGATCATGGATGAATAGATGGACGAATAATAAATGAAAGGATATAATAAATGGATAAATGAATCTGTTTATGGAAGTATACACGGAGTACAAAGAAAACCCTATGTTTCTATAATCACTCTCTAAATATTGTTGATTTAGTGCACAATTCAATTTCAATTGTCCAATATTAAGTTCATTGTTTGAATTTGGTAATCATTTAGTATAGCCGTATACTTATACTAAATAGAACGGTTTCAAAAACTCATTTATAATTAGTTACCATAAAAAATGAAATGAAATATAGGTGGGGGGTTTGAAGGTGTATAAACTCCCAGATTGTGTTCAGTAATCAGGTCTAAAACACCCGGCTACGCCTCGTGGCTTTACAGCTGATAAAACACTTCTGCTTGTTATTTAAAATATTACACAATGATGAAACTAATGAAGCCCAAGTCGGTTACTACCCTCGGTAATTTTTATCTGGTGACAATTTAGTCGCTTCAACCAGCAACAGTATTTTACTATACAGTTTTGATAGTCACTAATAGTTTTAAAAAAGAAATAGAAATTATTACACATGGCAATTTGATTTCATAGATATATTATACAGTACACGTGGTTCCGCTCTAGAATAAAAAGCTGTTTCCAATGTGTTTTTGTTCTGTTGATCCATTGATTGTGCTTTCAGACTCACTGTGTAATGTTTGTGCACTACGTTTCGATGCCATTTTGGTCGTCTTCTTCAGGTACTGCATGATCTCGCTTTTTGGTCTTATTGTTATTAAAATTTATCTAGTTCTTTATCATAAATAAACCAAGGCTTAATATTGAATCTGAAAGGAAACTTTCTTCTTTGCATATATATAGCTTACTCTTTTATACTTTAACTAACATCCTTTTAAAACACACTGTTGCACTTTTTGTACATAAGGTTAAATATATTTATGATATTGAACTTAGGATAGCAAAAAACAAAAATAAGCTTTCTTTCCATTATGAAAAATGGAACAAAATTCTTACGTTCATATACAGTTAATATAATGTATACAAAATTATATATTCTAGGTTTAAGTATACAACTGACATACATTTATTGTAAAGACATTTCCCTCATTTTTTTTGGTATTTTTGTAAAATTGTTTTCCCCCCTGTATATTTACATTCGTAATTGTCAAAATTGTATGTTGTTTACTGTATATCCTATTTATGTAATGTATTCTACTTATTCAGTTTTTTTTAAATAAAAATTTATAAATTTGAATAAAAATGTAAAAAGAAAATCCTTTTAAAACACCTATGTGGATGACTACGGGTTTTTTCTAGCCCTCGCCGTATGTTTCATTTGTTTTCAATAGTGCGTCATTGAAGTTACCAACCCACATTCAGGATATTTAGGATATTGGAGTTCAATATCCTCTTAAATAGACAACTTTCATAAATGGCCGCCACTAATTATCATAATTTTTAAAATTGATGTTTTAAGAAAAAAATGCTGTCATATGATAGGCATTCACCATAACAATAACTTGTGAAAGTTTGAGAAAAAACGATTAAATTTTCAAGAAGCTATAAGAGTTTGAAAAATCAGAAAAACGAGGCATCAAAGGCCTCAGCAGAAACTTACATACTAATCTTTACATTTTTCATTGAGCATAACTTCTTTGGTATTTTAGCCAGAGTATCAAAACCTTCCAAACATGCCTATTTCAGGTGGTTCTTTCATGTGACAGTGCTAAAATATTAAAATATCTGTTTACTTGAAATATCATTTTCCGGTACATATATATGGTATTTATGAAAGTGATCTATACAGCGCCGTAAACATCTATTATACATTAAATGAGGTAACCGCAAGTCAATCGTATTGGTATTTAACTATTTTTATAGATATCGCTTTCACAACGGACAACTAAAAACGGACACATTCGTTGTAAGATATATGCATGTTTTTAGGAACTTTATGAGTAATATATATAGGAAATAACTGCACTAATTTCTTTGTGTTAGACGTTTTATATAGATATCACTTTCATTGAGGAAGTTTTCATTGTGAGATATGGATTTTTAGAAACTTTATCAGTGATATAAAAGAAATATATCTGCGTTGATTTCTTTGTGTAAAACGTTTTATAGTTATATCACTTTCACTGAGGAAACTTTCGTCGCAAGACACTAATATATATGTTTTTTTTGAAACTTTATCAGCCGATATAAAAGAAATAACTGCGTTGATTTCTTTGTGTAAAACGTTTTATAGATATTACTTTCACCAAGGAAGTTTTCATTGTGAGATATGGATTTTTAGAAACTTTATCAGTGATACAAAAGAAATAACTGCGTTGATTTCTTTGTGTAAAACGTTTTATAGATATTACTTTCACCAAGGAAGTTTTCATTGTGAGATGTGTGCATGATTTTTTTTAAATTTTATCAGTGATTAGTCCGAATAGCTGTCTTTCTTAAGATAACATTTTTTAATAGATATTACTTTCAAAAAAAAACTTTGCATGGGATAATATAATGTGTTTTTTGTCTCCTTGTATAGGATATGTGTTTTAGAAACTTTACTGATAAGTTGGCGATGTAAAGAAAAAAATTACTTTGTGCTAGAAATTGTTACTGATTGTCCACTTTAAAAAGATTAAAAACGAACTAATTCTTGTGTAGAATAATACAGATGCTTGTTACTGAGAGCTATATAGACGAGTAAAACGCAAAGTCTTCAATAGATAGATAGATAGATAGATAGATTTTATTTAATAAAACTCCTTGCAGCTAGTAAACTGAATTGCGTGTACAATATGCAATATAAATAAGTAAAAATACTAAGAAGTTTATAAAATTGTGGCAATATTATTATAAAATATATATATGTATATGTATTATATATTATGTTAAGATAGGTACAATAAATATTTTTTACGGCATATTTAAAGCTTTTACCGATGACGGAATAAAAGTATTATTGAATCTGCAAGTTTTAATCTTTTCTAATACAAAGTTTCGAGTCCTTTGCAGATTATAATGTGGTACATGTCGAGGCGGTAGAAGATTGTTGAGGTTGTGATCAGGAGTTGTAACAGAAGTTGTAGGAGTTGTTGTAGGAGTTGTAATCTTCATTAAGATAAAGTGATTACAGCAGCCAAAAAAAGGATTTTTGCGCAGGCTACAAATGCATTTACCGCCCTGCTCCTGATATTGATGACGCCTTTGCCATAATTTGGTCTTATATACAGTAATGGTAATGATAGTTACATGACGTGTGTCGCGGTGTATATTGTTTGGTTGTGGTCCTTGTTACATACTTAACACCCTTGCTGCGCACAATTGATGCTACAAAGGCCACAAATAAACAATATGCCCTCCAAAAGTCAAAAGTGCAAAGTTGTTGTCCTATTATCGAGAAAATCATTGTTTTCAAATCATATAAGCTACGACCGCTAGGCTGTATGGGTAAGTGGTGAATCAGCTTAGTTAAGTAGTCAGAGAAAACGTTTGTAGTGTTTAAACCAAATAAACTATCTCATTGATTATTAATTCTATATGCATATTCAGAAAAAAAAAACATTGCAAATAAGCGATGTTATTTGAATGTCTAATTAAATGCTTTCCCAAGCATCCTTGCGGTCTTGGCTTTTAAGTTAATGTTTCAGGAACCCGATAGTCCGTGATGAGCCGTCCCCACCCCTCCCCCTACAAGTAACGATTCTTCTATCAGAGTGTACACCAACTAAATGCATAACTTTTAAAATACCCTAACAACATCATGCGATCACTTGCGAAGAGACTAATTGTATTTACAGACGTTAAAAAGATTAATCCTCCATTTAGCATCTGCGTACCACTAAAGAACGTTTTACTCAACCAAATGGGACACGGGACTGGGACTTGACATCAACTGACAGAATCGCTTGACGCAGCCATCGCTTGGTGGCTTCCATGAGCAACAGAGGATCTTTTGTTGCCCAAATGGACGAGGAAACGTGAGAGGTGGACGATGTGTGAAACCATGCCGGGGACTCAACCTGTTGATTTCCCTTACCCCAGCTGCGACAGACATTCTTTGCTACTATCGGACCCAAAGATGACAGCATGATCTTCTTCCAGCTGCACGAAGGACGAACAAAAACAACAACGTACCACGCCCAAATGTTACCAGCACAAAGTCATTTTAATTTGCAGTATACACATTACATTTCTGATCACTAATATTATTTATGTCGTACGTCATGCCGCGCCAATGTTGGTGGGTCGTTAAAACACTGGCTGTGAAATCCTTTCTCGTCATGTTCGTTTTAATTGTCTCTTTGTAAACACCGATACAACATTAACGGGCGCTATTTGCTGTACAATTTAGCTGCAATTGTTTCCTTAGAAACACCGACGCAATCAACACTAGTTTTACGCATCCTACACTAATACAAATGCTCCATCGTTCAATTAAACTAAGATAATATTTTCTGCTCTAGAATCTTTTGAGAGAACCTTGGTTATAATTCAAGATAACTCAAAAATAATAATTTCGGCTAACAATTAGAGTAAACAATCCATGGATTTGAAGCGTTTTATTAAAGAGATTTTTTAACCAAACCTATGAAATTTCTTAAAGTCCATGCAACACAGAATAAAAAGTGGGAAATCAGAATATAGAAAATCCACACCACTTAAGAGATTGGCCCCTTGCACACTAGATGACGACGGTGTTTGTTCGTCTAATTTGAATTCAACAAAATCAAACGTCTGTTTTATTGAGCCATCTATTTTCGACCATTTTGAGGTAAATGTTAGGTTGATATCATAAATTAAATCAAAAAAATTGAAGATACGAATGTTATATTGAATTCTCAGTCTGGTCATGGTAAACTCCACAAAGGGAAATCTCTATTTTTATCTTATAAAGGTTAATTATATGTGTTTTTATATACATTATTTGAAGATGTTTTAGCCACATCTTATATTTGTTTCGTTTTTTCATTCGATGAATTTCATTATTTTCTTTCTTAAATAAAATTTTGTTATTAAATTAATAAATAAAATCTACTATCTATTTACAATTTATTAAAGTTTTTTAACACAACCAGTTCTATTATACTAAACACAATAACAAACTTAAAAAGGATTCAATTAGTAGCTTACACATAACATTCAGCTCCTAAAAAACTGAGAAAGTGAACTGAAGCAAGAAGACAAGCAAGGGACAATAAAAATAGAAATTTTATGTATAATTTATTAAAGTATTTCTCAATTAACTTGTTATATCATAAGTATTTTATTTACAAAATAAAAAACTCAAAAAGGATTGAATTAGTAGCCATAACAACGGTCAGGTCCTAAAAAACTGAGAAAGTGAACTGAAGCAAGAAGACAAGCAAGGGACAATAAAAATAGAAATTTTATTTATGATTTATTAAAGTATTTCTCAATTAACTTGTTATATCATAAGTACTTTATTTACAAAATAAAAAACTTAAAAAGGATTGAGTTAGTAGCCATAACAACGGTCAGGTCCTAAAAAAGAAAGTGAACTGAAGCAAGAAGACAAGGAAGGGACAATAAAAATAGAAATTTTGTTTATAATTTATTAAAGTATTTCTCAATTAACTTGTTATATTATAAGTACTTTATATACAAATTAATAAACTTAAAAAGGATTGAATTAATAGCTTACACATAACATTCAACTCCAAAAAAAAAAAAAAGTGAAGAAAGAAGATAGGCGAAGATCTAGAACAGAGGAATAGTGAAACACGACTTTTTTGCTTTGAGCTTTTCTATCTACGTCATTTATTCCAGCTCTTAAAAAAAATCACTTTTTTAATGTCTCAAATCTTCTAGCTGGACACGTATGCCCTACTAATTGGGGAGACGTTAAATATTTTGAACACAGCTCGGCTCACATGTTCATTTTCAAGTCTTCCAAGTCTTCAAGTCTTTGTTATACGACTATTGTAATTATACCAAACAAGAAACATCCTCATCTCTATTTAAAAAACTATTTATCCGGTATAAGGAAGAAACTTAGACTATACTCCCCACAATGCATGTCAAGGTCTTTAGAAAGAACGCTTTTTAGTTGGACTCTTATTAGAGGTTTTGTTTACAAGCAAATTACTCAAGATCATTTAATTTGCTGTTACTGGTTTTTAAAAACCTCTTTAGGTACCGGTATTATAACTGTTCCTAAGACTTAACTCTTAAGGCACGTGAATCTTACAAAAGGACGGCAGGACTTTTAACTTTAGTATTAAATCAGTTAACAAATAAGGCGAGATTACTTTCCATTATTTTTAGGATTTAAAAATTATGTTTGGATATTAAATGTTTAAGAATTTAGGAATGTGAAAATTTTCAAAGAGGATGGTAATATTATCTGTCAAATTATTGTTTTGAAACAGCTATTACTATCTATAGTTTAGGATTAGATGCCTTTGTGGTATTATTATTTCCTAAGAATTTAGGAATGTGAAAATCTTCAAAAAGGACGGTTTTATTATCTGCCAAATTAATGATTTTAAAACGTTATTGCTATAGCTATATATAGTTTAGGATTAAACCTTTGTGGTATTATAATTTTCTAAGAATTTACGAATATGAAAATCTTCAAAAAGGACGGCTTTATTATCTGTCAAATAAATGTTTTTAAAAAGCTATAACTAGCTATGATAAAAGCTTCGTGGTATTTTTACTGATTTTCTAAGACTTTAAGAATGTGGCAAATCTTCAAAAAGGTTGATTTTGAAATGAAGGGACGGGTTTTTTTTTGTATACTAGCAAATCAGTGAAGAAGATTTTAGTGGAAAGGTTTTTTGTTACCATATAAAAAACACGTTTTAGAAGTAAACGTTTTCCAATGACGACATTTCAATGACCATATTAGAAGAGTTCATTATGACTTGTTTAAACCTCTTTTAGTAGTATTACCTCTTATTAGTTTTCTATGACTGGGAGCATTGTGAATCAAGTGAATCGGCAACGTTCTTAGCAGCTGGTTTCTGACAATTTGTAATTAATACAACAATCGTCCACTTCCATTTCAAATCTAATTCGAAATTTTACACTCTCATGAAACTGACAGTTTATAAGTTCAATCTCTCGCGAGCTTTGTGGCTCTTTTGCACTGAACGGAAGCAAGCGCATTATGTTCTGAGGAAATAATAAATATGTTCAAAATTCCCACATGACAACTCATGAATATTTAAGTGGATATCACGTCTTTGGTATCCTATATAACGATGCAGGTTCCGTAGGTGTTATTCAATTGAGGAAGGTCAAAGAACAGTCAGTTGAAGAATACTAGAAGAGACTGTCTATTGTAAAATGAAGCGAATGGGCTGTGTTATCATCTGTACCTTGATTCTGCTGTTCAATGTGTTTTTTCAAAGTACAGACGGGTTCATAGCTGGCATGCCAAAACCATCTAAAGGAAAAAGATCTCATATAAGTGGGGAGGTAAGAATTAATCATTTGTTTTTAAAGTAAGAAGGGAATATCGAAGCTTAATATGAATTGAGCTAGGCGATGTGATATCCGCCATATTATGATTTTTATAAAAAGAAAAAAGAAATGAGTACGTTCTAACTTAATATATCTGTACACCTGTTTTTTATTTATTTTTTTTTGTTCTGAATGCAGTCTTTGTTCATTCCAAATTGTTCACTTTTTGTTTTTCATTGTCACATCTCCATTTCTTGATTCTCAAGTTTTGGATCGTTAATCTTTCCTCGGAGTAAATTAAAGCAAATCGAATCGAGATGTGAAATGTACTGTATATGAACAACAATTACTTGTTACATCAATAATACAAATTTAAAACTAAATTGAAATTGATTTATTAAAAAAGCAACTTGACGGATATAGGAGCACGATGTCCACGTATAAACACGCATTTAATTAAAGAAGGATTAAATAACAATGTAGCTAGCTATGCAGTGATTTCTACTGTAAAGCGCATTGATGTGAAATGAGCTTAAATATGCGATGTGATTGATGGAATTATAAAAATACTTAAGCACAAGTGTTATTAGAAGCTAAGTCGGAAACACACTTCAGGGTTAGGCAAGAATTAAAAAAAGGAAAGAAACAAAAGATGTAATCAGTGACGATAACAGCGACAATGAAATATAAAATTTGCATGAAAATATAGTTATGGGAATAGAATTCGAAACTTTTAATCTTTTAAAACGAAACATAATTACTAAGTAAAAATTGCTTGAAAATTCAAATTTAATTGCAAAAGGTAGGAGGCAAACTTGTTAAAGATTAAAATTAACTATGAAACTTTAAAAAAAGCAAATTTTGTTATCTCAAACTAAGAAAACGTGTTTTGAAGTAATAGCTATTTTTAAATGTATAAAACAGTTCTTTGATGCTTGAGGGCGGGACTCTCTAGGGGACAAATCGCAGCAACATGACGCAGGGAAAAGCTTTACATACACTACGAGCAGAGGTTTATTTCTCTTACCCTTAGAACGACGAGAAAAGAAACGGTTTCTGGCCTCATAGCTCTAATGGTAAAAGAAAGAAACCTCTGCTCGCAGTTTCCTTGTGTGTATTGCAAGCACGAATAAATCAAACCAGGTTAAATTTATGCGACTTCTCGCTGAGAGAACATTCTCTCGCTCGCGGGGAGAAGCTTCTATGTGTACGTAAATAATACATGGCCACTCAACCCACCTATCTTACTCCTACGTATTCCTAAACTCTACGTGTCCCATGAAGGGAATCAGTGTCGCTACCGACTGTGTCCGCGTCGTGTCGCAGCGCCAGACTCGTCGCCTGGTGTGTCCAAGCCGTCAACGATCATAACATCAAAACATCACCATATATAGCTTGGTTCATCTCAAATGCTTTAACAGAAGCAACGTATACATCGTAAAGATAGAGTTTACTGAGACTTACTGATGAATCGGACGTTTGTATATTATCAATGAATAACAATTAATTAAGGTGTGACCGTCCAAACTTTTGTAAATACGTGGACGTACAGTGACGAATTTAGTTAACGTATTTTGCCAACCAACCATTGTTCTCAAATTGTTATCAGACCTTAGGAAATTAAGAAATCTATTCAGTGAAAATGGTTGGTAAATAAGCATCACAATACCAACACTTGTAAACACTACGCTCACCTATAAGCTGAACTTTTTCATTCGTTATTACTTTCTTACTAAATTACTAATGTTGGTTTTTATGTGACAACATTCTTGCAATAAGCTGTAAAATAACATGGTGTATACACCTATTTCAATTAACGTTGTCCATCTGGAATGGTTGATCTGAGACCGATAGGAATTGTGGGAGCTCATTAAATTCCAAATACATTGTTTTAATCACACTTGAATGGTGCTGAATTGTGGATAACAGTATTTCAGAAGTAAACATTAATATTCAAGTGTGATTATAATAGTGTATTTGCAGTTTAACGAGCTCCCACAATTCCTATCGGTCTCAGATCAACCATTCCAGATGGACAACGTTAATTGAAATAGGTGTATATAGATAGATCTTTGGCTCAACTAAATATGCTGCTTCAATCGTTTGTTAAGCCGAAATACCGCCGAATGCGCAATCTATTTGTTGTCTACTTTTATGGATTACGATCTAATTAATAGCTTATTTTCATTCTTCAAGGTGGAGATGTTTATAGAGAAAATTAAGCCACTACTTAATTATTTAACAGTAATTTTTGAGTGACGTTTGACAAAAGTAATTTTGACAAAACACTTCAATATTGACATTTTTTTATGCTAAAATAGTTATACATTTTTAATTTCTTGTTAATTCTGCCGGATTGTCGCTTTTTTAATTTCTATTCCGTTATTTTTCACGATCTCTGTGTAATGTCAATATCAACTATAACAACCAATATATTGTGAGAACTGTAAAAGTGTGTTATTCAAAGAAAGCTTAAATATTTATGCCCATTTTGTTATTCTATAGTTATTCTTTACATCCTTGAGTTTTTTCATTTCCATGTGTTTTAGAAATTTGCAATTTTTCATGTATTTGTTCATTCATCCATTTATCTATCTATCTATTCATTCGTCAACTAATCCATCCATCCATCCATTCATCTACCCATCCATTCATTCGTCAATTCATCAATCCATTCAATTATCTACCCATCCATTCATTCGCCAATTCATCCTTCGCGGGTTAATTCATTTATCCATCCATTCATTCCTTTAGTCTTATTTCCTTTCTTTCAAAAAAACGTTTTAACAATTCATTGAAAAAGCCTAGTTTATACATAAAAATGAAATTATGATTTTTTGATCCCCGAGGAGAGACCTCTCATTTTCTCCGTTATATGTATTCCATTTAGAAACCCAAATATCAAAATATTCCGCGGTGTCCTCTTTACCTCTATACCAGCCAAGAACCAATACTGCATTGACATTCATTGTTCTAGTATTTTAGTAAATAGCTTAAATTTCACAACGGCTAGTTCACCGACTAATCTAAACTGATCAAATGAACACGACTTTTTATCGACTATTAAATCGCGCGCGGTTACGACTGTGAATTATATCGGAAATACAGCCGTGCAATACACTACAATAGTTTTGATAAGTTGGGTTGATTTTTATCGCCATTTGTTTTGTCTACATTTGCCGACAATGAATTTTGAGATGGTGGTGGGCTATAATTTATAGATTTTGTTTTTGGATTTTTCATTGTCAATATTATTATAACGTAACTAATATTTTCAAGCAATTATTTGACGAGGTGTATAGCTATGAATAATTAGTAAAAGTTGAAATTAAGATGAATGATTCTGAGGAGAAAAAATGGAGATCGGTGGTTATTGTTTCGAAAAAAATTGATAAAGAAATATCAAATTCGAGTTCTCGACCAATCACCGCACGCTATTGTTTTCTATGATCAACCGTTGCTATTAGCTATGATTCATTCTTAAATGCTAAACCATTATTTATCAACTATTAGTGTTGTTGTTGCTTTATTTTAAATTTATTTACTTATCTATACCATATATTTTTTCTGTTTTAACTGTCTTCTTTGCTGATATTTGGTCGATATAGCTTTACTTCCGAGCTTCATTCTAACTATTGAAACGAAGAAGACAGCAACATCGTAATGCGATATCATGTCATTTCTGTATAGTTTTATCATCATCATCGTTATTATTATCACGATTGTTTCACGTTATTCTCCGGGGCTTCCCATCGTGGGAGTCTAGGTTGATTAATTATGATAATAATTATAGAGAGCATTTAGTCAAACCCTTAAATAGTTAGATAAATTTAGTAGAACTAGTAAGATAATTAGTTGAAGTCACTCCCTAAATTAGTAAAAACCCTGACTCGTCCCAGTCGCTCTCTCTCTCGCGCGCGCGCAAGTCATCAAAGGAAGAAAGAAGAGAGACAACGTCTCCTCTTCTTCTCTTTCCCCTTCCCATGACGCTTTGCGAGACACTAGAAAATGGGCGCGGTAGACGACTGGGGACGAGTCAGGTAAAAACCCGCCAAACTAACGATGAAGCAAATCAGGGAAGTTCTTCTAATCACGATCAACAAACATTTTCAAGAATTAAACTGAAGGCATACAATCTTGTCGTTCTCCCCCCGAAATAAACCAACAGTTTTCAAGTGATTTTAAATTTATGTGACGTCAACTAAATAGTAATTTACTTATCTAATTTAGGTGATGTCAACGGTTTGACTAAATGCACCCAAATTTTCATAATTTTCGTAGTGTTATTGTCATAATGTTTCCTCCAGCAAGATAGTATAAACGAACTAGTGTGTTGCATGATATCTTAAATTACTCAAACATGTCAAATGTAGTGGTGATAAGTGCGAAAGTATATGCCCTGGCAGTTCTTCTCTCTGCCAAAACAATCGCGAACGTTTGACCGAAAACATACACCTAATTCCAAAAAAAAACGTTGAAGGGGCGAACGGCGATTGCACGACCGAAAGGAACTGTGGGTAATACGATTTTTTTTCTTATTGCTTCCTAAATTACCCAATGCCTCTGAAGTTCAGCGATGACCTTAGACGGGTGTCTCGAAGGTCTCGCTAAGCGGTTGAGGCATTGTTTGGCAATTTAGAAAGGAATAAGAAGACAATTCGTATTACCCAATCTCCGTTCGCCACTTCAAACTTTTTTGAATTATTAGGTGTAGGTGATTTAAGTTATGTTCGTGCACAGAAAACGTATTTATATATACTTTTTAAAAAATTAAAGTACTGATTCCAAAATATTTTGTATTTCTTGCAGGCCAAACGACTAAGTCAAAGGTTGTACTGCACGAGCTGTCCCGACTGTGACCCCCTTTGCTACCAAGATGCACCGCAATACCTCAGACATATTGCCGAGAAAAAGTGGAGAAGATCACAATGGAATTAAAATCTAGAAATAAGCGTTAATGCTGTAAAACAAATACAAACTATTTTAAAACCTATAGCTACACATATACTTAATCAGAATATGAATATGGTGGCTTATTAGAATAACATTTGTTCTTGACTAACTATAGTCTATCATACATGTATGGTGTGCCATTGTATGTTTCGGCGTTCGTTCAATTTAGATCGAGATTTGTCAGTAAAAAACAGCATTTTCACGTCAACATGATGCTTGTTAGTTTGCAATAAGTCTTCATCGTTTTTCAACTTGAATAAGGCTGGTTAGTCTGTCAAATCCTTATTGTATTTGAAATCGATATTTGAGAAACAGTTTATTTCCAACGTGAAGACGAGGCTTATTAGTCTACACCTATACTGAATAGCAACATGAACTCGAGGTAAAGTTATATGTGAAGCACTTTCCTGTTTCGACGTCAATACGAGTCTAACAAGTTGCGACGTGAATTTGAGGCTAGTGAATGTCAGACAACACTATCCTATTGTAACGTGAACTCGAGGCTAATCTGATTATTAAATACCATCGAACAAGAGGCTAGTCATTCAGGAACAAAAGTTATCAGCAATTAATCATCATATTTTGATTTAGTGCATGCGTGTTAAACAGTACTAGTACTAATCATTCAGTAGATTCCAACTCAGTTGGCTTTTTCAGAAGTAAAACAATCCTTGTACTCCTAGGTTTGTGACCTTTGTTACAAGATAAAGCCAGGTTGGCCGAGTTGACTTAGTCTATAACGTAATTGATAAATCTTGTTGTTAAATATAGTTTTATCTATTGTAAATTAATTAGTTTCAAATTAAATGCCATTTCAAGCAAACTATCGTCATCGTCATCATTATCATCGTCTAGCTTTATCAGTTTCACTAGGGTGGGGAAGAGGTTTTCCGTGATCTGTGATCTGTGATCTGTGATACACCCTAAATTTGGCCTATGATTCGTGAAAAAAAAATCAAGCCGTGATCCGTGAAATCATCTTCGCCCGTGATATACATATTTTCACTGTCGTGACTCGTGATTACAGAATTGGTAATCCGTGAAAACGTGAAAGCTTTTCATATAAATGGTTGTGTACTACTGAAAGGTTTATTGCTAGCAGTGTTATTCTTTATATGGCTGTTACATCCAGTAAATATTGATTATCTGTCTAATAAGCGCAAAACGTTGCCTAGTAGAAACAATAGAGTTTACATCGCGAGCTTTAAAACTGTGATTCGTGAAAACGCGTTACTCCGTGATCCGTGAAATCATGAAAAAACGCTGCGTGATTCGTGATCGGTACCCCCTCTTCCCCACCCTGTTTCACGAACGTCTTCGTCACTACAACCGTCACTATTAAGTTTTACCAGCATCATCATTTTAATGATAATGATCATTTTTGATGATAATGATTTTAATGATCTTAAAAGACTTTTGTTAAGATTAGCATCGTCATGTTTATCATGTTTATCGTTTAATCCTCTCATTTTAATGTTTTTAATTTTGGTTATTTCCAAGCTTTAAAGAACTAAGATTTCAAGATGTTTACAATTCACTCTATTCCAGATCTCTCAGTAAAGGTTTGTGCAACCTTACAGGAGCAGCCAACGATCAGCTGGGACAATTATAACTGTTCTTACATCCCAGCCAGATATGTCAGATATGAGTCAATTTGAGTCCCAGGAAACGTTTGGGTCGGCCCAAGAATGTTTCCCAGGAAAATAATTTTCTTAGAAACAAAAAAAAAGAACGCTTAGCAGTGTTTTCAAATATATAGATTGCGTGAATAATGTTTCCCAGGAAAATATTTTTTTTAGAACCAAAAAAACCCGCTTAGCAGTGTTTTCAAATATATAGAGGTGAATAGAATAATGGTCACGGGTAAAAATTTTAAAACCAAGAAAAATGGTGGTTAAAGTGTTGTTTTATAATTATAAACAAAACATCAGTGTTTGAGATTGGTACGAGAAACGGGGCTATACCCGAAAATTTACGTTTTCCAGGTAATTTCAGAATGACAGGATGTATATAATGAAAAACGTGAGAGCGTAGAATAGTCAAGGTACAGAATTTAATTCCCAAGAACTTACTTTTAAGAACAGTTTTTTTAAAGAACACCCCCGTTGGCTCCTCCTGACCTTATGCACTTTCAGACCTCCTAAAGTTTCCAAAAAGCTTTTGGCATATCAATAAATCATGTATCATATCTTTAAAACGTTAAAATAGCGTAGAGAATATTTTCAAAATGTCTCTGAAAAGTATTTTTAAAGATGTAAAGCATTTTACGCCCATGTTAACAAAAGCGCAGCTGTGTGGTGATCATATCAATTGTATATATTGATGGGTGTGGCAAGGCAGGGCAGTGGTTAAGGGTACAAGTAGGTTAATCTTAATCTATCTGCTTTACTGAAACATCTTGAACATTATAATGGCTCTCAGTAAATACATCATGTTCGCTCTAATAAACGATCCATGACGCGAAAGGAATGATAAGAAAAAAGCATTGATGTACACATGCACATAACAGAGAAAGCCTTGAAATTAAGTCAATTACCCCGGGGTTTTCCTTTGCTTGTGCGTCTGTCGCTGGACCAACACAAAACTGAAAACATTATATGTATAGTTTAGTAAACAGGCAGGAGTGTGTTATCAGGATTTAAACCACGCGGCGAAGCCAAGTGGTTTTAGACCTGATAAAACACGATCTGCGAGTTTATTGAACGGCTTAAAAAACTCCAACCTATATTTTGTGTTTTTGTAAAAAAAATCAAGGATTGATGAAAGTTTATTAGAGAAAATTCAGGTTAAAGTTTATGTAAATTATAGGGTGAATCTATATCTTCAGTTAAAACACTCGTCATGGTTACGATTTCTTTTGTCAATTTCTTATGAATTATTAATGAGTTTTTTTAAGTCCATATATAAAAAAGATGGACCTGTAATCAACAAAGTACCCCGTAGTTTTCCGTGGGTTGCTCGGCGTACTGCTAACCCACAAGAGAGGAAAAAGCTCTGGTAGCCTGCAAGCTCTGGTTGCAAGGTTGGATTAGCCTGCGTCACATCTGGGATTTGTGACGCAGGCTAGGTTGAGTAAGTTACACATCTTTTGATCCTGCTGCTCTATATCAACTTATTTATATTTCCAGCACAACGGCAGCAATCCATGGACTGAAGAAGACCAGCAACATATATATATATCATAGAGCAATGTATACTAGGCCCATGAAATTGACGAAGCCATCCCAATCCCCTAGAAATACTACTGGTTTCACTTGGCTTGCACCGCTGTACTATTTAACAAAAGGCGCATAATTTCCAGGCTAAGCCTCGATTTGTTGTAAAAATATTAATAAATTCCAAATAAAGCAGAAAAAAATGTTATCGCTTAACAATACATAACACATTTGAATTTAATGGGGATTTCCCTGTGCAAATGCGCCTTCTGTCAAATAGAACAGCGGTGCTCAAGAACATGAAAATGTAGTATTTTAAGTAGATCAGAGATAATTCAAATTTCACGTTTATTATAGCTGACTAAAGCAATTAAATTGGTTTTGCTAAAATGCCAGCTAATGCTATATCAATTACGCCATTAATAGTCAAGGCGCACTAAGGGTTTTACCTGGGTCAATCTGAAAATATATGTATTATCTCATCGATGAAGATTCCAAAGTATTTGAAGCACTTAGAGAGGCGACCAGCTGATAAGCGCTGCGGGCTCACTTTCTCTCTCACTTTATTTCATCCCTATTTGGATTGATTAACACACTTAATCGAGAAAATTCATGCTATATATATATATATATATATATAACTATATAGCTAGATGCTAGTGTTACATTTGTACAGAGTTAAAATGATTCGATGACAGTAGATGACAGTAGAAAAGGTGGACGTACAGTGACGTATTTTCCCGGGGGGGGGGGGGAGGGGGGTACTTCCTTTGTCCAAGTGGTAGGGGTGATCGGCGGAGGTTTTGAAAATGACCCCTAAAAGGTACGCACAGATACAATAAAGCAGAGTAAAAATGACCCTTACAATTGATTTTTGAGCCAAAACACTAAAAGGACCCTAAAAGGTACGCACAGGAACTATTTTAACCCTAAAAGGTACGCCGATCACCCCTACCACTTGGATAAAGGGAGTACCCCCCGGGCGTATTTAGTTATCCACCTAAACAAAGGCGCACGAAGCCACCATGGCTAGAGACTGAGCCTTAAGTATGCAGGGATCACACTGCAGCTAATGTCCTTCGATTAAGAATGTAATGACGAGAAGCCATTTTTTAAACATTTTTACTAGTAGATATTTCGGTCATCATCCAATGACCATCATCAGAAATACATTGATTATGTGTTGACATGCAAATATATTCACTGATTCCAATATGGTTGAACTTTTGGCTATTTAGGAATATATAAACGGCCCTTTTTCATTTACAATAAAGAGTAACTGCATGCAGTCTCTGCAAAAGGCGTGTTTTAACTGGTCCAGTGAACGTGCTTATTCAAAATGTTATAATATTTGCACTTTTGAAATTCTCACATTAAAAGATATTTTTATCTTCAGATCAGTTTCCTGGCTGTTTTTTTATTTTTCGCCTTTTTGCAAAGTAAAAGTACATTTCTGATCAAATGGCGTTGAAAACACTGTAACCGCCTCTTCTGTCATAGGTCTTGTAACTTTAATGATCTTTTTAATAGTGGTGTATTGATTTTATGCTCTGCAAAATCGGCCGTCTTTTTTCAGTGACCTGGAGGGTTATTATAATTGTCGATGTTTTTTTTGTTCCATTTTTACCTGACCGCAAATGGCAAGGTTAGATGTATATAGTTTATATGTTGGTATTTAATAATAATGGCTAGTTCTTATATAGCGCATTTCCAGAACTGCTGAATGCGCTTACTCAACGTGTTCGAGTTGAAGGTACTGATCAAGGCGCATTTAAAGCTGCCACCATACAACCCATGTCTGAACATGGAGTTCTTTTACGTCCCTCAATGTTGTTAAGTATTTCTTCCTCTCAAAATGTTTACAAGTTTTGGGAAGGTTAATTCGCGTCCCGTTTTCACACAACTAGTGAGAGATCAAAGGCGAGGCATAGCTATTTCACTCTTGAATTTAAAGTGTCAACACAAGCACGTCCATTGTCGCATCATAAGAAATATCTGCCTTCTTTTGATTGAATTGTGATAATTGAGTCCTTAAACGCTGACAAACACGTCTTCCCGGATATCCATCCACCCATCTTCTTCGAGTTAACGTTGCTGTTGTCAATGTGTTTTGTGATTATTCTTCAGTTTCTTCTAAGCTATGTCTTCTCCTGCATTTTCCCTTTGGGGCTTTGGTGTTGTTGTTTTGCCTTGCTTTTCTCTTCCTCCTCCTCCTCCTCCTCCTTCTCCTCCTCCTCCAACCGTTCTCATAAAAGGTTCATTTATCGTCATATTCTCTTTATGTTTATGTTCAAATAGATTCTGCAACTTCTTACTGCTACACAAGTCATACAATCAATAACTAATGATAATCTTCTTCCGTCTTCGATGATCGTTGTTCAGGATGGCGCGCTGGTGGTGCGCATGCGTACAACTAACTTTCTCTCCTTGCCATGCTTTTGCGCTTTTTCTGTGCAAGTAGACTGCTTACGTCATCAGCAAGAAGGAGTGGAGTTTATTTTATATGTTTTGTTGTTGTTATGGTAATTTCCTTGAAAGAATTAAAGTTAATTAACATTGAATTAAACTGTAATCATACAGGCAATCTTTTCCAACACCGTCTGTTGCCCCCCTATGGTGTCGTGATTCTTTCTATTTTAACGAAAGGTTAGGGAGTGCACAGACAATGACAGATAAGCGAAATACAGAACGATAGGCATTCAACCTTGTAAATATTTGAGACATGTCACGCATTCAATCGACCACTGCCGCTGAGAAAACATTACACTAGGAACATCACAGAACACGACATTCACAAAATCTCCCAAAAATCCTTCTACTGGAATATTAACTGGAGAAGCTGGCGAATAATTCTTTAAAAACGAATTCAACGTGACAGAATTACTTTTTTCAGAAAGAAGGAAGGGTGCCTTTTAAAAGTACCCGCCAAAGAATGCCAAATATTTGTAGAATTTGGCGCGCTCCTACGTTCGTCTGCCGGAAAGACCCATCCTTCAACACTATTGAAATGTCTGGCTGTCAGAGGTTGCGCTACAAATGTATAAATTGTGACATGTTGCAAGGTTCAACACCCTGTGACTGAAACTCGTGGCGAGTAGAACGTTACCACTCTAGTACTATCAACAACAAGGATCTTTTCGCTTCCTAACACAACTCCAAGTTGGGGAAACTCTCAACATGAACACGTAAGTTGTACTTTCAGATATACATATATCCAGGTATTCCAGCATCCATGTTTTAGAACGTGTGTCAGTCATCTCGGTTTTTAGTTTAAGATTTTATCGCGTAAAGGTTATAATATAGAAGTTGGCAAAATTTCCAAATATTTACGTCTATTTTGGAAGAGTTATAGCGAGGATATTCTTGGGTCACATTAGATTTACGAACGAAAGCTATTTGATTTCGAGATCTAAATACGTGGTTCATAAACAGAGAAATATTTATATAAGTTATCACCGAGGTTGGACCAGAAAGATTCAAGAAGCACTAGACCCTGTCGATCATTTGAAGTTCTCTTGTATGCAATAGCGATCGTCAAATTTACTCACTTTCTCCCAAATATCACTTTATTTAATTTGGAGAATAATTTTATTGTTTAACAAAGGGAATTCTCAAAACGCTTTTAACTATTGTATATTTCCTTGGATGCATGTTTCGGAAGATCTTCATGGATATGTTGATAGTAGGTTGATTCCATGCTAATAGAGGGTACCTTTTCCACCGTAAGTGGCCTCTGATGGTATATGTTCAACTGTTGAGGCAACTATTGTCACGACACGATTAATAGTATTAATGTGATTCATATTTTTCCAGGCTTACTGTGTACACATTGGTATTGTCTGTATTTGTATTACAGAGAACAGCTTCACAGACTATCACGGTACGTAAATACTCACTGATATTATAATAACTGTCTAGAATGAGAACCCTCTTTAGCCTTTATTGTCAATGACTCTTCGCGCACTGAATATCACATGGCACTACGCAAATAAAATTCTCAAACTTCGTCGTGCCCAAACTGTCCTTATTTCGAAAAGAAACTCAGTTTCTTTGAAACTTTTATTATTGCTAATCCTTCGAACCGCAACTTTACCGGATATCACTATCTTTAACAGACATAAAATGAATTAAATTGTAATTTTCTTGTCCAAAACTATTTTCCAGTCACCTTTGTCCCAGTAGCTTCTTTCATCAGTATCTAATTATCTCTCTCTATTACGAAAAAAACCCTAAAGCTAACAAATAACAACACAAACTATTCCGAACTTTTTTCCAGCGAAACTTTGTCTCTGACTTTTCTAGCGTAGTTAACAAAATGGTGACCAAAACAATTTCTATTTCGATTAGTTCTCTTCTTGTGAGTTCTCAAGCGCTCTATCGGGTTTTTTTACTATTTTGCTGTGGTTCTTTTTCGGAACCATCGAATTGATTCAGGTTTACCTCGCCACCTAGGGACCGGTGAATGTTTATTTATGTATTGGCCACACTGTGGCGGATGTAAAGATGAGAAGGAGAAGATAAAAGATACGGCCGTGACCCTATCAATTCATTGGAGTTTTCGCGCCAAAATCAACTCAAAATAGAAATAAAAAATTGAGGAGATATCACATGAACGGTCTTGAATTTTTTCTATTTTTTCAAGTGTAAAAAAAGGGCAGCCCAAGTATAATTAATTAACTAATTATCAGTGAGTCAGACCAACATTTCGCAACGTAACACGTCCATAACATACCACAGCACTTGAACCCGGGTCAACGTGGCGAGTATTCGTGAAAAACAAACAAAAACACTAGAAAAATATACCTTTTGCCATGTTTATAAACGCTTTTATCGCTTTGTAGTTTTAAAACTAAGAAAAAATTGAAGATTGCTTGATCGAGATATAAATAAACTGTAAAATAGATGGGATAAACGTTTGTGGGTAAAAGCAGCAATTTAAAAAGCACTAAAAGAAAACAAGAAATTCATAAAAAATCTATTTTAAATCGTTATATTTTCCAAGGCAAAAATCGTATTTGCAAGCCGTATAAAGTGTGTTATTTTATCTGTTGTATGTGCTCAGCCTTATTACTAGATTAGAAGAGTGAGGTAGTCAAAGGGCATAGATAAAACCTATGGTGCTTCAGTTTGTTGATATATTATTGTTCAGTACTTGTAAAAGATAGTGTGCTCGGGACAGACCATTTAATATTTGATGGGGGGTGGGCCCATTCTAAGTGATATTTTCTTCCGTTCTCAGGAATCTGGATCGAGACCTTTCTCGATATTTTGGGGGGATTTAACCCACCCACCATCAAATAACAAATGGCCCTTCCCGTAGACGACGTAACACTGACAGTATTTATATTATTTCAAACATAAACATTGTTTTATCAGTGATATTTAAAATGATGTAAGTAGATTTATGCAAGTATGTCAGCAAAGTTAACGGAGTTGAAGCGGAAGTTGCCCCATAAGGCTCAAACAATTCCTCACGTTGCTTGCGGTTGTGATTGAAGCATGCAAACAACAAAGCAAGTATTGTCGAAGGTGTTTCCAGGATATGAAATTATTCCACTCCTTGATATTTACTTAACAAATCCAGCTGGAAGGGAAATACGGAACGCATGGTTGTGAAAAGTCAACACGAGGGAAAAATTCGATGCACACTATAAAAACTGTTGAAAAACTTGGATTGAAGTTTCATTTTTTTTTATTATAACTTTTACAACCTCTTGGATATTTCAATAACTTTTTGAATATTTTATATGAGGTTGACTTAATAAATTTTGAATGATTGATAATGTTGGTTTCGCCGGAATTATAGTCGATTATTGAATTCAGCCAAAGTATTTTAGCCAAATATTTTAGTTGCGTATTTGGCTTCGATTTTGAGATGTCTGTTTCTTAAGTGTATCTAATATACTTGATTGCCTTAAGAGCTCGATTGGAAAGCCTTTTAAAATACTTTGTAAAGGATCTCTTCTAATAGCTTATAATGATAGTCGCGTGCTCTAGAACACTTCATCGTGATCTATATCACGATATACCACTGCCTGGTGATATACCCATGCATATAGCACGTTATAAAGAATACAGTGCGCTTGCCCGGGCCATAAACTTCCCTTCTTTTCTGGCAATAACTTCCAGACAGTAACCAGATTTGTGTCGCAATTTATTGAAAGTATTATCAATGAGTCAATAATAATAAATAATAAGGCTTAAATTTTAAGGCTTATCTATGAGCAGATGTTGATATCTTTCAACCTTTGAGGGTATGCCAATTAACACAATGCAATCCATGCATTGCTTCGGGCCGATTGATGATATATAAACTGTCTATCGTTTTAAGATTGAGATTAGCTATACCCTGTCAGCAGAGGAATATTTTCTCGCTCTTTTAAGCTTCTCAGAAGAGGAAGACAAAACGTCCTCTGCTAGATCTTGGCGACACCACCTTTAATAAGACTGAAATATCCAGCATATCCCACTCCACTCCCTCCCCTCCCCCAGCAATCTTGAGGTTTTCAATAAGCAATGGCTTAAAAACCAAAGCATGGTGTAATCAACAATAATTGGGTGGTATATTAATCAGTAGTTATTTGGTGTATTGCAAGTTTCATGTGGATGTCAGTCTTCAAGGTATTTTTATAATGAATATATATTATGAAGGGACTGTTTTGCCGATGCCGTCTAAAAGTACACACGAGTGACCACGAATGACCACGAATGATCACGAGTGACCACGAATGACCACGAACGAACACGAGTGAAAAAATGGAAAAATGGTCAAAAATTGAAATTGAAAAAAAAAAAAAGGAAAAACAACCTGGTCGTCACTCGTGGTCATTCGTGTGTACTTTAGACAGCATCCTGTTCTGCCACAAGATTATCACCTTTAGCGATGACCGCCTCTAAACGTTTTTCTCTAATCTAAGCTTGCAATAGTGAATTTTTAATTACATGTGTATGTCAATACGTAAATCCAGATTGATGGAGCGGGAGATTGCGTGGCTTTCGCAAAATGTGGACAAAACACCATGTACATATTACTGAAATAAAGTCATACTTGTTTTAACCCCTATTAAGGAATTCAGGCAACATGTTGTTTCATTTGAAATGGAGAATTAACGAGCTAGCTTTGATAACAATAGAAGTCAAGGAAGTCAATCAGATTCCAATCATTGCCGTGCAATTTTGTTTTGTAATTAGTTCTGTTATGCGCATTGAAAACGCGGATTGAATTTGCGTAATATAAATGAATACATTATTAATTATTAGTTCTGGTAACACAATCGACGCCATACCATAATAATATAAAAGGAAACTAGTGAGTAAACTAGTATAGGCTGCGTCGGTGTTTGATATAAAGGATAGGTAATAGAATGAAATTTGTAACACCGTAAAAGTTAGACCAACGTTTTTACTCCGACGAAGGGCTAACGCTCGAAACGTCAGTAAAGTTAAGTCAACATTTTTTACGGTGTTACAAATAAATTATATTACTATCGTTATTATCCATAATAATATATATAAAACACGATAATAGACATGTACATAATTCGGATGTATTTAATTCAGCTCACTATATAACAAACAATTCAGTATTGTGCAGTACAAGCTAGTGCATACGTACTGCTATCAAGAATACTCAAATAATCTGGAGATTTTAAAGAATGTTTCAAACCTATGGAGGGAATTTAGGTTGCTGTTTAGGAATGAATTAATGGGTTAGCATCTTTCATCAAGGACTGCGATGAAGAATAAAAAGAATGCCAAAGAATGTCGGCTAACCAGTCATGATTACTATTATCACATGAGCGGCGTTTATAAGAAAATCAGTTGGAAAAAGAAACAGCAATCAGTGCATGTTCTTACTTTTGTTGTTGTTAGTCTACAAAACCTGAAAGTGCATATAGAATGATACTGATAAAATATAGTGGAAAATACAGTGGAACCCCGTTAATCCGGCCACCGAAGGGACAGCCAAAAGTGGCCGTATTAACGGGTGGCCGTATTAAGCGGATAAATTTTATAGCAAATATATAGGCATGCATTTCGTCGGGATCTAAAAAACTGGCCGCAATAACGGGGTGGCCGTATTAAGCGGGTGGCCGTAAGGCGGGGTTCCACTGTATAGCTTAATAGCGGTCTGCGGGGCTGCGAGGAAGAGAAAAGGGAGAGAAACCCTAACCGGCTGTGCTGGCAATTGTAACGTTGCAAATTTTTCAGCAACTTTTCTTGCAATGCCGTTGCGACAGAAAGTGCTGAATATTTGCACAGTGCATGCATGTATTACAGAGGCGGTGCCGTAATTTTTTTGAAGACGGCTGAGTTGCACATAGAGAACAGTTCTACTTTTCGCAACAGAACTCAGCGACTTTGAACGCCACATGTTCACGCATTGGTGTAAGACAAGTTGCTGAGAAAATTGCGCAGTGCAATAGAGCCTGTAATACCCTGCTTAGCAGAGATTGACAAAGCTCTCCCACCACCACCACCCCCAGCACACCCCCCCCCCCTCCCCCCTCTAGTAGAGAAGTGGGGGGAACCCTATTTACGGAGTCGCAGGAGCCCGTCCATAATCTTGGGCGGATAAATTAATTTCAAACCGATTTAATGACGTCATACATTCGCGCATGCTTGATAAGTCGATAAAAGTATCTAGCAGGCCAGTGCTCTTTTTTAAAGAAATCTCTTTCAAACAGGGTATGCCTTGAGCAAATAACGACATCAATTGCCTCTACTTTTAATCTACAAAACCCTTTTTATGCGATACAAAAATAGTACTCATTAGTCTAAACCATCGCTTATCGCTAGACACCATTGTCAACGATTTGGGTGAATTATTTAGTGATCCGGCTAAGTGTTTAGTGTTGCTCGAGATAAGATCCTATATTACCACTATCATTGTCCCAATGTTGATATGTTGATAACTTGATCATACACAAACACCTGGTTTGTGGTTTTGGGATGTATTGGAGTTTTCAAGGTGCGTCCTTAAATAACAACAGGCGTACAGATTGACAATTTGTACATACAGATTGCCCATTTGCTATTTGCTATTTGTATACTTGATAAATGGCGTACACAACCATGCAGTACACTACAATTCCAACCTTAATACTAATTTAATTGCTCGCTACTTTATATTGATATTTCAACACCTGGCGGTATTACTTATTGTACAAACATTGGCGCCGCAGGCGGGGCACCAATCTATAATAATAATAATAATAATAATAATAATAATTTAATTACTCGCTACTTTATATTGAAATTTCAACACCTGGCGGTATTACTTATTGTACAAACATTGGCGCCGCATGCGGGGCACCAATCTATCCCAATAAACGTTGTCGAAAGCGATACGTCATTGGATAAAAAAAGATATTTTACACTAACTAGACTGATATATCCTACTATTTCGAAATAGTTGTCGAAAGTAATAGGGTATAGTAAGTAATAGCGAATAAATTGATGTTGAGAAAATGAGACAAAACGGATTTTGCAATTACAAAAACTGAAGAGAGTTTTTAAAAACAAATACAAACAATTGTTTTCTATTTATCTATAAAAGTGAATGTTCTATAATTATGACTGATGGTGATCATGAAATCAGAGGGTTTATTTATCGGTCAAATAATTCTATGTAAGAGGTCCCAAGTCATGTAAAGCGATTATCGATGTTCTAATCCCTTCTTGCACCTACTGGCTTGTATGCCCGTGCCTTAGCTAGAATACCATAAACAACATACAAACAACGGAACAAAATGATAAACCCCTGAAACACACTATAAATATATTGATCCTAATTAAACGGTATTTATATATATATAGTAAAACCGAAACGGGTACATCCATGTTCAAATTGTTTCATTGTTGGGTCCTACTATAACTAAAATAGCTTGCTCTCTTCTCAGTGAGCAACAGTACTCTACAGTACTCTACTCTGTGTGCAAAAGCACTAGCTGTAAATCCTTGTATTACAGTAGATCTGGGTAAATACTAGTCTCCCGCGCAGCCATTATTAATATTAGTGAGTGGGGAGGGACAGGAAGCCCGACACTAATAACGGCTGCGAGGGAAACTAGGTAAATACCACGTGTTTTTAAAATAATGTATTTGTTGTTTCAGGATGGTAATGACTGGGGAGACTGGTCACCATGTTCCCGTACATGTGGTGTGGGTGTTATGTATCAAAACAAGAAATGTTTAGACGTCACGTGAGTATCAACAAATGAAAAGTGGAGCATTATATACACCACATTCAAAAAAGGTTGACGTGGCAAACAGCGATTGCACGACGTTTTTAAATTACCCAAACAATTCCTCCACCGTTCAGCAAAACCTTCCAGACACCCCTCTAAGGTCATCGCTGAACGGTGTATTGATAAAGAAGAAATTCGTATTATCCACAGTTCCTTTCGGTCGTGCAATCGCCAATCAACGTTCGTCTCGTCAACCTTTTTTGAATTATATATACTGACCAATCGTAAAAGCTATTTTGTTGGTATGATTGACATCGGCATTGACATTAGCCAAACCTAACGGTTTTCAGTGGACTATTGCCCATAACGTACGAATACTCAAAAATGACCCAAAGTGGCGATTTCAATGGAGTATATCCCTTAACGAATGCTCACAATAATTAAAATGTCAATTTTTTAAAGTGAATAAAGCCAATAAACTTTTAGTCGCAATACATTATCTGAAAAACGCATCTGCATTTTAGGGACGACGGTTCATGCCCCAAGTCAAAAAGACAATACAGAACATGCAACATTCAGGTAAGTCTCAGCGTAGATCAATAATACACCCAGTGTTTTATCAGATCCCCACAAGCCTGGACGTAAGAGCATGCGTAAACGCTCAAAAAGAGGCTAAATGATTATTAACGAATGATGTCGTGCGCCTTCACCGCACGTAAAGTCAGCAAATAAGTCAAGTTTCAATTTCTGATCACGCAAGACAAACGCTGCGTAAAAACTTTGGAATTCACGATTTGTAACGAGTGTTTTTATCTGTCGACACAAACCAGCAAAAACACGCAACATATACGTACGCAAATTATGGAAGCACGTATTTTTATGTGCGATGACTGATTTCGATCACGCTATAGACCGTACACGTTTTTTAATCATCATCTATTTATATTTAAACTATTATGTAGATAGTAGTTGAGTACTGTGCCATACAAAATGACCATACCGTGTATTGTTTTTCCAGGACTGTCCCGATGGGTCTGGGGATTTTCGCTATGAACAGTGTGCAAGTAATAACAACAAGACACTTGAAGGGAAAAAATACAAGTGGGTACCCTATATACCAGGTAAGTTATAAACCCGGTATTTAGGTAATTTTAACCCATTGTTATATATATATATATATATATATATATATATATATATATATATATATATATATATATATATATATATATATATATATATATATATATATATATATATATATATATATATATATATATATATATATATATATATATATATATATATATATATATATATATATATATATATATATATACCCGGTGAGGTGTATATACCCCATTGTTATAAACCCTGTATACGCGGTTGTTTTAACCCATTGTTATATATATACCCGGTTGGTTTTATACTCCATTGTAATATACACGGTTAAGCTGTGTTCTACTCTCTGCAACAAAGAAAATTCCTGCATGCAGCTACTTGTGCATCGCTAGCCGGCATAATGATTGCACCATTGTAAGCTCATGCATTTCATTCTCAACATTGCTAGAGTTATTATATACTTTGTGCATCTAAAATATGATATGTACAAAGCACTTTTAAATGTATTTCATTATGTAATTCATGTTGATTTACCTGGTGCTAAGTCGCTTTATCCCTTGCAAATCTACTAGTTCCTGAAACATAAAATAGTGTGCATCCACGTCAGTGATCGATCCGAGTATGAAAAAAAATTCTCCCCACACACCCCTACCACGGATGTCGATTTACCAGGGTGTAGGGTAGCCTCCTTTGCAGATGTGGTTCGCTAATGTTGGTGGGGGAGGGAAGCGAACCACATGAGACGTCTGCAACGCAGGCTATGTATAGGGGTACTGTTAAGGCTAAAACATGACCTTTTAAATCAAACTTAAACATGGTTTTATGGTTGTAATTGTAATCAACTTTGTTATCAGAACATGACATCTGTGGGTTAAACTGTATGCCTAAAGGGCAGTATTTCTACTATCAATGGGCTCCCAAGGTGATAGATGGCACCAGATGCGGCCCAGAATCGTATGACATATGTGTTAATGGCAAATGTGAGGTGAGAGGTGTTCCGTTATCTTAAGCCTGGTTCACACTAGCGACATAAGCATAAACAACATACGCCGACTCAGTTGGGCTTTGCTTATTAGCCGCACTCGTCTTTTCTCACACTTAGTCGAGAATTGCTAAACTGAGTCTGCGTATGTGGCTTATGCTTATGCTTATGTCGCTAATGTGAACCAAACTTTACTTATATGAATATCCATATTCACCATTCATATACGGCCATCCCGTTATTGCGGCCAGTTTTTTAGGTCCCGACGAAATGCATACCCATACATTTTCTATAAAATTTACCCGCTAAATACGGTCACCCCGTTAATACGGCCACTTTAGGCTGTCCCTTCGGTGGCCGGACTAACGTGGTTCCACTGTAATGGTCATAACGATAATTGTGTTTCTTTGTAGTGATATAAAAATGATGATTGTGCTTGGAAGATGATATTGATCATTTTAGTGATATGATAATGATGATGATGATATATAAAGATGATGATAGTGATAAGATAATAAAATTACTATGATGGTTATATGATGATGAAAATCATTTTAGTGATATATGATAACGATGATGATAATATGTCAAGGTGATGATAGTGATAAGTGGATTAAATGACTGATGGTTATGATCATGAAGATCATTTTGGTGATCTGACAATTATAATAAGATGATAGTGATAATGAGGATAATATGATGATAATGATTATGATCAATATATGAATATAATTATAATGAGATGATGATGATGATGATGATGATTTGGGTGATATGGCAATAATAGATGATGATAATGATGTACAATCTCCCACAGCCCCTAGGTTGCGATCTCATCATGAACTCAACGGCCAAAGAAGACAAATGTCGAGTGTGTAACGGAGATGGAGATAACTGTCGAACTATCACCGGTCAATACAATAGTTCTGGTGATGGTAAGTACTGGAGCTCATAATGTTCACTAAACGTATGTCAGTTAGTAAGTCATTATAGTCATTATTTGAGTGTATTGAATGGTAGTTATTTTCAGGGCTGTTTAGAGAAATCAATTGGGTGAGCCCCCCAATCATTTTGAGGGTGCTACAGCCCTGAGTATGTTTTTGTTCATTCAACTTTGATAAAATAACACTAGACACATCAGATAAGTCTCCAACTTTGAATCACTTTGAATTCAATTTTGGCAATAGACCTTTCCACGGTTCTCGTCCACAACCTCAGCCTCGATATACTCTTTACAAATTGAATACACCTCGCGGTAACTTAAGGAATGTACACATTATAAAATTCCACGGGCTGTAGTCAAAAATTCTAAAGAATATATTACAAGCTATCGAGGCTAGATGAGAACTGTGAAAAGGTCGATTATCGTGAGCAGATTGCGGCAATGGTTTTGAGTCGTCCAGACAGGGACTTGATGATGAGTTTATGTACTATATACAATATGAGTGGCCGATCTGTATGAGATATACAGTGGCGAGTCGAAGACGAGCCACTGTATATCTCATACAGATCGGACACGAATATTGTATAGTACTTATGAAACTCCAACATTAGTTATTTGATATTTTACTAAAATTGTCAAAATAAAAGTAAATCTGGCCGAGAAAATTCAAGTTAAAACTTATGCAAATCAGGACGAATCTGTAACGGATATACAACCTCCGTCACGGACGTGAATTCTTTTGTCAATTACTCATTAATTATTCATGAATTTTATAAATGAATTTATTGTTGATGACCTTTTGTATTTTCCTTTCTCTTCTCTATCCAGGTTACAAAGAGTTTATTGTAATCCCAAGAAGTGCGACCAATATTGTCATCACAGAGACAAACTACATGGGCCATTTTCTAGGTAATATACACCTATTTCAATTAACGTTGTCCATCTGGAATGGTTGATCTGAGACCGATAGGAATTGTGGGAGCTCGTTAAACTGCAAATGCACTATTATAATATTGCTTGAATATTAATGTTTACTTCTGAAATACTGTTATCTGTAATTCAGCACCATTCAAGCTTAATTAAAACCATGCATTTGGAATTGAATGAACTCCCACAATTCCTATCGGTCTCAGATCAACCATTCCAGATGGACAAGGTTTATTGAAATAGGTGTAAACACAATCAAACAAAATACCAAGTCGAAAAATGGAAACCAGCTTTTATTTGATGACTGATTAGCCTCGTTTTGATGATGATAATGTACATGTATGTGAGGCTAGTCAGTCAAGAACAATAGGAATGCATTGAGACAAGCAACTGATTTTTTCTTTCAAGAAAATTGGTAACAGATAAAGTATGTATGATCATTTTCTGCTTTCAGCTCTGGCAGATGAGAAGGGAAACTTCTTTTTCAATGGCAACTTCGACATTTCCAATCCAAAAACCTTTAAGATTGCTGACTCATTCTTCCGCTATGAACGATCGAGCTTAGGAAAAGAAACCATCCGATCACTTGGTCCAACCACAGAACCCATACATGCTCTGGTGAGTTGTGAATTGTTAAAACTAGACCCTTTCCGAGAAACTTTGTCACCTGTGAAGTGAAAGCCTACAAGCTAGTAGCGCAGGGGATTATAGGTTACCTATGTATACTTTATTAGAACGCAGGGATTTCAAGGCCACATTGCTACACTTATCAATATGTTATTGGGAAATGTCCATTTTGACTTATCAAACAACAAAAAAGGTTTTCCGAATACACATTTAGTTTCTGAACTGATCCATGATCCTTTGCGCCACTAGCTTGTGTGCTTTTCACAGGTGTATAAAGGTTGCGAGTATGATCGAGATTAGTAGAGAGCATCCGCTTGTCTCACGAATGTCGAAGGTTGGGACCACGACGTTTCGACTGCTAATGCTAGTCTTCATCAGACTGAATGATATGAATACCTTGTTGTACTTGATGTCATATACGGATCAAGGAAAGGTTACATAGTCCATGATGGCGCGAGGTCTAGCTAATAAACCTCTTTATACCTCCGTATGAAAATTGAGAATTTCAGACCACATTGCATTCTCTTAAAAATTATTTACATGTGAAAGAATCAACTCCCAAGGGTAGGATCACGTGGTCTGAAATGGGTTAACAAACAAGGAAGGTAAAGAGGTCTATTGTTTTAGCGTCCACTACCTTGTAGGCCATATACTTAAAAAATAAGGAAATAATGACAAATCGCGATTAAGCCACCATTGGTTATCTTTTTGACCACGTAACATCACTAATAAAACTTCTCCATCTGTTGACAGTTTTAAATCTAGTCTAAAAACGTTTGATAATATATATAAGACAGAACGCTTATTTGACGACGTTTCGATGTCGCTGACATCATTTTCAAGTAAGGTTTATTCGATAAATTTGAATATTACATTGAGATGAAAGTTATCCTCTTGGGATCAATACGCGTGACATGCACTTATTAAACAAATACTTTGGCACGTAAGGAGTCTGATTGTGTGTTTAGACTAGGTCCTTTGTTTCTTATAAACAACATTTCGTTGATCAAGCAGTCGAGCTTGTCCTTGCATTTCTTTAGGATTGTAAAACAGTCAGGCGGGACAGAGTCAATTGACTTGAGGTGTTTGCCGATTGCAGAATATTTATGCTCATCGATCCTTTGGTGTAGATGACGACACGTAAAACCGATGTTTCACAATAACTTTTGTTATTATTATCACTAGTAGACCCCTTTATTAACTATCCTCCTTATCGACATTTGCACCATCGCCATCTTTATCAATATTTTCCTTTATCATGCAGGTTTTGTCTTTTTGATGATATGTCTTTTTGATATCGGTGATTTTCTAAACCACGTAACATCACTAGTAGACTCCTTCTATAACTATCCTCCTTATCAACATTTGCACCATCGCCATCTTTATCAATATTTTCATTTATCATGCAGGTTTTATTAAGATATGTCTTTTTGATACTGGTGATTTTCTAAACCACGTAACATCACTAGTAGACTCCTTCTATAACTATCCTCCTTATCAACATTTGCACCATCGCCATCTTTATCAATATTTTCCTTTATCATGCAGGTTTTGTCTTTTTGATGATATGTCTTTTTGATATCGGTGATTTTCTAAACCACGTAACATCACTAGTAGACTCCTTCTATAACTATCCTCCTTATGAACATTTGTACCATCGCCATCTTTATCAATATTTTCATTTATCATGCAGGTTTTATTAAGATATGTCTTTTTGATACTGGTGATTTTCTAAACCACGTAACATCACTAGTAGACTCCTTCTATAACTATCCTCCTTATCAACATTTGCACCATCGCCATCTTTATCAATATTTTCATTTATCCTGCAGGTTTTATTAAGATATGATGTAGACAACCCAACGATAACATACGAGTTTTCAGTACCCAAGTCAGTCATTATTCCCGATCCGACAGAGTACAAGTGGAAAACAAGTTCTTATGGTTCCTGTAGCGCATCTTGTTCTGGAGGTAATTGACGACTGGCATTAAAGCGGAGGTCAAACGGCTATGATAGTTGATGATAGTTGAAGGCGTCTCAACTATCATCAACTATCCTGTACGCGCGGTCAAACGGCAAAAACTATCATCGACTATCATGTGAAATTTGAACATGTTCAAACTCTATGATAGTCGATGATAGTCCATGATAGTTGGTGGTCAAACGCACATGATAGTTGGAACTATCATCAGCTATCATGAACTATCATTGCCGTTTGACCGAGGCTTAATGGAAGCACCCTTAATTGCAATAATCCCATTCACAGTTACCTGCGCCATCTTGAAAGGTAGCCGGGCATTTGCTTCAAAGCGTGATGAGCGTTGAGCTTGCAATGATAGATACCATTTAACACGTTGTCGGACAATTATTCACGTGTCTCTATCATTGCAAGATCGTCTTGCTTCATTCGATACAAAGGCTAGGTTACCATTCAAGATGGCGCAGGGAACTGTGAAAGGGGCTATTTACTTTGATGTAGATAAACGCATAGCTTATTTTGGACCAATATTTTCGACACATCCGATGTGTCATTGAGTTTAGGACAATTTTTAAAAGAAACCCCTGCTTCAATCGGGTTTGTGCCAAAGGCCTAGATCTCTCCCTAGATGCAGTCATACCGGATTGTTTTATAATCAACCTCGTTCGCAGTTCCATTCGAAGAATATTCCATATTCCATTCGAAGAACAGATCTTCACATCCCATCATTTCTTTATTGTCACCGCATTTTGTATAAATTCCACGGCTACCTCTGTATCGTGGATAGCTTTTTAGGGATTTCCAGATTACTACCATAGTAAGAGCCTTTTCTTTGCCCTTTCAAGTGCAATCTGCCCTTCTAAGTACAATCTGCCCTTCTAAGTGTAATCTGCCCTTCTAAGTGCAATTTGCCATTCTAGTGCAATCTGATGATGCTGTCTTTTATAGAAATGGTGTATAACAAGCATTTTTTCGTATTGCATACTAGGCGAACAGTTTCGTCAGGTGGTTTGTGTACGTGTTCGTGATCAAAAAGAAGTCAGTTCTAATAAATGTGATCCAGCAACGAGACCAGCCGCCAAAAGAAGATGTAACACTCATTCATGTCCTTCAAGGTAAATAAATATTAATGGAAATACGAGAGCAGTGAGTTTATTAGCCAGGAACAATTTACAGGAGTTATTTATAGATAATTTGTGATATCCTCTCATATACTAGAGTCGTTTCCCTACTTCTGCAGTGGAAGAAAATGACTATTTAAATTAGTTTGTTCTAATTAGTAAAAACTAGAACTTATTATTTAAAGGGTTAAGAAACTCACTACCAATTGTGTTCTTTCAGAGTTAAAATCTGATAAGAAAGGAATTTCGAAAAGTATTCTGGTACCATTAGTAGAGGGATTTCATGGCAGCTATATGTATGTGCATGGGCAAGTACAAAAGACAGTTTTTGAATGACGAAGGATTTCAGTTCCCTTGAGACAAATCTCCATTGTTTTGACAACAAACATGGCTGCCATGAAATCTCAATATGAAATGTAAAGCCCCTGGAAAACGACTTCAACAATTGCTTCAACATTCGATTTTTGTTGAACGTAGGTGGGCAAGCGGTTTCAACATTTACTTCAACATCTGTTCGATTTTGTTGAATCATAATGTTGAAACCGTTTGCCACCCCCCTTCCAACATTGTTTAAACGTGTTGCGTACTTAAAAGACCACTAAATGCGCATGGGTGTAGTCAGCAATGTTGAACAGAGCAGGGCAAACGACTTCAACTCCGATTCAACATTCACAGAACAAAATAAATGTTGAATGGATGTTGGATGGCAAGGTTTAAACGCGTTCCATTATCAAAATGCTCTATAACTGGTTTAATTGCGGCAATTCTTAAAGTCTAAAGAAAACCTTGTTGATCGACAGATGGTACATAGATAGCTGGAGCCCATGCTCCGTAACATGTGGAAGTGGTAAGCAAGTGCGTCGTATTCACTGTGAACACGTGATTGAAGGTGGCGAAACACAGATGATTGCTGATAATAGATGTGCATCGCCCAAGCCTATCTCCATGAGGAGGTGCATGTTACAGAACTATTGCCCGACATGGAGTTCAACGAGATGGTCTCAGGTACAATACTCTAGTTTAGACTTCTTCATTGCTCAGTATAAAGGCACGGGCAAATGGTTTCAACATTTGCCTGAACATCCTTATGTTGAATGGCAATATTTAAACGCTTTTAAACTATTTCAACATTGTTAAAACGTTTTGAAACGATGTTGAATTGATGTTAAAAGAGTTTAAATAATCGATTGGTTTCATCAGGCATAAATTCCTAGCTTTATATCTTTCACACATACTGAAGAGGTTGATTAAAAATGAAACTAGTTTCCACTGAAAATTTAATTTGTCGTTTTGGCGTACGTGTGAAAGATATAAAGTTAGGAATTTATACCTAATGAAAGCAATCTATCATGACAATTTACAATTAAAATATGTCAATTTATTGATGAAATATTATTGTCAATGTTCTAGTGCTCTGCGTCTTGTGACGAAGGCCAGGTTACCCGCCAAGTCACGTGTCAAGATGCCAAAGGGGGAATTATCTCCGAGTCGAGCTGTGACGAGAAGACTAGACCCAAAACCATTGCCAGATGTAACCCAGGCCCTTGCTCGGTGAAGTGGACTGCCAGCAAATGGAGTGAGGTAAATTGTCGAAACGCGTTTTTGTTACTTTTTTAAGGTAAATCGGCCATTGTTCAGGTATTGTTCGGGCACTATTAACGCTTTGACGAAGGGCGTAATTACGAGGCGAATAATGCAGATAGCTTCCAGTGTAAAACTCAAAGTCATGCAATCTTACAAACAACATATTAATGAAATATATCCCGGAATATATACACATAATAGTCCATTTCACAGTTCCATTCAGTGACCACGAATAATAGTTCCAAGTCGAGGTTCGCGTTGCTGCGCATGATTATAGTTTTGCTATTCGCAGAAACTCAAACCTCGACTTGTAACTATTATTCGTGGTCACTGAACGGAACTGTGAAAAGGACTATTGAATAAAGGTTGTCCTGTTCGAAACTTAGATATTCAATGACCACTTCAACAGCATTTAAATCCCATTCACCTATGATCTACATTTCGAACATAATAACGTTTGTATAATTAGGTGTATAAAAACATGTTGCAATATTTTGCAAAAAGAGGGCTATTTTCTGCCATGGCTTATGGCATCAAATAGTCATTATTTTGTTATTTGTTATCAGTGTTATCCAAGATGCGGAGATGGAATCAGTACAAGGATAGTATACTGTATAAGCGTTCACGATGACAACCTGAAATATCCCAGCAGTCTTTGCAACAACAGCACCAGACCAGCAAGCGCTAAGAAGTGTTTTAAAGAAGGTTCTTGCTCTGCTATATGGCATGGTTCACAGTGGAGTAGAGTAAGATAATTTTCTTTTATTAAGTGTATGGTCATCATATATTTTACTGATTCCAATTATTTAACCCCAATAACAACCGGATTTCTAAAAAGTTAACCTAACCGACCCTCTACCACGGTGCATTCATGAACAGAAAACAGCAAAAACTAACTGTTTTCCAAAATGTACTTCAATACACTGTACAAAATTACTTGATTCTGATTGGACGAGAGGGAGGAGTACAGTAGAGTCGCTTATTGTCTGCATGGTACCAATTATGTTTCTATGGCAACGACAGTTGTTGGCCAATCGGAGCGTGCGCAGGACAATTCTCGTACATTTAGTAATTAACTAAATTAACAAGATACTCATGATATTTTAAACGTTCTCAAATTAGACTCGCCTAAAAACTTACAAAACATCACTCGTACCTATTAGTTATGAAATGGAATGATGATTGTACGATTTCCTATACAAATTGTCCAAACCTAGTACAACGTTAATGGTTATGATGATGCTGTTGATAACGATGATGGTAATAATGGTGGTGACAATGATCATGATTATGAGATGAGTAATAAATTTACGAGATTGTATAATAACTGCTGTTATATTTTCATTCCCAGTGTACGTCATCATGCGGTACAGGAATGCAAATGCGCAATGTTATGTGTGCCGTCCAAGAAAGAGCAATGCTGAGGATAGTTCCACGTAGTCAGTGTAACGCGTCGTATGTAATGCCTACAACACGAAAGTGTTTCAGTCGACCGTGTCATGCAGGATGGTATATACATCCATGGCAAGCGGTAAGACTTTTAAAACATACCAGGGTCTAAATTTGGGGGGGGGGGGGGGGGAGGGGGGGTTAAATTTAGTTAAATTAAAAACAAAAAAATATTTATTTTCAAATTTATTAATTAAAAACAAAGAAATATCAGCTGACAGTTATCCTAAAAAGACACGGAATTCTCAGTTAACAGTTATTTTTTTAGTCGTTTCTCAGTTAACAGTTAACCCCATTCAGACCCTGTAATATGTATTTATTTATTTACCATAGTAAGAGCAGTCCCTCTCTTCGAGGCTTATATGCTCTGGTTTGAGACCTGACTGATGTGTAGGGAGACAATCCCCTGCTCTTTTGGAAGAGCACAACAGGGTCTTTTACGTCCACCTTATATAGGAAGTTAGTGTGAAGGCAGACGGGACCTTCGGCTTTACGTCCTTATGTTTGGTGCGGTTTTGTAGTTTCCACCCCTTACGCCCATCTCGTTTGAATGATTTCTAAAAGAGGATCAGAGAGGAACAACACATCTCCCAAATAATACTATTTATTTCTAATCCTCCCTATTTCAATCAGTGATTTCTCCCATCTTCACAGTTTATTTTAAGGTGGTTTTGCACCGTATGTATCTCCCTCCTCCCTGGTCCGTTCCTCTCTCTTTGTACATAACTATACAGGCTTTGCATTTCAAAGGAAATCATACTTGAACCGTGAACGTCTGCTATTTCTAATAGAGATACATTTTCTTGAAACTCTGCTGTTGAAATCGCAACTGATTAATTAATTTGGATGTTTGTCTCTTCCTTTCAGTTTTAAAATCATCAATCACATTTATCACAAAGGCACGATTGGGCTGGGCTTGGTCCGCACACATCTTATCCTCATCTTATACGCTTTTTAACGTTGTTTTCCCCTATTTACTTTAACTAATTAGTCAGAAGAGATTAGAGATTAGATTATTGATGTTTACAAATATCCTTCAAAATTATAATTCCAAATACGGAAAGCTCATTGGCCAACATTGTTTTGATTGACAGTGCTCCAAGTCATGTGGCATTGGTGTCACAAGACGTGACGTCAGATGTATTGCTGATGGTAACGTTGTCCCGGATGAACGATGGTGTGACAAGAAAGTGAAGCCTGTGAAAGTTGATATCTGCCACGTGGAGCGCTGCCTCTCAACCGGACTACCAACTATAAACACGCAACTGTTACGTACTGGTACTACGAGAAAAACGTTCACTGACGGAAACTCAGGTATTAGCGTAGCTTCTACAACTACAGAAGCGCCAACCACAACACAAGAACCAATTACTACGCAAGCAACTTCTACGGAAACGCCGACAACAAGGCAGGAACTAAGTACTAAGCAGGCAACTACTACGGAAACGTTGATTACAACTCAAGAATCAACCAGCACTAAAGCAACTACTACGGAAACGTTGATTACAACGCAAGAACCAGCTACTACGGAAACGCCGTCAACAGCGCAAGAAGCAACCACTACGCAAGAAACTAATACGGAAACGCCGAAAACAGTGCAAGAACCAGCTCCTACGCAAAGGCAAACGACTACAGTGAAAATTCAGCCAGCTACAAATGCAAGACCAACGACTAAAGTACGAGTTACAAGAAAACCAATAACTGTTTATCAACCGACTGTTCCTGTAACCATTGTAAAAGCTCCAAAAGACAAAGGTAAGTAGAGATACACTTGTTTGTTGCAGTCCGCAGATAATGTTGATCATCTTTCTTAGAAACATGTGTAGCTAAGTTGGTTAGTGCGCAGAGCTAGAGGTCCTGAGGTCGATCCCTGTGGCCTAACATGTTTTGACTCCTTTCCATTCTGTATACATCGAATCGAAAAATATATGGCGATCAATTTGAACTAATATTGGTCTTGACTGGCTAGCCTGCAGTACATGCGAAGCCTCTAATGTGTCCCAATTACAACGTCAGCCGGTCAAGAGCTATTATCGACATAGCTTTATATATACCCATAATACGGAGTATTGTTGGAGAGAGGGGAAAAGAGCGCACGGCCGTCGGCTTCCCCAGTTTACATTTAGCTGAAAGAACTACCGACGCTAAATACTGCGGTTTTCGACCTTCTGCGAACTCAGACATTCTAACGGTTAGTTGTAAAATACGTTTTTGGCTGCCGTCAATCAAAGACATAAAAAGTGCCGAGGAATTAGCAGCAGCCAAAAACGTATTTCACAACTAGACGTTTGAATGTCTAAGTTCGCAGAAAGACAAAAACCGCAGTAATACTAGTGTTTTCCTTTTTTATCATAACGGTGATGTTAGAAATAGTAATGATGAAGGTGGTAATGATGGCGATGATTGAGAGATGTAATGATGATAAAAATGATGGCGGTGTTATCATTTGTTATGATAATGATGTTGATGATATTGTTCTGAAATAATGAGTCTCTGCTAATTATTCGTCAGGTTAAAAATTATTTTGAGAACAAATCGACACAGGTTGTCTTTTCGTAAGTCAATTCTATTGTATTTCTACACTAGGACTAATATTTCATAAATACCTTTTCTTGTTGTTGCAGTCACATACCAAGACTCCGAAGTGTTGATGCGGTGTCGCGCCACAGGAAACCCACCACCTATGATAACCTGGAGAAAAGGAATGATGCCCGTCAGTGCACTGGGAGAACGCTTCAAAATCCTTGAAGATGGCACATTAAAAATTATCAAAGTCACCACACGAGATGAGGCAAAGTACACATGTTTTGCCGGGAATTTTGTTTCACCTATGGTTAATGCGACATCTAAATTGACTGTGATCGGTAAGGGTCATTCTGGTCTGTGATGATTGATGATAATTAATGAAAGATGATGGTAGTGGATGTGGTGGTGATGATGAAAGAGACACAGGAGGAGAATAATGGTGGTGGTGAAGATAATGATGATGATACAGATTGTGGTAATGGCAGTCATGGTGATGATGATGATGATGAAAATGAGGAAGAGGAGAATGGTGGTGGCAATAATGATGATGATGATACTGATGACAATGAAAACAAATGTTGGTAGTGGGTGTGGTGATGATGATGAAAGAGACACAGGAGGAGAATAATGCATGTGGTGGAGATGATGATGATGATGATACAGATTGTGGTAGTTGAAGTCATGGTGATGATGATGATGAAAATGAGGAAGAGGAGAATGGTTGTGGCAATGATGATGATGATGATGATGATGATGATACTGATGACAATGAAACATATGATGGTAGTGGAGGTGATGGTAATGATGAAAGAGACACAGGAGAAGAATAATGGTGGTGGTGAAGATGATGATGATGATACTGATACTGATGACAATGAAAACAGATGTTGGTAGTGGATGTGGTGGTGATGATGAACACGAGGAGGAGGGTAATGGTGGTGGTAATGATGATGATACTGATGACAGTGATAAAGATAGTGATGGTGATGGTGATGGTGATAAAATTGAGTTGGAGGAGAATGGTGGTGGCAATGATCGAAATGAGGAGGAGGATGGTGGTTGCAATGATGATGATGAAAAAGGAGGAGATCTCGAATGGTGGTGATGATGATGGTGATGATAAAGATGGTGTTGGCAGTACATCTCATAGGTAACAGTTGACAGTTTGTTTTTGCCAAATACATAAACTTGATTACAAAAGACTAAATTAATGGTATCAAAAATACATATGAAGGCGAGGACGTTTTATATTTAGAAGCCAAACTTTTATTTCAAAACAGTTTTAGCATATTATATTAGTATTTAATAGAAGGGCATATTTATTGAGTATATTTAATTGAATATATAAAACAATTTTTGTTTCAGTGTCCTTCAAACTTCGATTTTAAAATGGTTTGAGCATATAAGTATTAGAAGGGCATACACCCTTTCCGAGAAACTTTGTCACCCGTGAAGTGAAAATCCTACAAGCAAGTAGCGCAGGGAATTATGGGTTACCTATGTATACTTTATTAGAACGCAGGGATTTCATGGCCACATGCTACACTTGTCAATCTGTTATTGAGAAATATCCATTCTGACTTATCAAACAACAAGGAAGGCGTTCCGAATGCACATTTAGTTTCTGAACTGATCCATGATCCCTTGCGCCACTAGCTTGTGTGCTTTTCACGGGTGACAAACTTTCTAGGAAAGGGTGTATATATTGAGTTTATTTAATTGAATATATAAAACAATCTTTGTTTCAGTGCCCGTCTCCGTAACGGTTGAGCCATCGAATAACGTAGACGTATCGGTTGGTGAGGAGCTAGTCTTAAAATGCGTTGCTCGAGGTAAACCTACGCCCAGAGTAACCTGGTACAAGGATGGTCAGATTATCTCTTTAAGTAGTGGTGGAATTTCGATCCCTATTAAGAGTGTTAGTTTAAATGACGCGGGAACCTACGAGTGTCAGGCTAGTCATGGTTATGGCACAGATTCAGCTCTAGTTCTGGTTTATGTGAAGGATGAAGGTAAGACGTATTGCAGGATATGGACTGACTGACTGACTGCTGACCGACTGACTGGATGACTGACCAAATGACTGACTGACTCTATATATATGGTTTGTTTGTTGCTGCCCAATACTAATGTTTTTGTTTCATCTCTAGTACCAGACCCGGTCAGTCCTACTGCACAACAAGTATGTACAAAAGACGTTATAACAACATGTAATTTTGTTAAACAAGTGGGATTTTGCAAAAACAATTATTATAAAAAAGTATGCTGCTTAACGTGCCGAGAAGTGAACTAAACAATCCCCTGATTACACGGTTCTAGCAAAAGGCCTCGATATATAGACGTTGTCATGGGGATGTGATGGGGATGGGAGGGAGAGAAGTGAAGGCAAGACAAATCAACATATAATTACGTACAAAAAAATAGATGATTTTGAATGCTTTTGATATATCAAAATCCTACATAGGGTTTAGAACTCAGATAAAGCTTAAGCCAATAAAAAATCAGCATTGTATAATTACTAGAATTAGATGTTATTAAGATCAAGAAATGTTAATAGAGAGTTTAAGATTCACGTTTACGGGAACGCCAAACGTCAGATTGGCCTTTCTAACATTGCTTTAAAAGCTTCAAATAACTGCGCATAAGATCTCAATGAATAAAATGTGTATTAACAAACAACATAAGGACCTTGTTTACGCGGAGATGTCAAATGGTAAAGAGTAAACGCAGAAAAATCGGTTAGTTATGACGTTTGGCGTTAGGCGTAAACGTGAAACTTAAACTCTCTAATGTTGAACAAGAACTGCAGTGAATGATAGATAAGAAGTATTAAAATACACGGCCATATTTTGCAATTTCATGGTATCCATAAAAAGAACCGGTCAATTGAACAGTCAAGCGAAGATTAGCCAGTGTATCGTACTAGCAGGCGAAGTCACATAGAAGCGTGGTAAAACGTCCTCCTTGCTAGCAGGGTAAACTACTAGTGAGAATAACCATTTGTTTTGGTATTCCTTTCAAGTAAATTCACAAAGAGCTAGTGGTTTTAAAGGCAAGTCATTGTGTATTAAACACAATTGTACAAACTCATAATACGTTCCAGTTAGCCTGCAGAGCATGCGTTCTCTTGGCTTTTTGGAGAATTTAGGATCTTGGATCTTGTTAATTTTTTGACCGCGCGAAATATGGAGCTTGATTTTTCCCCAAAACCCAAAAGAACGCCTGTTTTGCAGGCTACGTTTCAGTTAGAGTTGCTGGCGAGGCAAATAAATGGATTTAGAAACATGCATTTAATAGTGCTTTAGGGACGAACTAAGTAATAGAAAAACCATTTATATATATATATATATATATATTCAATTTGTAAATTATAAAGATGAACTCAAATATACTAGAAATTAAGAAAGAAATTACAGTGAAAATCAGCAAAGATTCACTGTACGATAAGTGAGTACACTGTCCGCATCTAGGGCTCTAAGTCTCGGGTCGAGTTTCCATTGTGAGTTCTTTATTCATTTCTATACTGAACAATAAAAGCTTTTAATAAATATATGTTTACGTTTTAAATTGTTGTTCTTTTTCTGTTGTTTGTTTACTTTACTATTTCATTTGTTTGTTGTTGTTGTTTTTTTTTTTATATAGTTATTTTATAGCACACAATGCAAGGTCCATGGTAATATACCAGCATGCACCGCGCGAAAGACTGAATTTCGTGGACCATGATGCAGACATTTTGATATACACCTATTTCAATAATCGTTGTCGCAGCCAAAGCTACAGTCCACACTCTTAAGCCCGCAAAGGATGTCGGTTACATGGACTTAATTTGTAATTTATTGCAGTTTTTTTTAAAGAAATATTTGTATTTATATCTACCACAACAACATCTAGTTATCAGAGGAGGTTGAGCAATCATCGCAGTGCATCATGGGTCAAAATCTAAATTTAAGTCAAAATAAAACGATATTTTTGCGATGAGAGAGAGTAGTTGTGCTTCCAAATCTAAGAACTATCCTTACATTACATAGGTTTGATTTAATTCCTTCATTTAACAAGCTGTGAGCTTTTTAGGTCACTGAATTGATGTACTTTGTGACACGGCGATGACTGCTAAAATTCACCATTCTCAAGACCTCCTTGAATGGCCCCAAAAACCTAAGAAAACCGCACATAAACCTTCCTAAACTCATATTCTCTTATTTTCGAAAAAGTAATTTATTACTAACTAAAGAAAAGATTTCAAACGGGACAACTTTGAACGTTATCCATCAGTTGAACTTCGAACGAGCCGTTAAATAACACAGGAAGCCCAAAACCACAGATTTCTAGAAAGCGCCGTGACAAGACTGAATATCTTCAGGACCTTCAGGGAATCCGAAAACTTTAATGTATGCTCTTAAAATCTTTCAAATAGATAAATATATTCTTTGAAGCCTTAGTGAAAAAAGTCTAGCCCAAAATAATACATGTTTGAATATTTAGATAGGCGAAGAGATCGCGTAACGCAATGTGTACATCGCCATAACAAAAATTGTTTATTCCTTCTTTGAAAGCGTATATCTTGAAAACGGTAGGAGGTTAGATCGGGTTCGATCGACGTTTTTCTTCAATTATTTATCATCTTTAATTTGATGTGTGTTTGATTTAATAACTTTGTTACTGAAGTGCACACGAACAGTTCTTTTGTCTGTATGTTTAGTCGTTCGTTTGTGTCTCTGCAATTTGCAGAACACTGAGTTCGATTGACGAATTAAACATGAATTGATTACTTATCTGGTTTCAGCCTCCATAGACTAAGAGTTTGGTTTCTGATTACATGTTTGATCTTTTAATTTTTAAAACATTTTCAATTTTGAACCGATTTATGAGTCGTTCTTCTTGTATACTTGAAAAATACTTTCTCGAAATAAGTGCTCAATCACTGCGAAATTTAGCGCGTTCTGATTGGCCGAAATAAACCACGTGTAGCTTGCACAACCTCCTCTGACTAGTTATGATCATATAACACAAATAAGTACAACTAAAATATGCTATGAATAAATCGATAAAAAGAGAAGAAATACCGACATCCTTTGCAGGCTTCAGAGTGTGGACTGTGGCTTTGTTTGCGACAACGATTTTTGAAATAGGTGTATTTTACTATGTGAGTGGGTATTTACGCTCTTACTTAAACGTTTAGCGTTTTGTTTTATTTGTTTCCTCGTAATATACGACTGACTGCGAATGAATTATAACACTTAAATCAAAATAAACAATACAATACAAAACATTTTATAGATGCACTATCCATTGTGTTCTATCTTAGTTACTGTTGCTACGTCTAACAAGCCAAATACGTGTTTCTCAATATACAGCACGAAATATACATAGATTGCTGAAACCTTTATAAGACAGTCTTGGAATTTATGTATTCTAAGAGTACGTTAGGAAAAAACAGTAAATGCGGTAAATCTTTCTGAAATCTACGATGTTTGTCGGCAATTCTATATTCCAGTGGGAATACTGCGCAATTGTTTCATGTTCACTCAAACAAATTGTGGATACACTGAAAATCCTAAAAATTGTACAATTAAATGGTGCAAAATGGTGCAAACTTATTGTAAATGGAAGTGTGTCGGAACGAAAACATCATGTCTTCAAAAATCTTTTCCCGGTATTGAAATAGCATTGGTCATAATCAAATCACAACTATTCATAATTAAACCCACTGAAATGACTGATTTGTCTATTTATAACTACAGCGTCTGTGGTTGCCATGACAAGACGATAACATCTTTATAACAATATACATTCTGTATAATTGGTACAATATACGAAATCACACTATTCGTATACACTTCCACACACAAAAGCACTCTATTAGGCATGCATCATATGAAGCATACATTGTATGCTCGATAAAAGCTATATTGGTAACATTGAAATATTCATACTCTTATTATTGGCTCGTAGTATCTCATGATACCAATCCCAACTTATTGCTTCGTCGATTGCAAGATAATAGAGCCCCTCCCAGGGGTTTGAGGGAACAAGGATTTATTTTAACCATGTATTTTAAGGGAACAAGCAAATTAAGGGATACTGGCAAATTAATTACAGGGAATAAGGGAACAAAATATGATAAAACAATAGTTTGGGGGGATCATGGGAACATACGTAAGGTAAAACATTTTAGGAAAACAGTTATTCTATTTATGGGGAACAAGGGAGAAAATGCAAAAAGATCAAGAGAACTTAACATGGGAACATACATGCACCCTGGGAGGGGCTGATAATATGGTCGAGCACGGTACCCGTTTTGAAAGCTCGTGTACTGTTTTTGTTGCTATCGTTAGGTAACTGCTAGGTTCACCATGCAGTCCCAGCTAGATTGATTGATTGATTTTTATTCTTACTCATATATATATATTTTACATCTTTTAACACTTTTACAATAAATAATACCTTGAAGAGGTGCGGTTTTCATGAATGTTCGTCGTATTTGCCGCCATATTTTGATTTCATTCGAATTTGTGTAAGTGTTCAGCTCAAGCAAAACGACTACGATTTGTAACCACGTTATAGTTAATTCGATTAATACGAGTTACAACTGTTGTTGGCCTTTCACCACTGTAATCTGGGTTCGATTCCCGTCTCGGGCGACAAGTGAATAGAGTTTGCTTGATGTGTTTTTCTCTCTCATGCCACAAGGGTTTTCCTCAGGGTTATCCGATTTACCTCCCTCCGCAAAAATTACCATGTGAGCAGAGTTGTGTGTTGTAAATATTGAATGAGTGAGTGTGAGCGAACCTCACAGAAGAGCCCCGACGGGGAGCGATGGTTTTAAATATACGGGTTTTTTTCAACCGGCTCTTGCTAAAAATACCTCCATTCAAAAACCCCTACGATTTTCTTGACCGCATTACCATTGTATTGTGAACTGATTTAAGCCCACTGTTATATTTCTAAAGAGGGAGTCTTTGTGATAAGAGCTTCGGTTATCATAATTGAATAGTCTCAATGTGGACCGAGGTAGCTAATACGCGATAATTAAAACATATTACTGTATCGAATAAAGGCTCTATATATTAACTATGATCGAACGAGGGCCTTTCAAGAGTGTAATGCATACATGTGGATGGATCGTGCTTTAGTATGCACCCTGAGGCCGGCTGTTCGGATGGTTAACAGCTGTAAACTCATCCAGATGAGTTTTATAACTAATGAGCCTCCGTGATAAGCTTTGCTCTTGGGGCAAATTTCTAGATCATGGGAATGGTTTGTTCCTTATACAATTAGTTATCAAGTTTGGCGGTCAAAAGCGTCAAAAAAAAAGTTTTTAGTTTTTCAGGCGAAACTCAGGGTGCTTTCCTTTTGTCACAAAATCCGGAAATTTTGGAATGGAATGATAATGGTAAGATGATTTTTCGGAATTTCTATCCGCCATTTTGAATGCGACTGTAGGAGAAGGACTTGAACCGAAATCTTCCATAATGGTTAGGCAAAATCCGTTCGAATCATCCTAATTGGAAATTCAGGACAACCTCTAAAGGTTATCCACAAATTCTGAATAAAAATTCCGAAAAATCACCTTACCATTATTATTATATATTATATATTATGGTTTGCATCAAAAGGGGATTGATTGTCACATAATATTTATGCTTTGCGGTCAACACCGTCGCAAATAAAGGTTTTGTTAGTTGCTAAGTCGTAACTCCTTTTACTGATTTGCTTTAAAAAGAGTTTGTGTTCGTTACATAATATCGTATGCTTTGCGGTAGTTTTCGTATCTACACAGTCGCGACTCCACTTACGTTTTCGTCACTGGCAGTATGCTTTGCGGCCGAAAGCGTCGCTAATACAGTTTTTTTTAGCTACACAGTCGCAACTCCTCTAACTGGTTTACTTTAAAAATGGTTTGTTCGTCACAGAATCTTGTTTTGCGGTTGAAATCATCACAAACAATATGTTTTATTAACCCTGTTGTACAATCCTACCAGTGTTTTTTTTTTTTTCTAATAATGATAATTTGTTTTACAAAGGTTTTGGTCCTAAATTACAGTAATACACATTATTTATGCGCGGGTGTGAAAACAAAACGTAAAAATATATGTTCGTAGAACGTGTACATGACCTGTCATTAAGACTTATTAAAACCAAATGAGTTCTTATATTTTCAATTCAATTTTCAATTCAATTTATTTATAAATATATAATATAGTATTAAATATATTCAAAGATAGCATTATGCGCGCCTATGACTATTCATAACAACTGATCAGATAGCTTATAGCGGTATTTAAAGAAGAGCATAGCAATGGCCTTACTACACATGTTAATTTCACGATAAATGGCACCCAATGCGATATAGTATGGGTTGGCATCAGTTTTATATTTTATGGATTTAATGGTATTTACATATGGCTGTTGAAGGTTCAGTGCGCGAATAAATCACTGTCAAAAATGCGTCCTGGTTTCACCTTAACAAATAATTGATACGATATGATACGTATTATAGGCCAAACAGCGTGCAATAAACTTTAATATCAACCATTTATGTGTTTGTCTGTCGATCTAAATAATGACACTCATACATACTGTTGGTGAAACCACTCTGGCACTGACTGAGCCTCAAAAAAGAGATATTATCGTCGCCACAGCCCGCAAAACCCACACAACACACATATTGTGGAGCAATTGTTCCCTCTCTTTCTTTACCTTAGAAATTGTACTTATTTGAGAGACTCTCAACACTGAAATATTTATATGGAAAATATCTTAATGAAATTGTGACAAATTGCGACCGAGTAAAGTTACACATAGGATGTTTCAGTAAAAAGTCCGCCAAATATCGTATTTTCAAGCTATACGTTTTTGACGACTTGATTGAAAAACTTTTAGTGGTTGTGGTACTGTAATGACATATTTATGTACTTATATTTTTCATGAAAAATGACTATATTTGCTCAATGGTATCAGTCTTTATATTGATAAATATTTGTATAAATATTGGGTGCACGCACATTTGGCTGAAAATAATCATTCAGATTGTAACGCCCATATTAAATATAAATATAATTAACTAGCGAGTAAGCTAGTATCTGCGTCGGTCTTTGATTTTAACGATATTCACTTAACTATAACACTTTACTAACGTTTCGAGCTGTAGCCTATGACTTGAAAGAACGATGAATAGATACGACTTGGAACATGCATCAGTAAAGTTAAGTCTGGTTGTTGTTGTTTTTTTTCAATAAAGTTAAGTATGATTTTTTTATAGTGTTACAAATTTCATTTTGTTGCCTATCATTTAAAAATAAATAAATAAATAAATAAATAACTTAAAACCAAATATAGTACACATAGATTAGTATAAATGTTCGACTCATTTAGAGTGACATTTTCCACTAAAGAAACCATATGAATCATCGAAAATTCAAAAATGATGAGAAACAACAAATTTGAACTATGCAGTTCATGAAAATGGTTGAAGTTTTACTGGTGTTTTGGAATTTAATATAATCCTTAATCGGAGAACAACACTTTGTACTATGTACAAATATTCTATTAATTAAAAATACATTTGGCATAATAATTATGATGAATGACTATAATGATTGTGTCTCACTTAAATCAAGTAAAGAATTTACATCCTAAAGATGATATTTTTTACAGAAAAACATATAGTACTGCACTAATTTTGCACAAAAATGACGATGCTTTTTCTTCATTACATATCAAACCAGTTTTATAATGATGCTCCTCTATAGTAATTTGATTTACATTTATAATATTCCAAACGATGTTCGTTTTGATTGAATATTGAATTTTCAAAAACAAAATGTTTGTCAAATAAGAGAGAGTTGGAAAACCGCCATTCTTGTCATGTTTATTGGGTCCTCGAAAAGGTGTTACATTAAATGTTCACTGTCTGCTAAAATAAATCAACGTCATCGAATTTAGAAACTTTATTTTTCTCTGACGCAAATACACCTCTTCATCCAATGAAAGCCACATAGTGTCTAATTATCAAGCTCGCATTAATCATTAATTACAACAAAGCGATCGCCGGTTGCCTCAACTCAAAGTATACACATATATCTACAACAGACAAATAGTCCGTGAGGTTTCTACAAAGTTTGAAGTATCGGCACCGATACGCTAAATTTCTTTGACTTTGATTGCTGAGGATGTATGAGAGAGTAGACAACAAGTTTCTTAGAAATGTTCAAGTGTGAAGGAATGTAATGAAATGTCCGGGATTGTGGATCAAGAAAGATATTATAATGTTCGACGGACTTTCTCATTATCATGACTCTATTAAGATAAAGAATTTGTAGAGATAACTGAGGTGATGGAAGAGGAACAATATTACGGGAATCACACGAATCACTCCGAGGACCAACGCTATTCAAACTTTGCTGATCCAAGCTACAAGAACTCGACAACATACGGAGGTGGACATCGCGGTGAAGCTAGAAACGGAGATGTTGCAAACCGACAACGGAGAACTCATGATTCAGGAGTGAAGTTAAAAAGATGCCCTTCTTTTTTTCTTGGAAAACCGTTAGCAGATTTTGACTGTTCGGACGAACATCAGGTAAAGCATATAGCAATGTATCATAGTCAAATAGGATTTATAAGAGACTTGATACCAGTATTAATGGTTTGTCACGATCTGAGCAGCTGAATGTAATAGCACAAATCATTGTTTTCTATATCGTAGTATTCATTATTTATTTGTTTCAAATATTTTTAAAATACGACATCTCGCAAGAAGAGCTTTCATTTTATTCTGCAACAAAATAACTCGGTTTAAAAAGTGAGATTGAAGTTTTTGCAATATATATACCGTATGATTTGCATTGAATCCGTTGCAAAGGAGCCACGTTTTCGGCGATTTTTTTAAAGTATGAAAAACCACTTATGGTTTTGCAAACACCTTTCGATCTACAACCCTAATTAATGTGCATCTTGGTCGTTTGAGGCATTCAAAATCACCAAAATTACACTGAAATATGGACGAAACTGCCAGCATGTTGCCGGGTTTCAAGTTCGATTCACCAAACCAAAACACCATTGTTTTCTAAAGAATTCAAAACAGTCAGAGGTAAAGAGCATGTGTATGCGGGAACAAAATTCCAGCTATCATACATATACTCACAGATTTAATTTTGATTCTGAAGACGTTAAGCAAAGGAAACTATAAAAAAAATCACGGCGAAAATTGAATTATGTTGTTAGGAATAGAGTAAGATATACAAAAGCCATGTGTAGCGTAAATTCCAAGACACAATCGCATCCTCACTTAAAGAAAACAACAAAATAAAATGATTTGGTTTCAACTCTGAATAAACTAAAAAAGAGTTGCTTAAATAAACTTGAAAATTGAATCTAAACTTTTAAAAGAAAGACAAAGAAAGTTTACAGATATGCAAACACACACATATAAGAAACGAGAGAGAACTCTATACTGCCTCTAAAACTCAATACTTGTCAGCGGGTTGAAAGTTCTGCAACACTCAAAATTCTAGAAACATCTTTTAAAACACACTCTCAAAAACATGTAACTTACCAAAAAATAATATTATAACAATGGATGCAAAGTGAGAAGATAAAGAGTTTTAAAGAATAGTATATACCGGTAAAACAATGTTACGCTGGTTCCCATTCATGCTTCCATAGTCTGTCAGTGTAAGAAGTTTGCATTGTAGCCTGTTGGGAACACTTCGCTTCCATTTTATTTTCGCACACAATGAATTCCAAATTGCTGTAATCATCATGTATATATACAGGTCTAGTGAGCTCATGTTTAGAATTGGATCAAAACGTATACAGTCTAAAGTTTATGTGATTTTCCTACAGTGAAATAAATGCATTTATTCGCTTTCAAACACCTTAATGCTCGAACCCTACGATTCGAACTAGAAACTACTTTTGCTTTTCATTATCACTTAAGAGTAAAAGCGTGAATATGACGATGGGGATATAGAGCTTAATCGATTTAAATCAGACTGGTTCTCACCTTCAGTGGAAGTGGACTAAATAAATCTATTTGTTAAATACTGTATGAATAAATACTAGCCTTTACTATCATAAAAAAAATGGGGGGGAAATGCGAATACTTTTTTAAATAAACTAGTTAGAAATAAAAAAAAACTAGTTAGAAATAGAAGAAATAAAAAAAATATTCAATCTTCGATGTCATACCTAGCATGCGTTGTAAACGACTTCACGAAGAAAATTCCGGGTGCAACTCAGGCTATCTCATACCAAGAGTGTAACTGAAGTTTTTACGAGTAACAACTCCATCATTGAAACTTGAATGGAATAGTGTTTCTATAAGTTTGAAACTAGAAGCAAGACGTTCGGTCGTCATATTCGTAGAATTACTGAAAGTGATTTTGATGAATAACATTCATTGAACAGATTGAATGTATATGAATAATGAAATCTTTCCCTCAGTAATATTCAAATATAATTTCATAAGCAGGTTATGAGCTGAATATACAAGTTTAAAAAATACTAGAACATTTGCAAGCAAGTTAATGTATTAATTAATAAAGCCGAACTTATATTCGAATGAATGATATTGATATTTTTGTGTTTGACTGAGTTTGAATTGCTAGTCGAACGAGTTAATAAGATAGATGCTATTTCATTTTTTTTCTGTATTTATATACATAAATAATACAATTATCGCACGAGACTGATATAAAAAAACTGACATTTACATAGACTTAAATCAGTTATCAAATGATATCAATTTCGACCGCTTAAACTTGAAGTAAACTTGTTCAGTGCCGAGTCTTAAACTGTGCCAGTAGAAAACGCACGATAACCGGCGTCACGTTGAGATCTGTTGTCATAAATTCATGAAATATTCGCACAATAATATAAACTATTCACAGATTTCCATTTCACTATTCTAGCGAATCTAAGAAGAATAGCATTAGTAATTTAAACCATTCGGTAAAAACGGAAAAAATCGTTTCATAGTACAATGTTAATGTTTGTATATGTTATGTCTTGCCTGGTATGTCTTTACTCCCAACCTTTCTCATTGTTTCTCTTCAGTATATATGTTATTTCGTGATATTTACGGCGCTATAACAGATCATATGATAAGCTATACACTACTAAGACTGAGAGGACGTTTCCGCTACCAATTTTTTAGCAGGTTCTTCTTTTTCCATATAAATATATTTATTTCGTAATTCAGTTAGCCAGTGTTGCTATAAATAAATATATATACACCATATTACATGTCAACATGTACATCGGCTACATGTACGATGCTCTTCAAACCAAAGATTTCTTCTTTTTCCATATACATTTATTTATTTCGTAATTTAGCCAGTGTTGCTATAGATAAATATATATACACCAAATTGCATGACAACATGTACATACTACATGTACGATGCTCTTCAAACAAAAGATCGTTTTTGTATAGACGTATATTCTAAATAAGGTTGTCGTCGCCAAAGGCAAAAGGCGATAAGCGATAGGTCATTCATACCACTAAACACTTATAATCGAAGCCTTTAGTAGGTTTCGTAGACTACAAATTAACTACAACACGGAATATCTCAACACTTGTCTCCGTGTTAACGTTGTTGACGAAAATAAGAAGCAGAAACTAGTTATTCCAGCTATTTTTCGATCTTGGCATCGCCTATAACAACCTTTTTTGAATATAGATGTATAGTATTTTCTTTAGGATTTGATATGGATGTTTTTTTCCAAATTTACACCACATGTGCACCGAGCGAACATGAGTAGATTCTTGTCCAGCTAGCTACCCATGTTCCTTTTCGGCCCCAGTCGCGTAGACTGACAATGTTTTTTGAATTGATTGTATGTTAACATTATCATATCAAGAATAATGAGTATTTTCCCAATTAAATACATCATCATATGGTTTTTATAGTTCCGTTTACTAACCACGAATAATAGTTCCAAGTCGAGGTTGAAGTTGCCACACACAGCAAAACTATAATTTATCATGCACAGCAACTCTTCCAACCTCGACTTGGAGCTATCATTCGTAATCATAGAACAGAACTGTAAAAAGGTTTATTCTGCAATGCCCATCATTCCCTACGTTTTCATTTTAAACCATGCATGCTATTACAATACATTATGTTTGCACATTATGTTATATATTATATTACTATATATTTGCTATTCTACTAAAATATACGCCTCGGAACTATCATCCTTGGTCACTGAACGGAATTGAAAAAGAAGTTTATTCTGCAATGCCCATCATTCCCTACGTTTTCATTTTAAACCATGCATGCTATTACAATACATTATGTTTGCACATTATGTTATATATTATATTACTATATATTTGCTATTGTACTAAAATATACGCCTCGGAACTATCATCCTTGGTCACTGAACGGAATTGAAAAAGAAGTTTATTCTGCAATAGCCATCATTTCCTACGTTTTCTTTCAAGTTAAAACTGTGCATTATAATACCATCGAGTTTGCTATTTCGATGCTATTGTACCAAAATATACGCAGTTGGCATTCAAGATCCAAATATTACATCTGTAAGTTTTCACTACGCTCTTTCAAAACATTGTGGTCAACCACAAAGCATTTAGCCTGCGTAGCCAGCTCTGGCGAAGGCTACAAAGCATTGTATACTTAAGACTCCTAAAACAGCTTTTTTTTCTCGGACAATAGTTTCGAATTCTCAGGTATTTGCATGCATGGGCAGAAACCTTGTTTTCGTGATTTCATAACCTACAAAGCATTCAGGGACGATTATACAAATCCAGAATAGCGCTATCCACCGGATAAATCCCTGTCTAACGGATAAAATCTATACAAATTCTATACACTGGATAACTCTTTCTAGTAGATAGCTTTATCCAGGCCGCTTCGTACAAATAGCCCCAATTACAATTCAATAGAGTGATTTTCATATGACCATGAAAGAATTGGCAAACTAATAGTTGGTACTACACTCTGAATCTATTGTTTTCTTTTGTTCTTTACCAACAAGTACGTCGAACTAAATAGGCGTTTTTCTTTCACGGTCAAATGAAAATCACTCTATGAGAGCAAATACCGGTAATTATAGTTCTTGTTTGATGGCTACTAGGCAGTATCAAAGAAAATAAAGCTGTTACCATTCATTCTTAAGCTTTGTTTCCTTTGTATTAAATGTTTCCTAGAATGTTCTGTTGATTGACTAAATAGTCATTAAATATAACTGAACTATATACAGTAACTACTTTGGTTTCGATTCTGGTGTTTTCGCTCTATTCATGATGTATCCTTACAATGAAAGTTTTTGTTATTATCTAAACAAAAAATGATTGTAAATGCGGTTTCTTTAATATGGATGTTTAAAATGCTTAGTAATACAGGCAACACACGTTGCAAAAACTTGCTGGAAAAATGATAGTCTAATTACCATAACAATCCAACAATCCAATTTACGTTTTGTGATTTAATATAATAATAATAATAATTTTAATGTTTCTATAGCGCAAAAATTCATTATAAAGTATATGATCTAATTTATGTGATAATACGTAAAAAACACCATTCTTTTAAACCTTATAAAAATAACTCATGTACGTTTTGGACGGCGTTACTTCTCTAGAACAATATCATGCTAGATTAAATAAGTTGCATATGGTTTATTTCCTTTTTTATTTTTCAGAATCCATCTCGTGATACGTTTATTGTTGTTAGCGAACGAGGAAAGAATGGAGCTGGACAGGTTCATAGATATAGTACAACGAACAGCCTATGTTTTATGGATCCACATCACCCTATTAGACTGTGTGCCATACGAATCTTAGTACATCAGTATCCTTATTGTAAATCAAATTGATGGCGGGGGAAGGGAAGGAAGAAACAAATTAGAGGAAAAAAGAAATTGAAGGAATTGAAATGAAAGACAGGAAAAGGACGATAAAACAAGGGAGATTATGTGCAAGGGAAGGGAAGAAATGTTATGGAAAGGAAAGAAAGGAATGCAAACGAAAGGGAAGAAAAGGAATGCAAAAGAAAGGAATGCATGTATAGAACGATAAAACAAGGAGGAAGATTATGTGCAAGGAAAGGGAAGAAATATTATCGAAAGGAAAGAATAAGAGAGGAATGCAAACGAAAGGGAAGAAAAGAAAAGGAAAGGAAAGGAAAGGAAAGGAAAGGAAAGGAAAGGAAAGGAAAGGAAAGGAAAGGAAAGGAAAGGAAAGGAAAGGAAAGGAAAGGAAAGGAATGCAAAGGAAAGGAAGAAGAGAAATGCAAAGGAAAGGAAAGGAAAATATATGAAAGGAAAAGTAGGAAATTTTAATTAAAGGAACGGGGGGAAAAAGCAAGTTAAGGGAGATATAAGGAGGGAGATAAGCTACAATAAAAGGAAAAGGAAGAAAAGGAATGTAAAGGGAACCGAAGGGAGGGAAAGAAAAAATACATAACATCTCCATAACATAACCATAACATAAAAAGTTTCCTTTACACCTTATACAGATATTTTGAAATTTTTGTAATTCTGATAATTTTAATTAACTGTATTTTTCTAGCGCTTGATCATCCGCCTGAACAAGCTGAGTGAGTATAATTTCTGAAAATTATCAGTTATTTTCTTGCTTAGTATTTAAATTATGTTGTAAGGTATTTATGTTTATACGATGCCTATATTGATTTAATCACCAAAATAATGATGCTGATGAAAAAGCTGAAGGAGGTGGTGGCTCACGTGGTGGTAATGAAGATAATAATCATGTTACTGATGAAAACGATACATGTGGTGATGGTGGTGATGATGATGATGATGATGATGATGATGATGATGATGATGATGATGATGATGATGATGATGATGGCGACGATTAAGATGATGATTATTATTATTATTATTATGATGATGATGATGACGACGACGATTAGGATGATGATGATGATGATGATGATGATGGTGATGATGATGATGATGATGACGATTATGACGACGATTACGATGAAGATGATTATGATGATGATGATGATGATGTTGTTGTTGTCCTGCTGGTGGAGTTGTTGCTGGTGGTAGTAGTTATGATAGTTATGATGATTATCTCGATTGTGATGAAAATGCCTACATTCACCATGACGACGATGATGTTGATAACGATCATAATAATATTAATATAAAAATGATTACGGCGACTATAATGCTTATCGGCCCTTATAACCTTCTATTATTATTATAACATAACCGCAACTGAGCTGACAAACTCTCGTGTTTGATAGGTACGTGTTTGCAGCTATATACACAGTAGAGATGATTCTAAAAATCGTAGCTAAAGGATTCGCTCTTCATACATTCGCTTATCTACGTGATAGTTGGAATGCATTAGATTTTGTTGTCGTCATTATGGGGTAAGTGTCCAACTAACTACTAGCGTTTTTTCTATCCTGATCTCCTTTGCTACTCAGTGTTATGTTTACTGATTCCCGTGGGGGAGGGGGGCACCCTTTTGTTCAAGTAGTTTACTGATCGTGCTTAAGGCCCGGGCAAACGACTTCAGCATTTGTTCGATTTTGTTGAACGCTGTAGAATGGTTGTTGAACGATGTTAAACGTAAGTGGACAAACTCCGATTCAACATATTCACAAAACAAAAGAAATGTTGAATGGATGTTGAAGCAAAGTTTAAACGCTTTTAAACTTTTTCAACATCGATTCAACACGTTTCAACAGTGTTTAAAGAGTATAAAACTGTTAAACATTGCCATTTAACAAAATCGAACGGATGTTCAAGCAAATGTTGAAGCCGTTTGCCCGGGCCTTTAGTTTCAACAGCCTATCATTCAGTTAATCTTTACAAACAATTCTAAATGTCAACTTCACTCACCAATTCTTTTCATGATGGTATTTACAATAGTTATGCGTGTTACTTTAGAGTCCAAGAATGTACGTTTAACTGGAAAAGAATATAAAATGATTCAGTATATTTTTTTGTAATTTTGATAACATTAAATATATAATGTAAAAAACGACATTAAAATCATTGATACTCAGTACATTAATCAGTTTTCATGATAATTACTCGGGCTTCCGTGTACGAAAAAGTCCGAGTCTAAAAATGCAAACGGTTCTTTTTCGTCGTCGTCTTGGTCCTCAAATTGGAGGGTCAGGTCCAAGGCGTTCCTAGCAACAATGACATCATATCTCATTTGAAGCCCGAGTGATCGCCCATATGGCGTCTAGTTTTAGTATTAAATTGTCATTTGAATTATAATTAACTGTAAAACAATTGAATAACGTTAATACGTTTTTATCTATTTAGATACGTGACATTAGCACCTAATATCGCTAATTTTTCTGGTATACGAACGATACGAGTGCTACGAGCCTTAAGAACTATATCAGCCATGAAAGGTAACTGCTCTTACTTCAACTTTTCTTGAAAGACGTTTCTTATTAATACATTTATCTCTGCTTCTAGTCCTTTTCAGTTCCGTTCAGTGACCACGAATCATAGTTCCAAGTCGAGGTTCGCGTTGTTGCGCATGATAAATTATAGTTTTGCTATGCGCAACAACGCGAACCTCGACTTGGAACTATCATTCGTGGTCACTGAACGGTACTGTGAAAAAGACTATTGTGTGATATTTCAAACAAAGGACACTCAAATCGCACTAAACTCTACATATCTTTTTCGCAATTTAAAGTTATGGACAATTCGAAAATTCCTAAAACTACATTTATTCACCTATCAGATTATACATACTTTTATAACAAAATATTGTAAAGCTTGAGAACAATTTGAGGTCGCGCACATGGGAGTCCATAACCAGTCCTGGTTATACCTTAATTTGTCTGTCCGTCTGTCTGTTTCGTTCACAGTATATCTGCCCACTCTAATGTCCTCTTTCATCTCCCCAGGTCTTAAGGCAATGGTCAACACCCTTATTCGTTCCATGAGAATGCTGAGCGATGTATTAGTGTTGTTTCTATTCTTTCTTGCTGTCATGGCTCTTATTGGCTTACAGCTTTTTAATGGTGAACTTCGTAATAAATGTGTGTTAAATGTCCCGTATGAACTTAACATGACGTACAGAGAATATGCTTCAATAGAAGGTACGAGTATATTTGAATAGATGATATAAGCATACTTACCAGTTGCCTTTTATTTCGCCTTTTGTTTTGTTCTTCTGATTCTATTTTGTTGTTTTTGTAGTTTTTGAATTGTTTATTTGTTTTATCGTTCGTTCGTTCTTTTTTGTTGGTTGTTTGGTTGGTTTATTTGTTTGTTTATTTGTGTTTATTTATTTATTTCATCGTTCGTTCGTTTCTTTCTTTGTATGTTTGTTTGTTTGTTTGTTTGTTTGTTAAGTATTTGATTGTTTACTTGATTGATTGATTTATCGATCGATCGATTGATTGATTGATTGATTGATTGATTGATTGATTGATTGATTGATTGATTGATTGATTGATTGATTGATTGATTGATTAAAATAAATAACTTTATTAACAAACTCTTTAAATAATTGATTGATTGATTGATTGATTGATTGATTGATTGATTGATTGATTGATTGATTGATTGATTGATTGATTGATTGATTGATTGATTGATTGTCTTTCCTTTACCGAGCGTTTTATGGTTCTCTAGTTTTCTATGAATTACTTTTTTACGATATCAATTTTTTTGTTATCTTAATGAATTGTGTTTATGTGCATGTTATCATGGAAAGGCTGATGTAAATATGTCGACTTTGTCTCGTGGATCTACAGCAATTTAGACGATTCGATGACGCCAACCGTGGTAAATAAGAGGGCATACCACAAGAAACTATCGTGAATTTGTTTTTTACCACATTAAAAATATTTTTTCTGCTCGCGTTTTGCATGTCCCGTGGTGTGTACTCAGTCTTATTTACCACGACTCTCGACCAATCAGAAAGAGAAAAAATTATCAAATGTGGTAAAATTATTTATTTATAATTTTTTTCCAGAAAATTGGTATCTAATCGATGGTGAGCCGGTTGTATGTGGGAATAGTTCTTCATCTTTGTGAGTAAATGTTTTAAAGTAAACATGCATATATTCAGTGGTGCCCCCACAGGGAGCCCGGCTTTTTGTCGTTTCTTTTCATTTTTTTTCTCTCTCTTTATTTACGCTAATAATACGCTATATTATGTTTGCATCGGGATTCCTGTGGTATGAAACAGTTCCGACGTATCGTTTAACATGATGATGTAATTAACAGTAACTCGATAGGAGGATAAACTCTTATCTGTAACGCACTCTCTAGTAACAGTCAATAATTGAGAAGGGCCGAAACAACTGCTAGATTATCTTAACAACACCACCGCTACTTGCCCTGACCAGCTATTTTTAGCGACTCTCTATTCGTGACACAATCCATCTAACAACGCAAAGTAAACCGTAAAAGTAAAAACTTGAATAACAAAACCCACGATCATAAATCAGGAGTTCTTACTCGTCTAAGAATAAAAATAATTTAACGGCTTAGTTAAGTTTCGTAACTCCTCGGTCAGGGCAACTAGCGGTGAACATGTAACTAAAACTCGACTTTTAAATATTGCTGCATTGCATCGTGTCATTTCGGATTTCCCCAAATTTGAAAATACTAACATAAAGTATGTTTATTATACAAACGTTTGGAGGCTTTATAATAATGAAAGAATGCTTAAAACATTTTATATATGAGTTTTAATTGAGGCATCTAGCAGTTGTTTCAGCCCTTCTATACATTAACGGTTACTAGCGAGTGCGTTACAGATAAGAGTATAATCCTCCTATCGAGTTACTGTTAATTGCATCAATACGTCGGAACTGTCTCATATCACAGGAATCCCGATGCAAACATAATATAGCGTATTATTAGGGTAAATAAAGAGAGAGAAAAAAGAAAAGACACGACAAAAAGCCGGGCTCCCTGTGGTGCCCCGAGCCTTTTAGGCACAACAACCCTAACATATTATTATTATCACAACTACATAACCCAGCTTTGGGTGTGGTTAAACTATTTGTTTTGATGTGAATAGTGATGATTATTCCATAGTCGATTTCCATCTCTCTACATGTGTTAACCGCACACAGGGTCCAACCTTAATCTTTTCAATTCAGATCTTATTACACTGACTTATTTATCTTCTTGTTATCAGTATTACTCAGTTCAGTGTATTTCAATGAATTTATCTTACTGAATTTATCTTGGTTTCGTTTCATTATGTTTAGACCATGCCCAGACAACTACACGTGTTTACCTTGCACAGTGTCCAACCAAGGGAGCACGGCAGACTGTTGTTGTAGTATGAATATATCCGATCTTTTGAAAATTTTAGATAACATCGTCAACGGCTTTTGGTAAATTTATGGTCAGTCGATTTAAACGATCGAATATATTCAAACCACAAACAACAGTCTGCCGTGCTCCATAGGTCCAGCCCTAACTATTGCTATGCTGATCTTGTCATTTATATAGGCTACAAACATCTTACCAAATTTATCTAATTCTATTTAACTATGTTTAGATCATGCCCACAGAACTACACGTGTTTACCTCACGCAGGGCCTAACCCTAACTATGGTTATACTAACTTCGATAATATTGGATGGGCGTTGGTCATGTCCTTTCAGCTACTTACAATGGACTACTGGGAGAACTTATATAATAAAGTAAGAAATAAAAGAAATAATGAAAATGTAACCCTTCTAACATATACATTCTCTACATTATATTGTTAGCCTGCGTTGCCAGGCACTATAAAGACGGAAATACCCCCTCTCCCTTCCCTTTTCCCTCACCTTTTTTCCCCAATTCCCTTTCCTCTCCCCCCCCCCCCTCCTTCTTCTCCATCCCTCTTCCCCCTCCCTCTTCCCCCTCCCTCTTCCCCCTCTTTCTTCCCCCTCACTCTTCTCCCTCCCTCTTCCCCCTCTTTCTTCCCCCTCCCTCTTCCCCTCTTTCTTCCCTCTCCCTCTTCCCCCTCCCTCTTCTCCCTCCCTCTTCCCCCTCTTTCTTCCCCCTCCCTCTTCCCCCTCTTTCTTCCCCCTCCCTCTTCCCCCTCTTTCTTCCCCCTCCCTCTTCCCCATTCATTATGAGAATCACAATGATTAATATTTGCAAAAATGACAACTTTTACATGATACAGTAATAGCCCACGTGTAAGAACCTGGGTTTTAAGAACCTGTTAGGCTAAAAAAATTATTTTAAGCCCTCTCCACATAAGAACCTATTAAGGTTTAAGTGCCATTTATATAAGAACCTATTAAGGCTAAATTGAAAAATTCAGGTTCTTAACGTGGGCTACTCACTGTAGTACTATAGGATACGTACTATACTCCATGCCCTTCACATTTATCGTTTACACACTTTATATGGTATTTCTAAACATGTGCATGTTTTCTTTATTTACAGATGATTGCAGCTGTAGGCGCTGGATATGTATTCTATTTTATATCTGCTATATTTTTCTGTTCGTTTTACCTTCTCAACCTTGTGCTTGCTGTCGTGGCATTATCGTATGAACAAGAAATAAGGGCTGTCGCTCACGAGGTAACAAACGCATTGATCTATAAAAACAACATTCCTTTAATATACAATTATAACCCGTAAACAAATGTTGACTTATCTTTGCGACGATTAGGGTAAATAAATGAAGCGTAAATAAATGAAAGAGGAAATGCATGAATGAACGAGCAAATTAATGAATAAATAAATGAATGGATGAATGGATGGACGAGTAACTAAATGAGTAACTACATGAAAAAATTAATGAGTTAATGAGAAAATGAATAAATAAACAGATGGATGAATGAATGGATAAGTAACTAAATGAGTAACTAAACGAATAAATGAATGACTGAATGAGTAACTAAATGAATAAATAAATAAATGGATGGATAGATGAATAACTAAATGAGTAACTAAATAAATAAATGAATGAGTTCATGAGAAAATGAGAAAATGAATAAATAAATGGATGGATAGATGAATGAATGAGTGACTAAATGAATAAATGAATGAGTTCATGAGAAAATGAGAAAATGAATAAATAAATGGATGGATAGATGAATGAATGAGTGACTAAATGAATAAATGAATGGATGAATGAATGAATGAGTAACTAAATGAGTAACAAAATGAATAAATGAATGAATGAATGAGTAAATGAGAAAATGAATAAATAAATGGATGGATGAATGAATAAATAAATGAGTGCGTAAATGAATGAATAAATGAATAAATAAATTATTAAATGAATAAATGAATGATAAAAAATGAATGAGCTGACTGATTGACGGACTGACTAACTGAATGGAACTGACAAATTATCTGATTTGCATACTGCTATAACCCTTACAGACTGCACAAAGAAGAAGGGAAAAGAAAAGTGCTGTATCATATCCAGCTGATGAAGAAACACTACGAACACTACGTCCTCTTGATAACAGTGTTGGAGTACAGATACTTGCTATCAAAGCAATAAGACGAGAAATAGCCCATCAAATCAAACTAGCCAATTCTAATTTGCAAAGAAAAGAATCTATATTTAAGAAAATAGGAAGCAAGAACACTTTTAGGGATGTCTTGGATGAGAAATTAAAGAATGATTCGTTTACATCAGATACGCGTTGCTGGCCTCGATTTCAGAGACTTTTATTAAAAGCAATTGATCACGCATCGTTTGAATTAGCTGTCAATGGATTTATACTGGCTAATACTGTGGTTCTATCTTTATATCACTATGGCATTGAGGATGGCTTTAAACAAGTACTAGATATATTAAACTTGGTAAGCATTATTTTTCTCTTTTTTCGTGAAACGTGAAATAGCTATTTGTTCCGTATTCTGTAACGTTTTTCATACCCCCTCCCCTTAATTACAACCCTGATTACCCCATTTTACCCCCTTGTTTGTTGTACAACTTGCTTATTCCACTGATACTATTAGCTTATGTGGCCGTCTTATACACTGAATCAAAATATGGCGGCCACGCATACATGTGAAAACTCTATTGTTTTCCAACGTGAACACGAGGCTAGACAGTCGAGAACAATAAGAGTACACCATATTTCGATTCGGTCTATGTGGTTCAGATTCTCTCCCTTCCCTTCCCTTCCCTTCCATCTTCTTTCCTCCTACAACAAGGAGGAGAGGGGAAACATCTTAGCCATATAACTGGACGTCTATACAACGGCGTCCAATTGTAATAGCTATTGTTCTTGACCGACTAGCTTCGCATACATATGAAAATCAATTGTGTTTCAGCGCGAACACAAGGCTAGCCAGTCAAGAACAACAGTTATTAAAATTGGACAACCGAATTGAAAAATGACGTCCAATTGTAATAGCTATTGTTCTTGACTGACTAGCCTCGCATACATGTAAAAACTCAGTTTTTGTTCAACGTGAATACGAGGCTAGCCAGTCAAGAACAACAGTTATTAAAATTGGACAACCGAATTGAAAAATGACGTCCAATTGTAATAGCTATTGTTCTTGACTGACTAGCCTCGCATACATGTAAAAACTCAGTTTTTGTTCAACGTGAATACGAGGCTAGCCAGTCAAGAACAACAGTTATTAAAATTGGACAAACGAATCGAAAAATAACGTCCAAATGTAATAGCTATTGTTCTTGACTGACTAGCCTCGCATACATATGAAAACTCAATTGTGTTTCAACGTGGACACGAGGCTTGTCAGTCAAGAACAATAGTTAATAAAGTTGTACGCCATATTTCGATTAGGCCTATTAACGCACTCTTCTTGACGGTTCTCGCCCCAGGTTTTCACGGTTATATTTCTACTGGAGATGGCGATCAAGTTAATGGCACTGGGTCTCGTTGATTATCTGCAGAGCAAATGGAATCTCTTCGATGGCTTGATAGTAGTCATGAGTTTGATAGATACAACTTTGGAATTAGCAAAGTTTAGCGAATCAGCCGGAACCAGTATATTTAGGACATTTCGATTAGTAAGTCATTGTATGAATACTCCAATTTTAAGTTATCTAGTACCGCTGAACTATTAATTGACAGGCTAAGTCTCTATTTGTTGTAAAAAATATTCACAAATTCGAAGCCATGCACGGGAAGATTCTACCGCTAAACAATAGAAAACACATTTAAATTTACTCCGAATCGAGATTATCCCTGTGCAACTGTGCCTTTTGTCAAATTGTACAGCGGTGATAGATAACATGAAACTGGAGTATTGAAAACCTCCATTATATTTGGAATCACATATGGTAATAGAGTTCATCATCTTCTCCATCATAATTGCAATCCGACATAATTTCTGGATAATGATCATCGTCATCTAAGTTTGCAATCACTTCTATGTCATCATCATTTGCATGCATATATCATCATAATAATCCTTGTTTTATTGATAAATTAGAATCATCAGCATCGTGCCAGTTTCAGCTTCAGTAATTAGTTTCATCGTCCTCCTCCTTCTTATCAATATCGTTATCATTATCGTTATCATTATCGTTATCATTATCGTTGTCATTATCGTCATTATCCTTATCCTTATCCTTATCATTATCATTATCATTATCATTATCATTATCATTATCATTATCATTATCATTATCATTATCATTATCATTATCATTATCATTATCATTATCATTATCATTATCATTATCATTATCATTATCATTATCATTATCATTATCATTATCATTATCATTATCATTATCATTATCATTATCATTATCATTATCATTATCATTATCATTATCATTATCATTATCATTATCATTATCATTATCATTATCATTATCATTATCATTATCATTATCATTATCATTATCATTATCATTATCATTATCATTATCATTATCATTATCATTATCATTATCATTATCATTATCATTATCATTATCATTATCATTATCATTATCATTATCATTATCATTATCATTATCATTATCATTATCATTATCATTATCATTATCATTATCATTATCATTATCATTATCATTATCATTATCATTATCATTATCATTATCATTATCATTATCATTATCATTATCATTATCATTATCATTATCATTATCATTATCATTATCATTATCATTATCATTATCATTATCATTATCATTATCATTATCATTATCATTATCATTATCATTATCATTATCATTATCATTATCATTATCATTATCATTATCATTATCATTATCATTATCATTATCATTATCATTATCATTATCATTATTATTATCATTATCGTTATCGTCGTCATTATCATTATCTTACATAATTACATAAGATGGAATAAATCCGTCACACTAATCCATTTTTTTATTAATCTTACTTCAAATGTTAATCCCATTAGGTTCGTATAATGAAATTAGCCCAGTCCTGGAAGACTATGGGTAAACTCCTTGCAACTATAGCTAACAGTGTTGGTCCTATTGGTAACATCACCCTTATCCTCGTTCTTATCATCTATATATTTGCTGTCATGGGGGTCAAGGTATTTGGCTCCTCCTACACGGAAGAGGTTTTTCCAGACGGGATTCCACGGTGGAATTTTACAGATTTTTGGCATTCATTTATGGTCGTTTTTAGGATATTGTGTGGGGAATGGATCGAGCCTTTATGGGACTGTATGAAAGCTACTAATCCTGGTGCCATTGTGTTTTTCATACTTGCTTTTGTTATTGGAAACTTCATAGTAAGTACACAAATAATTGATATTACTTATATGACATTACTTGACATTACTATAATTTACATTATATTTGCACTAAGTAATAGGTAATAGTTTGCAAAAGTGATGTTCTTAAGATTTTATATTACATATTCTTATCGAAATATATAACGGATATTGTTCGGTTGTACTTATGTATGTATGTATGTTTGTTGTTTTTGTGTTTGTTTGTTTGCTTGCTTATAGATGTGTTTATTTATTTGTTTGTTTATATGTGTATTTGTTTTCTAGTTAGTTTATGTGTTTATTTATTTGTTTATTTGTCTATTTGTTTTCCAGTTCGTTCATTTGTCTGTATAATTGTTTTCTTCTTTGTTCGTTTATTTGTTTGTTTGTTTCTTTTATTGATGTTGCTCTAGTCGTGTATACAATGGAAATGTTCTTATATGCATCTCTATTTTCACTGCAAGTTGTAAGTTCGATGAAGTTGTAATTTGCATTTAAGAGCGAACATATCTGAAAATGTCATTAACAGATTTAAGATCTAGTTCAAATGTTCACTTGTTCTAGATCGCATTTTCAATTTTGTGCCGTATCAGAGCTTTACGTATATCCAACGACAAGGAATAAAAGCTTACGAGGAAGGCCTAGAATTATCGATAACATTATTACTGTTGAGATTTTTATATATTTTTTTCTATTATATTTCTGATTATGTTAAATTAAAACAGTGATAGAAATGTTATAAGTGACATAATTAGATCATTTGTGATTTGACAAGAATAATTTCGGACTTGGATTATACATAATATAAACTTGAATTACAAATTAAAAGGTCTTGACGAATTGAAGTCGAATTACTGCGAATAATTTCACAGCTAGAGTGCAAATAATTAACCCGTGAAACAAATAGTGCTAATTAGTAAGTTAAATATAAATTTGCTAATTTAAACAAGAGTAAATAATAGAATTACCATAGAATATCAATTTTTAGTACTTCTGTTGCATTGAAATATCAAATGAATATAATTTCTTGAATGAAAGTGCTCATCATACAGTAGTATAAATATAACAGGAAACGACTCAAAATGTCGATAGCGAAGGTTTTAACTTCTGTATCATAAACTGAATGTTTACACTTTAAGGAATTGAATATATCATATCAACAAATAAGCACAACTTATTTAATTTATAGAACAAAGTAGATCAAAAAAATAAGACAGAAAGAAAGTGAACTGGTAAGCGTAGCCAAAATAATTTTTATAACCAAAATAAATATATTCAAACAACAGCAATTTTGAGCTACCAAATCCATCGTATTCTTACCTTTCATAGATGTACTGGCCATTTAGTGTTTATCTTGATGTACTTTCGTTGAAAAATGATGATTTTCAGCGAGTGTTTTGCTCTTTTATAGTACTGAAGCAAAGATACATCGCACCATGAGCTGAGCGCCATTTTTCAAAAATATGCCTCGTTTTCGTGTTTAGTTGTTGCGCATGTACGTGTAACGCAATATACTGTCACTGCGGCGCTTCCAAGCTATTTCATAAAACTAACTAACCATCCATTGGAAGAAAGGAAGTTATAACGAAGGAACAAATTATGTTCATCTTTTTTTTTTTTTAATTTGACCAGGGAACAACAACTGTTAAATCTCTCTTCTCTTCTCTTCTCTTCTCTTCTCTTCTCTTCTCTTCTCTTCTCTTCTCTTCTCTTCTCTTCTCTTCTCTTCTCTTCTCTTCTCTTCTCTTCTCTTTCAATTTTGCCAATGCTATATTTTTCTTTTTGCAAACATACAAGATGTTATCTCTCACAATATTTTTCATTGTAAAGCAAGGGCCGGTTGTACGAAGGGTGGATAAAGTTATCCGTGGATAAACGTTATCCACTGCATAAGTTTTTTATATATTTTTTTCGCTGGACAAGGATTTATCCGGTGGATAGCGTTATTCACCATTCGTACAACCGTCCCCAGTTGTTTAGCAAAATTGAAAACCTGAGTATCCTCACTTCAAAATTAAACTTCCTTCTCTTTTCAACAGGTTTTAAATCTGTTCCTTGCTTTACTGCTGAATGCGTTCGACAGCGAAGACGAAGACGATGAAAATGATGATGACGAGAAAGAGCCATTGCTTGATTTGCTAAAGAGAAAACTACTAACGACAAGGCGATGGGTAGTACCACTGAAGAGCACTGTCACGCAATCCACAGCTAATGGATCAGCCACTAACGAAGTTGAATCACCAGGCAAAAAGAAGACAGTAGTCAAAACACAGCCAGTTCCTCGTAGAGAAATTGAAGTTGTTACGGATGCAGGTAATAATGACATCATAATCGGCAGCCACGGTGGCCAAAAACGCACGCAAAGATCCCGGGGGGAGGACTCCGGGGGAAAAGTACCGGGGATGCTCGTCGAAAATTTTCAAAAATACCCCTAAAAGATACCGGAAGTCTTTTAAAAAGGGCGTGGCTAGATGAAGTTTACCCCTTAAGAGATACCACATTAATTAATAATATTAATATATGTATCAGAAGCGAATATCCCCACTCCCACAGCAGATCCACCATTTTGAATTAACGAAAATAGGCCAGTTTCATGTTATCTATCACCGCTGTACTATTTGACAAAAGGTGCATTTGCACAATTCAATTCAATTCAGAGTAAATTAAAATATGTTTTCTATTGTTAAGCGATAACATTTTTCGTGCTTTGCTTGGGATTTGCGCATATTTCTATAACAAATCAAGGCTTAGCCTGTGCAAATGTACGCCGTTTGTCATATAGTACAGCGGTGCTAGATAACATGAAACTTGAGTATTATGCATATACTTGTTATACCAGTCATTTTTGTTTTGGATTTTAAAATTGAAAATCCTGTAGTTTTTGTTTTAAATATTTTACAGCTCTAGAAGGAAAAAAAGAAAAGGGAACTAGATCTTATAACTCAAATGTCTATCAACCATCATTACCGTTATCATATCGTTATCGTTATTGTAACGTTATTGTTAGCCACATTATAATCATTATAATCGCTATTGTTATCGTTATCGTTATTCTTCAATTTAATATACACTTATTTCAATAATCGTTGTCGCAATCAAACCTACAGTCCACACTCTGAAGCCTGCAAAGGATGTTGGTATTTCTAATCTTGTTATAAATTTATTCATAGCACTGATATTTTGGTTGTAAGTGTTTGTGGTATATGAACATAACAAGTTTTGCCGTCATATAGATGATGAAACAAATGTCTATTTAAAAAGCGCCTAATAAATCACACATTCAGTTCATATTACCGACATACTTTGCAGGCTTCAGAGTGTTGACTATAGCTTCGGCTGCGACAACGATTTTTGAAATAGGTGTATATAGGTGGACGTACAGTGACGTATGTATTTTGTTATGGTTTTGCCAACCAACCAACCATTGTTATAAGAACAAAACAAATTAATAAACCTATTGTGAAAATGGTTAGCAAATTAGCATCACAATACCAACACTTGTCAACACTACGCTCACCCGTATTCACTCTAGCAATCTTTAATAACCTTTTCTAGGGAGTACCATGACAGTTGCAAGTTTAGCAGGAATTGGCGGAAACAAGAAGAACAACCGACTAGTCGGCGAGATCGTTATTACAGAATGCTTTCCTGAATTTATGATGGCTCCATTTGACTGCCTTCCAATAACGTGCAACTGGTGGTTAAGACTTAGAGGGAAAGTACGATTCATCGTTGAACATCGGTTCTTTGAATGGTTCATTTTAACGTTAGTTTTTATCAGCAGTTTTGTTCTAGTAAGTTAAACGAAAACTAATCCATTAAATAATTCATGCAGTCGTTTTTCTTCTAGTGTACTCTTCATTTATTAGTTCTTTCAATCATCCATTTATTGACTTATTTATTCTCCTGGATCATTTACTCAACCACACACAGTCGCATTTATTCTTCATTATTCATCCACTCATTTCGTTATTCGTATTGTTGTTTATCAATGTATTTATACATTGATTCAATCATTTATTAACTAATATAATTGTCTTGCTAACCTGTGTACAGCTCTCCCCGTAGAAGGGGGGAGGGGTGGGGACAGTCTTTCTTGAATGACTGTGTTCTTACAAACATACTTTCATCCATCCATTTATTGAATCATCCATTTATTCATTAATCCATTTCTTCATGTGTTCATTCATCAATTATTCATTCATTCATTTATCTATGTACTCATTTATTCACTCATCCATTTATTCATTCATCCATTTATTCATTCATCCATTTATTCATTCATACATTTATTCATTCATACATTTATTCATTTATTCATCCATTCATCCATTTATTCATTCATTTATTCATGTAATTGGCTCCTGATTCATTCATCCATTTGTTTCATTTATTCAATTATCCATTTAAGGTCTTTGAAGATGTTCACCTTAAAGATAACCCTAAGATGGCCTACGTCCTGGATACTCTAAACTACATGTTTGCCATTATTTTCGCTATTGAGTTTGTCCTCAAGATAACAGGTCTTGGAGTTGTGGAGTTCTTCTCGTCAATTTGGAACTTACTCGACGCATTTATTGTGGCGGTATGTATATCGTTCATTCGTTGTATTTTTAATTATTTTGTTAGTAGTAATAATAATAATAATAATAATAATAATAATAATAATAATAATAATAATAATAATAATAATAATAATAATAATAATAATAGAATGTTGATTAAGGTCCCTTGAGTCATGGCACACAGCAAAAAACATCTACGCTGATAATAACTCTAAACCGTTACCAGGACAATATGTTAATCTGATTAACAAAGAATAATTTACATCCATCTCATTTACAATTCAAAATTTATGTTTGTTCTTCACTACTGTTAAAGACCTTAGTGCTAAAGGTCGAAAGCTCAACTTAAACAAATAAAAGCCAGAGAACATCAAAATTCTACTATGTACAATCCTGGTTTCACCTCCATATTTAAATAATAATAATAATAATAATAATAATAATAACAACAACAACAACAACAACAACAACAACAACAACAACAACAACAACAACAACAACAACAACAACAACAACAACAACAACAACAACAACAACAACAACAACAGCAGCAACAACAACAACAACAATAATAATAATAATAATAATAATAATAATAATCTTTATTTGTAGAGCGTACGTCATTTCCAATTATCACTGTCCAATAGCGCTTTATAACAACAAGAATAATAATTTTACAGCTTATATATCCAAAACACTATTATCATTTCTTGTCTCTTTATTATATTGTTTCTCACAAGATTAAATGCTTTACGTTAAATGTAAAGTAACAAAAATGTAGGACACAGTTTATTTCTTGTTTACCTTGGAACATTGGTTCTCTTAACAAACTTGACTTTCTTCAATAGAAAAATTCTGCAAAGCAACATGTAATTTTAATCGTTAAGGCCGATTTACACGATACGATTTTGACCTACGACTGTAGTATACGATTTGCCTACAAATTGTAGTAGGTACCATTCACACGCGCACGACAAGTCGTATACCATTCGTATACGCCATTGCTAAAATCGTGAGTGATTGGACGAAATACTAGATCCAGTCCTAATATGGGACAAATCACGTCATTTTCCTACGACAACTCGTAGGATTTTGATCTTTGGTTCAAAATCTTACTACAAGTTGTAGGTCGCGTGCGTCAGTCGTAGGCAAGTCGTAGGGACATTTACACGGCACGACTTGGAGCTCATTTGAGTCGTATACTACAAGTCGCAGACGACAATCTTGCCGGACCCTCGTAAGAATTGTATGAAGAAAATTATTTTTGGGACTGAAATCTTAGTTTTTTCTTAAATGACATAAACTTAATCACTTAATAAACGTGATCATGTTTAACAGTAAATGTATGGAGTCGCGAAATATCCTTTCGCTGTGCCTCAAATATACAATAATAAAAACTTTTTTTTACGTAGATAGTTGTGTATAATTGTTTTCTAGTCTGTGACCGAGTTTTAGCTCAATTAGAGCGATTTTGACGAAAATACCCCCAAAAAAAGTTTTTATTATTATATATTTGAGGCACAGCGAAAGGATATTTCGCGACTCCATACATTTACTGTAAAACATCACAAGTGACGAGCTTGGGCTCCCTGTGATTAAAACAGCACATTCATTTTCTTATAGCTTGCATTGTTCGTTCTTTTCAGATTTCCTTAGCGTGTATTGTGGAAGATAAGGAACTGGCAGTGTTTCGGTCGTTGCGGACAGTGCGTGCGTTGCGTCCATTGAGGGCAGTTTCTAGATTGGAAGGAATGAAGGTTGGTTTGATTTTGAATAAATAGTATTACAAAACAAAATGCCGATAAAGGCCATCACAAATATTAATTCTACATTTGACAGATAATAAAAACATGCATTGATCGATCACATTTCGTTCTGTATTCAAAGAGCTAGGGATGATTCCACCAGAATTAAGGAGTTTGTAGTTCTACTTCTCAATCTGCCACTGACAATAATATACACCTATTTCAAAAAACGAGATCTGCAATCTGCAATCTGAGACCGAAATGAATTCAGGAAAATTGCGTACTGCAAAAACCAGGCCTGGCCCTTTTTTTTGTGCTTCAGACTTATATTTACCGTCGCCATATCCGAAGCCAGAAAGTTCACGCAATGAGAAAAAACTGCCGTACCTCACAATTCATTTCGGTCTCAGATTGCAGATTCAGATCTCTTCTGACAACGTTTTTTGAAATATATAAATAAAGTTGATAATGGTCGATCTGATCGAGACCGCCTTTAGAAAATTGTGGGTAGCAACATGAGTTTGTGAATTAATGCGACTCTAGTGAAGAACGCGCGCGGTGCCGAAGCCTGTGAGGGAAGATTTGCGCTGGCGAACTATATGGAGCTTTTTTTCTCCCCTACACCCCTCCTCTCTCGTGTCCATTTTTTAATATTTGTCCCCAGACTCCTACAGACAGATGCCTGCGGAGGAGACTAGTCTCCAGCATTTAGTTCCTGAAATAACCAACCTATACCAGATCACTGGTGATGTGTTTTGATCTTGAAACCTCCCAAAAATTAGCAATTCAAAACAATTCAAGCGTGATTGCAACATTTGTAATTTTTATGAGGAGTGCATTCAGCATCCCAGAATTCCTATCGGTCTCAGATCAATCATTACAGATCGACCATTATAAATTTTAATCGAAATAGACATATATAATTATTATCATAACAATTATTCCAATCCTTTAAGGTTTTTTTAATTTTTCCATTGTTCTTTAACTCCTCCTACATTTTCTATCGCCTTTTGATTGGTTCATTACTTTTCCCGCTTCTTATTTATACTCAGTATCTCTCTTAGTCTAACTCTTTTACTCCGACGAAGGGCTAAAGCTCGTCAGTAAAGTTAAGTCAACATTTTTTACGGTGTTACAAATTTCATTATATTACCTATCATTTGTTTCAGGTTGTGGTGAATGCCCTCTTCGCAGCTATTCCTGGTATCGCTAACGTATTGCTCGTCTCGCTACTTTTCTGGTTGATCTTCTCTATACTTGGTGTCCAGTTATTTTCTGGTGCGTTCTTCAAGTGTTTTGACGCAGACGGTGGTCGTGTTCCAATAAGTGAGGTCAATAACAAGACTGATTGCCTAGCACGTGTTCAGGATGGGTACCGATGGGAGAACTCTAAGGTCAATTTTGATAATGTCATCAATGGATTCCTTGCTCTTTTTCAAGTGGTGAGTCAAACTAATAGATTATCGCGACCAGAAAATTGCAAATCAATGGATTTTTCTGATCTGGAAACGTATCAAAGATACCGTACGCAATCTTGAAAACAATGCCATTACTATATATGTTATTGGAGATGAGAAGTAACAAAAGACTTGCTCTAATTGAGCTAAAACTCGGTCACAGACTAGAAAACAGTTATACACAACTATCTACGTATAAAAAAGTCTTTATTATTGTAAATTTGAGGCACAGCGAAAGGATATTTCGCGACATACATTTACTGTAAAACATCACAAGTGACGAGCTTGGGCTCCCTGTGGAAAAGCGTAGGAGAAATCTCTGAAAAGATTTGTGACATGAGAGGACAACGATATGAAAATATAGTGAGAATGAATTTCTGGATGTGTTTCCATCTTCTCTCTTAGTCATTATTTACAACCATCACTCTTCAAATCGGGCCTTTAAATGAGATTTGCTCCATATAAACAGTCACCAATCCCAGTATTTAAAGTACTCACGCTCGCCTCCAATCATCATCATTACATTTTCCTGCTCGGCGCGTGGTCGGCCTTTGGGCATGAAAATAGAAATGGGTTTAATTTCGTTTGAAACGATTAATTTTTTTGATTTTGTTCTTCTCAAGGCAACCTTTGAAGGCTGGATGGAGGTTATGGATGATGCAACGGACACCAGAGGGGTGAGTTTTCTTCAAATTGGTCTATATGTCACCCCCAAATTTGATAAAAAAGAGTACTACTCTGGAGCCCAGTGTCACTTATTTTTGTCATTCCATGCACATATGCACATACAGTGCTCCATTTGCGAGGCGACGTTGGCTGATTTTGTGCGGAAAAGAAAAGAAAAGAAAAGAGAAGCACAATATTTCGCGCTGTCATGAAATTAACACAGTAAGCCCAAGATCCTAAATTCTCCAAAAAGCCAAAAGAACACCTGGGCGTCGCAATGGGCGACAATATGCAATTCATTGTGGCATGGAAACACTGAACTGACAATAGTCATTGTTACGCATTATAAGACTATATTGATAAGCAGCTCTGGGCCCCAGAGTATGCCTAATCTTTATTCTCCTATAAAAGTACCATATCTAAATTGATCTTTATTTACCAGCTCGACCTTCAGCCCGACGATCAGAGTAACTTCGGTGGCTACATGTACTTTGTCATATTCATCATAATTGGTGCTTTCTTCGTTCTTAATTTATTCGTTGGTGTTATCATTGACAATTTCAATACTCTTAAAAGAAAGGTAAGACTAGTATAGGACAATTGGTTTGGACTGTATTGGTTTGGACAATTAAATTGGTTTGGACAAAGGGTGGAGACAAAAACAATTTGTTCCCTATCAGCGTATTTAGATTTTATTGAAAAACGCAAATATTAATTTAAAACTCTGCTAAAGATATAATTTTAGTGAACATTTTAAACTGTTATTCAAGAAACATTCACAAACCTTCTCAAGATGCGAACAAGAGACTTGCCATAACAATATGCACTGTACAAACATACAAATATCGAAGGTACCGAAGGCTAACATACACAGACTCAGTGAAGCATTTTTCAAATAGGTGTAAGAAAAGACAAGTGCAGCTAATGAGCAAAGCCCAACTGAGTCTGCGTATGTTGCTTATGCTTATGCTGCACTTATTTTGCTTGTGTGAACCAGGCTTAAACCATTCTGTGACTTAGCTGTGCACTGCTCATTAGCAGCCCTTGTCTTTTTTGCGCACCCAGATGATTTTGCGCGCGCACTTTCGGCTAGTATAAACCAATCAGAATCATCTTTGTCGAATCACCAACAGACTCAAAATGGCGTCGTTCGAGAGACTCGAGGCGCCATTTTGGAACTGTTCGTTTTGACAAGCAATCTTTTGCGCGCTTCGACGCGAGATCACCTGGATGTGCCTATCCAGGCTTAAAGCATACACCTCGATTCAGATATAATACCTTTTCAAAAGTTATTTCATATTTTCCTTTATATTTCCCTTCTATTTGTTTATTTGTAGTACGACGAGCTAAGTGGTATGGGTATGCTACTCACCGACAGTCAAAGGAAATGGGTCGATATGTTGAAAGAAGCAGCCAAGAGAAAGGCACCGGTACAAGCCATCAGGCCACAGGTAAACCAAACAATTTAAGCATCACGCCGGAGCAAAATCATTAGATGCAAAATGAGTATTTTACAGCGCGACGCACCATACCGTGGCCACCTAATTAAAGTGTTGTACAAGTTAACCAATCCAAAAGCGAGAATTTGACCTTAATATAAAAGACAAGCCGAGTGTCAAACAATAAACACTTTGAAATGTTCAAAGCGTAGACAAAAGTGAAGTTTATAAAAGTCTGAAAAACCACCTTGTTGAAAGGTGTAGCAAATAATTTAAAAAGAGAAACTTTTGAACGCTAAGCTAACTTGTACAAAACTTGGGTGGCCACGGTAAGATGCGTTATGCTGTATGAGTGATACTAGGGAGCTCTTTAAGGGGCGGGCCATTTTTTATATTATGGAGGATGTTCCAAATCTAAGTTTCCTTGATAATTTCTTTCCACCTCACTTGTAAGTGTTGCACTTTTTTTACTGCTCTAATCCATGATCAACTTAATTCATATAGGTTCTATTTAGAGCTGTGTGCAAAATATTTTACATAGAGGTAGTAAAACTGAAATTGAGTCTGAGTCGAGTCTCCTCGATTAGTAGGGCACATGATACGTGTCCAGCTTAAAAATTGAGACGTTAAAAAAATATTTTATTTTAAACCAGGTATGTTTAGCACTAATTTGAAACTTAGGGTCACAACTTGATGTGTTTGTACTAATAAGCCAGTATTTTGCTTCTTGTAGGATTGTATACGTGGTCGTTTATTTGATGCAGTTACTAGCACAACCTTTGAGATCGTGGTACTGGGTATCATCATCTGTAACATGCTGCTTATGATGTTTCAGCACTACGACCAGTCAGCGGAATTCACCGCAGTGATGAATATCCTTTATATATAAAAGTAATAGATAAACAGGAGGGCAGGGAAGGCATTTAACATATAGCCTGCGATGCCGGCGGTCTGCGGGGTTGCGAGGAAGAGAGATGGTCTTTTCCTTTTTTTCTCTCCCTAATCACGCAGACCGCCGGCAACGCAGGCTATTTAACATATGGTTACAATGCTTGCTTACTCCCATATATTTGCTGTACAGGTATATGGTTACTACCATATGTTTGCTGTACTGGTATGCGCTGGATTACCCTGCAAAACAGGCGTTCTTTAAAGTTTTAGAGAAAAAAATCGGATTTTGGGGCTCCTGTGTTGTCTTTATACCCGCGAGAAACATGAGGCCTAGATTTTCGCTACAACACAGGAACCCCAAAATCCAATTTTTCCAAAAAAAACTCCAATAAAACGAAAAGAACGCTTTTTTTGCAGGATAGGGTTTTTGTCCGGCTTGCTGTTTAAGACAGGGTATGTATTTTACCCTAAATTGTCTTTAACATGGATTCTATAATTTTGACAAAAGATGGTGGGTCCCATAATTCGTCAATTTGTGAATTTGTTTTCAAAACCGCGCCTTGCTATGCACGAATACGATTTAAATAGGGTCCATTTTTTTTATTTGTCTTGAATGGGGTATGTATATTTTACCCTCGAATGTCTTAGAGTGAATTTTGCAGACCTCTGGCGGCTCATCCCTATCAATCAATCAATCAATCAATCAATCAATCAATCAATCAATCTTTATGTACACTTTTGGATATGATATTACAAAGAAAAAACAAATTAGAGTATTATATTGTATTATAAGTTACATTTGTACTAATGATCATAAATATTGTATACAAATATTATTATGTCAAATGTCCAAAACAAGGTCGTTCGAGTACAATTCTCCCCCATCCTTCCGGGGAACTATTCTATATATTCTTTGTTATTTACAATTAAGTTTCCTTGACTAATGCTGTGATTGATCGCAGCCAACACTGCAGTTCAATCGTGTATTTACTGCAATCTTTATCGTGGAGCTTATTTCCAAACTGGTTGCATTACGACTTTATTACTTTAAAAAAGGCTGGAATGTGTTTGACTTCATCATAGTAATTTTTTCTATTGTTGGTAAGTGAAAAGAATTTATTATGATCATCGTCATCATCATCTTTCATCATCATCACCACCACCGTCATCATGACCATCATCGTCATCACCATCGATCATCATCACTGTCATCATCTCCATCATCGATCATCATCACCGTCATCATTTCCATCTTCATCATCACCATCGATATTATCACCGTCATCATCTCCATCATCATCATCAACAACTTCACCAACGTCATCATCACCATCATCATCACCATCACCATCACCATCACCATCATCATCATTATCATTATTTTCATCACTTATAATATCATTATCATCATCCTCACTTACTTACTTCTTCAACAGGTCTCTATTTTGATGAGACTGATAACAAAGGAGTCGGCAATCCAAGTCTATTGAGAGTGATACGAATATTCCGTGTTGCTCGGCTGCTACGTCTACTGGAATTCGCCAAAGGAGTGCGTCAGTTACTTGTAGCCTTGGTTATCTCATTACCTGCATTGCTAAACATTGGAACTCTACTTTTTCTAGTCATTTTTATATTCGCTATTATTGGAATGTCAACATTTGGACATATTAGAAAACAGGGAAGCATAGACGATAATGTGAATTTTCAAACATTTGGGAACTCGATGATGCTGTTGTTTCGGCTTTCGACCGGAGCAGGCTGGAACGATATACTATATTCCTTAATGGTACAACCGCCGGAGTGCGACCTTAACTTGGACGAGGATTTACCGAACGGAGACTGTGGGTTCCCTCTAGGGGCGATTGTATACTTGGTATCTTATATAATAATTGTATTTTTGATCATCGTGAATATGTATATAGCTGTTATTCTCGAGAATGTCAATCGTGCCCAGGAATCAGGAGATTGCGTCTTTAAGAAGGACGACCTGGATGATTATTATGATAAATGGGAAACTCTTGTCGAAGGAGGAAAACAGTATGTGTCAGCTCACAGACTTTCGTACCTTGTTGCGAATCTAAACGAAAGGCTTCGTATTCCTCTACCGAATGCTCAGATTCTTGCGGGACTTGATATCCCAATTCGAATTGGTGATCGAGTACATTGTTTTGATCTGTTAAAGATTTTGGTTAAAAGACTTCTCGAGCAACAAGGGGAATCCGCCGAGACGTTCGATCAAATAGCAATCCGATTAGAAGCACAGTTTAAGAAATCATTTAACAAGTCGAGTTCACCGAACTTGCAAAGTGAAACTCCGAATGATGCAGCGGCAGCGAATGTGCTGCAAAAAGCGACACGCGTGTTTATCGAACGTAAACGCGATACACGAAGAGAGCAATTAATGATGTTACAGGAAATTGACAAAAGGAGACAAGCAGAGGCCGAAATATTTAGTAATTTTGATGAGTGTGACTCTTTCTCCGACGACTCAGATTTGGACAAGGAGTCATTGTCGTACCACTTAATGCTTAAGAACAAAATTTCCGGAGGAGGTTACTTTAATAGAAACAGTAACAAAAATGGTAGTGCGAATAAGATATACGGTTCGACTAAAGGAAGTACCGGTAATATATATACAGGCGAAGACAGAGGGAGTACACGCAACGTGTACCAAGGTGAATATCAGGATAATAATCATACATATAATGGTGTAAATTCCTATGGTGGAGAACCCCGAGGGTATGACGATGGAGAACCGAGGAGGAGTCCTTACAACGGGGCATCGCGTAGAAGTAGTATACAAAGCAATTACAATGATGAACCTAGACGAAGTACTTTGTATTATAATGAAGAAGAATACAATCGTGACAGTATATATACTAGTGACTGTAATGGTGGTGGAGAACGCCCCATCAGTTATTATAGTACAACGGATGGTTATACAGACTACCAAGGAAGCCCTTATTATGATGAGATTGATGAATCTCCTCGTAGTTCGTACAGTGCTTGCAACGGGGGAGATAGTTATAATTCAAATAGATTTAGAGATTATGACGGTGGTGATACTTGGCAGATAGAAATATAGACTTTGGTTTTAAACTATTGTAGTGGATAGAAGTTCTTGCATGTAGATAGAAATAATTTGAATATTGGTTGAAGGCAATGCAATCTAATCAAAGAACAAGTTGATTAAACGGATGAACTCAAGCGAAGTAGAGGCAAATTAGTAACAGAAATGCGTAATGGACTACGTAATATTATCTGAACACTACGTTACGTAAGATAATGAAACGTAAAAAGACCTTGAACATACAGTAATGATAAACGTACGCTGATTTGATGCAAGTGTAATCTTAACGCAAGAGAACATAAAAGAGCGTACGCAAACAATATGTATAACGTAACGTAACGCGTATACGCAACGTAACACAACGCAACGTAAACAACCATTACATACATCACAGCCTGACACATTGTGAATAAACGTACATTTGTAACAGATCTTGACGTAGCAGATCGTACGTAATCGACTAGTAAACGTACCGTTAACGTAACGTGACGTAATACAATATAACGTAACTTGAACGCCTTCATATATATCAACATACATTAAGGAAAATATAATTTTTAAATATTTTACCTTAATCGTAACAAATGACGTAAACGCCAATATATAACGTAGACGCTACGTTACATAAGACAGTAATGCTTATAATCGATTTAAATCTTTTCCATACTGTAAAAAAAAAACAAGCAATTCTTGCTACGAACATTCTTAATAATACGGATTGTAGCTAATTTCAATTTTGTAGTTTCGACTTTTATGATCAAAAACGAGAATTTTCATAATAAACATATATAATATTCATGATATCTGGATTGTTGTTTTGCTTCATGTCACAAATAAACGTGCAAATTATATCTTATCGATAAATTCTTCACTGGAACTTGTCAGTAATATCACCCTTAAATCATGAGCAGCAGAAACTTTATACAGCAATTAAAACCCCGCGTATAAGAACCTAGATTTTTCCGAATCAGCCTGAACAGGTTCTTATATAAATGGTGCTTAATTCTTGGAATCAGTTCTATTAGCATCACTAATCACTTCATCATAACAACACCTTTCTTCCTATTTTATTTACAAACAGTCAATGCTATTGCACATGCATGATTCTCTTTTTACAAAAACAAAGTGAAAATTTCAGCCTGACAGGTTCTTAAATTTTAGGTTCTTATACGCGGGGTTTTACAGTACACCGTCCTATTTTCGACCGAGCTACTCTGGGAACGAGAATGTAGGTTGAATCGGAAGAGGTCAGATGCGTGCGCGAAAATATTTTATCAAACATCGATAGAAAGCAGTGAAATAAAAGTGTGTTCCACTTTTCGCAACTCTCTCAGTAGTAGAATCATATTCATAAGACCGCGCGCGTATCGCGAAAATTGGTTCCAGCATTGGACTATCACGCATGCGCGCAAAGGGTATTTCTTTGCCGGAGAGCATAAATGATCGAGATGATAATATGAATCATATAAATCTCAATAATAACCTCCATGCTTTTGACAAGAACACAAATTGTAACCACCTTGATGGTTGGGTTAGGAGAAACAGTATCGGGTATGCCCAACGGGGCAAAACACCTTTTAATACCGATAGTCCTTTTAATGGGCGTGGCAAAGACGATTTAACCCTTAAGGAAGAGATACCTCATATAAAGAAAAAGAAAAAACCGCGGCTTTATTCATACAAAAATCCATGAGCTATTCCTTTTTCGATATCCTAAAAGATACCAAGAAATGTTGAAATTCTAAATTGCAATTTAATATTCCGACTGAAAAGATTCGCTATTGCTGATTTTACCCCAAAAAGATACGGCAAAGGCATACGACACGGGTGAAAAACGCACTGCGCACGCTCGGAAGACGGTCGTGTTTACAATAAAACCATTTGAGATTTACCGGCGTTTGGTAAATCTTAAAAGTTAAGAAAGTTCGTGGAAAGTTAGTGCTATTGCTGTTAGTGCTATTTCTCTAACACATTACATTAGTTGATTTCTTTCCCTTGTCAAATAATACAAGAGAAATTCGCATAATACATAACATCCACTTTAAAAAAATCTCCATCCACTTTTAAACTCCATTTAATTTTAATTAGTATATCAAAAACTCTGCTTCATTCAAGTTTATAATTTATCATTCAAATGCACACTTTACAAACACTAAATCCTGTAGTTCATTCGTTTTTACTCTGCACCACAATTAAAAGATAATAATCACAAGGGGCTACCATGATTTCATATTTCTTGGACTGTACTCGTAGTATGGAGAGATTGTTGCTAGGATATATATCCATAAATATTTATCATTCAAATGCACACTTTACAAACACTAAACCCTGCAGCTCATTCGTTTTCATTCTGCACAACAATTAAAAGATAACCATCACAAGGGGCCACCATGATTTCATACTTCTTGGACTGTACTCGTAGTATGGAAAGGTCGTTGCGAGGATCTATGTCCCTGACGGTGCTACGTGCGATAGCGACAAGCTGTTTACAGGAACTGGCGTACGTTTGGGTTGTGGTGTTGTCCATATCGGTACGAATAGGGATTCCTTCAGGGTTGACTACGATGATTCCATGTACTCCCTTGTGATGTTGGATTCTTTTAAGTGTTAGCTCTACTAACGCTGACATAGTGGATTATCAACAGAGTCTGTAGATTTTGAAATAATAATACTTAAGTAGTGTTCGAAGATAATGATAAAAATAAGTTTAGGTTTAAGTGTTAGCTCTACTAACGCTGATCACATAGTGGATTATCAACAGAGTCTGTAGATTTTGAAATAATAATACTTAAGTAGTGTTCGAGGATAATAATAAAAATGAAAAATGCAAAAACGTATTTTTAACTTTTTTTATTGGCTCTTGTTCGTTTAAGGACCCTTTAAGGAGGGTCGTACAGGGGGAGGGGTCTCTGGCACGGTTCACGGCCGAAAAAAATAGGCAAATCACGGATCACGGATGTCAAAATTTAATTTTCACGAACTACAAAAAAAATGGAAGTACTCTTTTACGTTACTCCTAAACATAAAAAACTTGGCAAAAAAGGAGTGTTTGAAGAAACTGAATAAAAGAAGTATAAAATAAATCGATGGGAGGTCTTGCAACCCAAAACCACGTCGCATAAGTGGCGAATTAATCACGGATATCGGTTAATTGAATCACGTTCTTCACGGATCACGCAAAACATTTGGGTCACGGATCACGGGGTGACTGGCTACTTTTGAACGCCTTGGAACATTCGATTCGAGCCCACGATGTGCGCGCGCACAAAAACCGCTGAATAAAATACAAATTTTTATCAGTTTAGGAACCATACACGTTTTGAACTTCAACAGGGCAAAATCCTCGAATTTTGCGCGGGACTCTATACTTTTGTTATGCTTAGTTGAACCTAAATAAATCTACGCTATATCAATTATTTTTAAAAAGTTAATTTTTCTAACAGAAAAAAATCGATTTTTGTAGTATTTTTTGTCCAACTTCATGCGAGTTTTGAAAGCACTGAAAGGACGAAATATGTCAGATCAAGGTATTTATTTGTCTTTTATTCAAAACCATCCATGTTGTATTGTAGAATGATTCATTACCCGACATTTGTGCTTGATATAGTATGAAAAAAAACTATTTTCTAATGAGTTGTGACCAACTGAAATAGGCATGTTTTGAAGGGTTTGTTGCTCTGGCTCAAATGCCAGTTATATTATGCTAAATGAGAAGTGTAGAGATTTGTATGTAATTTTCTGTTAAGGCCTATGTTGTCTCGTTTTGGCGTTTTTCTGATTTTTAAAATTCATATAGCTTCTTGCAAATATAATCGTTTTTTCTCAAACTTTGCAAAGTAATTCTTATCATGAATCATATGATATCTTTTATTTAAAATAAGTGCTAAATTTTGCATTGGGAGCGAATTAAATACTAAATACAAGTTCTCTTTATTTATAATCATGTTTGAATGGTGCTATAAATATGATTTCAGACGTAATTATTTATATTAACTACAAGTGTAATTATAATACTACACAGTAGTAGGCAAGTTATTAATTAAGAAAAAGGCAGTAAAATGAGTAAAACCCCGCGTACATAAAAGAACCTAGATTTTTCCAAGTCAGCCTGAAGAGGTTCTTATATAAATAGTGCTTAACTTGAAATCAGGATATCTAGGTTCTATTAGCATCACTCACTTAATCATTACAACACCTTTTTTCCTATTTTATTTACATACATGCAGGTCAATGCTTTTGCACATGGCTCTTTTTTTTACAAAAAATAAATACTGAAATAAAAATTTCGGCCTGACAGGTTCTTAAATCTTTACTGTACCACCAAGTGTAATTATAAAACTACTGACAGCAGTAGTAGGCAAGTCAGTAATTAAGAAAGAGGCAGTAAAATGAAGTTTGTAATACCATAATATGAATGATTTCAGAAGTAAGCATAAATATTCATTACAACAAGTGTAATTATAAAACTTCAGCAGTAGTAGGCAAGTCAGTAATTAAGAAAAAGGCAGTAAAATGAAGTATGTAATATCATAATATGAAGGATTTCAGAAGTAAGCAACAATATTCATTACAAGTGTAATTATAAAACTATAGCAGTAGTAGGTAAGTCAGTAATTAAAATAAATCAATCAATCAAGTTTGTAACACCGTAAAAAATGATAACTTCGCTTGGCCGACGTTTATAGGGTCTTTATAGCTTTATCCGGCCCTTCGTAACTTACATACATACATACTTTATTAGGTTTTCCACACAGGCTTTTCAAAACCTATTACATGAATATATAATAATCTATAATGATGTCTAAAACATATATAATACAGGGTCTAAAAATATAAAAATCTAATTATAAAGTTTGTCTAGTAGTTTGTACTTTAAAGTGTTTTTAAATTTTCTTAACGACTTAAGTTCCTTTAGTTCTGAATCCAATGAGTTAACTTTTACTCAGACGATGGGAAAAAGCTCAAAGCTATCAATTTTTACTGTGCTACGAATTTCATTTTTTGTCTATCATTTATATAAACACCTGCACAACCTGTACTAGTTTATTCGCTAGTTAAGTAAGTAAGTCTGTAGGTTTGTAAGTTATAAAATGCTTGTTTTTGATTGATTGTGAATTTTCTCTTAATCCGCGCAATTAATTATAGCACATGTGCTATTAATAAATTGCACGCGTCCTTCCCGGCGAGCTTTGCGGCTTGTGTACGTGTGTTTGTGTTTATTGTTTGCCTTTTTTTTTCATCGATCTCAGACTAGCACTTTATGTAGATGTGTTATATCAATAGGATATTCCACCTTAGTTCTCGAAGAATTAATGAAAAATACCGCTTGTTTTTGATGAAAGAGGCAGAATACCACTCGTGCTATACGCACTCGTGGTATTAAGCCACTTTCATCAAATACAAGCGGTATTTTTCATTAATTCTTCTTGAACGGTGTAATTTCCTTTACTAGACAATTTAAATAAGGATATATTTATAGCTAGTTGCAGGTTGTCCATCTTAGAAATAAGAAGATATACCGTCAGCTCATCTACAATATAACCACCTTCAATTCCATTTTCTGGTTTAGCATTTTGATTAATTATAGATTAGGACTAGACCACGAATAATTTGAACATATTTGCGATGAAAATAAATACCAATAGTCACGTGACAGGTATAATGTTAAATATCAGTATATTTTTGAGCTGGATAACATTATTGCAACTATATATAGCTATATATACGCTAAACTTATGCAATAACAATCATGCAAACACCAACTGCGAATAACAAAGCATCAAAGGATGCTTTAGTTCCTCAGGAGCCTGCGATATATAATTTGCTCACCTGCTAGAATCAGACTAAAACGGTTCCGCTCGCTCTCGAACGTCGTCAATTAGATCAATAACGAACAGCCAGTTTTTCTCTCTAAAAATAGAGTTTCTTTTCTTCAGTTAAAATAGCCAAAGTTCTTCGTATTTGTTTGAATTAATTCTCTGTGCGAACTTGTAGATAAATATTTAATAGACTTTGATCAGCAGTAAGAGTCAAGTACAAAGGATTCTGTGTAGCTTTTGTTTGGATACACTGAATCGCCATGGTGACAAAGCAAGTGGGTTATTAGAATGTCGCAGGATTACTAGTCAGCCAATTAAAACAGACACAATAGATAAATTCAATCATGGATTAATCCGCAGAATAAAGACTGCTAGAAGGCTGAAATGGTTGTATAAACTTCATAATCAATTGAAGTAAATAAGGAAGGAAGGAAATAATTTTACAATATTGGAAGTTTTGTTTCGAAAAGCATTTTTTGCTGGAGTTTGCTTTCCTGACGATAAAAAGACGCGACTGACACCATGCAAGGAAAACGGTGTCAGGAAAATAATTGACCTAAAAAGAAGACAAACAAAAAAAAGGAAAATCCATTCATCTTGGGAGAACTGAAATATCTACCATTACGGTAAGTGTTTCTTGAACATGAGCTAACAATATTTTATATCAAATGTATCCTTATTGACAGACTGAATTAAAAATTAAACATTTTAGGAAGTTGGTAAATACTAGTGTATTATAGTTAGGGTAAGGCTTGAGTTTACTCATAGTTTTTGATAACTTTGACTGAAAACGAATCGAAGTTATTAAGAGATAAACGAAAAAAATATGATAGCAAATATTATATATTTCTACATTATCATTTGAAATTGATAATAAAGACAGTGGGAAGCTTGTTTTCATAATTCTTAATGCACGAAAATGTTATATTTTGAAAACTTATTATAACGTCAAAAAAGAAATTTTAGGAGATAACAAATAGCTAACAAATAATTACATTTTTGATTCTTGTTATTCATAGTTTTTACTGAACGAAAATGGCATATTTTGAAAACTTTCTAAATTTAAAAATGTAGTTTAACTGGTCAAAAAGGAATTGAAATCTTAGGAGATAACAAATAGTTAACAAATAATTGTATTTTTGAGTCTTGTTATTCATAGTAATTACTTGCACGAAAATGGTATATTTTGAAAACTTTTTAAAGTTTAAAGTTTAGTATAACCACCCAAAAGGAATTAAGATAAGCAGATAACAAATAGCCAACAAATAATTACATTTTTAAGTCTTGTTATTCATAGTGTTTACTGAACAAAAATGACAAAAACTGGTCAAAAAGGAATTGAAATCTTAGGAGATAACAAATAGTTAACAAATAATTGTATTTTTGAGTCTTGTTATTCATAGTAATTACTTGCACGAAAATGGTATATTTTGAAAACTTTCTAAAGTTTAAAGTTTAGTATAACCACCCAAAAGGAATTAACATTAGCAGATAACAAATAGCTAACAAATAATTACATTTTTGAATCTTGTTATTCATAGTGTTTACTGAACAAAAATGACATATTTTGAAAACTTTCTAAATTTAAAACATTAGTTCAGTTAACGTCAACAAGGAATTGAAATCTTAGAAGATAACAAATAGCTAACAAATAGTTATATTTTTGAATCTTGTTATTCATATAGTTCTTACTTCACGAAAATGGTATATTTTGAAAACTTTCTTCGTCAATAAGAAATTGAAAAAAGGAGATAACAAATAATTACATTTTTGAATCTTGTTATTCATAGTGTTTACTGAACGAAAATGGCATATTTTGAAAACTTTCTAAATTTAAAAATGTAGTTTAACTGGTCAAAAAGGAATTGAAATCTTAGGAGATAACAAATAGTTAACAAATAATTGTATTTTTGAGTCTTGTTATTCATAGTAATTACTTGCACGAAAATGGTATATTTTGAAAACTTTTTAAAGTTTAAAGTTTAGTATAACCACCCAAAAGGAATTAAGATAAGCAGATAACAAATAGCCAACAAATAATTACATTTTTAAGTCTTGTTATTCATAGTGTTTACTGAACAAAAATGACAAAAACTGGTCAAAAAGGAATTGAAATCTTAGGAGATAACAAATAGTTAACAAATAATTGTATTTTTGATTCTTGTTATCCATAGTTTTTACTGAACGAAAATGGCATATTTTGAAAACTTTCTAAATTTAAAAATGTAGTTTAACTGGTCAAAAAGGAATTGAAATCTTAGGAGATAACAAATAGTTAACAAATAATTGTATTTTTGAGTCTTGTTATTCATAGTAATTACTTGCACGAAAATGGTATATTTTGAAAACTTTTTAAAGTTTAAAGTTTAGTATAACCACCCAAAAGGAATTAAGATAAGCAGATAACAAATAGCCAACAAATAATTACATTTTTAAGTCTTGTTATTCATAGTGTTTACTGAACAAAAATGACAAAAACTGGTCAAAAAGGAATTGAAATCTTAGGAGATAACAAATAGTTAACAAATAATTGTATTTTTGAGTCTTGTTATTCATAGTAATTACTTGCACGAAAATGGTATATTTTGAAAACTTTTTAAAGTTTAAAGTTTAGTATAACCACCCAAAAGGAATTAAGATAAGCAGATAACAAATAGCCAACAAATAATTACATTTTTAAGTCTTGTTATTCATAGTGTTTACTGAACAAAAATGACAAAAACTGGTCAAAAAGGAATTGAAATCTTAGGAGATAACAAATAGTTAACAAATAATTGTATTTTTGAGTCTTGTTATTCATAGTAATTACTTGCACGAAAATGGTATATTTTGAAAACTTTCTAAAGTTTAAAGTTTAGTATAACCACCCAAAAGGAATTAACATTAGCAGATAACAAATAGCTAACAAATAATTACATTTTTGAATCTTGTTATTCATAGTGTTTACTGAACAAAAATGACATATTTTGAAAACTTTCTAAATTTAAAACATTAGTTCAGTTAACGTCAACAAGGAATTGAAATCTTAGAAGATAACAAATAGCTAACAAATAGTTATATTTTTGAATCTTGTTATTCATATAGTTCTTACTTCACGAAAATGGTATATTTTGAAAACTTTCTTCGTCAATAAGAAATTGAAAAAAGGAGATAACAAATAATTACATTTTTGAATCTTGTTATTCATAGTGTTTACTTGCACGAAAATGGTTTATTTTGAAAACTTTCGAAATTAATTTAGTATATGACCGTCAAAAAGGGAATTGAAATTAGCAGATAACAAATAGCCAACAAATAGTTATATTCTTGAATCTTGTTATTCATAGTGTTTATATATATATATATATAAATGTTTAGCTCATGGCTGTATTCACAGTCTTTGAGTGATCTCTTCAAGATCATATCTCATAACTTCCTCTCAAGATTTTTTTTACTGAACAAAAATGACATATTTTGAAAACTTCCTAAATTTTAAAGTTTAGTATAAACGCCCAAAAGGAATTGAAACACTCGCAGATAACAAATAACTAACAAATAATTACATTTTTGAATCTTGTTATTCATAGTGTTTACTGAACAAAAATGACATATTTTGAAAACTTTCTAAATTTAAAAAAATTAGTACAGTTAACATCAACAAGGAGTCGAAATCTTCGGAGATAACAAATAGCTAGTATATTTATGAATCTTGTCGTTATTCATACTAGATCTTACTGCAAGAAAATGGCATATTTTGAAAACCTTCTAAATTCAGTATAACAATCAATAGGGAATAAGATGCCGAGTTTAGTCATGTTTTGGGAATTATATGTGCATGTTATATAACAGACGTCTCCCATGAACTTCATGTCAATCCGACTAAATGATAATAATAAAAAAATAGTGAAATCACTTTTATTTCTTTATTTCTCATTTTTAAGAGTAGGTTTGCTACTCTCATAATACTTTTCAAAAATGCTACTGAAGGACAACTTTAATATTCTCATTTTTAAGTTAAAGGTTTGATAATCGTTTTAAATTAGCCTCTGTCATTACAATAAGCGAATTTTTCCCCAATTTATTTCGCGGTTCTAGATAGATAGATAGATATTTAGTGTATTGATACAGCTATAGAACCCGTAGATTGATTTAAAGCAATATTTACAATTTGAAAAAAAAAGTAAAGTCGATTTGAATTAGGAGAACGTAAGAACTAAAGACTATTAAGCGAAAACGCGCCTAAAATGAATGTATATAGACACTCGAAGCCCCTAAAAGTTTTATTACTAATCAGTATAGAAAATATACACCTATATTTCAAAAATCGCTGTCGCACTCTGAAGCCTAGAAAGGGTATCGGTTATACGGACTATATTATATACGTTTTTTAAAGAAAATATTTAAAAAATATTTCTATTTATATCTACCACAACAACAACTTGTTATGGTCATATAACACAAACACGCGTACAACCAAAATATGCTATGAATAAATCGACAGTCCACACTCTGAACCCTGCAAAGAATGTCGGTAACATGAACATAAATTATTACTTTTTTTTCAATAAATATTTGTTTCATCATCTACTACTGAAACAGCTAGTTGCTGGTCATATAACACAAACAAGCAAAAATATTCTATGAGAGAAATATGCTATGCTAATCGAGAAGAGAAGAAAATACCGATATCCTTTGCAGGCTTCAGAGTGTGGACTTTAGTTTTGATTGCTAAGAACTATAAAACTGCATGCGACAAAAAGTACAGCTATAACCTAGCGTTCTAGTGTAATATATTCTTTAGAATTTGACTACAGCCGATTGAATTTTCAAGTCTTTCAATATTTAGATCAGTAATCATTGTACATTCCTTAAATTACCACTTTTGTCACATTCTAAGGAATGTCAAAAAGTACAACCATGCACTACAGTTCTAGTGTAATATATTCTTTAGAATTTGACTACAGCCGATTGAATTTTCAAGTCTTTCAATATTTAGATCAGTAATCATTGTACATTCCTTAAATTACCACTTTTGTCACATTCTAAGGAATGTCAAAAAGTACAACCATGCACTACAGTTCTAGTGTAATATATTCTTTAGAATTTGACTACAGCCGATTGAATTTTCAAGCCGTTTCAATATTTAAATCAGTAGTACTCCTTGTACGTTCCGTAAATTAGGGTCTGAATGGGGGGGTCCCAATATCAGTTAATAGCTAAATTTTAGCAATTTTCTCAGTTATCAGTTAAATTTTTCGGTTCAAAAAACAAAGAAATATTTATTTTCAAATTTATTAATTAAAAACAAAGAAATATCAGCTAACAGTTATCCTAAACAGACACAGAATTCTCAGTTAACAGTTAACCCCATTCAGACCCTGTTAAATAAACACTTTTGTCACATTCTATGGAACAACTAGATACACATAGTGCGTTTACTCAGGCTACGTCATAAAGTAATTGTGGTTTACCTGTGGCATTACGTCATGTGTAATCTCGACACAACGATAAACCCATAAATAGAAAAGGTAAACCTAGACTCAGGCTCCACTGCGGGGTAGCCTGAGTAATAACACGCTATTGAGTTAAAGGTTGCTTGACGAGAGAAAACCGCGAGAAGGTCTAATCAAATTATAACGTTTTAGAATCATTACAGTTTCTTTTTAAAACAAGTCTCTGACCAAAACTTAAAAGTGACTTTTTTTTCCTTTTTATTTTTTTACATGCCGAGATAATCTAATTAGTTGTCATAATATAAGGATGTTGAACATCTGTTATTTTCTATATAACAATAAATATTTACAATGCAAAACAAAAGAAAATTACTATGGAAATGCCGGCTCGAGTAAGAATACGCCCACCTATGACAGGGTCTGAATGGGCTTAACTGTTAACTGAGAAACGGCTAAAAAAATTAACTGTTAACTGAGAATTCTGTGTCTTTTTAGGATAACTTTTAACTGATATTTCTTTGTTTTTAATTAATAAATTTGAAAATAAATATTTCTTTGTTTTTAATTTAACTGATAACTGAGAAAATTGCTAAAATTTAGCTGTTAACTGATATTTGGAAAAAGTAATTCAAACGGCTATTCTGCCAAATAATTATCCCTTAAAAATTTCGCTTACTGATTAAAAGAAATGTTAAAGCCTTGTTGATTTCAATCAACCCCTAAAAGTTACGGCTGTGTACTGCAGTTCTTGGCAGCTAAGCTTATATTTTAGTAACAAAGCTAAGTAAAAATGACCCTTACAGATACGGACTCATGCTACGTAATTCACTTTTGAGCCAGTACCTTTAAAGGAAAATAGGAATGTTTTCAACCCTCAAAGGTACGCCGATCATCCTTAACAAATGTCTGACTTATTCTCAGCCACGAACGAATGCTGACGATACTAGCATAACATTTGCTAGCAATGATATTAGTCAAATTAATGAACGTGTAAGTTCAGATCTATGCAATATTCATAATTGGCTCTCTGCTAACAAGTTAACTCTTAACATGACTAAAACGGAGTTTTTATTAATTGGCTCGAATCAAAGGCTATCTAACACCAGGGAAAATCCAAACTTCTTATAGAAGGGGAGAAAGTTTTAACTTTTTTTTAACTTTTGTTTAAAAACAGGTTTTCTCATCAAAATCACTTGGTGTTCTGAAAGATCAAAATCGTATCGTATCTGATCGTGATCGTGATCGTGATCGTGATCGTGATCGTGATCGTGATCGTTATCGTTCTCGTTCTCGTTCTCGTTCTCGTTCTCGTTCTCGTTATTGTTATCGTTATCGTTCTCGTTATCGTTATCGTTATCGTTATCGTTATCGTTATCGTTATCGTTATCGTTATCGTTATCGTTATCGTTATCGTTATCGTTATCTGATCTGATCTGATCTGATCTGATCTGATCTGATCTGATCTGATCTGATCTGATCTGATCTGATCTGATCTGATCTGATCTGATCTGATCTGATCTGATCTGATGTTACCTTATCTTATATGTGGTGTTATTTTGCAGTTGAACAGCTATGTTTCAAAGAATGACAAACGTTCTACTATTTGGCGCTATCATGGTAAGTGTAAAAAGTGATATAAAAAAAATACTTTAAAAAGATTGTAGATAGATCTACCAAAAAATATTTTTTGACTTCAACTTTATCTACCGTTGTAGAACCGTCCCATATACTGTATGATATATATTATATAAAAGTTTGAAATTGACAATCACTTCAAAAGTTATTGTTCTGGAATTACCCATCATTCATTGCGGTTTCTTTTTTGCTATTCGATGGCCCCGCCATGATAGTCCATGTGTGCCATATCCCCATCATTTCATATAGAAAGATAACAATCTAACATCATAATTTGAATCATTATATTAAATAATCTAAAGGAAAGTTAAGATTTCAAATGAAATGTTTCACTCATTTTTCAGATTTTAAACATAAGTGGTCGGGCGACAGCTTACAGTAAGTACACATGAAAATTTGTTTAATTAGCGACCATTGGATATTTGATGGACGGGGTGTTGGGGGGAGAGGGAGGATGAGGAGGGGAGTGGAGGGGAATGGAGGGGTATTGGTCAATTTTTCGGTAAAGAATATGCTTTTAGCCTTCGTGGCTGTGCAGGAATTTGTTTTCAGCACGACTTTTCTTTTGGGTTTTGTTTTAATGTGCACTTTTTTTTAAAAAACGAAGGTTTTAAAAATGCGATATCTTTTGGGGGGAGAGACTTGCAAACCCTTTTGGGTTTGAAAAACGTGATTTTACACAACTATAGGGGCTTTTCAATTCAGGCTCATATGGAATTACATTTTTTGAATACAAGTCCACAAAGAGACCATAGCTGAGTGTATCCTCCTCCTACATATCCGTTCGATTTTGTTGAATGGCAATGTTTAAACGCTTTTAAACTCTTTCAACATTGAAAACATTTGATGTTGAAAGAGTTTAGAAGCGTTTAAACATTGCCATTCAACAAAATCGAACGGGTGTTGAAGCAAATGTTGAAACCGTTTGCCCGGGCCCTAATATGATTTGTCTCATTTTCTTCTCAATAATTTTTAAAAATATTCCTCGACAGTTTCTGTAAAATATGATGGTGCAGTCCTTTCCCGGGGGATACTCCCTTAGTTTCTGTGGTAGGGGTGGCTGGCACTCCTTTTAGGGTTGCCGGAAAAGCTTCCCACGTGACTCCGTACCTTTAAGGGTCATTTTTACAGATGTGGCTCTATTACTAAAAAATAAGCTTCGCTGCCAAGAAACCTCTCCCCACCACCCAGGGGGGGAGGGATCCCCTTAAAAATGGATAGGGGTGCTCGACGGACCTTTTAGGGTCTCAAATGGCACCGTACCTTTTAGGGTCAGTTTTCGAACTTAAGATTATACATCAATTTTAAATTATGCGTGGTACCTTTTAGGGTCATTTTCAAAACCTTCTTTCGACTACCCCTATCCATTTTTTCATAGCAAATAGATAACAATAAGTTAAAAACACTTTATGTTTATATGAAAACATCTTAATGGAATCCCCTAAAGTTGAGTAAAAATCACAATTCAGCCTTCTGAGAATTTTGGATTTATATATTTAGTTATATTTGGTGCTATCTCTACACTGCAAAAACGGCTGAGTAGATACACCTCACTATATTGAGTTAATCATGCATTCAGGATGACACTTTATAGTGAGTTAACCCAACTCTGTAGTGAGTAAACTCAACTCTAGAGTGAGTAAAAGTGAAGTTAAACTCAATATATCGAGTACATTGTACTCAATGGCCGTCTACATTTATGTTTACTCTTAATAATGAGTTGGGTTAACTCACTATAAAGTGTCATCCTGAATGCATGATTAATTCAATATAGTGAGGTGTATCTACTCAGCCGTTTTTGCAGTGTATCTGTGTCTTCATTAAGTTGGAGTTTTGATTTTGTCAACAGACACTTACCAGGATGTAATTAACGGCGCTGACCATTATTGGAATTATAATAAGGATGCGGTTGGATTGATGGGGGATTCAAAAAACCCAACTAAATTAATATCAGTAGAAGGGACGGCAAGCATTGTTAAGTCACCCTATGGAAATAGTGGTATTGCTATACAGAATAGCAATACGAGAATTAGTCTAGGTCTGACGCCTTCCAGTCAATCATGTTTTCAAGATCCGTCTAAGTGTACCAATGGGTTAACTGTTACAATGATGCTTAAAATTGGATCAGAAAACGCACAAGCTATGATCTTTGGACCCAATGGCGAATATCAAGGTACAAATGATAATATTTAATAATATAATAATAATAATAATAATAATAATAATAATAATAATAATAATAATAATAATAATAATAATAATAATAATAATAATAATAATAATAATAATAATAATAATAATAATAATAATAATATGCCTCATTTATATAGCGCTATATCGCTCGAATAGCTCACAGCGCTTTTACAATCTTTTAATGTGTATATCGAGGACTTATCGGACTGCTGAAAACCAGCAGTTTACAATCCATAGTGTTTTGCACCAGGAGACAATCCCCTACTCTTTGCGAATAGCACAACAGGATCTTTAAAGTGCATATGACATGAAATTTTTTGTGGTCGTTTCTAGAAGAAGGATAGGTGCTAAATACGATTCTGATATCGAAATCACGATTAAAAGAACCAAGAACCATTTTATATGGTGGTATAGGGTTAGCGTTGCAAACAATATGACGTCACAAGGCCTAGTCAACGGTCATTTTTCAAGGCATATAGCACAATTTCAAAACGAAATTAGCGCTTACAAATATGTTTTCATTAATCATGCTATATGCTTTGAAAAAAAATACCTTCAGTGCGCGACCAAATGAACATGTGACTAGGCCTTGTGACGTCATATTCTTTGCAACGCTAACCCTATATCCCCATATAAAATGGTTCTTGGTTCTTTTAATTCGGAATCGTATTTAGCACCTATCTTTCTTCTAGAAACCACCACAACAAAATTCATGTCATATGCACTTTAACGTCCACCTTATATAGGATTAGAGTAAAAACAGACGGGACCTCCGGCTTTACGTCCTTATCCGAGAAGACTAGGGAATAGAGAGTAAAGTGCCTTGCCTAAGGACACAACGCAATCGCCCAGGCCGGGAATCGAACCCAGACCAGTAGGCCCAGAATCCGATCCACTGACCACTAGACCATCATGCCTAGGGAACCTACTCGATTTTACTCGCCTAGAAATAATCATTACTATTCCAATTTTCTCAAATGTCATTGGTACATTTTCCGTAAATCCACCATTAAGTTTTAATAGAAAATAGATGAAAATAGAGCAAAAGACTGGGATCCAACGAGCAGCTTGAACAATACATCATTCGAAAAGTATTTTGCCTTTACAAGAAAGAGCATGTCTAAATAAGTGATTTGGTATAGTTATGTTGTCATATATTAAATCACTCCAGAGGTGATAAGCATTTGAAATGTACCAATTACATGAGTGCGAGACTAGTAGCTTATCGCCTTGGTTATTACTGATTCACCGATATTCACGCAGTCGCCTGAGGTAGATAATTGTTTTAGTATATATATAAAAAAGGGATTATTTCAAAAAATAACCTGCCCTTTTTTTTTTTGACGAATAAAGATATTCATTTCCTATTTCTAAAATCGCGCGAAACGCTAGGTGATTATCGCTAGGTGATTATCGCTAGGTGATTATCGAGAAATAATGTGAATTGTTAGACCATATTGTTAAATATTGTCATAATTATCAGTCAGACATTATTGTCATTCATATTGTCTTTTGATTATTTTAATTCATATTTATATTTGATCATTTGATTAATATCCTTTCCATCTAACTAACTGTTATACTGACACTTAAAAACCGTTGTCGCCGCTAAAACAACTAGCCTGATCAAGCCAAGACCGAAATGAATGCTGGTTTTGTGCTGGTAATATATTGAAATCAGACTTGTTATCAACAGAATTGATTGTAATACAATAACATGCACGTAAAATTACTCACTTTTGTTATAATTATAGGTTGTTTATAAAACATGTCTGATTTCAATACATTACCAGTCTTGGCTTGATGCTTGTTGATATACTGCAGTTTTCGAATTTCTGCTAACTCAGACATTCCAACAGCTAGTTGTGAAATACGTATTTTGCTATCCGATCGTCAATCAAGGCTTTTAAAGGAACCGATCAATTAGTCATGATTGACGGCAGCTAAAAGCGTATTTCACAACTAGCCGTTGGAATATCTGAGTTCGCAGGAAGTCGAAAACTACAGTAAGCTTGCCACAGGGTCTGAATTTTAGCAATTTTCTCAGTTATCAGTAAAAATTTTCGGTTCTTTTAAAAACAAAGAAATATCTAATTTTCAAATTTATTAATTGAAAACAAAGAAATATCAGCTAACAGTTATCCTAAAAAGACACGGAATTCTCAGTTAACAGTTATTTTTTTTAGCCGTTTCTCAGTAACAGTTAACCCCGTTCAGACCCTGTTGTCAGGACAACGTTTTTTGAAATAATTGTATATACTATTATAACAACGTACAGCTACACATACCGGCGTCCAAGTTCTATATTCAGACGGACAATTGGATGTACGTGTCAATGGCCCACAACAAAGCTGTACTTGTAAAACCACTTTTCCAAGACACAGATGGACTACACTATCTTTTATGTGGAAGCCAGGCTCCCCACCAAGTCTTAAAGTCTATATTGACGATAATGAAGAAAAAAAGGGATACAGCTGCAAACTCCAATCCCTACCTAGCACAGACACAAATACCTATTTTCTTGGAAGTTTTTCCAGTCTGTGGAGGTATTATGAATCACTGTTTATATGGAACAGCGCAGTTTCTCCCGAAAAGTTTGTGAAGATATTCAAGAAACGAATAGAAGGTAAAATTATCAATTTATACAGATTGAAAAAAATCACCAATTACTGAAAACTGTGTCGTAAATATACACCTAATCCAAAAAACGTTGTCGGGTCCGCCGCACAGTCCTCGCGCCAAGACCGTGAAGGAAAACACAGTGAATATTTTCATGAGAGTGATAAAACAAGAAAATAACAGTAGGCACAACACTATTTCGTTGAAAAAAATACCACACTAGAGTGTGAACATGCAAATACATTAATTACTGATTAGATATAACCAATATCTTTCACAGTCTTGGCGCGAGGACTGTGCGGCGGACCAGACAACGTTTTTTGGATTAGGTGTATAATGAATTCGAGTTTGTTTGTGGGACATTCAATATTCCATTGGGAAAACGCCTTACTGTTTGATAGTCACTAAAGCAAAGATCGGATAGGTGAATTAAACATGCAGGAGCCTAGTAAAAATTTTCATTTTTTCATTCATTAATGTTATTTTTTGTTAATGAGCTAACAGTAAGTTTCAGGCACTGAGCATGGTCACACCATAAAATATTTACATCCTACACTGTTCTTTTCAGTCCTCTCGATGTAAGTTCAATAGTTTCTTTCCTCGTCGTTCTAGGGATAAAAGAAAGGAACCTCTGCTCGCAGGGTAATATCCCAAATACATCCCTATATATAACAAACAAAACCGTGTCAAGTGTGAAATAACAACTCTTAAAATCCAGGTTCTTCTGTGATGATTTTAACTACAGTGGAACCCCGTTAATCAGGCCACCGAAGGGACAGCCCAAAGTGGCCGTATTAAGCGGGTGGCCGTAAGGTGGGGTTCCACTGTAAATGTTTTTCAGTTTATCCGCATTACTAACTCTATTTTGTATTGTGTAAACTGCTTGCAGATAACGGTGAAAGTACCCGACTAGAGTTGGATCTCAATATCCTTGGAATGCCTTGGCATACAGACTATGTAAACACTACTAGTAGTTCTTACATTCAACTAAAGACCAAGTTAGAAGCTAACGTGAGTATAATGATAATAATATATATACACTGCAAAAACGGCTGAGTAGATACAGCTCAGTATATATTGCGTTACTGCAATTTTCACAAACATGCGAACTCCAACGCTAAAATACCGAACTCGTTTTATGAGTTTTCGCTTCCTTCAATCAAACTTCAGACATTTCCCGGATGCTTTCCGTAGTAACGACATTCAATATGGTGGAATTTGAAAGATTTTGCGACGGTTTTGAAGACTTTTTTAGAGGAAATAATAGCTGCGAAACGACAATATTTAGAGGAGACTCAAATCGTTTGAAGTTCGATTGAAGTGAAGTGTAAATTCCACAACAAAAGAAATGATCGAACACGTTTGTTTTAGACATTCCACTCACTTAGAAGTAGTGTGATACTTACTTGCTCTCCCTCCTCATCGACGATTAACGTCTCCTCTAAATGTAGGAGTTTCACGGCTTTTATTTCCTCTGAGGATTCTTCAACATCATGAACAAACCTTTTAAACTCGGCCATATTAAATGTCGATACTTCGGAAAGCAGTCGGGAAATATCGGGCGTTTGATTGACGGAAGCGAAAACTACAAAAACGAGTTCAGTATTTGAGCCTTGGAGTTTGCATGTTTGTGAAAGTCGCAGTAATCATGCATTCATGCAGGATGACAATTTATAGTGAGTAAACCCTACTCATTTTTAAGAGTAAACATAAATTTAGTTTTTTATTTAGTTTATTTTTATTTAACAATTCGCCGAGGCGGGTAAGATTACAATAGAACATGCCATTGAGTACAATTCACTCAATATATTGAGTTCAACCTCACTTTTACTCACAATAGAGTTGGGTTTGCTCACTAAAGAGTTGGGTTTACTCACTATAAAGTGTCATCCTGAATGCATTATTAACTCAATATACTGAGCTGTGTCTACGTTTTTGCAGTGTATTCATTTAACGAGAGTAGCACTTTAACATATAAGATGGTGGCATGGGTGGCCTAGCGGTGAAAGTGCTGGCCTTTCACCGCTGTGGTCCAGGTTCGAGTCCCGGCTCGGGCACGGATTATATGTGAGTTCGCAAAAATGAACATGTGAGTTGAATTGTGTGCAAAATAATTAACGTAGAGGTAGTGAGTGTGTGTCTGAGTCTCCCTAATTAGTAGGGCACACGTGTCCAGCTAGAACGATTGAGACGTTAAAAAAAGTGATTTATTTATTTATTAATTTTGTAATAAGTCAAATAAAATAGAAATAGAACTAATATAAATGCAATACAATACAAATATAAAAAGATATAAGGTGAAAGTAACGAAAAGACAAAAAAAAGTAAAATAAAAAGAAGAAACAGTAAAAACTTTCAAACCAAAATAACATGATTTTGTAAGGATCAAATCAAAGGTAAAAAGTTAAATTAGAAAACTAATCAAACAAAAATGAAAAACCAACTCAAAGAAAAAATTAAAAAAAATGTATATAAAAATATGTTAAAAAATTATCTACCTGTTTTAGAAATCATTGGCACAGCCGGAGCAACAGTCGACATTCCAATGAATGTATTGTCAACATAATTTGTTGATTTTTTATACCTTTTAATTTACTTTCATCATTTACAAGTGGGACATAATCACTGTAGCATGTATTGGTCTACCTAAATACTCGATCTGTCATTACTCAGGCTACCCCGCAGGGAAGCCTGAGTCTAGGTTTACCTTTTCTATCTATGGGTCTATCGTTGTGTCGAGATTATACACGACGTAATACCATAGGTAAACCATCTATCAATTACTACTCTATGACGTAGCCTGGGTAAACGCACTAAGTGCGTCTAGTTGCTTAACAAATCAAAAATGACATCTGACGGTGTCGAAACGTTGTGGAACCAGCTTAGCGTTTGTGTTAATTCTAATCTTTTTATATGACAATGACAATGACAATGATTTATTTAGTACTAATTTTGTACAAACTAATTAACATAAATTAATTAAAGAACTTAATTTAGTACACGCCAACTGAAATAACCGTAAGGCTAAATAAGTCAGTTAGCTAATTATATTTATAATTATAATTATAATTATAATTATTATTATTATTATTATTATTATTATAATTATTAATAAAGTAAATCAGTTTAAATGTGTGTTCTTTTGACATTTTCGCGGTAGCATTTGTTCGTTCTTTGCTTGAAATTCGAAATATTTGTGAATATTTTTACAACAAATTGAAGCCAGTACACTGTGCAAATGCGCCTGTTGTCAAATAGTACAGCAGTGCTATACTGCATGATAACGTGAAACTGGATTGTTGATTGTCAATCTAAGTTTGCAAGTTTTTCTCCGAATATTCGTTCAGGTTAAACCAGATCCTGATTCGCCAGGGTCATCGACACACAAATCGACTTCAGTGATATCATTCAGGTAAGGAACCGTTCATCGTTTTATCGGTGAATAAAAATTGATTTTTTTTTTTTTTTTTTTTATTCAGAGCTTAAAAATGGCAAAAATTGTAACCCTTTAGATCGGGTTATCACAACCCGCTAAAAAGGGTTGAGAACCACTCAAATTCTCTAAGTATTCTTGTCGACGAACCTGCTACAACCGGTTGGCCAACCCTATACCACAGGAAGCCCAATCTCATAGATCGAGGCGCTTTATAAAGCTTTATATGTAGAATTATTCTCAAATCTATAACTCGTCGTAAAATAAAGGAAATAAACTCTAACCTTCGTGGATTGTTTCTTGTGTCTTTCTTGCTATCTAGTAGCGATTTCAGGCTGTTTGGATAATTTTTAGCTATGTTCTCCCCATACTACTAAGTACATGGCAAGGAAGGAGACCTTGGGTCAGCCAACGGACCGACTTGCTCTCGAAAATCGTGTAATTCTCAAACTAAATCGCATTCCCTTGCCTTGATACTCCGTAACACGAAAGCCAGATAGTTACCCTTCACGATTATCAAAAAATGTCCCATAAAAGTTATCCCCTCGAGGAATAAATCCGGCGAGAATTTCAAATTACCAGCCATTTTGAATGGCTTCGATGCGCGGCAGGGATTTCTTGTGCAGCTCGACGAGCGTGACAGCGCGGACGGCCTGGACTCTAGTCAAATCTCTCCCAGCTACCACTCCCCTTACTCTACGAAATCCAAGACTCAGTCACCCCGGGGAGGGAGACATTGGTAAGTATCTTTTGTCATTCGCCGACCAATGACATTGCAGGAAGCCACGTGAAATTCGTGAGATATTGACACATCTTGATTCAAACTCAAAACAATCTCAAATTAAATGCTTATAAACATTATAATTTCAATAAACCCTTGCCATATCTTGTTTATTGCTGTTGCTACATATTAATTTTGCAGAAAGCGTTTCTAATTACACTAAAAGACGAAAGAAGTTTCTTGTTTACGATGTACGCGCGGGTTTTTCACCTGGTCGAATTTCACGTGGCTTTCTGCAATGTCATTGGTCGGCGAATGACAAAGGATACTTACCAATGTCTCCCTCCCCGGGGTGACTGAGTCTTGGATTTCGTAGAGTAAGGGGAGTGGTAGCTGGGAGAGATTTGACTAGAGTCCAGGCCGTCCGCGCTGTCACGCTCGTCGAGCTGCACAAGAAATCCCTGCCGCGCATCGAAGCCATTCAAAATGGTTGGTAATTTGAAATTCTCGCCGGATTTATTCCTCGAGGGGATAACTTTTATGGGACATTTTTTGATAATCGTGAAGGGTAACTATCTGGCTTTCGTGTTACGGAGTATCAAGGCAAGGGAATGCGATTTAGTTTGAGAATTACACGATTTTCGAGAGCAAGTCGGTCCGTTGGCTGACCCAAGGTCTCCTTCCTTGCCATGTACTTAGTAGTAGGGGGAGAACATAGCTAAAAATTACCCAAACAGCCTGAAATCGCTACCAGATAGCAAGAAAGACACAAGAAATAATCCACGAAGGTTAGAGTTTATTTCCTTTATTTTACGACGAGTTATAGATTTGAGAATAATTCTACATATAAAGCCTTATAAAGCGCCTCGATCTATGAGATTGGGCTTCCTGTGCCTATACAGCCGAACCCGTTGCAACAGGTTTACAGCAACAGTTGACAACCGGTTGTAGCAGGTTGGTTGACAAGTATACTTAGAGAAATTGAGTGGTTCTCAACCCGTTCTAGCGGGTTTGCTGTCAACCCGTTGCAACGGGTTACAATTTTTGCCATTTGTGTGGTGATTGTGATTGATTACTGTTTTGTTGCAACAAAGAGCAAACGTCAACAAAAATGATATAAAATAACACGACTTTGTCTCAACTCTTCGACTAATTTATCTACAATCAATCGTATCAAAGAAAAGCCTATTGTTCTGTTGAAATCTCAACCTGTTAAAAACATCTCGCGCGCTAATCAAAGTCTTTGGTTACTTCTCACCTACAACATCATATATGGTAATGGCATTGTTTTCAAGATTGCATACGGTATTTCTGATACAAGGCTACGTATACCTTGCGCAGCTACTCAAAACAAGCTCACTGTGGTTATTAAGTGGCACTCTCTCTAAGAACGGTCCGGTGACTTCATCTTTGGAAAATAGTTTTCCTTTAATTTTTGTGTGTTGAAAGGCATTTGGGAATAAGTCTCCAATGTGGATTTTTTTTTTTGAAAAAAAAATTTTTTGGCTTCGCTACACGACCAAACGCATTTTGCCCGTGTCGTCGCTAATTTGAGTCGATTTCGAACTTGAATTTTTGCACTTTTTACAGTAGCACTGTGTCAAAACCACAAAGTATTTCAAAATTTCGAACAAACTTCCAAGATAACATATATTTCGAGTACTCTCTGGCATAAAATCAGAGCATTTCACTAAAATGTGAATAAATACCATGATATGGACCATGGTTTTAAGCTATTTCTTGAGAACCAAAAATGAACGAAATTCGATAAATAAAATCTCAAAAGTGGGACCTAAAAACAAACTTAAAACTACTTAAATGTCTCGAGTTATACTTATTTTCACAATATATAAAATAATATTTGCGGGTATCTTTCTACAATTAATGCAAGTAAAGATTTCCCGAAGCAACCGATCAATGATTTTTGCATAATTTACACTAATTAACGCCTAACTTCACAAACGCTAAAATCAACACAAAAATCATCTAAATATATATTTTTTTTAATAAAATAGGCTAACGTTAACTGGGAAATACATATCCTAGAGATACTATTAAAATTGTCATGCATTTTGTCGAATAGCATGTGCAGTTTATTTGTTATAGATTATTGAAGCGTATTCAATCAAACTGATAGACAAAGTGACTGTCACGCAATTTGTATACTTTCAAAACATTAATTATTCCTTTTATTGACATTATTCCTTTTAATGACAAATAAATATATTGTTTTTCCAGAATTTAATTTTTAAATTAAAGAGCATGTCTTTTGGCTTATAATTAGAATAAATTTGTATACTTTTTTTTATACTATATTCATAAATGGCTAACGTGACATGTGTGACATCAAGATTACAATTGATTTTTGTTGAACTTTATTTTTTATAACAAACGCGTTAAGATATAATTACTTTATTTGAAGTTATCTTGAAATAGCTATATGTAGTTTTTGCTTAAATCACGACATGTTTTAGATGATATATATTATATTTTTAATTGTATGATTAAATATGCGGGACAAAGTTCTCACGGTGTGTTTTTGTCGCGGCGCGGTGCTTTGATTGATTTTAACAGGTACATTCATTAAACATTCCATACCTTAAAATGTCAGAAGTGCTTCTAAGCCTCGTCTTGTCAAAGCTTTTCAGATCATTTTCTTAGTTTGTTACAGTACAGTTAAGTTAGTGTACTGTCATGTAGAGGTCTTACCTTTTTGCAGAGTATTACTGTTAGGAATGTAAACGAACAAGGCAACGCTAGGTTTCTATGGGTTTTTTTTCTTCTGGACTGTTTTCCGAGCGTGCTGAGATATTTAGGTAAAACGATCCTGAGTATTGCTAGGATGCATTGTGGGAACGACTTTAGCCGAATTTGGTAAATTTCTAAGAGAACAATTTCAAATGAAACGCGTTTTTATTTTGGATAGATATTTTTAGGATTTTTCACAGTCATTATATAGATTATCTCTCGAAAATGATAAACCGGCTAGCTTTTGTTATCCATTATCACGCGCATATTGAAGAAGGATTATTGTGCCTCGTATTTTCGAGTCTTCCATTGAAATAAACTACTTCGATTACTTGGTATGTTACTTGAAGTTAAAGCGCAATTTTCAATATTTCGCAACAAACTGGTCTAACGCGAAGCTTTTTATAATAAAATTGAAAATTACGCACATTCCTTTATCACGTTAGTAAAATTAAAGATAAATTAACGTAACTTCAGTTGCAGCCAGGAGGTAATGTGTAAGACGCATGCGTCTATGGGTGGCATGGGTGTCCTAGCGGTGGGAGCGCTGGCCTTTCACCGCTGTGGTCCAGGTTCTAGTTGAGTTTGGTTGAGTTTGTTTGATGTGTTCTTCTCTCCAATGCCACAAGGGTTTTTCTCCGGGTTATCCGGTTTTCCTCCCTCCGCAAAAATGAACATGTGAGTTGAATTGTGTGCAAAATAATTAACCTAGTAGGTAGTGAGTGTGTGTCTGAGTAAGGCACACGTGTCCAGCTAGAACGATTGAGACGTTAAAAAAGTGATTCATTTCATTTCATTTCATTTCATTTCATTTCATTTCATTTCATTTCATTTCATTTCATTTCATTTCATTTCATTTCATTTCATTTCATTTCATTTCATTTCATTTCATTTCATTTCATTTCATTTCATTTCATTTCATTTCATTTCATTTCATTTCATTTCATTTCATTTCATTTCATTTCATTTCATTTCATTTCATTTCATTTCATTTCATTTCATTTCATTTCATTTCATTTCATTTCATTTCATTTCATTTCATTTCATTTCATTTCATTTCATTTCATTTCATTTCATTTCATTTCATTTCATTTCATTTCATTTCATTTCATTTCATTTCATTTCATTTCATTTCATTTCATTTCATTTCATTTCATTTCATTTCATTTCATTTCATTTCATTTCATTTCATTTCATTTCATTTCATTTCATTTCATTTCATTTCATTTCATTTCATTTCATTTCATTTCATTTCATTTCATTTCATTTCATTTCATTTCATTTCATTTCATTTCATTTCATTTCATTTCATTTCATTTCATTTCATTTCATTTCATTTCATTTCATTTCATTTCATTTCATTTCATTTCATTTCATTTCATTTCATTTCATTTCATTTCATTTCATTTCATTTCATTTCATTTCATTTCATTTCATTTCATTTCATTTCATTTCATTTCATTTCATTTCATTTCATTTCATTTCATTTCATTTCATTTCATTTCATTTCATTTCATTTCATTTCATTTCATTTCATTTCATTTCATTTCATTTCATTTCATTTCATTTCATTTCATTTCATTTCATTTCATTTCATTTCATTTCATTTCATTTCATTTCATTTCATTTCATTTCATTTCATTTCATTTCATTTCATTTCATTTCATTTCATTTCATTTCATTTCATTTCATTTCATTTCATTTCATTTCATTTCATTTCATTTCATTTCATTTCATTTCATTTCATTTCATTTCATTTCATTTCATTTCATTTCATTTCATTTCATTTCATTTCATTTCATTTCATTTCATTTCATTTCATTTCATTTCATTTCATTTCATTTCATTTCATTTCATTTCATTTCATTTCATTTCATTTCATTTCATTTCATTTCATTTCATTTCATTTCATTTCATTTCATTTCATTTCATTTCATTTCATTTCATTTCATTTCATTTCATTTCATTTCATTTCATTTCATTTCATTTCATTTCATTTCATTTCATTTCATTTCATTTCATTTCATTTCATTTCATTTCATTTCATTTCATTTCATTTCATTTCATTTCATTTCATTTCATTTCATTTCATTTCATTTCATTTCATTTCATTTCATTTCATTTCATTTCATTTCATTTCATTTCATTTCATTTCATTTCATTTCATTTCATTTCATTTCATTTCATTTCATTTCATTTCATTTCATTTCATTTCATTTCATTTCATTTCATTTCATTTCATTTCATTTCATTTCATTTCATTTCATTTCATTTCATTTCATTTCATTTCATTTCATTTCATTTCATTTCATTTCATTTCATTTCATTTCATTTCATTTCATTTCATTTCATTTCATTTCATTTCATTTCATTTCATTTCATTTCATTTCATTTCATTTCATTTCATTTCATTTCATTTCATTTCATTTCATTTCATTTCATTTCATTTCATTTCATTTCATTTCATTTCATTTCATTTCATTTCATTTCATTTCATTTCATTTCATTTCATTTCATTTCATTTCATTTCATTTCATTTCATTTCATTTCATTTCATTTCATTTCATTTCATTTCATTTCATTTCATTTCATTTCATTTCATTTCATTTCATTTCATTTCATTTCATTTCATTTCATTTCATTTCATTTCATTTCATTTCATTTCATTTCATTTCATTTCATTTCATTTCATTTCATTTCATAACTGACGTAAGTAGGACCAAATGTTGTCGTTACGTCCTGAATACAATACCAAAGCCGGATTCACTCTACATTTCCCCGGGTGTTATGTGCATTGTTTCAATTCTCGCTCTTAGATGCTAAACTGTATTTTAAAGTAAAAAGTTGAAGCAAAAGATGTAAATCAGGCCATTAATAAAAGTCAATAAAAGTCAGCTCTTTTTTCATTCATTCTTTCATTCATTCTTATATTCTTTCATTCATTCCTTCCTTCATAAATTCATTCATACCATCTATCTATCGTATCCATTCCAGATGGACAACGTTCATTGATATAGGTGTATATGATTATCAAATCATATACACCTATATCAATTAACGTTGTCCATCTGGAATGGTTGATCTGAGACCGATAGGAATTGTGGGAGCTCGTTTAATTTCAAATACATTGTTTTAATCACACTTGAATGGTGCTGAATTACAGATAACAGTATTTCAGAAGTAAACATTGATATTCAAGCGTGATTATATTAAATAAATAGTGCATTTGCAGTTTAACGAGCTCCCACAATTCCTATCGGTCTCAGATCAACTATTCCAGATGGACAACGTTAATTGAAATAGGTGTATAAGCATTTATGAATGCGTCTCATGCATTCAAAGTTAATTTGGTAATTCTTTTAAACTCATTCAATTTAATCCAAAAACATTCACATTTGTTTTCGTAAAAACGGATGGCTTCAAAAAAAGTTAAATTCTTTTAATACGACATTATTTGAACATATCTACAATAAAAAGAAATAGGTTTTGCACATTTGAATCGTTAAGATATGTCTTCAAAATCATTTTTTATACGTTTTTTTAATGAAGTAATAGTTTTATTATGCATCATCTTATGCGAATCAACTAAAAATCAATTGTTATATCTGTCACGCGTGACACGATGATCTATTACAAACATAGTTTGAAATAACATTATACAACTTATTCTAAGCCTAAAGACTGTTTATGCTTCATAAAACTAATTTTTTGGAATAGGAATATTTTTGTCAAATGAATAATATTTTTTTGAAAGCATACAAGTTGAATTGCGTGACAGTCACTTTAGCTATCAATTTGATTGAAAACGCTTCAATAATCAAAAACAAAATAACTCGACAAAATGCATGACAATTTTAATAGTGCCTCTAGGATATGTATTTTCCAGTTAACTTTAGCCTATTTTATTACAAAATATATATATTTAGATGATTTTTGTGTTGATTTTAGCGTTTGTGAAGTTAGGCGTTAATTAGTGTAAATTATGCAAAAATCATTGATCGGTTGCTTCGGGAAATCTTTACTTGCATTAATTGTAGAAAGATACCCGCGAATATTATTTTATATATTGTGAAAATAAGTATAACTCGAGACATTTAAGTAGTTTTAAGTTTGTTTTTAGGTCCCACTTTTGAGATTTTATTTATCGAATTTCGTTCATTTTTGGTTCTCAAGAAATAGCTTAAAACCATGGTCCATATATATTCATGGTATTTATTCACATTTTAGTGAAATGCTCTGATTTTATGCCAGAGAGTACTCGAAATATATGTTATCTTGGAAGTTTGTTCGAAATTTTGAAATACTTTGTGGTTTTGACACAGTGCTACTCTAAAAAGTGCAAAAATTCAAGTTCGAAATCGACTCAAATTAGCGACGACACGGGCAAAATGTGTTTGGTCGTGTAGCGAAGCCAAAAAAAATTTTTTTCAAAAAAAAAATCCACATTGGAGACTTATACCCAAATGCCTTTCAACACACAAAAAATAAAGGAAAACTATTTTCCAAAGATGAAGTCACCGGACCGTTCTTAGAGAGAGTGCCACTTAATTACGTTGTATTTTGTTTCTTTTCAGTGCAACAAATGTACCTTCAGGACAAATTATTACAGCAGAAGTCAAAGTGAAATACTCCAGAATAAATTGGTCCCAAGCATATTATCTTCAAATGGCTATGGAAGCTTTATTGATAAATGGTTCTCATGTTGAAGTTAAAAGCTGCAATGCAGACGATTACTGTAAGTGTCTATGTTAACTACTTTGTATTTTTGAAGTTGCATGTTATGATATAGGCAGGCAGGCAGGCAGGCATTTCCTTCCAAAGGCGTATTAAATAAATAAATAAATAAATAAATAAATAAATAAATAAATAAATAAATGGTCCCCCAAGCAGGGATTACACGAACTGAGAAAGTACATCTCAGTTTTACATGAGACATGTGGAGGACTTAGAAGAGATATATATGATGGAGGACATTTGCTGCCATGAAAATTCCCACGACACCAGACTGTTGTGCCGGTAGACAATCCCCTACTCTTTGCGAACAACACAACAAGATCTTTACGTCCACCTTATATAGGATTAGAGTGAAAGCAGACGGGTAAAGTGTTTTGCCTAAGGACATTAGTCCCGGGATCCGTATTAATTCAATTTTTATTGGATCAAGTTTTATTCGTATTTTGAACGCACCAGGAAGTTCTGATAGCTTAGTATTAGAGGAACTAATCAGAGCGTGTGATTGCTCATATCTAGCCGATGATTTCGCGCGCGCACTTCCGGTTAGTATAAGCCAATCAGAAGCATTTCTGTCGCATCCCCAACAGTTCCAAGATGGCGTGCTAACCCTTGATAAACACATCCTTAAAATAGCTTTACATTTAAAAGTTGTATGTTACTTGGACAATAAAAGTTCACTCCTGCTCTATCAGGGATAAAAAAGGCCTAAAAGTAACCGAAATTGTTTTTGTCTCAAGCCGCCATTTTGGAACTATTTATTTGGACCAACAATCCTTTGCGCGCTTCGACGCAAGATCTCCTGGAGTGGATGTGGACATAATAAATTAATATATATTTTCAGTTTTCTGTGAAACACCAAACTTCGTAGCATTGGAAACAGCCAAGAAACCAACACAGCTTACAATTTCATACCAACCAAACTTCACAGATATATTGAACAACAATAACTTTAATGTGTATTACATCGTCTACAATAAAAGCGTTAAAAGTGTTAAGAGGTCCACTAAACTTGACAATGCTTATCCATTGGTATTGAGTAAAACACTAGTGGGTCTGGAACCGTATACGTACTACTGTTTCCGAATGGGTTTCTCAAGTTTTCAATCTTCAGGGTTTTATACAAAACCCAAGTGTGCGTGGACGCCTGAGTCAGGTAAGGGGTTTTATTTTATTCCTATATTGTACGTCGCATCTCACATGTGCTGAATCTATAGCGGGATTTCATTGCAGACATGTTTGTTTGTCAAAACAATGTAGCTTTTCTCTCAAGGGAATTGAAATCATTTGCCAATAGCTGTTATTACAGTTATATGCAAATGATTTTGAACAATGGGTTGAAGTCGAGGCTTTCGGGCGAAAACAATAGGTTTGCCCGAAAGCCTCGATTTGAATCCATTGTTTGAAATCATTTGCATGTTACTGTAATAACAGCTATTCAAAAACTTTCTTTTGTACTTCATAAACATGGCTACCATGAAATCCCTCTATTGCTAATGAGCAATACTCATTGTTTGAATTCGTTTGCATTAGATTCGGTACATGTGAAATGCGACGTTTGAACCAGGCATTTGAACCAATGTTTTGAATGCGTATCTAAGGCTACGTTTACACGGTACCGGACGAATTTTTGACCGGTCAAAAAAACATCCGCTTAGGGGTTCCGTTCACACGGGACCACGCTAAACGAGCAATAATTTGGACGCCTAACCAATCAAATATTCGTCTGAACAGAGCGAAAATATTGATCGGTTTCGTGTGTACAGCATGTCCAGGACAATCTTTTGACCGTTCAAAAATGCATCCGGTACCGTGTAAACCTAGCCTAACATATGTAAAAATATCGATATTTTTGTATTTTATGACTGTATAGCTACGACTAGGAATATGACTAGATCTAGGATCAGGACGTGATGGTGATTTCAACTGTGATAATTTTCTCTCGTATTGTTCTACCTATTTCAAAACGGTTGACTTGTGAATACTGAATAGTGCATTCCAAGACCAAAATGTATTGTTAGTCATTATGTGGAACTACGAAATAGGCATTTGCTTTGATGTGAAGCCTGGTAATTATACTGTCATTCAAAAATTGTGCTTTCAACAATAGTCCCCTTCATAGCTTTCTGCGCCATCTTTAAAGGTAGCCGGGCCTTTGCATTGAAGTTAGACGAGCTTGCAATGATAGAGACCTTTTCGAGGGACCCTCAGATACTTTTAGACTTGAATTTATTTTATGTAAAACATAATGCTGATTTCAAAAACATTATCAAAATTTCCACAAAATATTTTTTCCCACCGAAAAAGCGATTTTTATTTCGATGGAAACATGTTTTGGGCTTCCTGTGATTTTGTCACGTGGTCTGATGACGTTAGGTCGTGGTCGAGTTCTGTTTATTGCAGGCTCAAGACTATATATAAAGACTGCATAGTATAACGAAAACAAATTATAAATCTCGCTATTTTTTGAAAATGCCACATTGTGTGGCATATCAAAGTTCAAAAGATGCTAAGATAAAGGACCCAGATAATTCTTTTAATTTTTTACCTCGTCTGAATCGCATAAACTGGAGAACAAAACCATAATATAGGGTCCCATTAATAGTCTCAGGGAACAATTATCGTCACGTGTCTCTATCATTGCAAGTTCGTCTCGCTTTGATGCAAAGGTCCGGTTACCTTTCAAGACGGCGCAGGGAGTTCCCTAGCCTGCGTAGCGGCTGAAGGAGACTATTCCATAAGATGTACAATGCAGTTCGGGCTTGATTTGCAGGTTTCACAATAGTCCTTTTCACAGTATCGCTCAGTGACCACGAATGATAGTTCCAAGTCGAGGTTCGCGTTGTTGCGCATAACTAAAAAACTATAGTTTATCATGCGCAACAACGCGAACCTCGATATCGAACTATCATTCGTGGTCACTGAGCGAAACTGTGAATAAAACTATTCAACTTTTTTTCGAATCGAAATAGCTATATATTCTAATGTAGTTATTTTTATTAGTGCCTAGTGTTGCTCCAGACATTACCGAAGCCTATCACATCAACCATTCTTCAATATACTTAAGATGGAATCTAACCTATGGTTGGAATGGGAAGCCTGTGTCTTTCAATATCAGTTGGGGCAATAATAACGGGGCGGAAGTCGGAGCCATTCAGAGCTCGTACGTGATTACTGGTGTCCAGCCCACAACCGTGTACAATGTTACTATTCGAGGGACGACAAGCGTTGGATCGGGCGTACCTGCCTTTGTCCAAGTCAACACAGGACCAAAACGTAAGTTAGACTACTTTTTCAGTACCAACATAACGACTAATATAGTACTCAAGTGTGACGTCACGAAAAAAATTTAGCTCTTACAATTTTGGTTACTATTTGCAATGGAAAATCACAAAAGACGTTTACACTTCAAATTTGACGAGAATCGGTCAAATAGCAGGTGAGATATGGCCACTTGAATATGAAATTTCCCCATGCAAATCACTGTAATTTAAAATACAGTATTTTATTATACGACTATTACGTAATTTTACCTTATAAGGAGAAGAGAACTCGAAAAATATGAAGCCGTATTTATCGAGTTCTGTCCCAGTTAAACCGGTTTTGAACTCGACAAAATACGGGCTGCAGGCAAGTTCTCACACAAAATGTTTCCAAACAATTGCTTACCAAAAAAAAAAAAATTTTATCATAGAGTCATATAATAAATAACTTATTTGTGATTTTCCCCGTAATACGGGCGGACATTTTACTCGTTATTCGCATTTTTCCTCGTCCCGGAGGGACTCGGAAAAATACATTCACAACTCGTAAAATATCCGCCCGTATTACGGGAAAAATCACAAATAAGATATAAGTATTCAAGTGGCTATATCTCAGCTGCTGTTTAACGAAATACTGGTCAAATTTGCTGTGTGAACGTCTTTTTAATTGCCTATTATATTAAAAAAGTGAACCAAAAATGTGATATAGTGAAAATATTTTGTATGATGTCATCACTTGAGTACTCTATTCCGATAATTATTGTACCTGTAAATTTAATAAGGTCATGCAAATAAAGTTTATCTATTTGTCTTGTCCTACTATGACGCACAATAAGGTAGTTTGTTATGGTTTTACCAACCAACCATTGTTATCAGAACAAAGAAAATTAAGAAATCTATTATGAAAATGGTTGGTAAATTAGCATATAACAATACCACCACTTATAAGCACCACACTCACCTATAATCTCCCATACATGAACACCTTATCGAAATGTGACTAGTCTATTAGAATAACAAATTTATTGTTGACATTATTTCGTTTATAGTAAAATATATTAAATACAAGGATAAAGTTATAATAAATATAATATATAACGTTTTCGACTAAGAAGTCATCTTCAATATATACTGAAGATGACTTCTTAGTCGAAAACGTTATATATTATATTTATATTATAACTTTATCCTTGTATTTAATATAATAAATTTATTATTTTACACTAGTAATCCCCAGGGCAGAAGCAATTATTTCAATTGGTCACACAATATTTAGTTTAGAGACCCATGATCACTTACCAGCATGCATTGCGTTGTTTAATTTGATTCGAATATTATAATCCATTTGCAGTCAGTCGAATTACAAAAAAATAATCAAATAAAACAAAACGCTAAACGATTTATTTAAACGATTTAGAGTATACACCTACTTGCGGTAAGGTTGTCATACAAAATAGAACATTTGTCACAAAGAAAATAGAACATTTGTGATTTTGTGCGAAAGGAATTAATTAAAAGACAAAAGAGAGAGTTCAGCTTCAGTGATCTTCTTTTGTCTTTTAATCAATTCCTATCGTACTAAATCCTAATGTTCTAATTTCTTTATAACAAATGTATATTTTTGTATGACAACCTTATTGCAAGTAGGTGTAAATGCCCACTCACATCGTAAAAATATCAAAATGCATATGTCTGAATGTGCAATGTCATGGTCCACGAAATTCAGTCTTTCGCGCAGTGCATGCTGGTAAGTGACCATAGGCCTTAAATGATCACAAGTCATTTTTCACTGGCTGACTGGTTGGCTTGCTCATGCTGGCTGGCTGATTTGTTTCTTGGTCAAATTGATGAGTAAATAACATCATAAGTGAAAGCATTCAAACTCTTCAAAAAAAAACATATAGACCGATTGCCAATATATAATAATAAATAATTTATTACTTATATTGCGCAGGTTTCATGGGGAGATGCCCACCTGCGCATTACAATATTATGTAATGAAAATTATACATGATATTATTAAAATTGTTAAATACAAATAGTAAATTAATTGTTAAATACAAATAGTAAGATAGAATAGAATATATAATGTAAACAAATTAAATATAATAATATGTTCGCCACTTCATTACCTTATTTCTTAAATTCATATTTTAATTGACCACTACATCCAAATTATAGATTAGAATGACATCAACAAAGGTAAAAAATTTGACACAAAAATATTAAAGTGCACCTGGCGCCTTTCATGATATTTTGCGAATCTGTTGTACATGCGGTGTACAATAAATGTACTTAATTTTTCTTGATGTCGACCTCTCCTTTCTGAGATATAAACATTTGAAATCTGAAAATGCTTATTTAACGCTTATTCGAGTTACTACGGTGTACACAAAAAAACTAATTACAATATATAATTACAAGATTTAAGAAGGATGGAAGATAAAGTAACAACACCTTTATCTCAATCCCACAGCGCTATCAGAGTACCCAGCCAACATAGCGCTATTCCAAACCGGTATTTCCAGTTTAAACGTCACGTGGTCTGGTATCACCAGTTCACAGTACAGTGGTGTCATACGGGGTTATGGCGTTTTCTTGTATGACAACGCTGACAAGTTGGTTAGAACGTTTATTGCATGCCCTTCCATGAGAGAAATGCAGATTACTGATCTTAGCTTCTACCACAAGTACGGGGTGAAAGTAAGGGGGTTTGCCGATACATTCGGTCCTTACACTCCTTTAGTAACTGCAATGACCGGCGAATCTGGTAAGTATGACTTTGTGTTTTTTTTTTTTTTTTCTCAATTATATATTTACACCTAGCTAATTGCAAGAATGTTGTCACATGAGAATAGAGGATTAGTAATTTAGTAACAAAGGAATTAAAAAAGGAAGAGTTCATTGAGTGATATGAACAATAAATTACCCGCGACTTTTACCCACGACTTTTACCAGGGTTCGTACAGAATGCTCAGAGAAAATTTCCAAAACTTTTCCAAAACTTTTTCAAAGCCTTTACTCAACATTCCAAAACCACACAAGCGGGGAAAAAACGGGCATTGATTGCGGCAGGCAAAAAATTATCAGCCGTTTTTTAGTTACAACGGAAACAGTTCTTTGCAAGGTAGGAGCTGGGCAACCGACAAAAAATTCATAACTTTTCCATAGCAGGTGAAAAAGGAATCTTCCAAAACTTCCCAGGTCCTGGAAAAATGCATTACCAATTTCCAAAACTTTCCAAGACTTTCCAAAACCCGTACGAACCCTGTTTTACCCGCGACCCTTGACATTTACTGGCTACCCGCGACCCGCGAAGATTAGACACTCTCGTTCCCTATTTGTTACGTTGCTCCTAATGTTTAATTATACAACATCATATCAAGCTACGAATAACGATTTTATGTTTAGTTCCCAGTGTTGCTCCTAATGTCATCGAGGCACATAACACAAGCCACCATACCATATACTTAAGATGGAATCTTACGCATGGATGGAATGGGAAACCTGTGTCTTTCGAAATCGCTTGGGGGACTGGGCCTTTGACTGGGCAAAAGGCCTCTGTAAGCGCTTCTAACACGTCATATTATATCACCGGTCTCCAGTCTTTCACGGTGTATAATATTAGCATCGGAGGGGCAACAGGAAAGGGAATGGGCAAGGTGGCCTTTGTTCTTGTCAAAACAGATGACGGACGTAAGTATGTAGACATTATCACCACGTATTTGCTATTTTGTTTGAGATGGCATTATTAATGTCGAAAACACAAAACCGACAAATTAAATGAAAATGTAAACATATTTAGTATATATCGGAGGTGATTATAAAAATTCGCGCACGCTGATTGACAAATTAAATGAAAATGTGAACACATTTGATTTTTTAGCTTTATACGGCCACCCCGTTATTGCGGCCAATTTTTTAGATCCCGACAAAATTCATGCCCATACATTTTCTATAAAATTTACCCGCTTAATACGGACACCCCGTTAATACGGCCACTTTTGGCTGTCCCTTCGGTGGCCGGATTAATGGGGTTCCACTGTACGGTATACATATCGCGCGCGCTGATTGGTTCGTGATTCGCGCGCCTTTAGAAATAAGTAATAAATAGCTCTTCTTCTAAAGTGGCCGTTTTTTTATTTCCTATTTTCTAAAATAATCATCTGGGTATCTATACTAAAACACTGAATTACAGTGGAACCCCATTTAATCCGGGTACCGAAGGGACAGCCCAAAGAGGCCGTATTAACGTGGTGGCCGTATAAAGCGGGTACATTTTATAAAAAATGTATGGGCATGCATTTCATCGGGATCTAAAAAAACTGGCCGCAATAACGGGGTGGCCGTATTAAGCGTTTGGCCGTAAGGCGGGGTTCCACTGTATTCTCCTCAGGCTCGATGAATGTCGGTGAATAATGACTTCGACTTTGTCTCCATTCGGAGAACAATTGTTAGATAATTAAATTTAGTGAACAACAACGAATTAAGTTCAAATTACCCTAATGGAACTAAAAATTAAAGGAAACTATAGCGAGTAAACCAGTATAGGCTGCGTCGGTGTTTGATATAAATGATAGGTAATATTATGAAATTTGTAACACCGTAAAAAATGTTGACTTAACTTTACTGACGTTTCGATCTTTAGCCCTTCGTCAGAGTCAAAGAGGAACTATGGAATTCACTGCTCTATCACATAAGAAGTGCAGATAACATTACATTATTTAAATCCAAACTCAAAACCTTTCTCTTCCAATAATTTTATTGATTGATTTATGTAAGAGCATCAGTTGAGCTTTAGATCATGAAAACATTGCATTGTTATTATTAATGTCGCAGCACCGGTTGGTTTTCCCGCTCAAATCAAGATGTTCAACACAGGCCGAAACAGTTTAAATGTCACATGGTCTGAAATTCCCGAAGCTAAGCGCAACGGTATCATCCGGGGATATAGGTTATCCCTATATGACATTGCTGAAAACAAATCAGTTGCAACCTATACTGTGTGTGCCTCCGAAAAAGCAACGACGTTCGAAAGTCTGAAACCTTATCACCTCTATGGGGTGGTAGTTTCTGGAATAACTACAATGATTGGAGTGCATAGTCCTGTAGTACTTGCAAGAACAGACGAATCTGGTATGTATTTCTGAGTATTATCATTATCATTATTACTAATTAAGAAAGTGATGACGAGAAGCCATTTTTTTAAACATTTTTACTAGTAGATATTTCGGTCATCCTCCGATGACCATCATAAGAAATACATTGATTATGCGTTCACATGCAAACTGCTCAACTAATATATTTGCATGTGAACGCATAATCAATGTATTTCTAATGATGGTCATCGGATGATGACCGAAATATCTACTAGTAAAAATGTTTAAAAAATGGCTTCTCGTCATCACTTTCTTAATTCGAATATATGCCCGAACAAATATTTTCAATCATTATTACTATACTGCAACAACGTAGAAAGATACAACTTAAAACATTGAATAAACCATTGCATTGAGGATGGCACTTATAGTTTATAGCGAGTAATTAAACCAAACTCATCAAAGAGTACTAAACGTAAATGTAGATGTACCATTGTGTAAAGTATACTCAATATATATTGAAAACGTGATGAATTTTACTCAAAAAAGCGTTGAATCAACGCATTTTGCAAAATGCCGTTTTTGTAGTGTAGAGTTCTATTCCCAGGGTCCCCACAATCGTCTGGACTTATTTTCAATCTAACTATCATTGAGTGGCTTTAAATACCGTTAAAGCGGAGCAAAGATGGAGAGAGAGAAAGGGAAAGAGCGCACTGTCGGCTTCCTGATCGTAAATACAGCTATTTTTAAAAAACGTAGAATACTGAATACTGATGAAGAAATAAAAAAAGAGGCAGCGTGCTCTGTTGAGTTATAGAGCACGCGGGAATTTTAAGAAGACGAGAGAAGTGTAGCGGAGTGCTTCTCAGCGCTTCTCGAGTCTTCTTAAAATTCCCAAGTGCTCTATAACTCGAAAGAGCACTGCTGCCGAGTTTTCTATTTCTTTTATAAAATATTCAGTAGTTAAAATCAAACAAATCGACGCTCCGAGCACTGTTGAGTTATAGAGAACGCTTCTAAGCCAACAGAGCGTGCGATTTAAATCAAATATTTTATAAATACTGAATAGTGCATTGCAAGACCGAAATGCATTTTGGGTCATGTTATGTTTAAAATAAAATAAATAATCATTAGGTATTGTATTCTTGGTGCATTCCATTGATAATCCACAACATACTAGTTATGGGGAGTGAATATCGCTGTATATATTATTTATTACGAATTAATGAGACCCACAATGCCCTTTGGTCTTGGAATGCACTATTTAGTATTCAAAAAAATTTTTGAAATGTAAACAGGGCCCAAACTTAACAGTACTGTTGTCTTTCAGTTCCACTGATCGCACCCTCAAACTTGATTGGAATGAATTTAACACATGACGTTCTCTACGTCTCATGGGACCTACTAAACCCTCAAGACCCTAAGATACAGGGCAGGATACTTGGATATGCTCTCTATATTAGATCCATAGACAATGTTCCTACTTTATCTAACGGGAAATTCTACAGCTCCTGTAATACAAGTTCGAAGACGATCACTAATCTATGGCCCAATGTTCTGTATAATATCTCTGTTTCTGGTTTTACGAAAAATGGTGAAGGCCCTAGAAACAGTCTGCTGTTGAGAACCGATGGAAGAGGTTAGTGTTGTTTATTTTACTCGATTTATAGACCAAATGCCAATAGTCTCCTTCACAGTTCCATGCGCCATCTTGAAAGGTAGCCAGGCCTTTACATTAAAGCGAGACAAACGTTAAGCTTACAATAATAGAGAAACGTGAATAATTGTCCGGCAAGGTTTTAAAATATCTCTATCATTGCAAGTTCAACGTTCGTCTCGCTTCGATGCAAAGGCCCAGCTACCTTTTAAGATGGCGCAGGGGACTGTGAAGGGGAATATTCACTTTCAAAAATAAAAAACTAAACTTAAAAAATAAGAACCACCATCAAAAAGGGCAAGCAGAAATATGTATCTTTGGAATTTATCGCTATAAATACAGTGGAACCCCGTTAATTCGGCCACCGAAGGAACAGCCAAAAGTGGCCGTATTAACGGGGTGGCCGTATTAAGCGGGTAAATTTTATAGAAAATGTATGGGCATTTCGTCGGGATCTAAAAAACTGGCCGCAATAACGGGGTGGCCGTATTAAGCGGGTGGCCGTAAGGCGGGGTTCCAATAAAGTTTTATCTTAATTTCGTAGCTCCTGAAAAACCACCATCAAATACGATAGTGTACAACCTCAGCTCTGAGTCTCTTCGAGTAGACTGGGGAGAAGTAAACAAGACTTATCAACATGACATAGTTCTTGGTTATAAGATATCGTTATACGAGCTGGATCATCCTTTAAACATCACAAAGCGTACTGTGGATAGCAATGTATTCTCAACGTTGTTCAATGGATTAAAGGTGTTAACTCTATATGTTATTGAATTATTGGCTTTTAACAAATATGGTGATGGTCCTTCTCAGATGTTGGCCGGTCGAACAACAAAATCACGTTAGTATTAATACTTTTATTCATTACAGTGATGATGAGTCCCTCCCAAGGGGGGGGGGGGGGGGGGGTTCATGCTCCCATGCTCCTTTGATCTTTTTGCATTTTTTCACTTGTTCCCCATAATTAAAATAACTGTCTCCCTAAAATGTTTTACCTTATGCTCTCATGATCCCAAAAAAACTATTGTTTTATCATATTTTGCTCCCTTGTTCCCTAAAAATAAATGCCCGTGCTCCCTTGATCCCTAAAAATAAATGCCCGTGCTCCCTTGATCTCTAAATCCCTTATTAGTCGGGCTAGAGGGCCCGACTCTAGATTTACCTTTTAGTCAACCTATGTATGTATGTATGTATGTATGTATGTATGTATGTATGTATCTATCTATCATGTCGCGTATAGTCCCCCATGATGCTTTGGTAACGAACACAGGAAGCCTATCGTAGAATTGTTTAGCCTCCTGTGTTGATTTTATAACTAGCCCGACTTCACGCTCATAGAGCGTCTAGTTTTCTTAAAATGAAGCCGGGAGTTCAAATACACTGAGTGTTAGTAATAAATCTTATTTCTAATCTATTCGCTCGTGGGATGTGGATTAAGAAAAGTAACAAAAACTAAAACTTAAAGTGTTCACGGTTCGAGTGTTATCACTGTATAATTATGTAATGTAAGCGCTATACTTGTTTTATTTATTAGGCCCTGTTAGGGTTTTAGGATTATGGATTATTAGGGGTTTTTAGAGCAGGGATATGGATTATTGACCCAAACGTTTGAGGACTATGGATTATTTTTGCAGCATTTAGGACCAATTGAGGATTTAGGATTACTCGTTTGTAAATTATTTTTGGTAAATCATTATTTACAATTTAGGATTCTGAATGGATTACCGATTATTTATGAACTTCAATCAGGATTATGGATTATTATAGCGATCAATTAGAATAACTACCGTTCTTTACTGGCTTGCATCTCATACATGTGATAAATCTATTAAGAGATGTATTTTTGAAAGAATTTGTCTCAGACAGGGAGCACATCTTATTTTTTCTCGCTTTTAAAATAATCCAATTTTGGCTACGCCCATTGAGTAAAAATAAAGCGTGTGAAGTCGAAATCCTGTGACTTTTGTACCAAACAAGAAAGTAAAGAAACAAAACATCAAAATATTGCCCTGACACTGAGAAGGCTGCAGAATAAATAATAAGTTCGTTATATATTTTTTCAAGTCAATATATATTTTTTCGATATGTAATATAATGAAATTTGCAACATCGTAAAAAGTTACGCCTACTAATACTAGTTTACTCACAAGTTTACATTTATTTTTTCTGTATTTGTTATTCTCTTTAGGTCCCAAACAGGCTCCGACACTTTTGAAGGCGTGGAACACAAGCTCGACAAGTTTAGCCGTTAGTTGGCAAGCAGTGACCGAAGGAGTAGTCACGGGATACAAATTAACCTATACAAGAGTTGATAACACGACAATAACAGGAGAAGAGCTTACTTGTAACCTGACTGCTGAGCTGCGAAACCTAGACAAATACACCTTGTACAATATCAGTGTCCAGGCCTACAATAAAATAGGTCTTGGCCCGGTCAGCGAACCAGTGCTCGGTCAAACAGATGAGGATGGTAACTACAATTTGATTACAAGAGTATTTTTGTAACACTTCTCCTTCAAGCTAATGTCTTAATGCTTACGTCAAATTTTGATTTCTAGTTCCATCTTTGTCCCCCGTCGCCCTTCAAGGATTCAACACAAGTGATAATGTCATCACTATTTCATGGAATCCAGTGCCACGAAACAGTGCAAATGGTCTAATATTGGGGTATTACATAAGCTATAACAAGACCAATAACACCGCACATCATGCAAGACGCAAACGGCGCTCAATTGATATGGTGACGGTCAAAGTACCAGTGGAAAAAGGAAACTATACATTGCAAGGCCTGGATCCCTATACGTGGTATAGTTTTAGTATCGCTGCTTATACCGCCAAAGGCACTGGGAATTGGAGTCCAATAGTTTTGATCAGAACAGATCAAGAGGGTATGTAACATCATGTGAAATAGAAATCAATGAAGTCACTTTATATTTTTAAAGGTATGGGTAATTTGAATGATCATACAATTCGTGAGGATTTGTGCATGTAGGCGAACCTTTATTAAGAACCAGCAAAAAAGATATTTACGTACCATTTGTTTTCCAGCAGGAATTTTCGGTTTTTCAATGTAAAAATGTGTTTCGTCACACCCCAGACCCCAGTTATCGTGAGGTGCATGCTAATCGTTGGGTACGACGTCATAAATTAAAGGATCGGTTGCAAATAAGGCTAAGCATTATTTCTATAGGTTTAAGATAAATCAGGAGGTCAATTAATTGTTAGTCTAAGATAGTTTGTATTATCTAAAGATAGTATTGAACAAATTGGAAGGTGTTTAGAGGAGTTTTAGATGTGAGGTTGATCGGCATTTTAATCATGAAGAACGGAAGCAAGATTCAGCGAAAACCAGCTGGCTATTTGAGTGCCTGATTACTATGAAAATCACTAGAGTGGTTAAATGTACGTTGAAAATTTGGCCTTGGGGGTGTGTCTTTTTGTACCACATGACCAATTTTGAGCAAAATGATTGGCCAGAAGCGATCACATGGTACAGAAAAATTGGTCACGTGGACGGAATTTTTGGGGCATGATTACCAGTCTACTGATTTCCATGGTATTTTATGACTCAATGACTAACACTGATACACTTTTTTGCTTTTCCAGTGCCACAAATCCCACCAACTCAAGTTTCTGGGTTCAACACAAGTTCCACTTCAATTAATGTCACGTGGGTAGCCATACCTAGTGCGCAAGTCAAAGGGGTGCTGACGTCATATACTGTGCAATACCTTCCATTAGACAAATATGGTAACAATGTGACAGACAGACAACAGTTTACCGTGCCTTCAACGCAGATGAGTGCTGAACTAAAGGGGTTGAAGAAATACACCAACTACAGTATATCGGTCAGCGGTGTTACCAGAGACATTGGAGTCGAGAGTCAATCGATATTCGTCAGGACAAGCGAAGATGGTAGGTCAAATAACAACTATTTTACTAACAAATCATCATCCTTCGCCTTGGCCGAGATTCCCCTCACAACAGCCCTCCTCGCCGTCCTGTCAGCCATCACCGCTTCCAGGTCCTGACACTAATTCCAGTGCCCCTTGAAATAACATAGGAAGATTATCAGTCTATCTTATAACTAAAAAGTCTAAAAGGCTTTCACTGGGAAAAACACACAACTTCCATAGTATGTAAATAGTTTGTAAATAGACTGTAAATACGAATTTACAAGATCAAGGTACATTAACATAGTATGTAAAGTGTTCAATAATACGTAAATAGTTTGTAAATAGACTGTAATTATGAAATATAAATGTAACTAGCGAGTAAACTAGTATAGGCTACGTCGGTGTTTGATATAAATGATAGGTAATATAATGAAATTTGTAACACCGTAAAAAATGTTACTGACGTTTCGAGCTTTAGCCCTTCGTCGGAGTAAAAAAGGTTTTTTTACTCCGACGAAGGGCTAAAGCTCAAAACGTCAGTAAAGTTAAGTCAACATTTTTTACGGTGTTACAAATTTCATTATATTACCTGTAATTATGAAAGATTAAGTGATTAAGTAAAATATTTTCTCTCAAACAGCGCCAGACCTACCACCTCAAAATATCATTCTCTATCGAACAAGTCATTCAATGATTACTGTCACATGGTCACCTATACCAGAGCTCGGCATCAATGGAATCCTTCAAGGATATTTCCTGTCTTATAAAAAGACCAACGACATTGCAGCCCTGCCAAAGATCGTGACTGTGCCTGCCGAGAATGCTTCCCACATTGTCATGAACTTAAAGGCCGCTACCAGCTACTCGTTCTGGATGCGTGGCTTCACGGTTCCGGGACAAGGTGTACTTAGTGTTCGCTATTTAGGAAGCACCCAAGAAAGTGGTAAGTACTTATAAACTATCCCAAAGTATACTTTACTATATTATATTACAAGCATAAGGTATACTCGCATACGATTAGAACTTTAAAAGGAGTTTTCAAAAGCGCCCACCAATTGCGTAAAATGGTGACCTTTTACCATGAACCCACAACTAAAGGAAAAAATACCCAAGGAACAATCGTGGATCATTTTAGTCTCCTTAACGGTTCCCTGCGCCATCTTGAAAGGTAGCCAGGCCTTTGCATCGAAGTGATACGAACGTTGAGCTTGCAATGATAGAGACATTTTAACACCTTGCCGAATTATCACGTGTCTATATCAGTGCAAGTCGTTGGTCTCGCTTCAATGGAGGTGGCATGGGTGTGGTCAGCGGTGTGGTCCAGGTTCGAGTCCCGGCTCGGGCATGCATGGATTATATGCGAGTTGAGTTTGTTTGATGTGTTCTTCTCTCCTATATATACCAGGAGGGTTTCTCCTGGTTATCCGGTTTTCACTTGTATTTTGTTTGATTCGAAAATAGTAGAATGGCCTTTCTCTAACAGACAATTGTCTTTATTTATTATTTTGCTTGTATTATTTTAGTTCCAGACAGACCACCAGGGAACTTTTTAGCCAAGAATTTCTCAAGTGATTCCACAATTCACATATCATGGTCACCAATCCACCACGACCACATTCGAGGAATTCTGCTAGGTTACAAAGTCTTCTATAAGAAGGTCAGATTGGCGGGGGATGATGTACATCACGACCGAGTAATTTCAATACCGGTGCCACCATCTAAACTATCAGTAGTGATAGGAAACCTGGATAATTTTGCAGTTTATGAATTCCAGATTCTTGGGTATACCAAGAAAGGAGATGGGGTGATCAGCGCACCTATGTATGGAGGTAGGACCTTAATCTGGCATATCTTTTTCAAATATGTTACTCCTTCATTTAGACTGCAAAACAGTCCTTACGTTTTCGCGAAAGCTCCGAGGAAACGAGTTGAAGTTCAATCGAGTGAAGTTTTGGCCGAGAGAGAATGAGGAGAGACGTGACGTATGAGAATCGCCTCACTCCCTGCTCGTCCGTCGCTCGATCGATTTTGAACTTGTTTCCTCGGAGTTTTCCTGTATAGTTTTGCAGTCTTGCAGGTCTAAATATATATAGAATCAATTGACCAAATATGGCCATGACAAATTATAAATTCTTATGACTTAATATGGAATCTCTAAATGTAACTAAGTATTCTCCATGTCCGACGTAAAAAAAAAAAAACCTTTATTTTCATTAATTATATATATTGTTCAAAAGCGTTGTACGCAGCCCAAAACTATTATAAGAGCAAATATTAGTTCCCATTTATCCTTAGAAAAGTAGAGCAAGTATAGCCATACGTATCAAAGATATGCCTATTGTTCTGTTAAATCTCAACCTGTTAATAAAAAATCTCGCGCGCTGATCAAAGTCTTTTGTTACTTCTCACTTACAATATCATATATGGTAATGGCATTGTTTTCAAGATTGCATACGGTATTTCTGATACGAAAAGTAGTTGTAATTCATATCATCACTTCATTTCTCTTCAGAAACCTGCGCATGCACCAAATCTCTCAGTACATCTTTCTACGTGAGCAGCCCTTACGTCACATTCAACCAATCAACATCAGCGGTGTCAGGATTGATACCAATAATTCTTGAGCTCATGGTTGATATGTGCTGCAGTAATTGTATTAACGGACACGGTCGTACCCGCATTGATTATCTTCACGACGCCAATACGAACAAAGCACTGAAGACCAATTTGACGGAATTTACCAGTTATGATGGGGCAGACACGGATTTGGTATTTCCTATCAATGGCTTTGAAGGTAATTATTTTGCGTAAATTAGAGGTATTTCATGGCAGCCATGTTTGTGGTCAAAACAATGGAGCTTTTCTCTGAAGGGAACTGAAATCCTTTGTCATTCAAAGATTGTCTTTCGTACTATAATATGGCTGCCATGAAACATTATACTTATACTTTATCCTAGTATAATTTTCAAGTGTCATCATTAGAAATCCATCTTCAACACCACCGTACCATCATCATCATCACCATCGCTACCACCACCACCACCATCTAGCATCACTATCATCATCACCACCACCATATTCATCATTATCACCACCATTGTCATCATCATCACCACAACCACCACCGCCACCATCATCACCACCACTAGTGCCATCACAATGTATTTATATTGATTTTATTACAAGGCAAGGTAATGCCCACCACCACTATTACCATCACAATATATTTATATTGATTTTATTACAAGGCAAGGTAATGCCCGCCACCACTATTACCATCACAATATATTTATATTGATTCTATTATAATGCAAGGTAATGCCCGCCACCACTATTACCATCACAATATATTTATATTGATTCTATTATAAGGCAAGGTAATGCCCACAACCACTATTACCATCACATTATATTTATATTGATTCTATTACAAGGCAAGGTAATGCCCACCACCACTATTACCATCACAATATATTTATATTGATTCTATTATAAGGCAAGGTAATGCCCACCACCACTATTACCATCACAATATATTTATATTGATTCTATTATAAGGCAAGGTAATGCCCACCACCACTATTACCATCACATTATATTTATATTGATTCTATTACAAGGCAAGGTAATGCCCACCACCACTATTACCATCACAATATATTTATATTGATTCTATTACAAGGCAAGGTAATGCCCACCACCACTATTACCATCACAATATATTTATATTGATTCTATTATAAGGCAAGGTAATGCCCACCACCACTATTACCATCACAATGTATTTATATTGATTCTATTACAAGGCAAGGTAATGCCCACCACCACTATTACCATCACAATATATTTATATTGATTCTATTATAAGGCAAGGTAATACCCACCACCACTATTACCATCACAATATATTTATATTGATTCTATTACAAGGCAAGGTAATGCCCACCACCACTATTACCATCACATTATATTTATATTGATTCTATTACAAGGCAAGGTAATGCATGGGGAAAACACCTATGTCAAGTTCGTGACATCGCCCGGAGTGGCACTCATCGCAGTAAGTGCTGTTACAAAGTCTTTGATGGTCATGGTAATGTTTCAAGCCGTTCTCAACAGCTGGACTTTAATAGCCTTTATGTTATCCATGGTGTGGTTAGTTGGTATTTTAACATGGTTACTGGTGAGTAGTTTAACAATAAAAGAAATCCTTATTTATAAAAACAGTGTACTTTAATTTACAGCAGTTTAATTTGCATAACTATATACGCATCGCGCCACACTAAGTTAGGTATAAGGTATAACTTTATTTAAGGATACGGTCCACGTTCGCGGGGTGCTCTCAGTTAATTTAAAAATTGCTTAGCGCGTCATTTTACAATAACGAAAGACAAAGTATATTTCACTTTAAAGCTTATATAACAGAGAGTAAGACTGTGTATGTTTTTTTACAAAAAAGAATATACGTAACCAGTGCCTCAATATATTAAAACTTCAAAATCGAGCGCTTTCATTAAAAAAAGTATAAGTCCAAACGTTCATACTACTTCGCAATCACACGTTAACTTATATTCATGATCATGAGTGGTAACTCGTTACAAAAATATACGTTTAATTTATGTACGGATAAGTTAACGAATAGGAATTGCTTATCAGCCTACTGAAAACTCCGTACACTTGTGCGACTGTCTGAACTGTCATTGTGTTGGCCCATACCTAACCATCGTATCGAGTCCATTTATAGGTGGCGTAATGGTTTACCGCGCGCCTCTCACCACTGTGATCCAGGTTCGAGTCCCAGCTCGGGCATGAATTGATATGTGAGTTGAGTTGGTTTGATGTGTTCTACTCTCCTATGCTACGAGGGTTTTTTTCGGGTTATCGGGTTCAGTTCCTCCCTCCGCAAAAATGAACAAGTGAGCCGAGTTATTTAACGTAGAGGTAATGAGTCTGAGTCTCCCCAATTAGTAGGGCACTTGTGTCTGGCTAGAAGATCTGTGACGTTACGTTAAAAAATGATTTATTTCTTGATATTTTGTTGATTATGTGGTGTTATTGTCAATTGACAGGATAGGAGGCACAACCCGGAGAACTTTTCACCGTCATTTATCAAGGGAACATACAATGGAATTTGGATGGCATTTATAACTATCACTACTTTAGGGTAAGGCCAAATCGCAAAATTCAAAGCCGTCCACCCTGAATCTAGTCTCCCCCGCAGCCGTGTTTAGCCTCGTCACGCAATGTTCCCTGGGGAGGGACACAGGAAGCCCGACACTTATGAAGGCTGCGAGGGAAAAATGGGATAAGAGAGAGAGAGAGAGAAAAAAAGATTAACAGTGGATAACACTAACACGTGCATGCCGAAAACAGGTTAGAGCGGCGACACAAGGGAAGATTATACGCCAAGTGCGAATGTTATGCACATCAAAAACATTGTTGTATAATATACTGATCATGATGAAATGACAATTGATATAATATCAAAATTGTCGGCCATATTAGCATTCGGTCTGTAGTTAGTTTGCATACAATCATTGACCAATCATTTAAAGTCCACGGAAGAAAATAGCAATCTCATTAATTCATTTCATTTCATTTCTCATTAATTCTTAGATAACAGGTTAAATTTATTGCTCGCGCACAAGTATCACATGTACAAATAGTTAGCGCGCTAGTAACGTTTTCATAGTGACCCTGAAGATGGACAATTTGTCCGAAAGCTTGGTCTTTTTGTTTAATTAAAACGTAGTTCAAACTATATACGCATCCAAAATGGCAAAACCTACGTACCAAGAAACGATTAATCTCAATTTTTTCCAGGTATGGAGACTGTGTCCCCAAGAGCGTCCCTGCCCGTATTATAACCATAGTCAACGCTCTGGCTGGTTTTATACTGATCTCTTTGATAACTGCAAACCTGAGTCGGGATCTAGTGGTCACATCTGTCAACACTGACATAAAAAGCATTTACGGAGCAAAGGTACTGATAATTAAAATAGTGATAAGTGGAGACTTTACGTAAGGCATTGTAACGTAAGGTAACGTAATGTAGCGTGATGTAGCGTAATTTTACATAACGTGATGTAACTTCACGTAAGTAACGTAATGTAACGTAATGAAGCGTGATGTATATACATGTAGTAACGTAATTTAACATAACGTGATGTAACTTCACTTAACGTACTAAGAAAACAATACGAAATGTAATGTAACTTAATGTTATGTAAGTTAATATAACGTCACTTCACGTAACGTAAGGTAACGTAATGTAGCATGATGTAACGTAATTTAACATAACGTGATGTAACTTCACTTAACGTACTAACAAAACAATACGAAATGTAATGTAACTTAATGTTATGTAAGTTAATATAACGTCACTTCACGTAACGTAAGGTAACGTAATGTAGCATGATGTAACGTAATTTAACATAACGTGATGTAACTTCACTTAACGTACTAAGAAAACAATACGAAATGTAATGTAACTTAATGTTATGTAAGTTAATATAACGTCACGTCACGTAACGTAAGGTAACGTAATGTAGCGTGATGTAACGTAATTTAACATAACGTGATGTAACTTCACGTAACGTACTAACAAAACGTTATGAAATGTAATGTAACTTAATGTTATATATGTTAATGTAACGTCACGTCACGTCCGGTAACAAAACGTAACATGCTGGTTTCACCAACGTCGCAAAGTACAGGACGATCTTTTAAGGGCATATTTTGCGGCCACGCCACATATAGAGAATGTAGTCAATCTCTTATCGATCGAAGACTTTGCCATCAAAGATACATAGAATGAAATTTTCGAGTGATTAAAAAAACAATTACGAACGTGGGCAGCACTAGTTTCAGTTAAAATTAAACACTGGCATCCATAATAATAATAATAATAATAATAATAATAATAATAATAATAATAATAATAATAATAATAATAATAATAATAATAATAATAATAATAATAATAATAATAATAATAATAATAATAATAATAATTATAATAATAATAAGAGAAATAATAAGAAAGAAAGCTACAATATAAACAAGATATGGAAAAACATCCCTGATGTTGTCTACAGTGTATATACCAGTATCTTTCAACAACTAATAACAACAAAGACTTACCAACGAAAGAAACTAAACAATAGAGAAGGCGATTTAATCTGCAGACTATGCCATCAAAAAGAAGAAACAATTCCACACCTATTCTCAAACTGCTCAGGTATCGCTCAATCTTTATACACGGCAAGGCATGACCGTATGCTTCGCCCTGTGTACCATCAAATCCTATCACATTTTGGGTTTACAGAACAAGACGACAATACACCGTGGCACAAACAATCACTCCCAAAAAGCTGCATAGAAAATGACGAAGCCAAAATACTGTGGAACATCCCAATACATCTAGACATTGCCCCAAAAAACGGCGCAAACAAACCAGACATTACAATAATGGACAAGAAGACCAAGACGTGGCTGATCATCGAAGGAACCGTATGCAACATCGGTCGCATAACTGAAAGAGATCTTCAGAAAACAGAAAAGTATATAGACTTAAGAACAGGATTAAAGAGACTCTATCCTAACTATAACGTAGTGCAAGTAAACGTCGTCCTAGACTTCCTAGCAGGCTACCAAAAACAACTGGTAACTGAGCTAAGTAAAATAGGACTCGAAAAAGTAAACCAACTAGCCAAAAAGTGCCAGAAATGGATAATTTCGCAAAATTGTGAAATCGTGAAGGCCTTATATACCCGTTCATAAGTTAACACTGTTGTAATCGGCACCAAAACTGAATATTGCCTAGAAAATTTCCGCAATACTCATTACATGTAAACCAAGAAAAGTTTAAATAAACGATACAATAATAATAATAATAATAATAATAATAATAATAATAATAATAATAATAATAATAATAATAATAATAATAATAATAATAATCAAACATCGTGAAAACGTTTTATGAACATACATAAGCGGATTAAACGTTTGTAAAGAAAAATGTACTTAATTAGCCCAGACGTAATTGTCCGCTTGTTAATGTAACTATGACACACCAAAGAAAATAAAACTTGCAATAATAATAATAATAATAATAATAATAATAATAATAATAATAATAATAATAATAATAATAATAATAATAATAATAATAATAATAATAATAATAATAATAATAATAATAATAATAATAATAATAATAAAAGTTTTTAGAACGCAATTATAAAATCTCATTGCGTTTACAGTAAAAATATAGATATAGAAAAAACTAAATTAAAAAAATACATAGTAAAAAGTTAAAGTCTTAAATAAATATTAATCGTTATAGTAATGACGGCGAAATAAAAATGTCTTCAGGCTAGATTTAAAACTGTCAACAGATGGAGAAGTTTTAATCCATAATTCAAAACTTGAAGAAAAAATATTAATCAATGAGTCAATCACTTATTTTAAAAATGAATTGTTATGAAACTTCTTATAAAATGTCTTATCTTAACCAGCTTGGAGCCATAAAAGATTCCTTTGAATATCAAGTGGCAATCAGACGGAATGCTAAAGTCGAAAAAGGTAAGAATATCTTAAAGGAAGAATATGCCCAAAAAGTGTTGTTTGGGCTTCCTGTGTAAAAAATTCGAAATTTATTGATATCCATATATATGAGCTGGTGACATTATCGATGACGTAGTAGAAACTATTGAAACTTGCAAGACGCTATCCCGGACACTACGTCATCGATATTGTCACCAGCTCATATCAATAAACTCCGATATTTTTAAACAGGAAGCCCAAATAACACACATTCAAACCGCTGTAAAATGCACAGTTTTTATCGCAGTATTTTATTCTTCTGGAAAATTGTTATTTGGGACCAGTACTTTTAATAGAAATAGCAAACAGCCAGGGTTTATAGGCACTTTAAGAGGAAGAAAGATCAATCAAAATAAAAACATTGTCGCCATTTTGTGACGTTAATCTTACCAGTTTCATTTCAATTGATGACTTCACTTTTTCCTTTTCCAAACAAAAATGGCAGTATTTCAAACAGTTTGAACAACGTAAGCAAACAATAAATAAATGACTTTAATTTATTCAGGATTCGTTCTGATGTCAGTAAACAAAATCTAAGGAGTTTTCAAGGAGTTTTCAAGGACCAAAAAGTAATTTTCAAGCACTTTTTGCGACAACTTTGATATATAAATGATATTCCTGTCATGGTAAACGTCACACAGAATGAACAAATTTGATCAAAATTTACCCTACTTTAGCTAGAATTAAGGAGTTTTTAAGGAGTTTTTGTTGATTTCAAGTGCCCTTAAAAACGTAAATAAAATCTAAGGAGTTTTCAAGGAGTAGCACGAACCCTGTTTTTTATATAGATATCGATGAAATACCAGGATTTCTCTAGTGTCTAAAACTTCGTATCTTTCACATGTGAAGATTTCGTTTTCAGATGCAATTCGTTTTGCATAAAGGTTTTTAATAACGAGTCAATGAAGTTTTATTTCTCTTGACATTTCATCGATATCTATATAATAAACAGAACATTACATGGTCGCTTGGAGATACAAATTTTATCTTCTCGTGTTGAATATCTCTCACTTGTTCGCTGCATTCACTCGTGAGATATCAATTCAACGCTCGAAGATAAAATTCGTATCTCCGCGTGCACATGTAATAACCTCTATATATTCATTCCATAACTTGATGATGTAATTGACCTTGTAGGCTATTGCAATTATAAAGACGTCATTCGTTAATTCAGGCCCCGTCCACACGAATCCGGATACTTTTGAAACCGCATACTTTTTGATGCGAATCGGCCTATCGTCCACACGAATCCAGTGAATCCGGTCACCGAAATCGCATACTTTTGAAACCGCATATGGGGAGCTGCATCAATTTTTTTCCGTCACGTGCACCACTTTAAAGTGATTTTGTAATAATATATCGTTCTTATTCTTCTTGTAGATTACTACAGTTTTGAAGACCTCCGCCAGGCAATGATAGCGGAGGAAGTACAAGGAATACTTGTAGATCTCTACGTCTCATCCGATAACAAAGATCTCTTCCATCTGCCTGATGCCACGGCCAGGATTAGTAAACTTTTAAAATATGACAATATCTTAGGGGTGGCATTTGGAGGAAGGTCATCGAAACTTCAAGGATGTTTCAATAACTATATAAGCTCCGAACGAGAGAAAGTGTTTAAGATCATACAAGCAGGAGTAAGGATCCCGGAGGTGGGTGGTTGTACCCGTTTGTTTTTTGATGATGATGATGATGATCATGACGATTATCATGATTATCATGATGATGACGATGATGATGATAATGCAGATGATGATGATGAAGATGAGGAGGATAATGATGAGGATAATGATGATGATGAAAAGGATAATGATAATGAGGAGGATAATGATGATGATAATGATGATGATGAAGATGAGGAGGATAATGATAATGAGGAGGAAGAGGATAATGATGATAATGATAATGCAGATGATTATTATGATGATGATGAAGAAGATGAGGAGGATAATGATAATGAGGAGGAGGATAATGATGATAATGATAATGCAGATGATTATTATGATGATGATGATGAAGATGAGGAGGATAATGATGACGATGATGATGATAATGCAGATGATGATGATGATGATGAAGATGAGGAGGATAATGATGAGGATAATGATGATGATAATGAAGATGAGGAGGATAATGATAATGAGGAGGAGGATAATGATGATGATAATGAAGATGAGGAGGATAATGATAATGAGGAGGAGGAGGATAATGATGATGATGATAATGCAGATGATTATGATGATGATGATGATGAAGATGAGGAGGATAATGATGAGGATAATGATGATGATTGGGATGATAAGTTAATGATGAGATGGAGGATAATGATAATGCAGATGATGATGATGATGAAGATGAGGAGGATAATGATAATGAGGAGGATAATGATGATATTGATAATGCAGATGATGATGATGATGAAGATGAGGAGGATAATAATAATGAGGAGGAGGAGGGTAATGATGATAATGATAATGCAGATGATGATGATGATGATGATGAAGATGAGGATAATGAGGATAATGATGATGATTGGGATGATGAGGTTAATGATAATGAGATGGAGGATAATGATAATGCAGATGATGATGATGAACATGAGGATAATGAGGATAATGATGATGATTGGGATGATGCGGTTAATCATAATGATGAGGAGGAAGATAATGATAATAATGATAATGCAGATGATGATGATGCAGATGATGCAGATGAAGGGGCTGTATATATACATTGTTATTTTTAAGGTAGTTGCCGAATAAATCTGGGGATAGAGTCAAGTTATTATAAGTTCTTTCTTTAGTTTGTATATTTTATAGTAAAAGCATAGTCAATATTAACTATGGTAAAAGCTACAATCTCGGTAAAGAAAAATTAAAATAGGAAGCGAGGCTATAACTTGCAAAAAAGATACATATATGTGTTCTATTTTCCCAAGTAATTGCTTCACATACTTTTTTACCGAGATTGCAGTTTTTACCATAAAATATACAAACTAAAGAAAGAACTTATATACGAATAAATTACTATTTTCTTAAGGTTCAAAGAGACAGTGAACAAGAGATATCGTCAGGCCTAATTGATTCTGATTCCGATGTTTTTAAAAGTCTTGTCAAGTATGGGGGAGGTGCAATCGTTCTTTGCTGTGTAATTGCACTTGTGGCCAAACTCTTTCGATCAAGAAAACAAACTGTGAAACCAGGTAATCAAATAAAAATTCATGTTGATAATAGTCCCCTTCACTGCCGGACCTTTGCGTCGAATTTCGAAGATAGAGGACAGGTAGCCCAAGCTCACTATCTGTGGTCTTATAAGCCTTATATGGGAGAATATACGGCGATTTTTAAAATATACAAAATTTGTATCAATAATAAAAATAAACGTTCTTACTTGTTTCTTGGTCAAGGGGGAGAAAATTTACCCCTACTCGCTCAAAACTGCCCCAAATGGCCTGAAACTTCACGGGGAGTCAAAGTAAAACACAAGAAACAAGTAAGAACGTTTATTTTTATTATTTATACAAATTTTGTATATTTTAAAAATCGCCGTATATTAATTCTCCCATATAAGGCTTATAAGACCACAGATAGGGAGCTTGGGCTACCTGTGGATTGAGCTTGCAACGATAGAGACCTTTCAACGCCTCGCGGGACAATTATTCACGTCTCTCTATCATTGAAAACTCAACGTTTACTCGCTTCGATGCAAAGGCCCGGCTACCTTTCAAGATGGCGCAGGTAACTGTGAAGGGGACCAATAAAACATTTCCGGAAAAGAAGGTTCCATTCCTTTCGATCTATATACTTATTATTGTAGTTTTCCGCGGACCTTTTAACGGCTTCTTCATGTTTTGACACTCGTTTTCCACTGCAATTACATAGTCTTTCGAGATCTTTCGAGCCAAAACCAAATACAAACAAAACATGCATGGCGAACAATAAAGGCCGATTTACACGGCACGATTTTGACCTAAGTCTATCGCATGCAAACTGCTCACGCCACACATACAACTCAATCGTGCTGTGTAAATCAAGCCCACAACTCGTCTACGACAGACTCATACAACACGAAAAAAGTCGTAGGATTTTGAAACATGTTTTAAAATGCTACGACAATCGTAGCCTTCGTAGCCAAATATGGTAAAAAAGTGATGTATCATGTAACAAAACTTCTTTGTGGGGTACCGTGGTGTTTTTGCACAAAATGGCGGTTAAAAACAAAGCTGCCGGTTGTGCTGATATTTCGACGAAAAAGAAAGGGAAAAGAGTCAGAAAAATATCATTCTTTACTACCGAAAGAACAAAAAGACTTACCTAATGGAGCAAGGAACCAGTACCTTTCTAATGCTCATATAAAGATTATTTTAAGAAAATAGCAAGGCTGGCTTCACTCGAAATCGTACGAGACTTTTCCGTGTGTTGTGCGACAAGTTGTGCATGTGTAAATCAGCAGCAAGTCAAGTTGCATGCGATAGACTTAGGCGAAAATCGTGCCGTGTAAATCGGCCTTAAGAAGGGCAGTTTGACGATTCTCAATAAACTGATCAGCAAAGTTCGGAGTTCTGATTGAGAGAAGTAAAAAACGCCATTTGATGGTTGCTATTTGAATTCAAGATTTCGCAAGTAACTAAAAATGCATGATTTCGGTCAACACGGCCAGGCTTTAAAAGCGTACGCTTCAAACGTAAATGATTTTAAGAATTTTAAGAATGCCTTGAACGTTTTCGAAAGAACCGAGAAGTACTTTTGAAGAGTATACATACCTCGACAAACAAAAGACAGCGAAGAGAAGATTTCACTGTGCACGCTATAATATGCAAAACGTTTTCTTTCAATTGTGACGCATGCGCGTTTTGCTTCCTTTCACTCATGCGCGCGCAGTGACATGCATTCTGTTTTCTTTTGCCACACACAAAGAAGTCGAAAAATTAAAGTTCCATGCCGTATCAAAGATATGCCTATTGTTCTGTTGCAATCTCAACCTGTTAAAAAAACAATCTCGCGCGCTAATGAAAGTATTCTTGTTACTTCTCACCTACAATACCATATATGGTAATGGTATTGTTTTCAAGATTGCATACGATATATTTGATATGAGGAAAATTATGTTCAGATAGTTTTCCACCAAAACTGAATGCTGGGAAAAGCAAATTCCTGCTTGATAATGATGGGAAAATTGTGTTAACATAGTTTATATTTGTTTGCAGGAGCAGCTACTCAACGAGCTGAAACCATCAAAGAAATGAAGCGATTTATGAAATATTTCTACAACAGATTCTCGAATATTTATCATGAACTCAGAGAAAGACACATCAAAGAAAGGAAACAATTTCTCAAGGAACATGCCAGACGTAAAAAATATCTTATCAAAACTAAAACACTGACAGCACAATTAGCACTGTGATTTATCTAACCAGCAACCAAAGTCGACAATAAAAATATTTCTCATTTAGCCGTAGACATTATATATTAAGCTAGCAAACTGCCATTGACAGATCAGTGGCTAATGAGAAAGGAATGGGAACTAGTTGGTCACTGAGCTTATGACGTCATTGGTATTGATGACGTCAGTTAACCTTGGCGCGCAAAATGGCTGTTTCGATGTTCTAAAATGAACAACGAAGGAAAAGAACGTTAGCCAGCCGACATGAGAAACTGTTCCAGGATAGTTCTTATCTGTATGTTAACACTGTCTGCTGTAATTAGCTTGGAGGCAATTTGCGACGATGGCGCGTGTTGTAAAAATGGAATTTTACTCTCGAACGAAGCAGTTTGTCGTCCAGCTGCAAATCAGTGCGACGTGCCAGACTACTGCACAGGTTCATCAAGCGAATGTCCACTTGACATCGGTGTCCAGGAAGGAACTCCTTGTGGAGTCCCGAAAGATCCAGGAATATGCGTCGATGGTTTTTGCTGGAACTCGGTCGTGAAAGCAAAAGTAAACATCTGCGCGGAAACGTGCTCAAGTATTAATGGAAACTGCAGTCAAAATGGCACTTGTGTGTGCTATGAGCCGTGGAAAAACCCTCCGTATTGCAACATGAAGGACATTTATACCACCAACAAGAGTACTATGACGGAACTATACCGCGATATGAAGATCATAGACAACATCACCGCTAAACGGCTACGTCGATCGTCAGGAAACAAACACCGTCATCACCACGGTCACAATCGCCATCACTCTGACCCAGGTTCTCACCACCACAAACCAAAAGCTCTTGCTCTACCAAGATTGATTCAAGACCCGCCCTCAGAGGATATATTGACGAAATACAGTAAAAACCCTCTTTTTGTTCCTATACTGGTAACTCTTGTGGCTGTGTTTATTCTAGTAGTGTTCGGTGTATGGGCTACGGTGCTGTACCAGTCAGATATTAAAGCGCGCAAGCTAAAGGAACGAATCAGGGTACACAGGTCACGTCGCAAAGCAACTAGGGACACAAGTATTATCAATGATCCTTCAGTAACCATCGATGTGGGACAATAAAATCACATCATACTGATATATATAAAATACACAACAGGCACAGCTACACTTTATTTATATTTATATACTTTACCAAAAGTACGAATTGCATTGTAAGGAAATATTTTATTCCTAAAACTGAGAAATTTGGAATAGCGTATATTTATATACTTTATATTTCCAAAAGTGCGAATCGCATTGTAAGGAAATACTTTATTCCTAAAAGAAATTTGGAATAGCGTATCAGGAATTGAAGTTTTGCGTTAAAATGCTCAATAAAAATGTTTACATGGTTGATTGCCGAGTTATTGTTAAATACATATTTCATAACGATATACCACTATTTCAAAAAACGTTGTCAGAAGGAGATCTGCAATCTGCAATCTGAGACCAAAATGAATTCTGGGGTACGGCAGTTTTTTCTCATTAAAAATTCGTTTGCGTGCACTTTCTGGCTTCGGATATGGCGATGGTAAATATAAATCTGAAGGTGCTAAGCGCAAAAAAAAACAGGGCCAATTCATTTCGGTCTTGCAGATCTCCTTCTGACAACGTTTTTTTGAAATAGGTGTATGTACTACACAAGAATTTAAATGGATACAAATTAATTTACACTATACAATATACATGTGCTAATTTGACTACCAATGAATCATTATATTCGGAGTTTTTTGCCGTTCACAAATGCACTTATTTTTACAATACTTGGAGAAAATACGAAATACAAAATTAATATGCAATTGCAAGTTACAATTGTAAGTTTTGGATGGAAACTAGCGAGTGAACTAGTATAGGCTGAGTCGGTGTTTGATATAAACGATAGGTAATATAATGAAATTTGAAACACCGTAAAAAATGTTGACCTTACTTTACTGACGTTTCAAGCTTTAGCCCTTCGTCGGGGTAGAAGTAAGTTTTGGAGTTAATTTGTGTACAGCACACATTTTTTTAATTCGTTTACAAATTTCAACTAGGAAATGTCTGTCCAGGAGCTAAAACTTGCCTAATATTGATATTTATTCGTGATATGGCCAAATATTCACGTAATAGTCGAATTTCCGTTGTTTCTTCTAAAGAATTCCCAGAAGCCCCTTCGACGCACTCACTAGAGCTTTCTTCGCTTTGATATTTTGTTCTTTTGCAGCAAATTTCAATCTCTTCAGGACAAAATTGAATATTTTTTGGTCCCTCGGACGATATAACCACAGTTTCTTCAAGTTTTTCCGAACTTTTTTTTAAATTTGCTGAGTCGATATAAGGCTCTAAACATAAAGGTAGTGTTTGTTCATCGTTTGGCGACAAAATGCGCGGCACGGCGTGGTACGCGAGTCGTGAATTTCCCGCCATTACCATGATGTCCCCACTGCGCATGTACATTGCTACCGGCGCGACGTCGCGGGTTTTGCCGCCAAGAAGAAAGATGGCTGATTGGCCAAGACTGAAGAAGAAAGTTGGAGAAAGAATTGTAGAAAATTGTAAAATAATTGAAAATTAATTGTTTAGTAGGAAAGGTTTGAGTGTTAGTAAAGCAAGGAGAAAAGATTTTAGTTTGTTAACAAAATAAAAGTTTGAAATATTTTATTACGCATTATAAAATTGAGTGTAATTAGCTACCTTACCAAAGGAAGCCCAACTCACCTTATGGAAAATAGTGGGGCACTCAAATCAAACTCTGAATGATCTGTATGTCCTCCCAAAGTTGAGTCAAGATGATAGTAGTTAATAATGCCAGCCTCTGGTGTAAAACTGACAAAGAAAATATAATGTGAGAGAAAGAACAAGAAAATACTCTCTTAGTATACTCTTTTACTCCAACGAAGGGCTAAAGCTCAAAACGTCAGTAAAGTTTAGTCGACATTTTTTACGGTGTTACAAATTTCATTATATTACCTATCAAATAAAAAAGAACTTACTGGGAAAATTGTAAAATGACAGAAAGTAAAAGAGTGGGAAATGGGAAAGACTTACTTTGTGAATCCAAGGGTTTCTGCAATTGTGATAAATAATGAAGACAGATCCACAGGGAAATCTGAATGGGCTTCTTCATTGTAAGTCTGTGGAAAATACAAATTAGATGTCCAGTAAATATTGCCATTTTAATAATAGACCATTTTAAAAAAATTTATTTTGATGTATGCAAGCTATGCTTTGATGGCATGTGATATATTGTTTTCTATTTAGTACAACCAGTGGTGAGGCAAGGAGTGCAAAGATCAACAAATATTAGAAATACCACAGGTTTTATCTCTACTCATTGACTAATTTACCTACAATCGAGGCTTGCACTGCAAAATGAAGAACTCAAAACTGGTGTATTGATTGACAATAGAAATCACAGGGAGCCCAACCTTGTCACTTGTGATGTTAGTAATTTGCATATTTATAGTAAATGTATGGAGTCGCGAAATATCCTTTTGCTGTGCCTCAAATATACATTTATAATAAAGACTTTTTTTGACGTAGATAGTTGTGTATAATAAATATGCAAATTACTAACATCACAAGTGACAAGCTTGGGCTCCCTGTGTATAAATGTGTCCACGTCCACTTATGAGGAGATTGAATGGCATGCATTTTAGTTCATACAGCAGCAATAATTACATACTACACCTTTGTATTCCAATCATAATGATAGCCAAGAGTCACCCATCGTAGTTTGTACAAAAGAGATGATTTTACACAATCACTGGAACAAATGCCAAATAAAATGTCACTTTAAATATATATTTTCCACAAAAAGGAATCTTGTTCTGTTCTTTATATAAATATAATGAGTGCTTAAAGGTGGATGTACAGTGAAGTATTTTGTTGCGGTTTTGCCAACCAACCATTGTTATTAGTACAAATAAAATTAACAAATCTATTGTGAAAATGGTTGGCAAATTAGTATCACACTACCAACACTTGTATTGTAAACACCATGTCCACAATAGATTAGCGATAAGCGTACTCTTTTCGCCTTAACTCAGTAAAAATGTTCAATGTCAAGAAGTATGCAATCTACTATGACGCTTAAAATTACATCAACACATTCAGGAGATAACGGCTTAAAAACAGCATCTGAGTTTTGTTATATCTGCCTTAGATCAATTTTAATTTAACATCAAAGTTGAGCAATGATACCTTAAATATACCATCTGCCAGTAAAGGTAGACATGGTGAACACTGACATTCCACATGAAAATTCACTGCTCTGCCAATAATCTCCTGAACAGTTCTCATTGTTCCATCTGACTGCCTTAATAATTGGAATTGTTGCCAAATTTACCTAGCTAGCAGATAACATTTACATAGCCGACATCTACCCATGCTCACTGCAAATATATTCCATATTTGAAACACACAACTATCAACTCATATGTTGATTTTTGTTGAAGGAGGAATAGACCGTAGAAATGTATTACCCTTGTGGCATTGGAGAGAAAAACACAGCAAACAAAACTTTTCTCACATATACATGCAAATATCCATGTCCAAGACAGGAGCCCATTGTAAGAAGCCTGAATAGTGCTAATCACCGGATAAATCCCTATCCAGCAGACAAAACCTATACAAATTCTATACACTGGATAACTCTTATCCAGTGGATAACTTTATCCAGGCTTCAAACAACTGGTCCCAGGACTTGAACCTGGACCATAGCCATGAGAGGAGAGAGGCTTACCGTACCACTCTACATAAAACAATAAATAACTTTTAATATCAATTTATATACATGGAACAATAGATAACTTTTAATATCGGTTTTTCAATTAGCCATTGTAAAGTGCGATTGAGCTCCCGGAAATGGCAGCGCTATAAAAATGTTTATTTATTATTATTATTATTATTGCTACCCATTATTTCAGTTGTTTATATATTTTAAATAGACAAACATAACTGAGTCCCTTAATTACCTGTTTGTACTGGTATTCCATATATTATCCTTTACTTCAATATGCGCATCAAGGTTAGACACATTGGGTTTACAGGAGTAATCTTGAAGACACTTTTTAGCTAATCTCCATTGAGCCCCTCTTATGAAAGGATTTGTTATGAACAAAAACCCTAAAGCAAGACATGAAATATGAATATAAAAATGAGCAAATGTAAGAAAACGTTTTGCTGCAGATTATTATTATTATCTTATGTTGTTGTGGATTTCAAAACATTCTCTACTGAAGAATTAAAAAACGAGGCTGCGTGCTCTATCGAGTTATAGAGCAAGAGGGAATTTTAAGAAGACGAGAGAAGCTTTAGGAGAAACACAACACATAGCGGAGTGCTTCTCAATGCTTCTAGAGTCTTCTTAAAATTCCCTCATGCTCTATAACTCGATAGAGCACTGCTGCCGAGTTTCCTATTTCTTTTATAAAATATTCAGTAGTTAAAACCAAACAAATTGATGCTCCGTGCACTGTTGAGTTATAGAGAATGCTTCTCAGCTGATCAGAGCGTGCGACTTATAACAAATATTTTATAATTTTAAGTGAAAACCCTGAGGAAAGAAGTTAAAGTTTTGGCAGAAAGAGAATGAGGAGAGGGGTGAAAGAAGAGTGAGGAGTGAGGCAGGAGGGGAGATCAAAATTCAACTCATTTCCTTTGCGTTTTTGCATAACATTAGTGGGTGTTTTGCAGTCTAATGTTGTTGTCTTGCAGTATGTTCAATCTGTATTGATGATTTATTTACCAGGACAGTCTTTCAAAGAATGCACCTTCCACTCCTTGTAACTTTTCAAACCAAGGTCACTTAAATCTTTGTTTTCTGAACACTTTAATTCAACAAGAGAAACCTACCAAAACAACCAAAACAAATACCTTAAAATACAATCATACAATCATTCAAATTATCAAAGATAAGGTTTCTTTGTGTTATACAATACAATACAATATTATTATTATTTTTTTTTTTCATTGTTTCAATAAAATCATTATGTAGGTTATGTAGGTGCAATTTTGCAAAAAGATCCCAGGATATTTGCTTTCAGGGTATAATTCATCTCCTTATTTAAATATTTAAGGCTGTTTTTCCCCCTAAAAATACTTATGAATCATGTAATCATACCTTTTCCGACCATTTTACCAGACTTTCAAAGTCAATAACATCAGACAAATCTGGTGGAGGCTTTCTCTGTTTATAACGCTTAAATTCTTTCTTAAAAGTATCCATTTATCCTCATATATAATCCCACAAAATCAAAATGTTCAAATCCGCCACCTTCCCCGCCATTTTGAACTCTTCATTTTCGTTCCCAGGAATTTAAGTTACGCGCCAATACAGAATTGAACCGTCTACTTGTTGAGCCAGCGGTTATAAGTATGAAACAAAATGGCGTCTCACATGTGTTGAAAGTTTTCTTTGTTATTTTCGTTGATTTTTGCTTGAGCTAAGTCAACATGGCTTCTTTGGATGAAGAGAATGATTCCTCAAGCAGCTATGAAAGTGACCCTGAAGAAATGGCTTTAGATTCGAAAGAGGATGATAGCGAAGTTGTGAGTTTATATCAAACATATGATATCACGTGTGTTGTATGTTGTGGGTTTTCTACTAATTGTAGTACTTAGTATTTTAACTAATTATATATATATTTTTTTATCTTTTAGAAACATCTTAAAGAAGGTGAGATATGATACTCATTCCATTCTCCGTCTATGCCCTCTTTGACTTAAATTTAAACTTGGAAAATATCTTTGACACTGCATGCGTTTCTTGATGCATTTCCATCATCCCATCCACTGTTACATCATGGATATTATAAATACACATGATTTTATTATCCATGGTTAAATAATGAAAATGTGTTAGTTAAACAACACTAAAATCAAGAGAGGAATAACATTAAAACGGAGCGAGTAGAGAATACCTGTCCATTTTTTGGAGTCAAATGAAATTAAATGTACCCGTAGTGATCGCAAAGCTAACAATGAATTCTATGAGCTTTTGAGAACAACAAAGTTATTTATCCAAGTGCTACCACAGTCCACAGTCCCATAGTGATCACAAAGCATTATGGTTAACTATGAATTCTATAAGCTTTTCAGAACGACAAAGTTATATATCCAAGTGCTACTGCAGTCCCACGGTGATCGCTGTGTTTATTGACAGACTGCGTATTGCGGTAGCAGTGAAAAAACATTGTCGCTGACCGACTATGCGACTAGCCCAAGCGGGAGTATGGGTAAAAATCACTAAAGCAATACATATGCTGAAATGTGGCGAGTACATGAATGAATGTGTGCCATCACGTTCTGTACATGCAAAGAAATAAATTGTTGTATAGAGCGTGGAGATATCGACAAGTAAATAGCTACTTCTTCAATTTTCACGGAGAGGATTTGTGTCATCCAAATTAATTTCCAGGGTAAATCTAATAGAAACAAGGAACTGAGCTGAGAGCTCAATATGTTGATAACATATGCAGCTATTTGCTTAAGTGATTTCTACCCATACTCCTTTTAGGTCTAGTCGCGAAGCCGGTCGGCGACAATGTTTTTTCAAATGACTATATACAAGTTGATAATTGTGAACAGGTATTCTCTATTCTTCTTGATTCATTTCTAAGAGTATTAAATTTTTATCAATATTTTAGAACTTTCTCAGATCCCATTTTGTGAGCTGCAAGATTTAAGAGATAAAGTTGGATCTAAAAAGTAGGTTTATTGTAAGAGTATAATATTGTTCATACATTGTTAATGCTTGTGATTGTAATAATAATGATGATGGCGAATGATAATAATCTGAAGATCATAGTGAATTGTTGCTAAAGGTGGCTTTGCTGACTTGAGTTTATAGTTATTGTATTGCCCTTAGGCCATCTTCATAATATTGTTTGTTTCCAAATGTCACATGGTTTATGAAAATTACGGTTGGTCGGGCAACAAGAAATGAAAATAAAAGTGAGGATGGCCTTATTGAAGAAGGTGAAAGTAGTGATCAGATTACCATTATATTAGAATAAATGTATCAATATTTGATAATTACAGCAGCATCGTGAAGGTTTATTCATTTTCTCTTCTGTAGGTACAATCAAGCTATTCATGGAGTTCTTGAACAGCGAAAAACAAAAACAGAAAAAACGGAGGAAAATAAGAAAAAGGCCAAACAGAAGTAGGATATATTTTCAAATCCATTTTTTCTCAATTATTGCTACAAAGAACTTTGGGCTCACATGTACATTGTTGCATTTGAATTTTTCAGGCCGATGGAAGTATCATCAAAAAAGAAAGTAGCAAAAATGAGACAAGTTGTGCCTGTCAAAAAGAAGGTAATTATGCTCACCTGACATTTACAGTATATGCATTCTCCCCCTTTCACTACCAGAGTGGCAAAAAGCGGCCAAAACCACTTTCTAACTGTTTTAAACAAGCCAAATTTGCCCAGCCGTTTGAATTTTAGTAAGCACTAGGAAGTTCTTCAAATTTTCATAGGCTAAGCATATCAGTCACAAGAAACAAGCAATTTTAGCACAAAAATTCCACATGAACTTTAGGAAAGTAAATTGTAAAGCCCAGTAGTGAAAGGGTAAATTTGCTACAATTTCATATCTCTAAAAATATGTAAACCATTAGATTGGTAAAATGCCATTTGAAATTTTGTCTTGAATCTGTACCATGTGGTGATTTCTGAAGAATCAAAAAAAATTCATCTGGTACACAAAAGCTCTCCTCGAATAATAGTTCATTTGTCTCTCAAGTGATTTCCATTGTATGGTCAATATTTAAGGAATATAAAACAGAGTATGTGTCTATATACTATGATATAAACATGCTGGGAGCCAGTAGTTAAAAGTCTGTGACTTCTCGAGTGCTCTACAGCTCCCAGAGTGTTAATATCACAAGGATAAAGACACAAGCAGGCGTTTTTTTGGTTAGCATTTCTCTTCCCTCTGATATAAACATGGTAGCCAGCCAATAAGAGCGTGCATAATAAATCAAATATTTTATAAATACACCTATTTCAATTAACGTTGTCCATCTGGAATGGTTGATCTGAGACCGATAGGAATTGTGGGAGCTCGTTAAACTGCAAATGCACTATTATAATCACGCTTGAATATTAATGTTTACTTCTCAAATACTGTTATCTGTAATTCAGCACCATTCAAGTGTGATTAAAACAATGTATTTGAAATTTAATGAACTCCCACAATTCCTATCGGTCTCAGATCAACCATTCCAGATGGACTACGTTAATTGAAATAGGTGTATATGTACATGACTGGTTGTAAAATGTTATCATGTTTTACCTTTCACAGGCAGGCCGGGATCCAAGGTTCGATGATCTTTCAGGGAATTTTAATGAGGAACTCTTCAGTAAAACATATTCATTTGTAGATGAGATAAAATCCAAAGAGAAAAAGGTCCAGTATACATGACATTACTACTTATATTATTACAAAATAGATGGTGATGTTGTTTATACTATAAAACATATCATGTGATAGTAGTGACAGTGTTATAATTTTTATAGTAATGCATGACGTTCAGATGATCATGATAATCACAAATTTGGTATAATTATGAATGATCTAGATATGATTTTATAAAAAGCATGACAGACTTGATGTAGATATGACAGTGATGTGACCATAATGTTAACGATAATGAGAAAAATGAGGACACTACAGCCAAACCTACTGAAAAGTTCCTATTGAGGTTAGAAGGCTTGATATATTCTTCCAAACTTGATTCTAAATTTGTTTTGAAATTTGCATACTTCAACCGTCAACTGATAATGGTTCCGAAATCACGATCTATGGCCAATAACTGATAATGCTATTGTAATAGAATACTTTACTAAGTATTTATAACAAATTTATAACAGACTAGGTTTAGCAAGTTTTCGTTGTCCAAAAATAACATTGAAAGTAATGTTTTGATTTGAGACAGTTTTTGAAACTTACAAGAATCGATTCATTTATGCAAATTTCAAAACAAATTTAAAATCAAGTTTGGAAGAATAAATCAAGCCTTCCAACCCCGATAGGAACGCTTCAGTAGGTTTGGCTGTAATGGAATGTGATGATTGTGCTGATGATAATAAAGTAAAATTTGCTACCATTTTAATGTCGGAAATCTCTATAGCCGAAGCTAATCCTCCAGAGAGACAACAATAATGATTGCATGATAATAATTAATTTGCGAAAGTATGTATAATCTCAGTATAATAATTCTCTATTGTCTAATCAACACTATTTACTGCTAAATAGTGGAAAGTGCTGCACACTTTTAGTGTTTGTACTCTATAATAAATCAATTAACAAAATGAACACATACACGTAACACGGTTGTAACGACATTATATTCACATTGTTTACCCTGATGATGGGCTAGTAGCCCGAAGGCTTGGTTTAAATAAAATCAATACAGGTTGATGAAACATGTCTTTAAAATAAAAATGAATAGGGTTTATGTATTAATTAACGATGTGCAATTTAAGTATGACCACATTTAATGTATTTGCATACTTCTATGCACGGGAGTTTGTACTTTAAACAGACACATTTGATGTGTTCAAAGTTGTCTGAATTTACCTAATAAGGTACATGTAAAAACTCGTTTCGCAACATTAAGTCTGTGCATAGAAGTATGCAAATATATTAAAAGTGGTCATACTTTTGTGCGTCGTACTGTAACACTATAAAGGTTATTTTAAGCTCATAAGAACAATAATTGAAAATGATTTTACATTACAGGATATTGAAAAACAATTCAAGAAAACAAAAAATGTGAAAAGAAAAGAAACTCTACAAAACCTTTTGAAAAGGATAGTAAGTAAAAAATAAATGAATTGAATTGTACATACCAATTAAAATGTTTTCATTGATTTTGAGTGGAAAAAAAAAACATTACAGAACTGTTGAGACTTCATGACCATCGTGGCAAATTTTCTTTTGTTTATTTGATTATATAAGTCTTTCTTTCATTCAAGTATCCTTTTCAGTTAAGTTAAAAGTAAAATATGCATATTCTATGTGACTTTTCTTTGATTTTAATTGAAGTAAGTTTTATACCTGGTGTATAAGTCGAGGTCCATTTTTGAAGGTCATTTTTTTGTGTTAAAAGGTTGACTTATACACAGGTAAATATGGTATATATACTATTATTTGAATTATACTTAGAGTCTTGGAAAAATGTTTTGCCATTAACAACAGTTAATTGAGAATATTTTCAGCTTTTACAGTGCGAATCGAAAAACCGTGGGCACCCAGAAATATTTTAGAAATCGTTTATTGTTCGTTGAACAACTCACAAGCAACTTTAACTACAAAAGGTTTATCAAACTACACATCAGTCAAAATTCTTACGGTGATATAGTTGTTTCTAAGTTGTTCAACGAATAATAAACGATTTCTAAAATATGTCTAGTTGCCCACTGTTTTTTTGATTCGCACTGTAAAGTGTTATTGTTATTAGCTGGTAAAAGTGTTGATTAAATTAATTGTAAATATTATAGAACCATGATGACCATTTGAAGAAAGCAAAGGAAAAGAAAATGGAAGAAAATAAAATAAGAAAGAAAACTGAAAAGGAATTAATAAAACAAGGGAAGAGACCATACTATCTTAAGAAATGTAAGTTTTGTTATTTTTATCACTATATACCATGCCAGCAGAGGGTCTTTTATATTACCCTTAGAGCGACAAGAAAAGTAACATCTGTTGACACCCTGGAAGTTACATCCACATTTCTGGATGAATTGATTATGGGCTGTCAGGTTTATAAACTGGTATTAAAACTGTTTTTTTCAACCACGTGATGCTTACATGTAATTGCACGAAATACAATATCCTTACTTGTCATGCAAAAACCTAAATGATTCACCTTTGGAAAAAGCGCATGCTCAATATAATAAGTCAGGTGTGGGCAACAGTTACTTTGCTCGTTGCTCTATGGACAATCTTGAGAAAAGAACCTCTACTCGCAGGGAATTTTATCACTGTTTTGAAATGCAAAGAAGGACTACTTCTCCATGTACTGGACACAGTCAAACAGCTTCCCATTTAAATCTGTACTTTCCCATTTAAATCTACAGTACTTAATATACATATTTTGTTGATGTGTGCTAAACACACAGATCAACCAATCAGAGAAGTTCACTTCAGAAATAATATACTCTGATTGGTTGATCTGTGTGTTTAGCACACATCAACACAATTTGCATAAGTACAGATTCAAATGGGAAAGTACAGATTTAAATGGAACCTGTTGTCTATGTAATTCAAAAGGAACACAAAAGACTCCAAGTTAAACAATAAAACAAAGCTAACAGAGAATACAATAGATATCCAGTACACAACGGACGAGCCTAAAAAAGAAATATTTAAAAATACTGACAACAAAAAAACTATGTTTTTATACCAGAATTGCATATTCATTTGATAGCCTGCTTTACATCCGGAATTTTCTTCATATAGATACATATAGAAAATGGAGTACATTAACTTAATTTGTCTTGTAACTTTTTTCAGCTGAACAAAAAAGGTTGGAACTAGCAGAAAAATACAAAAAGTTAAAATCATCTGGAAAACTACAAACATATCTTACTAAAAGAAGGAAAAAGACAGCAAGCAAAGATAGAAAACATATTCCACAGAGAAGAGAAGCTACCACAAGTTAGACGTTGATAATATTTAATGATAACTATATGTAAAATTGAAGTGTAAGAGGTGAACTATGCTATGTATTACAGCGAGAGACTATAATAGCCAGTGTCGAGAAAGTGTGGAAAATAAATGTTACAGAACATTTTACTTGCAACTAGGTTCTTAATTGTTTTTTATATTTTTTTTAGAAATTACAGTCCTTTTTCATTGGATAAATTTAAAAGGATTTACATATTCTTAAAATAATGGTTTAGCAAATCAGTGAGCAATGTTACTAAATTTGTGTGCAAAAAAGAAAAACCACAGGGATCCCACAAATAATTGTGCGATTTTTAAACTGAATAATTCTTGAAAATACATAGGAAATTTTTCACATATTTTTGTTTCACATGTTTTTTTGTTTTGTGCTACACATTTACACCAATCAAGAGAAGTTGGGGACTAAATAAGCTGAGAATTGCTTATTCACAAAATTTTGACCTTGAATATTATTTTCTTTCTATCCTTTGCACAAAAAATGTTTTTGAAAACATGCGAACGAAATTATAATAGAAATGTTTGAATTTTAAATATAAGTACGGTTTATAAACTAGGTGTTAAAAAAAAGAAGAAAAAAAAGTGTCACCGCCCGGGCTCGAACCGGGGACCTTGCGCGTGTGAGGCGCACGTGATAACCACTACACTACGGAGACTTTCCATGACGAGAAGTGCAAAGAATATGATTTTATAGAGTTAAGCTTTCAAGATGACCAAGCTATCCTTCGAATATTAGCTGCAATAGGATATTTATCGACACAAATAGTTCCAAAGAAAATTATTATCATTTATATACGTATTTATTTTGGTTTATTTATTAATTTTTGTTTTGCTATCAATCACATTGGGAGTTTGCCCATCGATCCTCGTACCGAAATATTCAAACTTTATAAAAGAAAGTGGAAATATTATTTTAATCAAATAAAACATTATTTTATCCATGTACATGTATTTTTGAATGTTATTTTATTTCAGTTTATGGACAAATTGAATTCGAACTTTTGCCACAGGGAGCCCAACGCCACGTCCGCAACTACACTCAAAAAAGCTTTTTATATAATTATTCGAACGGAAGCATAAATAACATAAATTTGAATACGATAGGAATACAATACAAAGGAAGACTATCAGATAAAACGCTGGAAGTCATAATTCTTTCTACGCCTTAACGGTGACTAGAAATAATTAGAATTCAGATTGAAAAATGTTTTTATGACGCATTTGCTGTGGTCACTGGTAGGAAAATAACGAAAGGAAAAACTGTCAAATTTGTCGACAGAAGTAATATGTTGGTGTCACGTTCAAGACAACCAGTCCCCGAGATATAGATTACACTAAAACGTTTTTGTTTTTACATTTATTTTACTATTCACACTAGTAACTTTTTTTTTAAATAAAAAATGATTATTTTTATCCGTTCGTACATCTATGAGATGAATCTAAAGACTTATAAATATTGATATTTAAAGTTATTAAATACTCATTGAACTTGTTATGTATTTAGCTCAGGTTTACAAAAACAACTCTATAAAATGAAGTGAATTGTTCGTCTTTACCGTCGTCAATAATGAAAATATAATATCCGTCAATGTTTTACCATTTTTTATATATACATACATCATTTTTTACTGTAGTGTATCATAAATTCTGATTTGTCGTTATTTTTTAACTAAGTCGTAAGCACATTCGTACCTCAAGTTGTATAAGTCGAAAGTTTCATTTACATAAAGCAAGCATTTGTATCACTAGAGTGACGTCATTGCTCAACGTACAATATTAAGGTTCTACATCTGTAGGTGCGAATCGATATTCTGTGCAAATAAGACCTTGATGGCCCATGTCGGTGGTATAATGCGTTTGACCGCACAAAGCTTTGATGAGACGTATGTTTAAATGATCAAAATTTGTCAGTTCGGTTTCCTTTTTGTCCGAAATAATGAAAGTTAATAAGCTTTTTGTATATATAATACGTCATGCATGTACTAAAACTACCACTATTTAGTGAAATAATTAGTGCTAACTATAAGTGGACGTACAGTGACGTATTTTGTTATGGCTTTGCCAACCAATTAAAAAATCTATTGTTAAAATGGTTGGCAAATTAACTGATCACAATACCAACACTTGTAAACACTACGCTCACCTATTGTTCAACTATTCTAAAGAGGAAATAAAATCTATATGTAACAGATCCAATTCCTAAAGCATTCTGGTACTTGTAGTAAAAGGACGTCATCCTATATTCGCTAAGTGTTGAGTCTGCATGACCATGCACGTTTATTGCCACACCCAGTTGATAAACGTCCGTGGTTTTACAATTACAGTAAAACGTTTGAATACAGGCCCGGGCAAACGCCTTCAACATTTGCTTCAACGTACATCGTTCGATTTTGTTCAATGGCAATGTTTAAACGCTTTTAAACTCTTTCACTGAACATCAATTCCGTCATCATCGATTTAATACGTTTCAACAATTTTGAAAGAGTTTAAAAGCGTTTAAACGTTGCCATTCAACAAAATCGAACGGATGTTGAAGCAAATGTTGAAACCGTTTGCCCGGGCCTTTAAGTCTCTGATTTAATTTTTCAACTCGTTTTTTCTGTGTTTTCGTGTAAAAGTAGGGACTTGTTTTGAGTCGATCGAATGATTTCCCAAATTTCATGATTTTGGCTTCTAGTGTTTTCGTTTTATCACTGTCGTTAGTTTGGTGATTTGTCTGGTATTGAGAATTAATACATTAACTTGTTTTCCTAGACCTGGCGACGGCGCCAACCCCACACAGACTCATTAATCACTAAAAAAAAACAAGAAAATTGTTCCGTAATTCCTTCGGTAGCACTTATGGGGCACTTATCCACTCTTATGAAATTTGAAACTTATCGCGAACATCGTTCGATTTTGTTCAATGGCAATGTTTAAACGCTTTTAAACTCTTTCAACATCAATTCATCATCGATTTAATACGTTTCAACAATTTTGAAAGAGTTTAAAAGCGTTTAATGTGTGACGTGTATACTTATTAAGAAAATGGCTGTCAAATTAATATAAACCTCCAATCCGTTTATTGGAATGACTTATCGCTTTATCAGATCATGTATATAGCTAATTCAAAAAGGAATCATGGAATATCTTCCATTGATGAGGCATCAGCACAATTGAGGCAAGTCGGACATTCAACGTGCGTTTAAGTGCTGTTGAGAAAACACAAATCACATATACAAAGTACCGTTTAGGCATCTTAAACCTAAGAGATTTAAGACTTGATATCCCATGATCCTTTTGGTCTCAAGATTAGGATCTAGGCTTTTTTCTGCAAGAACTAGAACTTTAATTAAATTAGCTATATTATCGAATTAATTATATTTATGTACATACAATTGTATTCTCTATACTTTCACAATAACCATAATGCCTTCTGTTTTTTTGGGGATGCTATTGTTATTCAAATCAAACAAATTGTACTTCAAAACAAACAAATTTGATATACAATATCTCCCCCCCCCCCCCCCCCCCCAAAAAAAAGAAGGCATCGTTATATGTGAAAGTAGACTGAATAGAGTAAAAATTACTGCTTATGTAATTAGTTTTCCATATTATAGAGAAAGCTTAGTCTTGAAGGCCTTCGCTTGGCACTGCATCCACATCCACGTCGATAAAGAAGAAACGAAAAAAACAACAGTAGTACAAGCAAAACTGCAGCAAATGGCAATAAAATGGCTAGTCTTGTTTCACTGAAATTCACGTCTATAACTTCGCTTTCTTTCTCCTTGTTGTAGTAGCATTTAAAGGAATAATTTGGTTGGGTTCTCGTGGCCACGTAATAATGTAAAATCCCTAACATAATTGATTGGCTTTTCTCGCAGAATGGAAAATAGGAGCACTGATGAAAAAATATAGAAAAAAAATGTTAGTTATGATATATATATTCGTATTTTCGGACGCCATGCATTATTGATCAGCTTATTCAATAGATTAGCTCAGTGCTTTTTCTTTATTCATTTTTGCTTTAAAATGAACGACTTAAAAGTCAGCTAAAGGTATTTTCGAAATTGCGCAGCACCTTTAATTTAACCTAAACCTACGATTTTTGGCAAAGAAACAAAAAAACAAATTTGTTCTATATTTACGCTCGGACGCGACGCGCGCGCGCATCTTCGCGCTTTAATTTCCCGCCCTTTTTTAGCCAAGTGATGCTACACTATAGAGACATGAGGCACTCAAGTTTGTAAGTGGTCAAAGCCAAAACAAAACATGTTTATCAGTCAAAAACAATATTTTAAGAACAAAACTAAGTTTTATTCTCATTCAAAAGAAAAACTGAGAAAAATAAAACGTTAAAGTTTTGTTAAGAGGGGTGTTAAATCATTTCAAGACGGAAAAAACTCATGGCCAAAAATCAAAACACTGAGGCAATTATTCTTGTCAAGGACATGGAAGTCTATTGCTGAGCCGGATATAAAATCCCTCTTATTGTATAGGCAACAACCTTAAACACCTTTATTATTTGTGTTCTGAGAGGTAAAACGTTTTTACTTTAATTCTTGTAACGACTTTTCGTTGTTTCAGGATTGTTTTCTGATCGGTATAGGGGAAAAATCGACATTGACATGATTAAAACATTATTTACAAAATGGTGGCTAAGGAGTTCTTTGATAGTGTGGATAGTACCAATTATCGATGAAGTAATAATAATAATAAAGCACTTGGAAAAATGAATAATTTGTTATCGACGAGATAACAGAAGTATATGTTTTGCTATCTCATCAAGTTAGTGTGACGTCTCTGAACGAGACTGTAAAATTGAATTAAAAACTTGTTCTTAAAAATAACACCAGAAATTTGAATATGTTTATATTTTTAGCCGAAAACAGGTGTAATCATATAAACGAGTAGATCGAAAACAGAATGTCATTAATGGTTGCATCGTGACGTTTCGACTGCTACTGCTTGGCTAGTCTTCAAAAGAGTGATGCTCATCATGGAGAAGCTACATAATAATTAAACTTGTGTATATGCTGGCCCCGCGGGGGAATTAAGAGGAGCGAAAGAACGTCTGTTTTCTCAGGCTATTAAAACTTATGCTTGCAATCAAGTAGAATCAAACGTTGCTGGAGTAAATCAACCACAATCATGGGACAAAGCATTTATTTTTGTCGATCACCGTAGCTTTGAAATCGAAATAAATAGATCCTAATTTTAAATTAATTCATATTTATTTTTTGTAGTTTTAAATGTTTTATATAACGGGCGGTAATTAAGATTAAAACATTGTTAAAGTGATTTGATTATATAGCCCAAAAGTAATAGAACTTAGAGGTTGACGACCAACTTTATTTTAATAAAAACAGCAATGAAAGGATAGCAAAAAGGATTTAGAAAACATTATATCATTTAGCCTCTTTTGGTTCTCGAGATCCGACTGAGAAGCACCCCGCTGATTGAGTTAATGAAAGGAACTGCAAAACAACTGTTTTTCTTTTTTCGGTTTGAAATTATATACCAAAAATACTTATTTAAGACTTCTTAACATCTTCTTTCTTTCATAATACTTTTTATAAAAACTTTTTTTGTAGCTATAAAATTATTTTCCTTTAAAATCCAACTGTGTTTTTTTTCTATTAACATTTCAAACTTCAAAACAAGGAGCTTTTTATACTACTCAGTCGGATACATGGTGTCACACCACGCAAACTCAACCAACAATATCATTTCTCTTGTCAACAGTACTCGGCGACGGATTTGTCTTCAATCTGACAAGCAATATAATTACTTTCCCAAGTTGGTATTATTGTAAACACATATAATGGTTTTCTTCTGCATATACCAATCACAATATGAATAATATATATCCAAGCAGAAAAAAATAACATTTTTTTATGTTGGCATAATTGTCACATTTTCCGATACATTGAAATAATTTTCTTGGCAATAATTTTCTTGGCAATAATTTTCTTGGCAATATTTTTCTGCAGTGATTTTAAGCTTAAATTAGAAACAAAAATAATAACTGCAATATTTAAAAAATTGCAATATATATTATATTTTATTGGATTGTGTCAAAAATATCAATAACCACAAAGTTTAATTGTCAGAATTTTGTCACTTTCAAATGGCCTTTTGAGGACTTTTTGCCTGATAAGTGATCCCTTATATCGTATTTTTAATATATACGAGCAATAAATATTTTATTGCTCCCTGTAAATTGGGCGGTTTTATTATTTTGACTACTGTGAAAATGATAAATTAATGTACTACACAAAGTTTTAACAGCGTGTACAAAGCAAAAAGGTTGAGAAAGAAAATCCTATAATCGATTCCATTGCGCGCACATTATCATTAGAAAGTTGATATCTTTGATATTCACGACGTAAACCGACTTTGTGTTAGATCTACGTGAGATGTTTGATAAAAATAAGTAATTCAACTCACATTTTTCCCAAGTACCGCCTCGGAGTAGCGTAACATGGTGTGTTTTACGTGTTGTCCCTGACTGTTTGACACTGTGTAGTTGACATAGATTTGAAAGCATGGAAATGTCTTAGGTTTCTGGGGGCATGTGGATGACTCGCAATCGCACTGTTGATCATATTGAGGTGGCAATTTAGTCCATGAAATAGTTTTGCATGTAGTTTCCTTGTACACAAAACTCTTTTCAACAGGTAGAACGTATCCAACGTAAAGTCCAATCCATAATGCGACGATAAAAATGCCAAATAAAGACCACAAAACGTACGAATATTTCAAAGTAGCCATTCCACGGTGAAGCGTTAGTTTGTTGTAGCTCTTTTGATACTTAAAGTTAACAATTTTGACGCTTTTTTCGTGAGTCATTGAGCTTTTAGCCAATAGATATTTTGTGTCTTCCTTCTACTTTTTTTTTTTTTCAAGACTTGTATAACCCTTGTTCCAACCACTGAGAAAAACTGTTATCAAAAAGCCAGTGTACTACGTTCATGACTCGGTTATGCACTATTGAAGATTTGAAGCAGATGTATTCTAGTCTATTCTGACGTCACAATCCTTTCAGGTCAAAATTAACATTCAAATGTTTCCTGATTAGACATGAAATTAAATTGTTTTTAGGTATACGGGATCTGGGAATTGTTTGTAGACATTGATGACGTTTGTGACGCGGGTTGCGTTCACTGACAAGGCGCTTTTAACTTGAACTGTACTTTATTCATCATCATCTATTTTAAAATGCGTTTCAATAATGTTATGCTTCGTTTGGCCGGCCGTTTCACTAACCATCCGTATCTTTGACACCCTCGCACGTATTTTGATAAAGGCTTTCAAAAGTGATAGAACATTTTATAACCGAAGGAAACTATGGGTACACATATATACATATATCAAAAACACGAAAAATCGTCCTGTTTAATCTTAATACATTAATTAAATAAATGAATAATAAAATAAAAACAAATAAACAAACAAATGTACAGAAAAAAGATAATAATTGAATTTATTTTTAAAGTTTAAAAAAATTAAAACTCCGATTTTTCATTTGGATCTATTTTTTCCCTAAATATTCGTTGTCGTATATTAAATTTCAGAATTTCGAATAAAAAGTATCCTCTCTGAAGGGAAACACTTCAAAGTCTTTTCTCATTATCACCAACAGAAACATGATATGAAAAGCAGGAACTTGTTTGCTTTTACTATTTTCTAATTCGTTTTCTTTCATCTTGTGTGCGTAAATTTGGAGTATTTATGTCATCGTTGCTGGCTCATAGATTGATAAGCGATTTGTAGATTAAACACGTTTGTCAACGATCACTTTTAGCCAGTGAACTTCGATCCGGTCTAAATAGAAACTAAAAAAAGATCGATTTCTTTTCTCCAAAGAAAAAAATTGAAAAGTTGATAACTGGAAAATAAATAATTCAATAATGAACTTTGATTAGAAATGTACGTTATATCATTTTTAGCCAGTGAACTTCGATCCGGTTTAAATAGAAACTAAAAAATATACGTCTAACGAAAAGAAATAAAACGCCATTAAAAATAAATAAAATAATAGTCAATTTGAATTGGTTAGAAATACTATATTCTCAGTCCCAGTTCTTTTCATTTCAAATTTATGCGAATATTTTAAATATATTTTAACTTTTAAATTAAATAATATGCCAGCTAGTATACTGAAATATAATTAAGACAGTGGAAAACTGATTCTATTTCATAGTGGGTTTATTTTTATTGTAAGTAATGACTGTTAGACATCCTCTTGTTTAATTATCGATCTTTCTTTAAAATTTCCTATCATTTGTTTTATTCAGTTATTTTTTTTATTTACTTTTGAATGAAACTGACTTGTATGAAATTTATTGTAAATTGTTACTTTATTTTGTATATTTTTGTTATTTTTTACTCATAGTCTAAACATTGTACAGATGAATTAAAAAGCACTCACACATCTATCGCGACGGAATTCATCTTTTTATTTAACATGATTTGTTTTGGCTTTAAAAGTGAGGAAATTCAATTAAATCGTAACATGTTTTGTTTTCATTTTTATTATTTTCTGAACATTCTGCTGCTTCAAAACCTCTTAAAATGAAGCATTGAGTTCAAATATAAAAATGCTAGTGATAGTGCTCATAGGAAATTTGAAATTGAAATGAAATTTTTTTGTACTTCTGTTTGTGAAATTTTTTTTTTTGTGAAACTTAACTCTCTGTACGAATTGTTTCAAGTCAATTATCGCATAAACCAGTATTCAAATCAAAATCACTGCACGAATATTTTTAGCTTTTTTCTTTGTAGGAATTGTTCAGTTTTTCTTTCTTTTCCTTGCATGAATTACATCCGTACATACCAATAACTCATTTCCTAATTTATTGTAATACGTATACTGCATTTCCTTGCTGAAAACCTTTTTTATGCGCCATTATAACCATGATAACTATCAATGATTGCCCGCTCGGACAGCCTTTTTCAAGTTGTAATTAGATGTCCACAATGTCCACAATTCGTTTCCTTCTGTAATAATAATAATAATAATGATAATAATAATAGTTTATTTCTATAAAAAACGCATTTAAAATTCTTAATGCTTTTGACATGATATAAAATGAAACTATGAAAAAATTATAAAATTATGAAAAAAGTAACGGATAAATTTTTGACATATTGCATGCCTTGGGAAGAGTTAATTCTATTAACCCTAAGCATGTGCTGCTTTGGGCAACTATTTACACTTATTTAAGAAATCATTGTCGCAGCCGAAGCTACAGTCCACACTCTAAAGCTTGCAAAGGATGCCGGTTACATGGACTTAATTTGTGGTTTATTACACGTTTTTTAAAGAAATATTTATATTTATATCTATCACAACAACAACTTGTTATGGGCATTTAACACAAAAACGTACAATCAAAATATGCTATGAATAAATCGATAACAAGAGACGAAATACCGACATCCTTTGCAGACTTTAGAGTGTGGACTGTGGCTTTGTTTGCGACAACGATTTTTGAAATCGGTGTATATAAATAGGTGTATGCCCGTAAATCCTTGTCATCCTCCAGTTTACAGGTGCACACGATACTGGAACAGGATGTCTTATTTCGCGACGTTTTCGTGTCGATATTCTTTCCCTACTGAGAAATCCCCATCAACTTAGAAGATTAGTATAAGAGTGCATGTTATTGAGCACCAACAGATTATAGATTATAAAGGATAGGAGACACGGACAGGAAAGCAATTTAAGAAAGTTCATCGTTAGGATAAACGCATGTAAATAAGAATGATTTACAGTAAAACGTTGATGTCCTCTCGAGTCAACATTGTAGACTTGATATTTTTCTCATGTATCTGTATTTCACTTATACACCGAACGCATTTCAATTCATTATTATTTCGTAGTGAAAACCGCCCACGCAAGCACAAGCGCAAGCACAAGCGCAAGCACAAGCGCAAGGTATCAAAAATTTTCCTTTTTTCTTGCGTTTGCGCTTGTGCTTGCGCGTGGCACTAGTAAATAGTTTGTTTGCGCTTGCGCTTATTCCCGTCTCGTTTTCACATGCTTGTGCTTGCGCTTGCGTTTGCGCTTGCGTTGCGTCGCTAGTGAAAACCAGGCTTTACAGTAAAACGTCGATGTCCTCTAGAGTCAACATTGTAGACTTGATATTTTTCTTATGTATCTGTATTTCACTTATACACCGAACGCATTTCAATTCATTAATTATTCACTTCCTTCTGCGTTTCCATTTACGGTGTTCAAATTTACCTAAGAGATTAATATCGCCCTGGGACCCCCACAGTTGCCCTATACTACTTTGTCCGGCTGCGTATCCAGCGTGGTCGTCCTTGTGGTGTAGTGGCTAACACATCGGACTAGAAAGCCGAAACTGTGGGGTTCAATTCCCGCCAAGCTAGTCAAGCTAGGCATATGATATTTTTCTCATGTATCTGTTCTGAGAATTGAAGACTTTGGATAACTAGTAAGACCATTATATTTCTTACAATTGCACTCAAATAAAATTCGACGTTACTAATGAAAATTAAAAAAAGTTGGAAAGAGATCTAAAAGAAAAACCTTGCTTCGAACCGACGACCTTATGATCGCATTCGCTTTTATCACAGGCCGCCATATTGGTTGAAACAATAGATGTTGAATCCCTTGGGTCCCCTGGACCTCACTTTCATGCGTTTCAGAACGTTCCAAACAAAGGTTTTCGCTATAAATCGAATAAACATGGCCAGTGTGTGATGAAGGCCCATACCTAGGTGGGCATAGTGTTTACAAGTGTTGCTGTATTGTGATGCTAATATAATTTGCCAACCATTTCCACAATAGATTTCTTAATTATCTTTACTTGTTCTAATAATAATGGTTGGTTGGCAAAACCATAACAAAATACGTCACTGTACGTCTTCATATATAGACCAATCTTTGGTCCCCATAGTACCCTGGTCCCAGAAGTTTAACTCGCTGTTTTAGTTACGTGTGTAAACTAAGAAATAAACCACTTTGATTAATAGGGTAGATCGCAAACACTTAATCCGTGAAATAAAATCAAAATTGTAACTAACAAATAGTTCTTATTTAGTGGCTATCACTCAACCAGAACAGTCTAAGGAAAGGCAAATACAAAGAAGACAATCGTCTATCTAGCCCTCAAGTAAAACAATATTTTGCTTTATAAAATAACAAAAACATTTTGATTGGATAATAAATAACTTATTAGACAGTTTGAGGTCTAATATGGCTGGATATTTTACTCGTTATTTGCAATTTGACTCGCCCGGAGGCTCGTCAAAATACATCGTTTCACTCGTAAAATATCCAGCCATATTACACATCAAACAGTCTAATAAGATATACTATAGTCACTAAATATGAAGTATTAGACAGTAAAAAATATTTTTTATTTCACGGATTGTGATTGTGAGTGTTTGCGCTCTATCTCATGAGGAAGTAGTTCGACGTTTATAGCTTTTGAAACTGAAAAACAGCAGTTATCTCTGAAAACCGATATACGACCTTGACATTCTAGGTCATCGGTAAAAATAAACCGATACATAAAATCATATGCTAACGAGCGATTAAACTTAGTGTGGGTGGCGTCGGTGTTTCTTTGAAAACAACTAACTACCCAATGGATATGACTATAAAGATATTCTTTAGGCTAGTCCAGGTGATTTCGCGCGCGCACTTCCGGTTAGTATAAGCCAATCAGGAGCATTTTTGTCGCATCGCCAACAGTTCCAACATGGCGTCGTTCTAGAGAGTTGTTTCCCGTGTTAACCCTCGATAAATACATCCTTAAAATAACTTTACATTAAAAAAGTTCTATAGTACTTGGACATAAAAGTTCACTGCTGCTCTATCAGGGATAAAAAAGAATAGAAACAAAACGTAAATGCCTAAAAGTAACCGAAATTGTTTTTGTCTCGAGGCGCCATTTTGGATTTATTCGTTTTGACAAACAATCCTTTGCGCGCTTTGAAGCGAGATCACCTGGTTTAGCCGGCTAGTGTTACAGACGAAATCGTTGAAAATGCAAATGTCTATTTTCATTTTGATTCCGTGTTTTTCTGATCCATTAATGAGTTTGGAGGTAGAGCTTTTATTGAATCATCAATGACTGGACAAGTCTTATGTAAATTAAAAAGGAGAAATCCAATCGTTTCCCGCACTTTTTTCGTTTTATGCCAGTTTAAGGTATTACCTCCGGGGGGAAGTGGGGAAGGCTTCCTTAGTTCAAGTGGTAGGGGTGAGCGGCGGTCGATTTCACAAATGACCCCTAAAAGGTACCATACATTAAGATTACTGACTAAAAGGACGTCCCTAAAAAGGTACGCACAGGGAATATGTTCAACCGGGCTAAAAGGAGCACGGATCACCCCTACCACTCGGACAAAGGGAGTACCTTCCCCCATCCCCCAGGGTGGTATCTCCTAGGGGGTAAAAGTCGTCCATGCCACTCACTTTTGAAAGGACTTACGACATCTTTAGTGATGTTGTTGAATTCGAAACATCCCGACAATTATACCCGAGCCTTTTATTGTGCGTGTTTATGTTATATGACCATAACAAATTGTTGCAGTTATAGATGATAAAACATTATTTCTTATAAAAACGCGCATTAATTCACAAATTATATATGGTCATATTACCGACATCCTTTGCAGGCTTCAGTGTGTACATTGTACCTTTGATTGCGACAACTATTTTTGAAATAGGTGTATAGAAGTGTTCCCGGCCTTGACCTATAAATTGTACCAAACTGCTGCGGTCGATCTAATAGTTTCCTGTTATATAGAAGTGTTCCCGGTGTAAACTTGACCTTCTGAAATTATAAAATGTACTTAACTTCTTCTCTCTTAAATTTAGTCATTAAGCTGCACTAAGAAAATGTTTTATTTTTAGACCATCTCACAAAAATACTATATCGCCCGAGGCATCAGTAATACTTGATAACATCTAAAACTCTTAAAAAGCTATATAGATTGGTTTCTAGAGAGTGCTTTGATAACCATATGTTAAGATAAAGTCACTATTAATCTTTCGGCTAACAGCTTGAACATGAAATGTCTTGAAATGACACAGCAAAAATAAGCTTGACATGGTGATGGTGCTGGGTTCGGTTAAATATGGAGACAAATAAACGTTCAAAAAATAAACTTTTGTACTGACTGCCACGAATATACTCCAGGGGAGGGGGGGGGGGTCCTTTGTCCAAGTGGGAGGGGTGATCGGTGGCGAGGTTTTGAAAACGATACGACCCCTAAAAGGCACAAAGCAGAGTAAAAATGACCCTACAGGTATATGGAATCATGTTACGTAACTGATTTTTGAGCCAGAATCCTAAAAGGACCATAAAAGGTACGCACAGGAAATATTTTAACCTATTCCCCCGGGGAATATACGCTGAACAAGTTTGGATTTTCCTATGTTGTATGCGAGGCTAAGAACAAAATATTGTTTTCTCATTATTTTTTGATAGTCTAATCAGCCAGGGGCGGAAATAGTTTAGAGGTGCCTGATATGCTCGTCGGGAGTTTTCAAAAATACCCCTAAAAGATACCAGAAGGCCTTTTAAAAGAGTGTCGTTGGAAGACTTTCTGTTCGCTCTGGGGTATACCCCATGGTATTCCTCTCCATTCCATGCCATTGCTATTTCCTCTTTCATTTTAGTGTTTCGTTTCTTCTCCTTTAGTTCTACCTTTCTCTTTCCATATTTCTCTTTTTTTACATCATAATAATCGATATGATCATGATCATCATTATCTTCTCCATTATCATTAGGAAAGAACCACAGAGGCTTGCACTAGTTTATGATGTACGAAGGTATATACAGCTATTTAAAAAACGTAGAATACTGAATATTGCATACTAGATTGTGCATTTTGGGTCATGTGGTATTGTTTATTTCATTCTTAATATAAGAGCTAGTTATGGGGAGTAAATATCAGGTTATTTATTTCATATGAATGGGACCCACAATGCTCTTTGGTCTTGGAATGTACTATTCAATATTCAACGTTTTTTGAAATAACTGTTTATAAGCACAACGCAAAAGAAACGCAAGTTGAAGTTGTTTGCGTGCAGTACAATATACACGGATGTACATCACAAGCTGGCCGACACCATGAATAATAAAAACACTGTGTTTTTATTATCCATGCCGACACCTAAAACCCTGTGTACCATCTAATCTGGGAATTGCACCCAGTCCTCATGACAACTACATGGTATAGCTTGTCAAGCGTGCTCTCTTACACCAACTAGATCTGATGGCGGGTTGGAGGTGGTCGTCCATGTAAGGGATGTTGCCATGCAATTAAAATTTGTGTAAATTAATGGATATGTATGCCGTTGCTCCATAAAATTTCCAAGACAGAGTCATTTTCTTGTCAAAACGTAGTACCATTGTCACGTAATATGATAGAAACTACTTTTTCCAGTCAATACCCATTACTATATGAGAATACTTTTGGGTACCAATTCCACTTAAAATACTATTTCAAGTCGACATCTTTTCATTAGAGAATACTTGGAGCCAGTTGATATCACCATTAGATAAACATCATTTCCAAGTCAATACCAGATAGCAGTCTCGACAATAACAGTAGATAATACTTTTAAGTCAGTAGATCTGATACTTCTAAGTCAGTGATATTATTACAGTCAGCATATTTCTAGTTCCAGGTGATGCCGTTTGGACTGAATATATAACTCTACTCAATATGATCATTACTTCATCAGAGAATAGTCCCATCTGATACCATTATATTTCCAATATATGTTATTGAAACGCTATAATTACTTCCAGTTGATACCATTTCCAATGCACAGACTATTTCCAAATTAACCATTAAAACACTATTTCATAATTTCCAGTTCATACAATTTTAATTTATTCGACACCATTACCAGCAAATACATCGCCAGTAATTACTTACTTACTAGTAAAAGTATACTCAAGGGCAGAATATATTATAGCTGCACAAATGTCATCACTGTGAGATTTACAGATACTAAACACAAGTCTATACCATAGAGTGTATATAGAAAGCAGGAATAGAAAACAACAAGCATTTTTATGCTATACTGATGGATGTTAAAAATGGCCTCCAACCTCCCCTTACAGCCATCCCGTTCCACACAGAACATTATCCACTTATCAACAAAAGATGAGAATAAAACCATGCATCTTGTGATAGCTGGTAACGGCTAATGATGCATGTACAAATAAGATAGAAGGTGAAATATAAAGTCTATTGAATATTTCCATAATTCATCATGATAGTATATGCCATATAATCCTACTGATTTTCCCACTGATTCTTAACTGTAAACCTCTCCCATTTGTCATCACCTGCAGACATCTGGACACGAAAACCCCTAAAAACCACTCCAAATTAGAGGGAAAACGGTGAACGTGTTTCGACCTTTCATCTATGGAAATGTTTGTCCATCTCTACTGCACAAATTAAACTTAAGGTGTATTTCTAGCTAACAATCTGTTCATGTTTCCGATTTACTTCTATCTGGAGATTCTCTTCTTGAGCTTTTTAAGTGATTATAATCATGTACTATACCATGCTATCCATTGCAATAGAGCATCATATACCAAACCATCCATTGCTATAGTAAAGCGTGCTATACCATACCATCCATTGCTATAATAGAGTGTCCTATACCATACCATCATTTGTCATAATAGAGTGTCATTCACCATATCGTCCATTGTCATAATAGAGTGTCATTCACCATACCGTCCATTGTCATAATAGAGCGTCCTATACCATACCGTCCATTGTCATAATAGAGTGTCATTCACCATACCGTCCATTGCTAGAGTATATATATTGTGAATCCAAAGCCAGTTGCCATCTCCCATCCATCATCTTTTCTATTAAAAGGTATCTTTGTTTTCCACTTTTTCATTTGCAAATTCTCTGTACGTTTCTTGGTTGCCAGGGTTAGCAGATGTTTTGCCATGGGTAAATCCAACGAGAACTACCACCTTTTCCAGGTAATGGACTACTTCAAGCCTTACTCTTGGTATTCATCCAGGGGAATGTTTAGTTCGGTAACTAGATTTCCTTAGATGAAGATATTCACCCAAGAAGACTCAACCAAAGAAAAGTAGACGTCGACAAATCCACTTTCCTCCAGCCAAGTCACCTTATGCAAACACCTTACCTCGGGTTACCCAATTACTGGACTAAACATTCCCTCAGATGAATATTACAAGCAAAGCTATCAGTAGAACAAGTAAGACAGGTTGATGCCGAGGTTGCGGGGCTAGGTTTGTAGACATTGATCTATATATTGTACCATCCAATGCTGTGTTGTGTCAATCTTATACTTGTCCATCATAATGAACCAAACCAAATGCCATTAATTTATCTGATAACAATCTTCCGTTCCATATAGTGTCCAACCACACCATTATGTCCATTACTCTCGAGTGCCTTACTGTACTCACTTTAGAGTCAAATACCATGCCATCCATTGCTATCGGTTACCATATATCATACCGTCCATTGCAATAGTAGGGTGCCCTGTACCACCCATTGCTATAGTAGAGTGCTATATACCATGCATACCGTCCATTGCAATAATAGGGTGCCCTGTGCCAAATACCATCCATTGCTATAGTAGAGTGCTATATACCATGTATACCGTCCATTGCAATAGTAGGGTGCCCTGTGCCATATACCATCAATTTTTATAGTAGAGTGTCCTATACCATACCGTCCATTGCTATAGTAGGGTGCCCTGTGCCATATACCATCAATTTTTATAGTAGAGTGTCCTATGCCATACCGTCCATTGCTATAGTAGGGTGCCCTGTGCCATATACCATCAATTTTTATAGTAGAGTGACATATACCATGTATACCGTCCATTATTGCTATAGTAGAGTGTCCTATACCATACCGTCCATTGCTATAGTAGGGTGCCGTGCCATATACCATCAATTTTGATAGTAGAGTGACAAATACCATGCATACCGTCCATTATTGCTATAGTAGAGAGTCCTATACCATACCATCCATTGCTATAGTAGAGTGTCCTATACCATACCGTCCGTTGCTATAGTAGGGTGCCCTGTGCCATCCATTGCTATAGATACCCAAGGGTATATAGATAGTAACCCTAACAATAAATAGATGCCACTTGTGCAAGTCAAGTTCATGTTAAGCAATTAGGAAAGGCAGATTATTTTAGAAAAGATGGCCTCCAACCTCCCCTTACAGCCATCCCTTTCCACTTCAATGAAAATTATAATTGTCAAAGAAACGATTTGAGACTAAGTAAACGATGCCAATAATTGCCTCCATAAATGCAAAGATGTCCTAAAGCTGCAAGCAAACAAAATGCTCTTTTCGACCACTTCTGATATTTAGAAATGCATAGTATGAGAGTCATGCAAAATCCCTTAAAACCACTTCCAGTGGAAAAATGGAGAAATGTTATACTTCAACAATGCTGTCAAGTAATCGATCTTCAGATAGACTCCAATTCCTACATGTACCATGATAACACTTGATCGCAAAGGATCACACAATGATAATCAGCAAAGAGGATTGTATCATATATATTCAGAAATTCATAAATGCCAAATAGTTGGCTCATCCTTGATGGTATCCATTCTCAGTTTTGTAACAGGCATATTTGCCATCATTCCTAAACGTCATTGACTTACCAATATTTGTCCTCAAATCAAACAAAGACCTCGGACACCTCATTCAGTCGACATGGCTATCAAACTAACTAAATATTTTATTTAGTTTAAGTTGGTTTATGGCGTGAGTTTTGTGATTTATTGTTTAACCGCTACATGGGTTTAGTGTTAAATAATGATCAAGTTTAAATTTGTTTATGTGATATCTCTCCACACTCACACATTTTATAAAATACGATAGCCAAGCCAACCAAATCAGAATACCTTCATACCCCATTCAATCTTTAGACGAAATGGTGAAGTCAAATGAATACCACTTTGAACAGCGACTAAATGATAAGTATAGCAGCAATCAAACTACAAGCCAAGTTATGTTAGAAAAGTGTGTTGCTGACACACGACATGTAACGTTGTTATAATCTGAAAAACATCACCTAATCCAAAGACTAATAATGATTGGTTAAGCCAAATGGTCATAACTTCAATCAAGCGACTAAATGATGTGTAATTATTATCAACTAGACCATAGATAGAAAAGGTAAACCTGGACTCAGGCTCCCCTGCGGGGAAGCCTGAGTAACAAGTATTACAGTCAATCGACAAACCTTAGGTCAGTAGCGTGAATTAACGAGGTATAAACCAAGTTCAATCCAAAGAAATTAGTTAAACCGACTTACTGCATGTTTATCACTTTGAATAAGCGACAAAATGCATGGTACCTATAGAGATCACCATGAAGCGCAGCCATGAAACACAGATAAGCGAGGTGCAGCTTAAATAGACTCCAAACTCCCCTTACAGCCATCCCGTTCCACTAAAAGACTGATTTTTCTGTGAGAGTAAAAATGGGAAAACTCAATGGTCTATTGGTACCACAAATTAAGCGTTTCCCCAAGTCATCATAGTATATTGCAATGAAAAATATCAAACTGGTTTCCATTTTGGAAACCTGCGATTATTAATGAATACGCGCACTGTTCAAGAACGAGCTACATGAAAGTGAGGCTAAGAATGATTGAAGAAAATATTAAAAAACAAGAGATATTATGTGAAAGAGAGACAGGGAAAAGAAGATTTCGTGGATTATTCGCTGTCCTTCTACATTCTTCACCATGTATTTGTCATTTATCATAATCATTGTTTTTTTTTTGCCATAGTGTAACCATTTCAGTAGGTGTGGCCGACTGATCCATTGTTATCTGTGTCTTGATCCGTTTACCGTATATGCTGTCATTGCCATCATAATTTCGAATTGGGTTTCCATTTAATAATGCTGTCATTTAATGTCATATATATATATATATACTTCTACTCTATCCATGCGTGTAAAAATTCCTCGGATATTATAGTGTCCATTAGTTGCCGTTTTTGACGTGTCAGTTTTGTTATCATCGTCTGCCCACCATCACCGCCAAGATTGTTACCTGATTTGCCGAAGTAGCCTTTCTATTATCAATTTACCTTTCTATACATACTGCACAAATCAGCCATCATTTCAAGGTATTTCTGTCATTACTATCTTGCATGTGCCCCATACTCCAATATGTCACATGCATTAGTTGTTTCTTCTGGTTTCAGTTTTATTGTTATCATGATCATCATCAGATTTTGCCTACCATTCCAGGTTAAATGAGCTGATTTGCGGAACATGCAAACGATCTGTCTAACTTTTCTTTTGCCATTGTGAACCATTTCTGTTCCCTTTCCACGGTTACTGCATTCATCGACTTTTTGATTCGAAGGACTGATTTAATGCCTAGCTATAAACATTGCCTTTTTGAGACTTTTAAAAGTGCTGCCCGGCCCGCTCTAACGAGTGCATTAATCATCATTATCGCAAGGTATCGGGCATAATTGTGCATATACTCGTATAGTCTAGATTGTGACCCTAAATTTCCTGATTTGTTAATTCGAAGAATAACTGTCTAGATATTCCATTGTTCCCATGATGCGCTGCTATTTTAATATACTGCATTAATCACCATCATCGCAAGATATCGGGCATGCATTATTTTGCATATACTCATACTCTAGATTAATGACCCTAAATCACCTGATTCGTTATAAGAAGACCAACTGTCTTGCCTTTCCATTGTTTCCATGATCTGCTGACATTTTCATTGTACTGCATTCGTCACCATCATCTCAATGCATCTGCATATTTGTGCATGTATACTATACTCAAGATTGCGACCCTATACTATTCTCTGATTTGTCGATTCCTGAATTATCAATCCGTCTAGATATTCCATTGTTTCCACGATGTGCTGTCATTTATGTTACTGCATTGCATGATCACCAGCATCTCAAGGTATCGGCAATATTGTGTATGTACTCAGTCTAAATTGTGCCCCTATATATATTCCCTGATTTGTTAATTCCTGATTTGTCTATTCGTTTAGATATTCCATTGTTTCCACGATGTGCTGCCATTTTTCTCCTATTGAATTTGTTACCATCATTAAAGTATTGCTGTCCATATAGATCCTCCCTATATTAATAATTATTTTCTTATGACCTCTTTGTTACCCGACTAGTTGATTTGAAGTGTACTTAAAAAAGCCGATTTAGTATTCTGTCATATTGTTCTTATTTATCTTTGTCCCATTATGCTGTAGTATCTCTTGCGATTTTTACCTGTTTCAAGTTTGAATTTTGTATGCAATATCTTACATTTCCAGATCGAGGAGCCCAATACAAGACACGTACTGTATTACCATGTAATATCTTACCATTTCCAGATCGAGGAGCCCAATACAAGACACAAACTGTATAACCATGTAATATCTTACCATATCCAGATTGAGGGTCCCGATACCGGTACTTTACTTCATACTAATGCCTCAAACCTCGTATGTATATAAAAATCCCGGGACCTCAGTTGTCAGCAGACTGGAAATAAACAAGAAATAAACAAATCGCTTCTCATTATAAATTGTAAGAAATATAAAAAAAAAAGTTAAATAATAAAATGATTAAAATCAGTTTTTCTATGGTCACGATTCAATTGCTCATTATCGTTTTGAAATTTTATGAAAACTGAAAAATACATTTTTTACATATCGTAACTTTCACATATGAATAAATAAACAAGTATTTTATAACATTGTATAAAAATCCATTTCAATAAATTGCTTCTCTTTCTAGACTTCAATGTTTTCATTTTGATTGGAAAATATTGTTGTAAATGATTCAATCAGAAATATCCAAAAACATATAAACCATCTTTTCATATCTTACTTACCATGTACATACTTACCAAACACTAACATTAACAAGCCCCAAAAATGTAAACATGGAAATCCTGTTGATATTCCAGACCAAAACCAGCAAAGGATGTTTTCCAGGAACAGACGAAAAGTACTATTTATTGGCCAAAACTACATCAAGGGAAAATGTAGTCACTGAATGTTGGTGTTTACCAAAACGTGCTTTTGTGTATCTGGTATGAACACATCGGTGTAAACTATCCACGTACCACAAGTATATCGATGTCCAACGTCGTTGATTTCCAGGTACATCCATATCTCGAAAGGTTCCAAATGTCTTCAAATTCTTCAATAAGCGTCCAAATTGGTGAAACTATCCACGTACCACCAGTCCATCGGATGTCCAACGTCTTCAATTTCCAGGTACTTCCATGTCTTGAAAGGATCCAAATGTCTTCAAATTCTTCGATTAGCGTCCAAAATCGTCAAAAGTCGACCAAGTAACCAAGTCGAAAATCGAAAAGTTTGTCAGAGTACTTAAATGCCGAAGCCGCAAACACATGACCCCAAATATATAAGGGAGAGAGCAAGAGACCCACCAAACCCCATGGACAAGTTACCCAATTAATCTATGCATAGTTAATATAGGGTATTAGCCCATATTGACTATATGATCTATATAGCAGATTTAAAGAGGGATTCCCATAAAGGAGTACAACCTCAATTAAATCTGCAATTAAACTAGCCGCAAAACCAAAGCCTAGCCTATGTGAAGTACTCTGACACTAATGCTAAGCCGGAGGGTTTTTTTTTTCCGTCGGATTTTTTTTATTTTTTATTAATTAATCAAACAACACACAAGACACACAATGTATAAATGACAATATAACATACAACATAATCAATGGGGAGTCCTAATCCTAACCTACCCTATACCCTTTGAATGGAGAAATTAAACTTTGTAGTGTCCACCAATGAGGAGGTCCAGTGTATGGCTATGTAGGGCTAGTCCCACCGTACAAAGTACCCAGCTTGTTTACCCTCAGTTAAATAACCTAGCTTACCTTGTAAACCATGCAAGAGTACTCACATGGTCACCCCTGCATATATTGATACATCGAGTACTAAACTCCATGATCAACATAGGCAGGGTCGAAAGCAAACAGCCTCAAAGATCGGAATTAAGACAAAGCAATTTCTCAAAATCTAAAAGCTTTTACCTGGACATAACACAACCAACAAATACACCCACCACTCGCAGGCAGTTATATTTGAAGGCCGTTACACTAAACGATGCATGTAAAACTACGTTGCTTTCACCATTGACGAAAATGAGGATGTCTTCTTGTCTGCCTAACATGCTGTGCTCAAAGTACACTAGAATTTTGCGCAAATTTGGCATGGAGAGTACGTACATGAAAACAAAATGAGCACAAAATATATATAAGCCCCAAAAACGAGACGACATTTTATAATATCCATAAGGGATGAAAACCTAAAGAACATATCCTCAATCCCACAACAATGGTGAACGAAAGTCCTGGTAAAAGCCCTAAACTGAATTTGAAATGAAAAAACAAGCACGTTTTCCGTCACGTGAACAGCCCGAATAAAAACTAAATAGGAAGGAAGACCACCATAAAAAGAAAAACATCTAACCCTGCATGTGCCTGGACGACTACATGATCGACGTCTTCATCTGTATCATCGATGAGGAGTTTCCAGGAAGAGTACTATTGCAGGGAAATTTCCAGACACAACCATTAATTCCAGTAACAAATGAACATAGTTAGTGGTCGGCACATGTTATACATTTTCCACGGTAAATTCCAGTCTGCAAAAAAATATTATTAGTTATTAAGAAAATGAAAAAAAATTAAGCAGATTAATACAGTTTTTTTACTTTTCGGATTATAATCTTATAATAAGTTCAGAAATACAGGAATAATTGAATTACAGCATTTCATAAGTAAATGCAAAGCGATCAAATTTTAACAAATAGAAAAATGAATACGAGTGAATGAAAAAACTAATGAACATACGAAATAGAACATCTCTAACTCAAATGAATGAATCCAAAAATATATGTATGTATGAATGAATAAATAAATAGACGGATGGATAAATGAATTTATAATAAATTAATGAATGAATAATAAAATAATAAATAACACAATTAATTAATAAACAAATAGAACAAAATGAATACATGAATGAATAATAAATAATACAATTAATTAATAAACAAATAGAACAAAATGAATACATGAATGAATAATAAAATAATAAATAATACAATTAATTAATAAACAAATACAAAATACGGAGATTAAAAAATTTCAAGTTCGTGCTAACAATGTACAAAAAGTGTTCAAAAATGTATATTTTGATAATATAAACTTGTAACATTAATGTTACAAAATTTACTTCCGCAAAAAGTTGAAAGATTAATATCAATTATTAATATTTTCTACAGCAGATCCACATAGTGGTTATTCTTCTGCTGGCACTTGCACGCACTGCCTCTACATTAAATATGTTCAATACATCACTCCTCACATGTTGATTGAAAGATGAATGAAAATGTCAATTTACCTTGCCATATTGAATGTCTTTTAAAGCAAATTCCAATTTGAGCTTCAGTTGGAACCCTGAAAAAGATCAAGATAATCCATTGAAAAAAAGAGTAAATCTAGAGAATACCATAAAACAATTTAATAAAAGAATGATTAAAAAGACAAATAAATAATATAATTATACAGAACTAAATGAATGCATTAATGAATGAAAAAATCAATTGATAAATAAAATAGGAATGAATAAATAAATATATGAATGAATAAACAAACAAATACCCCAACACCGCTCACGCAATTTCCTACCCTTTCCCTCTCACACTCCCCCCGAAAACTACATGTTTTGGCGCCAAAATCTCAGTCAATTCGAAGTCAATTTCTTTTAAAAATGGAATTTATTAATTTGATATGGCTGTATATCAAAATTGTAGTTAAAATAAATAAGAAAATATGTTTAAAAGTTTACCTTTCCATGCATCTTTAAATTTACACACAAATAATTAAAAACAAAGCTTTTTAAAAATTAAAACATAAAATATTTTAAAAGAAATGCTAATTAAAAAGACTCAATAAGCCAACAATTTTCAAACTTGAAAAAGGCGCCAAAACATGTTCAACTATAGTTTCAATTCACTAGAATTTCACACACAAATGTCTATCATATGTATTTACACAAATAACAAAAAACATCTTTACGAATTAAACATAAAATATTTTGATAGAAACGGTTGATTAAAAAACCTTAAAAAAAACAAGAATTTTCGAACTTGAAAAAAGGCGCCAAATTTCGCCCCCACTATAATTTCAACTCACCAAAATTTCACACAAAAATCTGTGTTTTTTTACACACAAATAATTAAAAACAAAACTATTCTAGAATTGAAACATAAAATGTTTTAATATTAAAAATGCTAATTAAAAATCTCAAATTCCCAAGAATTTTCTAACTTGAAAAAAGGCGCCAAAAACTCGTCCCACTATAATTTCAACTAACTAGAATTTCACACAAAAATCTCTATGTATTTACACATATACAACGAAAAACAAAACTATTAAGGAATTAAAATATTTAAATAGAAATGTTAATATAAAATAGTTTTCGAACTTGAAAAAAGGCGCCAAAACTCGCCCTACTATAATTTCAACTCACCAAAATTTCACACAAAAATCTGTATGTTTTTAATATACACAAATAATTAAAAACAAAACTTTTTAAGAATTGAAACATGAAATATTTTAATAGAAATGCTAATTAAATAAACTAAAATATAAACAAGAATTTTCTAACTTGAAAAAGGCGCCAAAACTCGTACTACTATAATTTCAACTGACTAAAATTTCAACCAAAAATCTCTCTAAAAATATAAATTCTACTTTGCTTTTGTCGTAAATTGAATAACTGTTTCATAGAAAGATGATTGCTTTTTGGTGAGTTTACGACGTACCTAATGAATGAAATCCAAAAGCATTCCAAACGCTGCACAGCTCGGCGATAGACGAGTTCTTTCAAAGTCTTTTCAGCAGTTTTTTCACCAACATTTCCATGACAAAAGCCCCATTCTGTAAATTAAAAAAACATGTTTTTTGTTAATAAGTAAAGAGAAAGAGGTTGTATTTCGCGCAGGAACATGTTGTGCTGCAAAGCTACCTTTGCATGCATGCTTTGAAGTCAAATCTTCTCAATCTGCATTAATTACTCAAACAGAAATCCCTCCAAAAATGAATTTCCAATTCTTTAAACTTACACAAATTAATAGCAAAGTACTTTTTACGTATAAAATTGTTAGTAAAATAGCTTTAGTTTACCTTTTTGTGAATTTTCAACGAGAACTTTGTGCACGCGCCATGTGATCACATGAATGACTTTTGCATTGAAGCCAAAATTTCATCGAATTACTACAGCAAACTGCTCTTTTTCTGTAACAATTAAGACGTTGAGCTTAGAAACTATCTAAACTGTGAAAGAAAAGAATAAAATAAAGTTTAATTTAGTAAAAAAAAAACTTCAACAGAAAAGATAAGTTTACCTTCATGCTCTCCTTTCCGTGGCCTGGCTTCATCTGAAATGGTCCGCACTATAAGCGCCAAAACTTCTCAAGTGGAACTGCCCGTGCATCTCCATGGCAACACCCAATCATAGGCGTGAAATAAATGCGAGGCTGCCCAAGGGCCAATCAGAATTAATGGCGCGAAATTTAGGTGAGAGTCTTTGGGTTGGACTAGCATACCTAAGGGCTGGATTTTACCACAGAGAGCCCAAAATGGATTCTAGAGAAGCAATTAGCTAACTCGCTTCTCTAGATTACAATTTTAAGGTGGCCCGGTAGTATTGACTTTGCAGGATAAACATAATTTTGTAACGCATTATTTTGCATCTAAACTTTGTCCGATTTCTACGAAATTTACACATATAGATCTCAAAACTTTGAAGTTTGAGCTAGTCATATTTTAAGTGCGATCTGTGGAAACTATAAAGAGAAATAATGTTTTTTTTAAAAGCACACGCTTTACTTAAATTGTCAATAAATCAAAACTTAGAAGATGAATTTATTTCTTTTTTTGAGAGAATATTATTTGGTTATATGGAAACATATTGTAGCAGTTTTATTCAAATATTGACCTTGGAAGTTTTTTTACAAACGTTTTTAAATTTTTGCGCGCAAAATTAATAGAAAAATTCCATTGCTCAAATCTCAATAAGAATTAAAACATAGTTACAAATTTACCTGTAGAAAGAAAGACCAATACCTCTTGTAACTTCTAATCACAAAATAGCGACTTTGAAGCCAACATTGCTAGCTCTGATTTCTTGAAGAGCTTGTCAACATATTGTTGTTCACTGCGTAGTGAACATTTCGAAAATATATCTACTCTATTTCTTCAATTGTTGACCTCGAGTTTTCTATATAGCGTAGATACATGCTTAAGAGTCATAACTGTGAAATTTGGTCTTCTATGCTGTTCTAAAAATGACAAAATTAGCGGCCAACGTACAGCAACCACGTTGCGCGTTCATTATACCTCGTTTGACTTCCAAGGAAAACCCTTCGCGTTATGTTTATTTACATCAACTTCACAACCTCATAATCCGTGAACACCGGTTCTGCACGAGGAATGTCTTTTTATGCAAATACAGAGACAATTCAGGCGTAAACACTGCGTCTTTTTTCTATTTCTATTCGCAAAAAAGACATTCCTCGTGCAGAACCGGTGTTCACGGATTATGAGGTTGTGAAGTTGATGTAAATAAACATAACGCGAAGGGTTTTCCTTGGAAGTCGAACGAGGTATAATGAACGCGCAACGTGGTTGCTGTACGTTGGCCGCTAATTTTGTCATTTTAGAACAGCACAGAAGACCAAATTTCACAGTTATGACTCTTAAGCATGTATCTACGCTATATAGAAAACTCGAGGTCAACAATTGAAGAAATAGAGTAGATATATTTTCGAAATGTTCACTACGCAGTGAACAACAATATGTCGACAAGCTCTTCAAGAAATCAGAGCTAGCAATGTTGGCTTCAAAGTCGCTATTTTGTGATTAGAAGTTACAAGAGGTATTGATCTTTCTTTGTACAGGTAAATTTGTAACTATGTTTTAATTCTTATTGAGATTTGAGCAATATAATTTTTCTATTAATTTTGCGCGCAAAAATTTAAAAACGTTTGTAAAAAAACTTCCAAGGTCAATATTTGAATAAAACTGCTACAATATGTTTCCATATAACCAAATAATATTCTCTCAAAAAAAGAAATAAATTCATCTTCTAAGTTTTGATTTATTGACAATTTAAGTAAAGCGTGTGCTTTTTAAAAAAACATTATTTCTCTTTATAGTTTCCACAGATCGCACTTAAAATATGACTAGCTCAAACTTCAAAGTTTTGAGATCTATATGTGTAAATTTCGTAGAAATCGGACAAAGTTTAGATGCAAAATAATGCGTTACAAAATTATGTTTATCCTGCAAAGTCAATACTACCGGGCCACCTTAATATAAACCTTTGTCAAGAAAAGGACCAATAAATAATAACTTTTGACTTACAGATGAAATATTAATAATGTTTAACGCATGTGTGTGGTGAAAAATTGAATTTATTGGGCGAAACTGTCTCACAAACGTCGAGTTCTAAATCTAAAGTATATCGATCACGTGCACATCACATGCACGAGCAATGGGGGTGATCAATTGTTCGGTGCAGGATATGTTTTTTGCCCCTGAGGCGCCTATGCAGAATATTTTCTTCAGCTTTGCACGATAATTTGTCAGGGTTTTTTTCCGTTGTTGTCGTTGTCGTTGTCGTTGTTGTCGTTGTCCTCGTTGTTGTCGTTGTCCTCGTTGTTGTTGTTGTCGTTGTTGTCGTCGTTGTTGTTGTTGTTGTCGTCGTTGTTGTTGTTCAGTGTTGTTGTTGTTGTTGTTGTCGTTGTTGTCGTTGTTACTTCTGTTGTTGTTGTTGTTGTCGTCGTTGTTGTTGTTCAGTGTTGATGTTGTTGTTGTTGTTACTTCTGTTGTTGTTGTTGTTGTCCTCGTTGTTGTTTTTGTTGTCGTTGTTGTTGTCTTTGTTGTTGTTCTTGTTGTTCTTGTCGTTGTTGTTGTTGTCGTTGTTGTTGTCGTTGTTGTCGTTGTTACTTCTGTTGTTGTTGTCGTCGTTGTTGTTGTGCGGCGATATTTTTTTCAAGGTTAAAGCTGTGCTCGATTTTTTGTGGGAGGGGAGGGTGCATGTGGGGGATCCCGCAACCTCCCGTCAATTATCTAATGGTCTCTCACTTGGTCATCAAGGTATAGATCGACTTGTATTATGGGTGATATTAAACGTTAACATAAAACAAAACAACAAAACAACAATCTAATTGTAACAATATAAAATATAAAACGTTATTTGCATTCACTTACAAATTTTTATTTCCTTTTTCTCATTATATTCAGACTAGCCCCTCCATTTGTATTTACATGATATGAATTTGTATAATAATTTTGTGTATATGCCTATTTCACAAAAGCCGAGGTTGCCCAAGCAAACGGCGAATATATGGTAATCGCACGGCAAAAATGAATTGCGCCTTTTTATGCGATTGTATTATTTTTGAATTGCTAAGCACAGTTATTTTTTCTCTGATTTTTTTTTCTCGGAATTTTTGAATTAAATGTGGATTGATTTGAATTACAATAGCTACCCCTAAAACAGAACTGTGGCATTATGGTTATTGTGCCATTAATATTCGACGTCCAGTACTACCAGTACCAGAATGCTTTAAGGATTTTCTTTCTTATGTAGATCTTTATTCCCTCTTGAGAATACTAGAGTACAAACACTAAAAGTGTGCAACATAAATACCACTAAATACTGCTAAATTATGCAAATTCTTTTGTTCTCTATTGTTTAATCAACACTATTTAGTGGTAAATAGTACAAAGTATTGCACACTTTTAGTGTTTGTACTCTAGAATAATTGACACTAACTATTTAACAAAAGAAAGTAGGCAAAGCATTCTGGTACTTGTAGTATATGACGTCATTTTACTACAAGTACCAGAATGCTTTGCGACTTCCCTTTATCATTGAGATTACTGGTAGTAGATGACGTTGTAATGCAAATGGCTTAGTGTGACTGGTTTTGTTCAATTGAATACAACTGAGGAAGCACAAATACGCAATACCAATAGCCGTTCGCCCTTCGCCGACAATCATTTTTTAAATAGCATATTCTCTACTTTCACAATAACCATAGTACCTTTTGTTATTGAGAAGTAGCTATTGTAATTCAAATCAAACAAATTGTACTTCAAATCAAACAAATTTGAATTACAATATCTACCACCAAAAAATAGAAGGCATTATGGTTATGTGAAAGTAAAGAATATATTTTTTCGATGTGCTGAAACACATGCATGAATCCCGTAATAGATAGATTATAAGAGAGAGTCTTCAGTCCGGGATTATACCAGAAGTGGAAGAAAGGATGACGTCGTCATTCTATTGTCTTAGCGGGTAAAGCGCGAAACTTCGCTAACCCGAACATTTTCGTCCAATAAAAAGTCTTGTACTATCCTGTCATCTGGGACTTTGTTCTTAGAGAAGTTTGGTTGCCTGTTATCGACTCGTTTATCCTAGGCCGGGAGGGGTCGGGGGCATGTTCCTCTTGGCCAACACAGACACAGGGATCCCAAATCAGATCACATTTTCTCATTTCAGTCAGTTTCATACTGAGCAGTTGTAAAGGCAGTATCTCGTCTCTGTTCTCCTGCTAAAGAACTGTTCATCTGCATACTGGCAACTCTATTATGCCGTTTGAATGAGCTCCCAATATATGAAACCACTTTCCATTTATAAAAGAAGAAACAGTTTATGAACGCTAGTGGGAAAAAGAACAAAACGACACTGAAAACGAAGATAATGAATTTGACAATGTTTTTGTCTCTGCCTTCGGCGATCACGATCTTCGGGTTTTGAATATCATTTACGTAGCAAGTAAAGTTAGAGCCTTCTTGGCCTCTCTGTTCTTTGAATAACAGGGCGTGTGCTTTGGTAGTAGATGAATTGTTTGTACATAGTTTACCAGTAGGATAGAAAGAACACTGCAAAAAATGGATACAATAATGTATAATGTTAAAATAAATATCGTAGTAGAATTACTGTGACTGTGTAATAGGCAAGCACAATAGAGCAGATTTCGTATGAGTGTGAAGCATTCAGTGCCCTGTGCGTGCCTTGACCTGACCGTGAAGTTTCTAGAAGTTTGGGGTGCCCTGCCGTGTCTTGACTGCGTTCCACCCGGGGTGCATGCCGTGAGCTTTTAGTAGTCATACGAAATCTTCCCTCTAACAACACATTAAGCGGTCAAGCCAAGTGTAATTTGAACATCAAACGACTCTAGAAATATCGTATTTTTGTAGCTTTAGGTGCTTGCACTTTAAGTTGAGAACTTAAAATATCTATTAATAAATGAAGTTGCGTATATTCTTCAGTTACAAGTAGTGCTTGAATAGCGCTGCGCAGTTATACTAAAAATAGATATGCATAATTAGACCCCCGGCGCGATTCGGACAAACAAACCGAGCTTTCACAGTCATTTACTGTAGATGAATGAGCTTCGCATAATAAATAACATTTTTTTCGCTTTGAAATGGTCGGTACGAAGCACTGCTGTTGGGGGCAGTGTAGAAATGACTCGAGATTTGCCGATAGACTGCCCAGATCGCTAAAAGAAGTGGCAGAATCAGGCAAAAATATATTTTTGCCGTTTCCAAATCCGTGGCACCATCGTGATAAATGTCAACGATATGGATAAATGCTTGCTCTCGTAAAAACTAGTACACAAATACTCCAGTTTCACATTATCTCACAGTACTGCTGTTCTGTTTGAAAAAAAGACGCATTTGCACAGGCTAAGCCTTACCCTGGGTTCCAGAGGCTCTAGAGGGGATTGGGGAGAGACCCCCGGCGGGGAGGCGAAAGGAACCCAGGGTAGCTAAGCCTCAATTTGTTGTAAAAATATTCACCAATTGCAAGTCAAACACGGAAATTGCTATCGCTAAACAATAGAAAACATACTTAAATTTACTCAAAATCTAGATTATCCCTGTGCAAATCTAATTGTACAGCGGTGCTAGATAACATGAAAGTGGAGTATTGCGCGCTCAGAAGTTTATGAAAACAAGTCGAAGTGGAAGGCAATTTTTTCCGTGATTGCGTGGCTCGCGCTTCAAGTGACAAACACTTTAACAATAGAATAAAAACATAATTTGAATGCTTCAGAACTTTGTGACAAGTTTAAGTAAAAGACAATTAACATTATCTTTCGTCGATTTAGTGCTTGCACTATAAGTAATTAAGTTTTTTGTTTTTAAGCTTTTTGTTTTCAGTATTTTGTTTTGTAGCAAAATTGTTCATAAACGCATGCAGAAATGGTGATTCAAAAGAATGCTCACTTTGCTCACTTAGTTTACTGAGGATTTTTAACATAAATTACGATAGAAACTAAAAATTGTGAACTTTAAAGGTTTACAAAAAGAATATACATATTTTATTTTGTGGGTTTAGAAATTATGTACATGTATCACACATATATAGATGAAAGAATTACCTACATAAATTGACGGCCGGATACTTGACCGACTTCAAAGCAGCCTTCTTGCATGGTATTTTCTTTTTAGACAATTACCGGCTCTCTTTTAATTGACCTTTTATTGTTTTCAAAATATAAGGGAAATGTTTCCATTGAAGTATCTGATAGAGTTACAAAGGGAACCCGACACAAATACGGCTACGAGGGCGGGATAACGCATCTGTTTGAAACTAGCGAAAATAAATATTTATCATCCGGCCAAGAAGCGAAGAAAATTTTCACTGTAAACATTATTGATTACTGATGAAGTAAAAATTGACTAGGACAGTGGCGTTGAAGACGTACATTTACACTCCTTGTGAAAAACAGATACGCGAACACGAACACATGAACGATTGAAGTAATCATAAATGAATGAATAAAATACATTTACGGATTAGTGAATAAATACATAACATACATAATAAATGAATAGAAAAAGCATGGAAAGATATCAAAATAAATGACTAAGCACACAAACAAAAAAAAGAATGTGTATCAAATAGACATATAGTAAATGAATAAAAAACGCATGAAAGGTATATCAAAATAAATGACTAAACAACTAAACCAAAAAAAGAATGTGTATAAAATAGATAGTAAATGAATAGAAAACGCATGAAAGATATCAAAAAAAATGACAAAACATGCAAACAAAAAAGAATGTGTATAAAATAGATAATAAATGAATAGAAAAAGCATGAAAAGATATCAAAATTCATGGCTAAGCATACAAAAAAAACGAATGAATAAATGAACGAGATAAACCAAAAAAATAAGTAAATAGAAAACAAATGATATTACGCTCATTAATCACAATAGCAGCATCAATACTGACAATTATTGTCGGCCTTGATTTGTATATCTCTAAACGATCTTTCAGACGATCAATATGGACCGCAGTTGCTATTATAAGACCAAAAATATCTCGTAATGCGATCTTCTATATCAATTTACGCCGTCGTTTTTCTTTCCTCTTTTTTGTTCTTGATTTGAGTCTCTTCTTCTTTAATAGAAAAAATAACAGGAAGTTTTGACATATATGTAGACGGTCGAGCTAGCCCGCACGACTCCCTTAACCATTGCGTGGGAATGAAAAGAAGCCAATATATTTATTATAATAATAATAAAAATAACATGTCTCATTTATATAGATAATAGCACTTTTACATAGCCTGCGTAGCAGTCCCTCCGTCCGAGGTAGCGCTTTACAGTTCTGAATATGTTGAGGAATTATCGGACTGCTATAACCAAGGAAATAATCTGAATACTGGTTGTATAGTCTTTAAATATGCTATACTATTTTGCTCGCTAGTTTCCATTTAGTCTTTAAATACTAACCTTTTGCGAAAATGTATAGCTTGTTAGATCTTTGTAGAGCACTAGTGATTCACCAAGCATATCAGTTTTAACTTTTATGACAACACATGGATACTCATAAGAACAAGACAGCCCTTCCTCATAGCACGAACATCGCTCGGAAGAACTCGTTATTTCACTGCTTTGAACACTGCATCTTGTCTCTGTATATGAATTATCTAAAGTCGAAGGGAGAACATCGTATTTTGCCCAGACACCAAACACACCGCCAGCAATAGCTGTGATTAAAGACGTTGCTATTACTAACACTAGAATGGGTTGATTGTCAGAATTCCTCATAGTAGGATTAAAGGCATGAATTCAAACAGTAGTTTTTAAGCCACAATTTAACGATTATGTTATAGAAGTTGAAATCTTGTATAATCTATGTCTTGCACGTACGCGTCAGTAATAATCGGAATGTGCCCTATTGACATGGTCCGATTATACCTCCTTCGCTACTATGGAAACCATCTCACTTGAAAGTCGTCACTGAACGATTTGCGATCATCTAGGTTTTTAGTACAGTTCAATTATGCCTACGGAGGTAAATGTGTCAATCAATTACTTTGTATAGTTTCCTTTTTTCCGATGTTAATTGTATTTGTCTTTAGGGTATTGTCATTTCAAGAGATCAGTGCCGGGAGCCGGTACGTTTTTTTGTGAGGGAGTTGTTAATATATACCTATTTCAAAAAATCGTTGTTGCGAACAAAGCCACAGTCTACACTCTAAAGTCTGCAATGGATGTCGGTATTTCTTCTCTTGTTATTTATTCATAGTATATTTTAATTATACGTGTTTGTTTTATATGACCATAAAGTGTTGTTACATTGGAAGATGATTAAAATATATTTATTGAAAGACGTGTAATAAATCACAAATTCTGTTCATATTACCGACATCCTTTTTCAAGTGTGGACTGTTGCTTCGGCTGGGACAACGATTTTTGAAATAGATGCATATCTTTTTCTAAAAAGCCGGGTTGACGAAGAGAAAGGTGAATGGCGATTACACGACCGTAAGGAACTGTGGGTATGTTTGATATTGATTATCTATGCATCTTTGTGGCAAAAAACTAATCTATTGCACAACGCCAGCCCCATATACACCTATTTCAAAAAACGTTGTCAGAGAAAATCTGAATCTGCAATCTGAGACCAAAATAAATTCTGGGGTACGACAGTTTTTTCTAATTAAAAATTCGTTTGCGTACACTTTCTGGCTTCGGATATGGCGATGGTAAATATAAATCTGAAGGTGCTAAGCGCAAAAAAAAAATAGGGCCATGCAATTCATTTCGGTCTCAGATTCAGATCTCCTTCTGACAATGTTTTTTGAAATAGGTGTATATGAGAAGAGCTTAAAATTGACGAAACTTAGCTTAGTGAACCAGAAAAAAAAACACTAGGATATGTTGTATGCGTAACCACAACTCCTTTCGGTCGTGCAATCGCCATTCATGCACCTTTCACTCCGTCAACCTTTTTTGAAATAGGTGTATATAGTCGATTGCTATTGTCAATTATATCTTATTGTTGTCATGGTTATCAGGGAAATTATCATCAACATTGGTATTATCATTATCATCATTGTTACCATCATCATCATGCATCACACCACCACCACCACCATCATCATCATCATTACCACCACCATCATCAACGTTACCATTATTATCATCATCATCATCACCACCAGCACCACCATTATATAGTTATCGACATCATCATCATCACCACCACCACCACCATTATATAGTTATCGACACCATCATCATTACCACCACCACCACCACCATCATCAACAACCAAATCATCCAACCGCCATCTCAATCGTCATCATAATTACATTACAGGCTATTCTGCGTACCAAAGGAATTTTCAAAGTCTATGGCGAGCGGCGAGAAAATCCTCTGGAACCCATGGTAACCGGGGGGTGCTTACTCTCATATATTTGCTATACGGGTGGGTACATGTTGCTAGATAGGGTATGGTTTTTGGCCTTGCTGTCTGAAACCAAAGGTATGTATTTCCCAAAAGTTGGCTTGATCAAGACTATTGACTTGTGTCTTACTTATTTTATTATTTATTTTTTAAAGAAACTTTTGAAATAGAGCGCCAAATGCACTATGATCCTGCCGAATACCTCTGACCCACCTCTGAAAAAGGGTCCATTTTCAACGACTTAAAAAATCAATCCGGCACATTCGTTTATCAATAAAAATCAAGCATTAAAATATTCTTTTATTCTTTATAGACAAAATATTCACCAGCTCAAACTTGGCCATGTTAAAACAACCAATCAGTCTATCTTAAACATATGACGTCATAGAAACTGCTTGTTGGCACAGTCCCCGGCCGTGATGCAGTTAGAAAGTTGAAAACGGCTTCACTGGTAGAGTGGGCATAGTGTAGTTGACATTCTGAAAATGCAGACACTTCAAGCACCAGCAGCAGTCAGGCAATCGATCTGTTCACAGAGTTTTTGGACTGCAAGAAGATGCTACAGAATCACAGCCAGTATTGCATTCGTAGGACTCGTACTTCTGATTATTCTGGGAGTCTTCGTTGTGTCGCCAGCCATCGATGGATTGAGTTTGAAGCCAGCTACTTGTACAGTAATAGGCTCAAAGATTTCAGGCATGCAGAGTTGCAGTTGCGGGAAATACTGTAGTAGTTCGTTCCCTTGCTTGAAGATTTATGTTAGCTATTCGTCGAAAGATCATCGAAATGTGACAAATGTTTTGCTACATGACACAGTCTACGAGAATAACGACAACAGCCAGGTATTAAAACGTACTCATTTCAATTAAAAATATTTCACTAAATCAAATTTGACAATCATATATAAGCGAACGAAAGATTAGAAAGAATGCAAAAAATATTTTCACAGGTTTTCAATCTGATTTTCTCGTAAAGTTTTAATCAGTATTAGGACATATTAATCTTAAGAAAACAACGATTAAAACCAGGCTTATCTTTATCAAAATACATTAGAGATATCTCACGTTTTGACATTGGTGAGAAAAATAAGGGCAAAGCTATATAGTTATAAAAATATTTTCACAAATTTGAGTTTTTTCTCTTTAAATTGATATTACATCACGACATTTTACGAAGGCGAATATTATAACCAAGGCTTGCTTTTCACGTTCACCACAGTCATTCAAAAAGATTTATGAAACAAAATATATAAGAGCAAATTGGAAATATAAAAACAACTTAATAGATTTGGGGGATTTTCCTGGGGAGTTTCGAGCGAAATCATATTAATCGATCGGTGGCATCGCATCGAAATCCAGCAAATTCAAAAAGGTCTTCGTTTGTTAACTAGTATGATCATGTCTCCGGAAACAGTAATGATAATACAATAGAAATTCATTAGACATTATGTTATTGCTGTTGTTTTTAAAAAGCTGGGGGGGAAAAACAGTAGTATATTGAAATTTTGGGAGAATGTTTTGAAAATCGATGTTTTTGTCTTGCTATTTAGTAAAATGTAAATAATTCATTTATAATTCTCATCAATTTATAATGAACTTAGTCTCCAAGCCAAAAATATTGTTTAATTTTTCTATAAATTTGTCAAAAATGTCTACTAATAAGGATACAATAAATATATGATTTATATCATGATAATAATCCAAGTTTATATCGAACGAAATCTCGATTTATAATAATTTTAAGTTGGAAATTACAATCGAATACAAAATTGTGATCGAAGGCTGACGTTCGTTTAAAAAAGCTCTTTCGAATATTGTTTCAATTAACCGAGGTGTGAAAAGTCACACTTTATAAACACTCAATAAAATGTACAAACTCCGATTTAAAGGTTTTCAACAAATATTTCATTTACAATCCACTATTTTATTTTACTTGGCATTTATATGTTGAATGTTAATTCGTATTAATGATTTTTTTGCCTCCGTCGTTTATTCGTTTTTGTTCAACCAAACTGAATGTATTTATTTTGGGGATGTTTGTTTTTTAAATAAATGTTTTTACTTTATAACTTCCTCTATTATGAAAAGCATTGTTCCTTGAAAATTTCTCATTAACTAGCTTTTTATTTTTAGCTTCTGGCAATATTAAGTGAATTTTGAACATCCTCCAACAAAATATACTTTAATTAAAATTCATTTGGCACTCAATCCTAGTAGCAGGATCTTATTTAATTTTTTTTTTGTGATGTCATCCAAAAGCTAATTTGAAAATATTTGACAAAGACATTACGTAAGATAAGAAACAAATAAATAAATAAACAAATAAATGAGTAAGTAACATAATAACACAGATATCCAAACAAGAGTCTAGTTTACATCGCGAATCAAAAAACTGTGGGCAACCAGAAATATTTTAGAAATCGTTTTTTGTTTGAAACAACTATATCACTGCACAAAGTTTGACTGATGTGTAGCATGATAAATCTTTTGAAGTAAGAGTTGTTGTGAGTTGTTCAACGGACGATTTCTAAAATATTTCTGGGTCCCCACGGTTTTTCGATTCACACTGTAGCACCGGTACGTACCTGCGTGAGTCAGCAAAATGATTTCTATTTTTAACATCCTCCAAAAGCTTTAATTAAGATTCATTTGGCATGCACCTTAGTAGCAGGATCTTACATTATTGTGATGTAATCCAAAAACATGTGCGTCTTCCTCCTTAAATAAATTGTATTTTATTTTAACTAACTTAAAAATGTTTGACAAAGAAATTAGGTTAAATAAGAAACAAATAAATAGATATACAAATAAGTGAGCAATATAAAAACACAGATTCCCAAACAAGATTCTAGTTCAACACCTGCTAGAGTCAGCAAAATTATTTCTCATCTGTTTGAAAGAAAGAGACAAATTTTCATTTAATTTCATTTAAATTTTAGACAAGTTTAAGACCTCCTGGATCCAGCAAAGTAATTTCTCTACAATTTACAATGAGAAAAAGAAACACATTTCAAAGTTAGAAAACATTCTTTCCTGAGCAAAGAGACTGCTATGCAACCAATAATTTCAACAAAAAGCCTAGCTGCCATATTTGACTCAAAATTAGCATTATTGACAAAAAGTCAAATTTGAGCAAACTGATTATTACAATGCAAAGACAAGCATGTCCAATTCATGAAGATCTGGCTAAAACTGTAAATATATAAAGTGCATTATAGGATACAGCGGATTTTATATACAATCTTTGTATTAAAAAGGATTTATTTTTGTGATTTATGATGAAAAAATTTATATAGAAGAAAGGTGAAAAAGATTTTTCATGATTTGTGAATGTGGGTCTGACAAGGTGATAAATAGAAAGATTAAAGGCCCAGGCAAATGGCTTCAACATTTGCTTCGATTTTGTTGAATGGCAATGTTGAAGCCGTTTGCATGAGCCTTTAAACTCTTACAACATCGATCAATTCAACATCGATTCAACACGTTTCAATAATTTTGAAAGGGGTGGCAAATCAGCTTCAACAAAATCAAACAAATTTTGAAGCAAATGTTGAAGCCGTTTGCCCAGGCCTTAACACCTAGACACACATATTTTTATTGGGGTACAAAATCCCTATAACACACTGTATGTTACATAATAAAATTTGTTATCATTCAATTGGGGCCTAGTTTTACATGTACTTGAATTACCTATTGTATCTTTGATAGATTCGTTCTTTGTTTAAATTGTAGTCTTTTATTGTTTCTTTTAAATTACATAGACTGCATCCGGTATATGGAGGCTTATAATAAGCAGGGGCAGATCCATAAATGTGTCAGGGGGTTGTCCCAATTGCAAATGAAGGGCTCTTAAGGTGTCAGGGGGTATCCAGCCCCTAAATATCTTATTAAATAAAATAGGGGTAATTGTGGTGTTAGGGGGGTGTCCGGTGCCTGAAGGGACACTGCCCCTGTTCAGGTGATGGTAAACTCCAAACTCTTAATGTAATTAATGTATTAAATAAATCATTAAAAACATTTGTTCTTTTCAGTGCTCTACTGCGCCCTGTGAAAGAAGTGAAGACATCAATGAAATGTCAGTACAAGGATTCAAGGATAGTTATGGTAAACCAGGTCAGCAATACCAATGTTTTTACAACTACAAGAAACCAAATGAGGTTGTCACTTCGACTGGCAATTTCAAAATGGCAATCCTGCATTGCATATTGTGGCCAATGCTTCTGATACTGTCAATGATTGGTATTATGGTGGGAATGTTCTTTTACAGAAAAAGAAAAATTCCTGATGATGGCCAGGAAGCCCATTTAGTCTGGGAATAAAAGAGATCAATTCATGCGAAGAGACTGTAGACATCCACTGGCAGGTGATTTCGCTTTGATTGTTTATCAAAACGAACAGTTCCAAAATGGTACCTCGAGACAGCAACGATTTCGGTTACTTTTAGACCACAGCAGCTAGAGAGCTTTTGTTGTCCAAGTTACATATACTTTTTTAATGTAAATGAACAATATTTATAGAGGGTTAACACGGGAAACAACAAAAATCGTTTTGATTGGCTTATATATATACTAGCGGGAAGTGTGGGTGTGAAATCACCTGGATCAGTAAATTAATACTGCTTCATACCATTTATTCTAAATTATAATTAATCTAATCAAAGACTTCGAAAGTCTCTTATGTAGACACTCTTATGGTATTTATGCAACATCAGAATTTAAAACTTAAAAAGCAATATACAATGTGCATTAATATAAGGCATCAGTAATTACTGCTTTATATCTATTGAAAGTAATTTATCTACAGTTACTATAATCAAACAGTTTAAAAGTGTCTTATGACACTATAATTAATGACATTCATGCAACAAGAATTTTTGTGAAACATTAAAAGTGTCCGCATGGGAGACTGAGACTTCAAAATAAATGTTGTATTTTCTTTCCTGATACTGGGTACCAGTACTCCATTTTATATAATTATACTCATCACTCTGGTGAACATATCTTACTATAAATACAATTGTGCAATACAAATAAAAAATGATATATGTATCCAGTTGTACAAACCTGAATAAAGTTATATCCACTGGACATATAAGAGTTATCCAGTGTATAGAATTTGTATACCGGTAGGTTTTATCCATTGGATAGTGATTTATCTGGTGGATAGCACTATTCAGGCTATTATAATAATGTACAACCAGCAACTGTAGTTAATAGTAGCGTCATACACAGATGCAACAAATCATATAATTATGAAGATTTAATCAAATATAAGGTTTAATGAATTTGAAAAATTCTAATTTCAGCCATGATCAATAAATGTGAATAAAAAAATTATAATGTACCCATATATTATTATACAATTGGTATAAAACTATCTTTTAAGTATTAGATTTAAATTATATATAAAACACATAAATATTCATATGAATTAAGATTCACATAGACAAACACACACTTAGTTTAGTAATTATGAGGGGGGGGGGGGGGGGGGATGATGAAACGATAGCAAAATAAGTTTACTTTTATCATGATTGTCTTTTATAAGGTTATCATAGAAATGATATGGTAACATCAATTGAGATGATATTTAAATCAAAACTTTCACATTATTTCATTGTTTTACTGGTGCAATCAAATTAAAGACAATTGATCAGAATTGCTATAGGCTATATTAGGTAGAGCATATATGCTACTGTCAATAAAAAAATATCAGTAACAGTGTTCCATTTAAATATGGAAAATGACATTCTAAACTGACAATTGCCTTTGTTGACCTTTGGATTAGATATCATATCCAAACTTGGGATATGATATCTGGGATTAACCAATCACATTTGATATTTTGATTGATGGCCGTTAGTCAATAAAACCATTTTTCAGAGTAATTATAAAAGGCCTTGTAAATAAATGTGATCATTTGCAATTGTTAGCAAACATGTCAGCAATCTAGGGTGATTGTAATAGATCTATGGGATTCAAGTATAGCCATCAGGTGTGATAGAGCCTGCAATTGTACACGAACAAACTTTTATAAAAATAAATTGTCCATAAATTGTTGGTGAAGTTTGTTGTTTTCACAGAAGGAAAATTAATGTTATATAATATATGTAAAAGATTAAATCAGCTGGTGCACAAAAATACTCAAGAATTATAGTTAATACTCTTTGTGTAAAACACACATAATATTTTAAATGTCATAATGGAAAGTTGAGCATACAGTTTCACATATTCATGAAGTATTGTAACAAACATGTGAGCAAACCGAATAAAGCACTTTCCATATTCATATCAGTATTTCTTTCTGATTTCAAAATTGAGTTAAATATCATAATCATATTACAGCGTGAAGCGTAAAAGTATGACCACTTTTAATATATTTGCATACCTATATATTTGCCTTATTTGGTAAAATCAGATAACTTCACATCAAATGTGTCTGTATATAAAGTACAATTAGAAGTATGCAAATACATTAAATGTGGTCATACTTTTGCACGTCCTGCTGTATCATTAAATTAACTTTGAAATTATTAAAACAGTAGTTAATTCTACACAAACTACAAACTTACATAAAGTTTGATCTATAAATTATTTATTTATTTGTATCAATTCATTATTGTCATTATTAAATTTAACTAAATATCATTTATTGTGACAATTAAACTCCTCAAAGTTTAATTTCATGCACTTAAAAGATTATAATATATAGGGCTGCTTTGCAGTTTATAATTAAGTTACATAGCTACCATATTGCATATTGGAGCTAGATATTTACTAAAGGTTGATTGGACCAACGCCACTATATTAAGAGGTCGTTGAAAACTTAATACAAAATGCAATTTAAATCGAGCACTCTGATTGGCTGAGAAGCATTCTCTATAGCTCAACAGTGCACAGAGTGTTGATTTGTTTGATTTTATAAAAGAAATAGAAAACTAGGCAGCAGTGCTACGTGTCGTGCTTATCCTAACCCATAATTCCCTCATCTTCTTAAAATTCCTGCTTGCTCTTTAACTTGATAGAGCACGCTGCCTTGTCTATTTCTACAATCCTATGTTATCAGTAATCAGTGTCGTCTTGGCTGTGGAATTGGTGAGTGTTCGACATACTCTCCTATTGGAACATACTCAACGTCACTGTACCCAAAAGCAGCAGGTCCCCCTACAGCAAGGGCCTTGGGCGTGGTCCAAAGAGGGGTACAAGACATTGCCAGCACTGCTACTCTTAATCCATAGTGAACTTCTTCAGTTGGTATTGGCTCACCTGTCTCTGAATCCACCAATGAGATCAAGTCAGGTACACATGCATATATGTCTTTAGTGCCGTCATCATTAACAAAGTATGCTAGGTAGTTCTCATTTTGGAATTCTACTCTGAATGGTTTCTGGTTTTCTTGTGTAGTGGATTCTATGACAATAATGCCCTTGGCAAAGCCATGTTCAGTTCTGCGTTCAACTGCAGTTATCTAAATCATAAATGAAATTGATTTATTAATGAAACTAAAGTATCGATAAATATATAATTAATTAAAAGTAAATCTAGTAAGAATCTCATGGCAAAATACAATAAGTATCATATTCAAAATCTATTGGTACTCCAATATATTATAACTGAATATGCTTCTAGTGACAAAAAGTTGTATGTCCAATCAGGAGCGTGATTGATGATTTTTAACTATAGTGACAACATATCTATGAGTTCATTACTTGGAGAGGCAAATATAACAATTCTAAGAAAATGGGTTTTCAATTCTGAGTCATAATTGCATTGGATATGGCAAGACATCAAACGGCGCAAACAAGCTATGTGCCATTGAATCTCAGTTTCTATGAAATGAAAAAATTATACCAACGAAAGTGCTTGAATGATTTTTTTTCATTCATATATTGCTTCCCATCAAAACACTCATTTGCTTGAAGACTCGCTCATTTGTGTTTTGATGCTTATAGCAACTTGTGAATGTGCAAAATCGTTTGCACACACTTTTCAGGGAATAATATCTACATCTTCATCAAACATTACAATTAACAGACATGTTAATGAACATGAGGGTTGACAAATGGTTAAAATACAAGATGTGCCAAGTCAAACATTTTAGATTTTGAGACCGAGGTAAGTATAAAAATCAGGCTCCTTGATGCGAGCCATTAGAAAACCAGATAATTTCCAAGAATTAGACTGTATTTCTTCAGAAAATTGCATTTAACATGCATGCACCCTGAAAAGTATATTATTATTTGAATAATAAAAATATAACCCCAAAGCAATATTTTTATTAATTAATATATATATTATTTAAAAAGTTTTGAAAATTATTTTAATCAATATTGAGTAGCTTACCTTTCCTGTAAAGAGAAGTTTTCCACCTTCATGCTTCAGGATGGCATCAATGGGCGACATTTTGTCTCTTCTTGCTTGTAAAATCACATTTCCCAACCGCCATATTCGACTTAAAGAATACTTAGCAGTTGCTTCATGGACAGATTGTTCTGATAATGTGAATGCAATTCCTGCTGCACACCTGTAAATATCAATAAGAATAAAATGATAAGATTGTAGGTAATATAATAGCTCACTTTTGATGTTTTGGTTGAGTGATCATAGAAGGTCGTACACTGGGGTATGCTCATGATGCATCATTAACTATTTCTATTTTCCGAGAAACGTGAATTTAAAAAATTCTTCTCCATGATCCGTGATCCAAATGTTTTGCTTGACCCGTGAAGAACTTGAATCAATAACCTATATTCGTGATTTCACCACTTATAAATTAATGTGATTTTGAGTTGCAAGACCTCCCATCCATTTAATATGTTATACATATTTTATTCTGTTTCTTCAAACAATTCTTTTTTGCCATTTTTTTATGTGTAAGAGTAGGGTAAAAGAGTGCGTTACTTCCATATTTTCTTGATTTGTGAAAATGAAATTTTGACATCCGTGATTCGCTATTTTTTTTCTGCCGGGAACCGTGCCAAAGACCCCCTGTATATGCTTATCATACACAATATGAACCAATACAACGGGGAAACAATATTCATTACAGTGCGAATCAAAAAACCGTGGGCACCTAGAAATATTCTAGAAATCATTTATTGTTCGTTGAACAACTGAGAAACAATTATATCACCGAAAGAAGTTTGACCAATGCGTAGTATCATAAACTTTTTGTAGTTAGAGTTGTTTGTATGTTATTCAACAAACAGCTTTTTATAATATTTCTGGGTGCCCGCAGTTTTTCGATTCGCTTTCAGTAATACTCATGTTTACCTGGAGCCTCTTTGATTTATATTGTGTATGCATAATCACTCAAGCTTAATATTATATGGGCAAGAATTTGTATAATAAATATTTAAATTATAGCTTTTTAAAGCTTAAAATACACTTACCCCATATTGATGCAGATTATTCTGAAATAATTCTCTAGTTCCCTTGATGACACCACCTTGGCCATCGCCAGTACATTCCCTTTCTCATCTGCTATTGCGGCAGGGTGTGGCTGGGCACCATAAATAAATGGAAGAAACATCTGTAGCTCTGGAAATGCTCTACCCATTCCATCAGCGTCAACCACAGGAACCCCAAGCTCTGCAGCAACAGCAAAAGGTTCTAATGAGTTCATTCCACCAATTTCTCCACAAAAAACAGCTGCAAATGGCTTGTTTGAGCTGGATGTCTAGAATTGAAACAGCTATAAATATTAAAAGCATTTCTAGATTAACATGCGTTATTGTTGCCAAAAATATTTGAGAATGCTAGCTAGTAAATCACAAAAGTGTGACTTGTTTCATTTCTTTTGACTACAAAATTCACTTGTCAGGAAAACCAAAAGATTGCTGCAGTGCATGTGACAGTGTGAGAAACTTCTTCACAAGAGAATTGAGTATTTATTGTGTTTGAGCACCGTGGTTTGAGCATGAAGTACCTTAGCTAAATATGGCTCCACTGCCTTAGTAGCATCAGAAGTCTCCAGTCCAGATGGCAATTTTTCCACTAAAATAACTGGTGCTCCCATGTAGCCCACAGCAACCAATGTGTCTCCTTTATTGAGGCTAAATAGATAATAATATTATATCACAATCAACGATCATACTGTCTTTATATCATAAAAGATGTGGTGGCCGAGCAGCCAGTGGTTGGGATCCTGGGTCAGCAGGCCTGGATTCAATTTCTGGTACGGGCAACTACGTTGTGTCCTTGGGCAAGATGCTTCACTCCCACATTGTCTCTCTTCACCCAGGAGTATAAATAAGTACCTGCAAAATTGCTGGGGTAAACTCAGGAGAGAGAGAGAGAGAGAGAGAGAGAGATCAAACCCAGATCACAGTGATGAAAGGCCGGCGCTCTCACCACTCTGCCAACCATGCCATATACACCTATTTTAAAAAAGGTTGTCATCGCCAAATAATTGAGGCAGTTTAAAATGGTTTCATGGACTACAAACAACACGGAATATCTCAACACTAGCCTCCATGTTCCTGGCAAAAATAAGAAGCAGAAACATGCTATTCTTGGATCTTGGAACAACCTATTTTCTATCACCTTTCGCCTTTGACAATCTTTTTTGAAATAGGTGTATATAAATATACAAAGAAAACAAGGGAATGAAGACATCAAAATATTCTCATTTAAATATTATCAATCAATAATACTGACAATGATCAATGCATATAATTTACCTATCTGGATGCATGACTCGTATTTCTTTACCAGACTTGATAAGCTGTTGTATTCTTAGTTTACCAATGTATGGACTACCCCCTCCCCCACAGCCAAGTATACCAGCCCCAATAGCCATACACTCTACATCAAACTCACTCACAATCCATTCACCAGTATCTGGGTCAACACAAGGCTTGTTACCAATGGAAACTGGTTGTGATTCTGAGGTTGTTGCACTAGTTATGGGTTTATTCTGACTTGTTGATGGTTGATTATCTCCAAGTGTGGTTGTAGTATGGGTAGGGAGGGAGGGGTGGAGTGGTGCTGATGGTTGGTTCATTCTGATGCTGGCTGCAATGAAACAAATGAAGAAGATGAAATTATTTAATGGGTTGTCATCAATATTATAACCATCTATGCACTTGTGAGCACAAAAAAACTGTAAATATCAAATATTATTATCATCCTCATCATCATTGCCGTTGTTGTCATCATCATCATCACATCATCATCTTCACAATCATTTTCACCATCCCTATCATTGCCATCACCATCGCTGCCATAATTATTATTATATAGCATGTCATCATCATCATTACTATCACCATAATTGCCATTATCATCACCATCAACAACAATATCTCTATCATAATAGATGTTACAGAGCCCCGTTCAAAACAGCTTTGCTGAACTGGCACCTCTGTATAAATTTTGTTAAATAAATAAATAAAATAGTTAGACCATAGTTTGTTTATTCCAATCAAGTTAACATTTTGAACATCTCTTTCGTAATCATCATCACCAGCTCCACATCACCATTACTATCACCATCATCTTTAGAGTGAATTGTACCGCCATCATTACCGTCTCCACAATTTTCATCACCATGCACCATCCTCATTACTATTACCATGTATATTTTAGCCCTTACCATTCTCATTGCTGGTAGTGTTGGCCAAATCTCCAACAGCCTTTACCTGTATCCTAGTCACATTGCCAGGAAGATACGCCAACTTGACAGCCATTTTATCAACAGTTTCAATAGTATCAGGTTGGGCTCCATTTCTCTCTGCCTCTTGATGAGCTTCTGCTACTGCCTCGTTCATTACTTGATCTTCTGTTTTGCCTTGTAGGCTGAACACTCTGTCGACAATGCCGCTTACCTTACCAAGGGCTGCACCAACAGCATTGGCTGACTGGAAGAAATCCATTAGAATCATTAACTTCATCTTCTTTGATAAGGATGTAAAAATGGAAGGTTCTGTCTGCTCTCACACTATTTCTACATACGGTGGACGTAAAAAAACATGTTGTGTTGTTCGCAAAGAGTAGGGGATTGTCTCCCAGCACAACAGTCACGCCTTAGATACTACAGGGCCCACTGTTAATATGGAGTTGTATAGGAACATTCAATTCCATCACAAGTACTTTATGAGGTCATTGTGATGGCAACATACCTGGAAATTATCAGGTTTAATGAACTGAGATGCCCCCTTGAGTTTCCAACTTGGGTCAACTAAAACTGAACCACCACCAACAAGTATAACTGGCTGGTCTTCTTTACTTATCTAAGCATTTAAATAACAAACAAAAAAAGTGTCATGTTCAGATTAATGTTTAATTTGATGAATGAAACAGTAAATATATTAATAAACTAAGATACAAAATTTTAATCTTGATTATGGGATTAATAAAAAATAATATTATGGAGAGGAGGGAGGAAAAAGGGAAGGAATGAAGGAAGGAAGTGAAGCAGGTAATGATTCAAAAGGGAGGAAAGAAGGAAAAGGGAGGGAGGAAGGAAGAGAGGAAAAGGATGGAAGGGAGGATGGAAGGAAGGAAAGGGAGTGAAGGGAAGAAGAAAAGATGGAAAGGGAGGGAGGAATGGGAAAAGAAGGCAGGGAGGAATGAACGTTTAAAGGGAGAAGGAAGGAAGGGAGGGAGGGAGGGAAGGGAAGAAGAAAGGAGGGAGGGATGAAGGAAGGGGGAAAGAAGGCAGGAAGGAATGGGAAAAGAAGGCAGGGAGGAATGAATGTTTGAAGGGAGAAAGGAAGGAAGTGAAAGAAGGGAGGAAGGAGGGAGGGAAGAAGGAAGGAAGGAAGGAGGGAGGAAAGAAGGAAGGAAGGGAGAGACGAAGGAAGGGGGAAAGAAGGGAGGGAGGAATGAACAAACAAATGAAGGGAGGAGGGAGGATGGAAGGATAAAAGGAAGGATTGAAGGAACAAACAAAGAGATAGGAAGGTGGAAAGGTGAGAAGGAAATTATAAAATGAAATAAGCAGGTAATATTAATGATCTAGAAAATTTAAACATTTTGAATTATCAATTTGAGTAAAAAATTGTGACTATATACCTTGACTTGATCAATGGCGATTTCTACCATCTTCTTAACAGTATTAAGAGCATTTATTTTAAGATCTTCTGAGATATGACTAACTTTCTGTTTGTCACCAATATCACACAGTGATGCTGCAACAGCTATATCTGTAGCGGTTATGATGTCACCTCCAAACACCAAGGCTTCTTGCTCTAGTTTGTAGCCAACACTTTTAGGACCAACTGTTATATTGCCCTAGTTAATTGTCATTAATACAAACAATTTAGCAATTACAATTATTAATAGGTAATGTAAATCTAAGGTCACATGACTATGATCTACTCATTTGCCTTATTTATAAGAGTAGATCAATCCATACATGTGACCTAGATTTATATTGCCTATTAATAATTGTAATTGAACCAATAACGAACTCCAGAATACAAAGAGGTCGATCTTAATTAGTTTGTATTCTTTGTAAAAATAATTATCATAAATATTGACATCAGCTTATCGGATTGTTGACTGCATGTTTGCCATTTTAAAATATAAGCGAGGAAAGTAAAAATAAAATCACATTTCTGGACATAACATTATCAATTATATTATGTGCGAAGACCTGTAATTAACTTAAGTTGGTAGGTTGTCTAAGAGACAAGGAGTTATATGTACATAACTAATTCAAAAGTGTTAAAAATACCGTTGTTAAATCTTGTATAACATGAGAGCCGCCACCAAGCCCAATACTAAGTACATCAGGCATTCTGAAGTTAGTATTAACACCTCCAACCTAAATAATAATAACTTTATTTAGAGTTTCATACAAAGTCTCAAAACTCTTACAAATATGTTTGAAAAAAAATTAATCAAATGTTTTAAAATAGAAAAAATAATTAATTAATTAGCTAAATAAATATTTAAACCTAGTACAAATAAACACAATCTGAAATTCAAACGTTAAAATTAATGAATATATAGATTTATAACTATTGAGGTACTCCATACATGTACTGATTTTGGGGAACAAGAAAGAAAAACATTTTTTAAGTGATCGAGGAACATGCACCCTTCCCCCTGGGAGGGGATCATACACCATACACTGTAAGTAATCTTTATATTACATACTTCACCCTACCTTAACCCTGGTAGAAGACTGTCTTGGAAAACCTTTACACAACACACCAACATCTGTAGTAGTACCACCAACATCAACAACAATAGCATCTTGAAACTTAGTGAGATGGGCAGCTCCTCTCATGCTGTTTGTTGGGCCTGATGCAAATGTGAACACTGGAAACTGCTTAGCTCTCTTAGCACTAAAATAAGATTAATGGGATATTAAGTTGATAAATTAATAAGTAAATGAATGGATGGATGGATGGATGGATGGATGGATGGATGGATGGATGGATGGATGGATGGATGGATGGATGAATGAATGGTTAGATGGATGGATGGATGGATGGATGAATGGATGGATGGATGGATGAATGAATGAATGAATGAATGGTTAGATGGATGGATGAATGAGTACATGGATGGTTATATGAATGGTTAGATGGATGAATAAGTGAATGATGAATAATTTCCGTCAATCAACCTCAGCCTTGTTATCATTTAATAGAATTTAACTAAATGCAGCCTGTGGAATGTTTAGCTGATTCAATTGTTTGATGCGTACATTATTGTGAGCTGTAAATAACTTCTAAAGAATATATTAAACTATGCTTTTAACGTCACATTATACTATTACCTTATGATAGTGCCATCATTCTGGGTCAAGTAGAATGGACAAGAAAGACCTATCCTTTGCAAAGCACTTTCAAATGCATCAACAGTTTTCAAACACAATGGCTTTAGACTTTCATTTAATATTGATGCATTCTCTCTTTCTAGAAATCCAATAAGGCCAACATCTTTTGATACTGTTACACTTATGTCAGAGCTTGTTTGATGGATTATCTCTGCTACATGTTTTTCTTGGTCGGCATTGACTGGTGAAAATACTCCTGTTATTACAACATTTCTTATTCCTAAAAATAAGATAACATCAATGGTTAAGTGGACAATATAAAATATTATTATAAAATTCATGAATAATCTTCTGAATAATCTTCGACTCGCCACTGTATATCTCATACAGATCGGCCACTCATATTGTATATAGTACTTCAAGTACGATACTATATCAGAAATTAAAAAAAAAAACAGAACTAGCTTTTATGACTTGATAGAACTCACTAGATGATTTAACATGCATTGAGTAAAATTTATGAATGAATAGTCATGCAGTTGTAAGTAGTAAGAATGGGTATTAAATTTAATGATAGAGAATAAGAAATAAGATAAATGTTTAATATTTATATTGCACTTTTATTACGGGTCTGAGCTTTCGCCGTCAACGGCATCATCAAATGATAGAATATTTACATGTTCTAAATACGCATGTGGTTGATCAATGCCGTAATGGTTAAAACAAAAGGAGATCTAGTTTATATTGCACGTTTTAACATGTGTAATATGATCAAATGCCATATGTATAAGTCATGAACAAATTAAAGGATCAGATGTATAGATGAAAGACGAAGCAAATAACTAATAAATGACAAATAAATAAATATTAAATAAAAGAATAAGTACATATTAAATAAATAAATGCATTGATTCATGGATGACTAATTGAATAAATAAAGGAATGAATGAAGGAATGTCTTGAATGAAATGTTCTGAATAAATGAACAAACATAATTATAAATGGATGGATGGATATAACAAAAATGTAAATCAGAAAATGTTAACCCAAACTTTACCTGCTTTTTCAATTTGTTTCACAACAGTCTTCACTTCTTCGTCATTAACTTCTGTCAGAAGTGCACGCCCATCATACTCATACCCTCCATTTAAGAAATAGTATGGACCAGCAATAACCCTTCTTAAATCATCAGGAAAATCTGCAAATGGTGCTACACTTCGACATGCAAGGCCACATAGTCTCAACACTGCAACAGGAACAATATCTTTCCGCTGAACCACGGCATTGACAAAGTGGGTCGTTCCGATGTTCACACGCTGTATATTGTTGTTTTTGAACTCAGATGGCAAGTTTTGAATAGCTTTTCTAATAGCTGTTTCTAATCCGGAGGTTACATCTTGAGTGGTTGGAGTCTTTGCTGAACATACTACTTCTGATTGGTTAATGATGACGGCATCAGTGTTTGTACCTCCCACATCAACACCAATAGTCAATGCCATTACAGTTACCTAGCTTAAATTACTGTGAGACTCGCCATACCGTAGTCACTTACAAAAACGTTTGATGAATTTTTGACATTATTTTGACATTTTTTCATCTCAATCGGACCAATTACAGACATCAAATTATCTAAAGTCTCCGCCTCTTGATATAAACTCCACCTCTCAATACAAACTTGTACCTGATTGGTCCGATTGAGATGAAAAAATGTCAAAATAATGTCAAAAAGTCATCAAAAGTTTTTGTAAGTGACTATGGTACGGCGAGTCGCACAGTAACAAAAATATAACAATATGATAATTAATGATTACAATGATAATAATAAATAGTATAATCAAATGATGCGAATTATGAAACTATCAATGTCTTAATTGCCCCAATAGGGGGAATGCGGGCAAAGTTGGGCTATTTGAGCATAAACTTTGCCCGTACCTGGGGCTGCACGATTTTTTTGACAATACAATACAATAATTTCTGTGTCCACAACAGTAAACATATGAGTAAGTATATGAATTTGAAGTCCCCAGGATACAGGCTATTGACAAAGAGATATGAAAAATGTCAATATAGCCCCTGGTTATGCCCCCCCCCCCCCCCCCCCAAAAAAAAAAAAAACTACAAAACGTTTATAATACTACACATCAGTCAAACTTCTTGCGGTGATATAGTTGTTTGTGAGTTTTTCAACGAACAATAAACGATTTCTAAAATATTTCTAGGTGCCCCGCATGGTTTTGTGATTCGCACTGTAAAATTACTCCAACAGTCAGGATCAGAGTTAAAAAAAGCTCTGCAGCCATTTTAATTATTAAGTTAGAAAACTCTCAAACTATTTTCACTATTCAACAATTCTAGAGCGTGTCTCCAAGCCAATTTCGACATTAACAGAAGAAACATAACATTCAATTCATAAATCTTACCTTCTTCTATCTATTCAACAAGGAAGTCTACAGAAACAACTTAAATATATTAGTTTAGCAATGCATTGACTGGTTCAATGCAGAACTATAGTCACGAAGGCAGACACTCCACAGGGACCCCGCATAAGAGCTGTACACGACACAGGAAGCCCGCACATTTGGACCAAATTTACTGGAGGTAATGAAAAACTCGATTATTTTCGAGTTACGCGCGAGTTGACACACCCATGTTGGTAAGACCACCTTGTATGACATAGAAGTCATAGGAGAACGAAATTTGATTTGGTATATAACTATGTTCAAACGGTAATTTTTTTTTTCTGTTATTTTTAAAGGATGATTTGTTCGATATATAGGGGATACCCATAAGCAAGTTAAGTTATTCATGCCCTTTTGGCCGGGATACCAAATCAGATTTTGGATAATAAGTCATACGGACACGTTCTGGCAAGTCAGATCAGGTCATTTTAGTACTTCAGGCACCGGACATCCCCTAGCGTCGCAATTACCCCTATTTTATTTAAGACATTTAGGGACACGACACCTCCTAACACAAAAAGAGCCCTCCATTTGCAAACGAAACATCCCCTGACTAATTTCTGGATCTGCCCATGTTTATACAGGCCTTTTTGACTTATTGGTCTTATGTAATAGGCTCCTTGTCTTATTGAGGGCAGAAAGTGAGCTTGTCTAGCTGCGATTTCTAGGAATTTAGGAGGAAAGGAGAAAAAGTGGAGAAACGAAAGGGAAAGAATAAGATAAAACGTGTCCCCATGACCGCTTATTTCATTTTCCCACTACTCCACGTACACTTCCTCTCGCAGGCAGACTATGAAAAGATCTGTAATCCAACTTCTCAGCGAGCATACACAGTAAGTTATGAAAGAACTTCGAGAACATCCCAAACTTCAATCAGGGAAAGATTGCCAAGAATATATAGAAAACAAACCACCCCTTAAGATAATATCTATCGTCACTTTGACCTTTTCATATGAAATACTATACCCACGTTGTAACACAATAAGGATATTGAATATCAGTCTATAATAGTCAGTATTTTAGGCATTCTATAAACTCTGTTATTGAGATCTTCAGTCAGAACCACAAGGAGTAATGGCCACCATTATCCGTTGTCTGGCTCTATTCGTGGTCTTCTCGCTTTGTTTATCGGGAGGATTCGCTACTTGGTGGAATCCATTCGAATGGCGTGTCTACTGGATCGACTGGGCTGGCAAAACACATAAAGAATCGCGCATTGAAGAAGAAACCGTCGTTGAAGTTCAGCCAACGCAAGCTCTTCAGAAGAACGGGTGAGAGACACGCTTGTTTGTATAACATTTTCGATGAGTAGAGCTTAGAAATTGCCATTACGCTTTTCAGTTAGTGTCTTTTTGTCGATTTGCCTGTAAATTTACTGTCCAATAAATGCAATTTTTTCACGGGTTTGGTACGGAAATTACTAATAAATATCAAACTAAATTCTCGTTTTATTTTCTATTCAATGTTTACCTGACTTGAGCCAATATATAAATAACGAAAAAAAAAAAATGTAAGATTCGTGACTTCACACGAACGTCATGTTTGTCATGTATGAAATATTTCTCAAATTATGTAATACTTCCTTTGTCGGATACCCACATGACAATGCAAGAGCTAAAAAATATAAATAAAGATAGTTAGCATAAACCGATATAAAATAAAGAGTTGAACTACCTGGCGAAATTGTTTTTATCTATCATAATTTGTATATTTATTATAGTTATATATTTATTTACTTTTATGAAGTTACGCGTGCTTCGTCGAAAATAATATTTATTAAAAATAGCAATAAACTAATAAAAATGAATTTCGATAATAATTTGATAAACATTAGAATAGATAACTTCTAAAAACGAGTTTCGCTGCGCTTACTAGTACTCGTTCATGAGATATCGAATTGGAACACTCCGCTCGGCAATGCATATTATTCTGTATTTAATCGATATTTACACGTATTTTTACATATGTTCAAATACGATATTTCTCAGTGGTAGAAATTACTGTAAACCACTGTTATTTATATAATAAATATATTTTGTAAAATAATATGTTTTATTTCTCAGGAACAATGTGTGCGCATTCAAAGTCCCAATTTCAGTATCTCGTGAGTGCAGTACTATTCCAGGACGCAGGAGGCTGAAATGCAGGTAAACGAAACATGGTATATACCAAACACTAGAAGAAACAACGATTATATACACCCGGGATACACCTATTTCAATAATCGTTGTCGCAATCAAAGCTACAGTCCACACTCTATAGCCTGCAAAGGATGTCGGTATTTCTTCTCTTGTTATTCATTTATCCGTAGCATATATTAGTTGTACGTGTTTGTGTTATATAACCAAAACAAGTTGTTGCAGTGGTATATGATGAAACAAATATTTCTTGAAAATACGTCTAATAAATCTCAAATTATGTTGATATTACCGACATCCTTTGCAGGATCGCTTCAGAGTGTGGACCGTAGCTTCGGCTGCGACAACGATTTTTGAAATAGGTGTATATACAATACATCTTGCAGCCTCGGGATATTCTGAGAAAATGTGCTACATGCAAGGACAGGTCTTACTGATATTATCTTAACCACCTAAACAACTTGAGTAGATGCCAATTGAAAGCAAAAAGGGCAGAAACGATGACAGATTGTGTTTACAAAGGAAATCTTTTGAAAATGAAGACCCTGAAAGGCTTTTGTTTCTACTTCCTCATAAGACAAGACAAGACAAGTTTTTCATTAGTCAGTTAAAATATACCAAGAATAAGTGATACTTTGATTCCCTGTTTGTGGGTGTTTACGAAGGAAATCTGTTGAAAGCGAAGGCCAAAGGCTTTTTTTTTTCTATTTCCTCGGCATAAGGCAAGAGACGTTTTTTCAATAGTCCGAGTTTAAAATATACCAGGAATAATTGATACTTCGATTCCCTGAGTTGTTGGTGTTAACGAAGGAAATCTGTTGAATTAAAGTGAAGGCCAAAGGCTTTTTTTCTACTTTCTCGGCATAAGCCAAGAGACGTTTTTTCAATAGTCAGTTTAAAATATACCAAGAATAAGAGATACTTCGATTCCCTGTTTTGCTAGTGGAAAGAGAAAGAAAGGGAGAGTGGAAGGGGACGAAAAGGAAGAAAAATGAAGCCCAAAGGATGTAAAGAATTTGCCTGAGGAGAAAGCTTTGAAACTCGTTATTAATAATTTATCATTTTCACATGTATACTTCTCTGCAAACTAGTAAAAAAAGACTGCCGCTTAATATAACATACCTGACTATCCACGGGTTACGAGGTGGGGCTGAGAGGGATTGCAATTGGGGAAAAGGAAAACCTTTTTCCTTCTTTTCTCTTGTCCTCAATCCACCATGCTACACGTGGTAGCCAAGGTAACTTACTGAGAGTGAAATTCCATTGGTTCTTTCAGGTTTAGAAGGTATTACGTCACTAATTATCAGTGTTGCCCAGGATTCTCTCGAGAAAAAGGAAAACCCGGATGTCCGAAAGGTAAGATACAGCAGTATGCTTGTGTCTCTCCTGATCCTACGCAGCTTTAATTTGTGTGGTCACTGCACAACGGTCACACTCCATTTTAACAATCGAATGGTACGAGGAATTAACGTTGTGTAACACAAACTGTAGTCTGTTGGAGCTTGTTCCGGAAGTCAAAATTCAGCTCTTTCCTGATTGGTCGACCCGCTGAGGTCGACCACTGAAAATCAAGATAACCATTCAAGGGAAGTCGTTAAATAATTTTGAATTTTGACTTCCGGAACAAGCTCCAACAGACTACGTTCCCAGGGGTATTTTGTTCTGGGAGCGAGAAACGAGCGATAGAAGATTACCCCTGGGTTCCTGAGGATGTGCTGTACATCGATTGGTATATTTTCTTTCTGCTACACAGAACTATATTTCTCCAAGAAAAACATCATTGATGTTGCTAAGGAACTGGGATTGAATCAGTTCGTCCGACTATCTACCCAAGCAGGTGTTGGATCAGAGCTTATTCTTGTAAGTAAATATAGAGTTTTAAAATCCGTATTCAACCTCGTTCCCAGGGCCCTCTCCCTTTTGGGAGCGAAGGGAGAGGGCCCTGGGAACGAGGTTGATTAACATTAACATACTTTGTTGGTTTATCACTCGTTTTTTCAATAAATATTTGTTCAGGACCCCCCTGTCAAATTTAAGTTCAAATATTTTGCTTGACGGAATTGGGCGTCCTGTGGTAAAGTGCGCCCGGGATTCCTATGCCAACCCAATTTTCCCCTGAGACCCCTCCTTTTGAAAAATCCTGGAACCGCCCTTGCTTACCCCTCCTCATCCAAAATAAAAGTTAAAACTACCATTTCCTACATTTCAAGGACACCAAGTACACGGCGTTTATCCCAAGTAATGAAGCATTCAAAGCCATCCCTAAGGACAAGATGGATCTCTACATGAAGGACGCTAGCATGCTCGGTGATGCACTGCTTTTCCATGTCCTTCCTGGTAAACTGATTCTGAAACAACTCAAGCACAACAAACTGATGAAGACTATGGATGCGCCCAATAAACTGAGGATTAACGTCGGCGACGAGAAAAAGCAGGTCGTGGTCGTACAGGGTGGAAAGATTATCAAACCCAACCAAGGAGCTTCTAACGGCATTGTACATGTTATTGATACTTTTATCCAACCATCCGCTGGTCCATTGGTGGACTATCTCAAAGGTACAGCAGTTTTAAAACGGTTGAATACTGCGGAGTACTGTAGTGTAGTGCATTCCGAGACCGAATTGCATTGTACATCTTATGTAACTTTTGAAATTCACAACTTTAAAGTAACAATCGTATCAGAAATACCGTATGCAATCTTGAAAACAATGAAGTATATAACAACAAATATGTAACAACAAATCTAAACGCCTTAGGCCTCGTCTACACGAATCCGATCCGGCTGAAACCGCATAGAAATATTTGCGTCCACACGAATCCGCGTATCCGGAGGCTTCAAGTAAAAGTATGCGGTTTCGGTGACCGGATTCACTAGATTCGTGTGGACGATAGGCCGATTCGCATCAAAAAGTATGCGGTTTCAAAAGTATCCGGATCCGTGTAAACGGGGTCTTATTTTCTACATCGAAGAGAGCGACAGTTATGACAATGAAATATATGATATTGTAGGTGAGAAGTAACAAAAGACTTTGATTAGCGCGCGAGATTTTTTTTTACAGGTTGAGATTTCAACAGAACAATAGGCATGTCTTTGATACGATTTACTTTATTTTAATTAGTGCATACTCAACAAAACAGCATAGCAGGTCCATATAGACATCAAATCGATTTATTTTATTATAACTGACAATAAATTATTTTATTTTTTACACTGGAATAATGTAGTTATAACGAAAACAGCCTAGCTATTAATATTGGTAAAGAATGTTTAACAGATTTACACGAATCTCATATTTTGGTCATGTTTCTTCTTTCAGGTAATCCAAAGCTGTCTATCATAAATCGACTTCTTCGTAAAAGTGGTTTGGACCTTTCAAATGCTACACTGTTTGCACCATCTGATGATGCGTTCAAGGCCCTCACGGCCGACAGGCTGGACAGGTTACTCAGCAACAAGGAATTCGAATGTTTGCTTGTAAGTATATTGCACTAGATACATAGCCTGCGTTACATCCGGTTTATTCCCCGTAATAACCGTCTGCGAAATAACGAACATATTCGTGTTCTGAGACCCCCAGCGAATAGCAGGAAAATATATAATAGATGCTGATTGGCTGTTAACCTTTCAAATTCTAACGAGTCCTCCCATTGGTTTGATTACTCGCCTCAGTCTTTCCCGTTTACAAATCTAACATGGCGTCGAACGAAAAGAATGCGTGGCAAAATTTTCACAGCGCTCAATTTTGGATTGTAAAAGTGTTTGTAAAAGTCGATTTATAAGAAATTCCCTGAATATATAAGCTTGAATTTTCGTGTACATAACCATTGTTATATTCTAAAGCTACCATGAGTCTATATAGTTTTGTATTTTTGTTTATATTTTGAGAAAAAAGCGATGAAAGTCGTCCAATCCATCGTTTTTAATAGAGTCCGTGCGCAAATTAAGCCTGGGAACGAAGTTGGTGCTGGGTCATTTTACTTGTTTTTTAGCGCATGCGTAGTCGTTTGACCGCTGTGTTCCCATAGATAGAAAAGGTAAACCTAGACTCAGGCTCCCCTTCGGGGTAGCCTGAGTAATAAAGATGTACATCGACTTATTTATACAAATCCCCTATTAAACGTTTATTTTAAAAATCGATGGCGGTGCTGTGAACATTTTTAACAGCTATCTATTAGAGCATAGTTAATAGAGGGGACTGGTTAGGAAGCCTTTTGTTGTATGTTTTTGTACACTTTTTTTCAAGCGTGACCCTGACAACCTTTTGTTTCGCAATTGTTTTAGCCATACTGGATACGTCTGAGTGAACAGACCAAAAATCATTATTTTGGCTGTTGCTTCAAAATACTCAAAGATTTAGAACAAATATTACAATATTTCTTACAATAATCTCATAGAAAAAGTTTATGCTGACTCATTTTTCAATTTTGATTGGACATAAAGAAAAAGTTGTGCATGGTCGAGACCGGTTCAACTTCGCAATGCAAACAAAGAAGTACAACAAAAGGTTTCCTAACGAGTCCCCTCTATAAACTATGATTAGAGTCATCAATCAGCAGGTCCGACACACATCCATTAAAAGACCCAGTCACTTACCAGCATGCACCGCACGAAAGTATAAATTTCGTGGACCATGACAATCTCAGACATTAGGATATCTTTTACGATGTGAGTGGGTATTTACACTCTTACTAAATCGTTTTATTTGTTTTCTCGTAATACGACTGACTGTGAATGAATTATAACACTCAAATCAAAATAAACAACGCAAAGCATGCCGGTAAGTGACCATGTGTCTTTAATGAACAGATCAAACAATAACTGCAATCATTGATACTAAATATTACTGGACAAACCGATGTATACCCAGCTATTAGAGTCAGCATGAAAAACACCCATTCATGAACAGATCAAACAATAACTGCAATCATTGATACTAAATATTCCGCACTTATTTCCAACTAATCAACAGAAAGTGCTAAAGTATCATTTACTGGACAAACCCATGTTTACCCAGCTATTAGAGTCAGCACGTCACACAACGATCAATGAACAGTTTATCGATGTAGTGTCAAAGAATAATGGATCAACACTCTACGTCAATGATGCTAAGATTACCACACGTGACGTCACGACTGATGACGCAATTGTTCACGTGATAGACAAGGTTCTCGTTCCACTTGGAGGTAAGGGAAATTTAGTCACGGTTATTAGAGCGTAATAAATACTTTTTTTTAATTCAAATTTACAACAATTTACAAACAATCATAAGCTATAAATTACACAACGTAACAAAGAAAAAAAAACTACTTATTAATAAATACTGCAGAGAAAAAAGATCTGGATCATTGGCATTTTTCGAAGATGAAAAGTGTTGAGGTTATTGAAGAGAAAGTTAATGTTTAAACAAGAGTACACCTCTTCAAATGATGTCATTTCGCTAGAGTCTGGAGCATCGGAAAAACATTTAGGACATATAGTCGTTAACAGCGAAAATGGTTGCATCGCGACTTGCAAATTGTCAATTCCAATTTAAATTTGGGGTTTTCCGACCCGTCAATCAGTTTGAAGGCGGAGCTTACATCAGTTTACGTGAGCTCTGCCTCCAAAGCTGATTGACATTGGTTGAACATCTCAAAAACAACTCTAACTACAAAAAGTTTATCATACTACACATCAGTCAAACTTCTTGCGGTTGTTCAATGAACAAAAAACTATTTCTAAAATATTTCTAGGTGCCCACGGTTTTGTGATTTGCACTGTAATCACTTTTTCCTTTCTTCTAGCTATGGAAATAATTGAAGCAGTAAAGGCCTTAAACCTAACTCAACTAGCCAACCTTCTAGAAAAGAGTAGCATGATGAAGGAATTCCAGAAAAGCAACTCATCCTTCACACTATTTGCCCCTACTGACGATGCCTTTGACGTTATGCCGTCAGACATTAAGAACAAAATTATGTCGGACCCAAAAGAACTCGACAAGATACTCAAATACCACATGGTAAACAGGACGGTTTGGACGTACGAGTTTGGTAGAGATAAGTTCATTCGTTCAAGTAACGGAATGAGACTGAGGCTCAACTCATTCCGATTTGGAAAGGTAAAATGTTCTTATTTTCGTACAAGACCAATCTCGTTCCCAGGGCCCCTGTACTGCCCCTAGTATTTCGTCGAGCATGCGCAGTAAGAGGGACAGGGACCCTGGAAACGAGATTGTTACAAGACGTCCTGACATGCGCACGCGTTTTCCCGCCACTTATGCAAATGAGCCACAACATCTAACAAACACATATCTTACCAGGAACCAGTTGGATAAGAGTTATCCAGTGTATAGAATTTGTATGGGTTTTATCCGTTGGATAGGGATTTATCCGGTATATAGCGCTATCTAGGCTTCGTACAACCGGCCCCAGATGCATTGGATGTTAAACATTTTAAACGCGCGCGTGCGTGCGAGTGATATCTTTCCATTTCCTAAAATGATCTTTTATAAAAATTCTCCACTAGGTTCCTGCTGTCAACGGCGCATGCGTGAAACGAGCCAACATCGCCACGTGTGACAGCGTGATCCACGTGATCAGCAAAGTTCTGACCATACCCGACAACACGATCTACGACGTCTTGCTCAAAAACCCCGCCTTCTCCACCCTAGTCCGCATCATCGACAGGACAGATTTACGATCTTTTGTGACGAACATCAACGGTTCAATCACCTTCTTTGCTCCTACAAACCGCGCCTTTGCTCGTCTACTTCGTGGCTCGCCAAGCACTCTGGGACTCCTAAGGACAGATCCCAAGGAAGCGAGACAGTTCCTCGAAGCGCATCTCGTCAACAATACTATTTACAGCTGTGGACTGCAGTGCAAGTACAGCTACTGGTCCTTGTTCGGTTCTCGCTACTCGGTCTATTCCATGTCACGTGACATCTTACGTCTTCGTTCGCGTTGGGATGGCAGTGTCTACGTCAATGGTATAGAGCTGAATCCTATCGATGTGTCAGCGAGTAATGGAGTTGTTCATGGCATTAATAAGGTGATTGATTGGAGCCCATTGGCTTTGCAGACTCACCATGGTCGACGGCGTCCCAAGCATCGTGACTTCTCTGACTGGACAAGTTGGTTTCTTAGACAGAATTGATGGTAGCGTGCTGAGATATTTGGGCTGCACTAACCACCACGCTTTTTAACATAAGCATCAATAAACCCTTAGATTTAGTAAACGCAAATACGTTGAGAACAAGCACAAAAACTGAAGATATGCTGGACTAATGCTTGGATTATTAGGGTTAAATTATCACGCAGTAAGGCTTTGCTTTTTCGTTTGGTGCATGAATACGTAAAGACGGAAGTACATTGCTTCAACGAAATGCTGGAACTTTTAGAGTTCACTTTAATGGGGTTTTCAAATCATCAAGAACTTTGCATGTTGTTTTGTTACTACACCAAACTGAACAAGTTTTAGCACGCTAAAAATGCATGCCTGACTTGTGAAACGTTTTAGATTCACATCATAGTAATTTTCTGTTGAATATTAGTAGTATTGGATTTATAACTTTGCTATTTGTATCATAGAAAATAAGCTTTGCTAAATAAACGATATTTCATATACATCTCATCATTCATATTTTATACTTCATCGACGGAATAGAAACGTTTGTTTGAATAATATTGTTCTACAATGAAATACAATTTGCTTGCCCGCTAGCCTCTCATATATGTGAAAACTCTTTTGTATTCCTACGTGAACATGAGGCTAACAAGGCGGCAAGAACAATAGCAGGTCGCCATACAGCAGTTATCGTATGATTATGATAAGCTCACGATACAAACGCGGTCAAGGCACGGCAAGGCACATCAACATTCTAGAAACATCACGGTCGCGGCAAGGCACGCACACGCCACTGAACCTTTATAACAGTCATACGAAATGTGCTTTATTTTGATTCGGTCTTTTGTCTACTTTTTTCTGCTATTTCATTTCAATTTCGTAGCTTTTTGGTTTAGTAAACCATATCAGTCTATCATCTTTTATGTGGCCCACATCAAGTGTAGGATCTTGGGACTGAACTGTTGCATTAAAGCTATATGTGTTGATCACATTTACCGTGATCTTGGCATCACAGTCTCCCGACACTAGTTTCTCTGGAAGGTCCAACAGAGTGATATTTGAAGTGTAGTAGCCATTGATAGCAACGTATTTCTATGAAAGGAAAAATTAAGACAACCATTGGTGACAACAACGCTTAAGGCCCGAGCAAACGCACGCAACATTGTTGGCGAACATTGTTGCGATACGGTTTGTTGAACACGAGAACAAAAGAAATGTTGGATGAGTTTCATCAAACATCATCCAACAGGGTGTTTAAACGGGCCCAATATGTTGGAGCAACCATGCATGTTTAGCATGTTTAGCATTTTTAAAAGGCCCGTGCAAACGCACGCAACATAGTTGGCCAACAACACGCAACAATGTTGGGCCAAACATGTTGCGAGCGTTTGCACACCATGTTGCGTGTTGTTGCGACTTGTTGGATGTTGTTGGATGAAGTTTGAAACTGATCAAACTTCAGAGCCAACAAGTCCCAACATTTCTTCTGTTTCGCGGTCATCGAAGCGTAGCCCAACAATGTTGCGTTCGTTTGCACATCACATCCAACAATGTTGCGCTGGCGCACGCGCACTACACGCCGTATCCATGGAGATTTCAAATCAAAGTAAAAGCACACAACAATGTTGGCCAAGCAATGTTGGATGTTGTTGCGTGCGTTTGCACGGGCCTTTGCAGTAACTTATAATGATCATTACTGGTATCGTGACTGCCTTCATTGTCATTGTCATCTATATGATCATCATCATCAACAACACAATAATCAATACAATATTAATATCATTATCATCATCATTATCATATGTATGAGAAGGAAGACACACGAAAACTCATTCTCTCTTCACTGGATTAAAAACCATGCACAACTGGAGTTTTTGTTTAAAGTGGGGACTGTTTTGCAGTCTAAAGTGATCAATTTAATACCACAGGGAGCCCAAGCTCGTCACTTGTGATGTTTTACAGTAAATGTAAAACAACCGAGTTGTAACATACATTTACTGTAAAACATCACAAGTGACGAGCTTGGGCTCCCTGTGTTTAATACTTGCCTTTTCTGCTTCATATATCATTACAAGAGATGAGTGCACAGGCCAGTTGGGTGTCTTCACAAACTGAGTTGTATTTACTTGGTCCGTACTAAATTGCAGAAACCCCCATCTGAACAAATATGTATTAAGTTTAGTTTATCATATAAGAAAGCAGCCTAATAGATCCTTTTAGTTCTGTATGTAAATTGCACATTTCAGACCACATGGCATTCCCCCGAGAGTTGTTCTTTTATGTCAAGTATTAAAATATTTATACATAACAAATGATTAACTCCAAAGGGAATGAACACGTGGTTTGAAATGGGAAAATAAACATTGAAGCTGAATGGGTCTATTCTTTCTCTTAGTCTAATTATTCTGGTAGTTCAAATAATGGTTGTGTATTGGTTTCTTGGGTTGAATTAGATGCATCCTCAACAAATTTATCTTTAGAGCTCGCGGGTCACTGACCCATCGTTAGGGAAAGAATGATAACAGTGACAAGAAAATATGTGGTACGGGGGGTGGAGTGGGTGGGTGGTGGTGAGGGGGGGGGGGGGGGGGGGTTAGGGGGCTGGTTCTCCCTTTGTCCAAGTGGTAGGGGCGTACCTTTTAGAGTAAAAATATTTCCTGTGCGTACCTTTTAGGGTCCTTTTTAATAGGGTTATTGCTCAAAAATCAGTTACGTAACATGATTTAGTACCTGCGAGAGTCATTTTTACTCTTGTTGCTTTGTTGGGGTAGAAATCGACAAGGCTTTATAAGTAATTTTTATCTGTGCGTACCTTTTAGGGGTCATTTTCAAAAACTCCGCCGATCACCCCTAACACTTGGACAAAGGGAGTACCCCCTTTGTTGTTTATGATGATGTCATGTCATTTTACATGTTCTTAAGGAACTAACCTCTCTGGTAGGTGCATGTTTATGGCACGCTGTGATGACCACACCCAATTGTCTTCTGGGAGGCCTGGTATCTAAGATAAGTTATTGTATATTAGTATTGTATATTAGCCTGGGTCAGCACTGCTTGTTGCAGTGTAAGCAAATTGTTTTAGTTTCAACAAACACAAGGTGTATATATACTATACTTTTTCATAGTGGTTGTCGACAACTTTGACATGCCACTCAACCCTAATAGAAATAGAAAATAAATTATTGTCAAACAATTTTAGGATAAAAATGATAAAAAATATAATGGCAATAAGATGGTAATGACACTTAATGATGATGATGATCAATGATATGAATGGAAACTAGCGAGTAAACTAGTATAGGCTGCATCAGTGTTTGATATAAACGATAGGTAATATAATGAAATTTGTAACACCTTTTACTCCGACGAAGGGCTATAAAGCCATCCTCGGGAACACAGGGGTAATCTTCTGTCGCTCGTTTCTCGCTCCCAGAAAAAATACCCCTAGGAGCGTAGTCTGTTGGAGCTTGTTCCGAAAGTCAAAATTCAGCTCTTTCCTGATTGGTCGACCCGCTGAGGTCGACCAATGAAAATCAAGATAACCATTCAAAGGAAGTTGTTAAATAATAGTTTGAATGGTTATCTTGATTTTCATCAGGAAAGTGTGACTTCCGGAACACGATGATAATATAGGTATGATTATGATTATGATTGTGATCACAATGCTGATGATACAAACGTTTTATCAGTTGATGTGTTTTACTGACCTGCTAAAGTTAATTCTCCATTGGTCAGTATTTTTAGGAGGAGCATTGGTTCCTTCATTGTGTAATGCAATGTCTTTGAAGGGTAATGCTAATTCAACAGTCCAGTACATATCTGATATAAATATAAACATTTATATTAATAATTATAATTGTTAATAATAAAGATGAAGATTATGATGATGGTGGTGGTGATGATGAAGATGGTGATGATAATGATGGTGATGGTAATGAGGATGCTGATGGTGATTATGATGGTGATGATGATGATGATTGTAATGATAATGATGATGATTACATAATGATGATCAAAATGATGGTGATGATGAATAAGATTAATTTATGATGATGGAGATGATGATGTTAACAAATGATGATCAATGATGACGATTATGATGATGATGATGATTGTAATGATAATGATGATGATTATATGATGATGAAAATGATGGTGATGATGAATATAAGATTAATTTATGATGATGGAGATGATGATGTTAACAAATGATGATCAATGATGATGATGATGGTGATGGTGATGATGATCACACTGATGAAAGAGAAACAAATGGTAACCTTTAGTAGAAGGATCATTGACTGGGCCATCTACATATATAGCACTTCTCATTGATGGCATTTCCCAACTACTGTTTGGAGTACCTCCATTAAGGTAAGGCTAAAACAACAACAATGAAAAAGTTTGATACACAGATACATACTACTAACATACATAAGATATGTCTATTGTTCTGTTGCAATCTCAACCTATTACTGCGGTTTACGACTTTCTGTGAACTCAGACATCCCTACGGATTATTGTGAAACACATTTTTAGCTGCCATCAATCAAAACCAATTATTCGGTACCTTTTAAATCCTTGATTGATGGCAGCTGTTGAAAAGTCTGAGTTCGCAGAAAGTCAAAAACCACAGTCTATATATCTATGTTGAAAAATAAGCAAAATTGACATTTTTTTGTTACCCCGGGTAGATAGCCTGCGTGCAGCCCCTTTGTTTACCCGTAATAAGGGTCTGCGAATTATTGCAAGATTCCATGTTCTGGACCCCCAGCCGAGTTGCACGATTATATATAACAGGCTCTGATTGGCTGCTACACCAGCTCATTCTTACATACTCTCTGATTGGCTCGAAAGCTCGTACTCGATGTCACGTCGAAAATCGTCAAATATAAGGACTGACATGGATATATAAGCTTCATACTTCGGTAAAAGAACAATTATTGATTGATGTAAAACATATCAAAATGCATCTGAAAAATATTTATAAACATGAATGGCATAGTGGTTGATATGTGAACAGTGAATAATATAATAGGGTATGGTATAGGTGATGAAGTATAATAATAATTATGATATGAATAACAGTTAAAAAAAAAGTTCATCTACATCGAGTAGTAGAATTCAATATTTCGGCGATAAGTCGACGATAAACTTGAGAACTATCAACCCATACAGGGGCTCTGATAAATTTATTACTTCCATAAGTAAGTTTTAGTGCATTTACTGCGTTTTTTTTGGCATTTCCGAGCCATTTTAGAAGAGACAACTTTTCACCGCCTTTGAGCTGCCATCTTGTTTTGTTCGATCATGACACTAGTCTCTACTGCGCATGCGAGTACGAGCTTTCGAGCCAATCAGAGAGTATGTAAGAATGAGCTGGCGTAGCAGCCAATCAGATCCTGTTATATATAATCGTGCAACTCGGCTGGGGGTCCAGAACACGGAATCTTGCAATAATTCGCAGACCCTTATTACGGGTAAACAAAGAGGCTGCACACAGGCTACGGGTAGAGGAAAAATTTCAAATTTTTGACCGAGTCAACATGGTGATTTTCTTATCAATTTTTACTGGCAATCATTCTAGTATTAATCAGAGATCAAACAGACCTTCAATCAGATAGTTTTAGGGATGTTTTGAAAAATGTTGAAAAATGACCAAAATTGACATTTTTTTGTTACCCCGGGTAGAGGAAAAATTTTAAATTTTCGACCGACTCAAGATGGTGATTTTCTTATCAATTTTTGCTGGCAATCATTCTAGTATTAATCACATATCAAACAGACCTTCAATCAGATAGTTTTAGGGATGTTTTGAAAAATGTTGAAAAATGACCAAAATTGACATTTTTTTGTTACCCCGGGTAGAGGAAAAATTTCAAATTTTCGACCGACTCAAGATGGTGATTTTCTTATCAATTTTTGCTGGCAATCATTCTAGTATTAATCACATATCAAACAGACCTTCAATCAGATAGTTTTAGGGATGTTTTGAAAAATGTTGAAAAATGACCAAAATTGACATTTTTTTTTGTTACCCTGGTAGAGGAAAATTTAAAATTTTCGACCGACTCAACATGGTGATTTTCTTATCAATTTTTGATGGCAATCATTCTAGTATTAATCAGAGATCAAACAGACCTTCAATCAGATAGTTTTAGGGATGTTTTGAAAAATGTTGAAAAATGACCAAAATTGACATTTTTTTGTTACCCCAGGTAGAGGAAAAATTTCAAAGTTTCGACCAACTCAAGATGGTGATTTTCTTATCAATTTTTGCTGGCAATCATTCTAGTATTAATCACATATCAAACAGACCTTCAATCACATAGTTTTAGGGATGTTTTGAAAAATGTTGAAAAATGACCAAAATTGACATTTTTTTTTGTTACCCTGGTAGAGGAAAAATTTAAAATTTTCGACCGACTCAACATGGTGATTTTCTTATCAATTTTTGCTGGCAATCATTCTAGTATTAATCAGAGATCAAACAGACCTTCAATCAGATAGTTTTAGGGATGTTTTGAAAAATGTTGAAAAATGACCAAAATTGACATTTTTTTGTTACCCCGGGTAGAGGAAAAATTTCAAATTTTCGACCGACTCAACATGGTGATTTTCTTATCAATTTTTACAGGAAATCATTCTAGTATTAATCAGATATCAAACAGACCTTCAATCAGATAGTTTTAGGGATGTTTTGAAAAATGTTGAAAAATGACCAAAATTGACATTTTTTTGTTACCCCGGGTAGAGGAAAAATTTCAAATTTTCGACCGACTCAACATGGTGATTTTCTTATCAATTTTTGCTGGCAATCATTCTAGTATTAATCAGAGATCAAACAGACCTTCAATCAGATAGTTTTAGGGATGTTTTGAAAAATGTTGAAAAATGACCAAAATTGACATTTTTTTGTTACCCCGGGTAGAGGAAAAATTTCAAATTTTCGACCGACTCAACATGGTGATTTTCTTATCAATTTTTACAGGAAATCATTCTAGTATTAATCAGATATCAAACAGACCTTCAATCAGATAGTTTTAGGGATGTTTTGAAAAATGTTGAAAAATGACCAAAATTGACATTTTTTTGTTACCCCGGGTAGAGGAAAAATTTCAAATTTTCGACCGACTCAACATGGTGATTTTCTTATCAATTTTTGCTGGCAATCATTCTAGTATTAATCACATATCAAACAGACCTTCAATCACATAGTTTTAGGGATGTTTTGAAAAATGTTGAAAAATGACCAAAATTGACATTTTTTTTTGTTACCCTGGTAGAGGAAAAATTTAAAATTTTCGACCGACTCAACATGGTGATTTTCTTATCAATTTTTGATGGCAATCATTCTAGTATTAATCAGAGATCAAACAGACCTTCAATCAGATAGTTTTAGGGATGTTTTGAAAAATGTTGAAAAATGACCAAAATTGACATTTTTTTGTTACCCCAGGTAGAGGAAAAATTTCAAAGTTTCGACCAACTCAAGATGGTGATTTTCTTATCAATTTTTGCTGGCAATCATTCTAGTATTAATCACATATCAAACAGACCTTCAATCACATAGTTTTAGGGATGTTTTGAAAAATGTTGAAAAATGACCAAAATTGACATTTTTTTTTGTTACCCTGGTAGAGGAAAAATTTAAAATTTTCGACCGACTCAACATGGTGATTTTCTTATCAATTTTTGCTGGCAATCATTCTAGTATTAATCAGAGATCAAACAGACCTTCAATCAGATAGTTTTAGGGATGTTTTGAAAAATGTTGAAAAATGACCAAAATTGACATTTTTTTGTTACCCCGGGTAGAGGAAAAATTTCAAATTTTCGACCGACTCAAGATGGTGATTTTCTTATCAATTTTTACTGGCAATCATTCTAGTATTAATCAGATATCAAATACACCTTCAATCAGATAGTTTTAGGGATGTTTTGAAAAATGTTGAAAAATGACCAAAATTGACATTTTTTTGTTACCCCGGGTAGAGGAAAAATTTCAAATTTTCGACCGACTCAACATGGTGATTTTCTTATCAATTTTTACTGGCAATCATTCTAGTATTAATCAGATATCAAACAGACCTTCAATCAGATAGTTTTAGGGATGTTTTGAAAAATGTTGAAAAATGACCAAAATTGACATTTTTTTGTTACCCCGGGTAGAGGAAAAATTTCAAATTTTCGACCGACTCAACATGGTGATTTTCTTATCAATTTTTACAGGAAATCATTCTAGTATTAATCAGAGATCAAACAGACCTTCAATCAGATAGTTTTAGGGATGTTTTGAAAAATGTTGAAAATGACCAAAATTGACATTTTTTTGTTACCCCAGGTAGAGGAAAATTTTTAAATTTTCGACCGACTCAACATAGTGATTTTCTTATCAATTTTTACAGGAAATCATTCTAGTATTAATCAGATATCAAACACACCTTCAATCAGATAGTTTTAGGGATGTTTTGAAAAATGTTGAAAAATGACCAAAATTGACATTTTTTTGTTACCCCAGGTAGAGGAAAAATTTCAAAGTTTCGACCAACTCAAGATGGTGATTTTCTTATCAATTTTTGCTGGCAATCATTCTAGTATTAATCACATATCAAACAGACCTTCAATCACATAGTTTTAGGGATGTTTTGAAAAATGTTGAAAAATGACCAAAATTGACATTTTTTTTTGTTACCCTGGTAGAGGAAAAATTTCAAATTTTCGACCGACTCAACATGGTGATTTTCTTATCAATTTTTGCTGGCAATCATTCTAGTATTAATCAGAGATCAAACAGACCTTCAATCAGATAGTTTTAGGGATGTTTTGAAAAATGTTGAAAAATGACCAAAATTGACATTTTTTTGTTACCCCGGGTAGAGGAAAAATTTCAAATTTTCGACCGACTCAAGATGGTGATTTTCTTATCAATTTTTGCTGGCAATCATTCTAGTATTAATCACATATCAAACAGACCTTCAATCAGATAGTTTTAGGGATGTTTTGAAAAATGTTGAAAAATGACCAAAATTGACATTTTTTTGTTACCCCGGGTAGAGGAAAAATTTCAAATTTTTGACCAACTCAACATGGTGATTTTCTTATCAATTTTTACTGGCAATCATTCTAGTATTAATCAGATATCAAACAGACCTTCAATCAGATAGTTTTAGGGATGTTTTGAAAAATGTTGAAAAATGACCAAAATTGACATTTTTTTGTTACCCCGGGTAGAGGAAAAATTTCAAATTTTCGACCGACTCAACATGGTGATTTTCTTGTCAATTTTTACAGGAAATCATTCTAGTATTAATCAGATATCAAACAGACCTTCAATCAGATAGTTTTAGGGATGTTTTGAAAAATGTTGAAAAATGACCAAAATTGACATTTTTTTGTTACCCCGGGTAGAGGAAAAATTTCAAATTTTCGACCGACTCAACATGGTGATTTTCTTATCAATTTTTACAGGAAATCATTCTAGTATTAATCAGATATCAAACAGACCTTCAATCAGATAGTTTTAGGGATGTTTTGAAAAATGTTGAAAAATGACCAAAATTGACATTTTTTTGTTACCCCGGGTAGAGGAAAAATTTCAAATTTTCGACCGACTCAAGATGGTGATTTTCTTATCAATTTTTGCTGGCAATCATTCTAGTATTAATCACATATCAAACAGACCTTCAATCACATAGTTTTAGGGATGTTTTGAAAAATGTTGAAAAATGACCAAAATTGACATTTTTTTTTGTTACCCTGGTAGAGGAAAAATTTAAAATTTTCGACCGACTCAACATGGTGATTTTCTTATCAATTTTTGCTGGCAATCATTCTAGTATTAATCAGAGATCAAACAGACCTTCAATCAGATAGTTTTAGGGATGTTTTGAAAAATGTTGAAAAATGACCAAAATTGACATTTTTTTGTTACCCCGGGTAGAGGAAAAATTTTAAATTTTCGACCGACTCAAGATGGTGATTTTCTTATCAATTTTTGCTGGCAATCATTCTAGTATTAATCACATATCAAACAGACCTTCAATCAGATAGTTTTAGGGATGTTTTGAAAAATGTTGAAAAATGACCAAAATTGACATTTTTTTGTTACCCCGGGTAGAGGAAAAATTTCAAATTTTCGACCGACTCAAGATGGTGATTTTCTTATCAATTTTTGCTGGCAATCATTCTAGTATTAATCACATATCAAACAGACCTTCAATCAGATAGTTTTAGGGATGTTTTGAAAAATGTTGAAAAATGACCAAAATTGACATTTTTTTGTTACCCCGGGTAGAGGAAAAATTTCAAATTTTTGACCAACTCAACATGGTGATTTTCTTATCAATTTTTACTGGCAATCATTCTAGTATTAATCAGATATCAAACAGACCTTCAATCAGATAGTTTTAGGGATGTTTTGAAAAATGTTGAAAAATGACCAAAATTGACATTTTTTTGTTACCCCGGGTAGAGGAAAAATTTCAAATTTTCGACCGACTCAACATGGTGATTTTCTTATCAATTTTTACAGGAAATCATTCTAGTATTAATCAGATATCAAACAGACCTTCAATCAGATAGTTTTAGGGATGTTTTGAAAAATGTTGAAAAATGACCAAAATTGACATTTTTTTGTTACCCCGGGTAGAGGAAAAATTTCAAATTTTCGACCGACTCAAGATGGTGATTTTCTTATCAATTTTTGCTGGCAATCATTCTAGTATTAATCACATATCAAACAGACCTTCAATCAGATAGTTTTAGGGATGTTTTGAAAAATGTTGAAAAATGACCAAAATTGACATTTTTTTGTTACCCCGGGTAGAGGAAAAATTTCAAATTTTCGACCGACTCAACATGGTGATTTTCTTATCAATTTTTACTGGCAATCATTCTAGTATTAATCAGATATCAAACACACCTTCAATCAGATAGTTTTAGGGATGTTTTGAAAAATGTTGAAAAATGACCAAAATTGACATTTTTTTGTTACCCCGGGTAGAGGAACTCGACAAAATACGGGCTGTGCACAGGCCAGTGTTCACACAAAATGTTTCCAAACAATTGCTTACCAAAAAAATAAACATTTTTTTATTATAGAGTCGTATAATAAATAACTTATTTGTGATTTTTCCCGTAATATGGGCGGACATTTTAATCGTCATTTGCATTTTTCCTCGTCCCCGGAGGGACTGGGAAAAATACATTCACAAGTTATAAAATATCCGCCCGTATTATGGGAAAAATCACAAATAAGATATAATTATTCAGATCATACTTTTGGTTTCCAGATCTAAACTATATTCATTTGGGAAGTTATAAAAAGAGTTTGAAGTGGATTCTTCCAATGATTCATGTACTATTAGTGTACCTTGTTGAGCTCAAGATCCCATGTTGTATTAATAGCATTGATTTCAAACTCTTTGTACCTGAAATACAAAAGATAAATTGACATACACCCTGTCTTAGAAAGTTTGTCACCTGTGAAAAGCACACAAGCTAGTGGCGCAAAGGATCATGGATCAGTTCAGAAACTAAATGTGCATTCGGAGCACCTTTCTTGTTGTTTGATAAGTCAAAACAGCTATTTCTCAATAACAGATTGACAAGTGTAGCAATGTGGCCATTAAATTCCTGCATTCTAATAAAGTATACATAGGTAACCCATAATCCCCTGCGCTACTAGCTTGTAGGCTTTTCACTTCACGGGTGACAAAGTTTCTCGGAAAGGGTGTATAATTAAATAAATGCTTATTTTGTAACAATAGTCCCCTTCACAATTCCCTGTGCCATCTTGAATGGTAGCTGGGCCTTTGCATCTAGTAAGTAAGACAAGTGTTGAGCTAGCTTCCAATGCTAGAGACACTGCAAGCTCAACATTTGTCTCCCTTTGATGTAAAGGCCCTGCTACCTTTCAAGATGGCACAGGGAACTATGAAGGAAACTATTGTTACAAAACAAGCATTACTTTTTTACTGGCTAGGTGTAAGTTAAAGATTAAACTTCTTAAGGACACATTGTACCATCAAGTGGACAAAGCAATGATAATTGCTTTATATTAACAAAATAATACTTTTTTACATACCAGTGTGTGTCGCCATTTGGATCAATAAAAACCTGGTAAAACACAATCATTGCAGTTAGTAACACTGTCTATTAATCTATTAGAACAATTTACATTATATACAATCATATATATTGTTACCTCAAAATCATTATCCTTAAAAACTGAAAATTGAAAAAAAAAATGATGTCATTTCACCTCTAAACATTTCTCAACAAATTTAAATTATCTTTTTACTGACCCACAGAATCATGTTTAGTTTGATAGGCCCAGACATTAGGTTCTTGTAGATAACCACCAATGTACAGATATTCTTCATCCCATCTCATTTTAGCCTTGGTTAGAAATCTTGGCTTTGGCCATTGTAATCCTTGGATATCTAAACAATAACATTGATACTGGTAATAGTGAGAAATTGTGAAATAGAATAAATTACAAAAGGGAATTTATTGGGTAAATAAAATAAACAAACATACATGGATGGATGGATGGATGGATGGATGGATGGATGGATGGATGGATGGATGGATGGATGGATGGATGGATGGATGGATGGATGAATGAGCAAATAATGCAATTAATGAATGAACGAATCAGTAAATCGAATGATTAATAGACTTCGGAAAAAATGGAGAGTAGGGTGAAATTATGTTGAGGAAATTAAAATCTAAAAAAAGGAAGAAAGAACAAGGTGTTACTATAGTGATGCTTACCGATAAACTCCTCTGTCCATCCAACATTTTTCCACGCATCCTCATCAAGCTTACCATCAATGTCTATTTTTTCGTGTTCTTTAAGACTGTAAGCAACGTAACTCCGTGGAAACGGCAACAAGCATTCCTTTGGAACCGACGACGAGAGACGAACAAAACCAAACAAAACCAACATTAAAACCTTCTTTAAAGCCATCATGAAGCTCTTGTTAGGTTCAAACAATACTGATTCATAAAAGTTAATCAGCTCAGGTGGATGTAAAACAGTTTCGAAAACTGAAATATGGATTTTCTTCTTATTTCAATTTTCTGTGTTTTGGTCCGCCATCTTGGAAAAATTGCGACTGCTGTCTTACAATACAGCGGTTTTACGTTTTCCAGGCCCTACCCATCTAAGGCAGGAACGCCCTTCGGATATTGTGTTTTCTCATGTAACTAAGACGTGTCTTTTAATTCTGGCTTTTATTCAAAGCGGTTGTCCGTCTTGGAACTTTTACTTTCAAATAGGAAGTTTTGTTGGCATAAAATGACGTCAACTATTGTAGCCCAGGTATGAGAAATGTGACAATGTAGTTTTTATATTGGAAAATTTGGAAAACGCCGAGAAAATATTTATTTTCGAACACGTGAGATTGAGTTGGCTGTTTAGATTTTAGCGTGCTGTTTTGATTTGTATTTCGTGTTTATTATTTTTTTCTGTTGTTGTTTTGCGTTGTATTTGTCGCTGTTGTTTAAGATATTTTGTTTTGGATTATAAAATTAATCACACAAAACAATTATTTTTTTGTAGATTGAAGAAGTTGAAAAGCGGAAGGCAAGCTACGAAGACAGACTCGACAGCATTGATAGAAGTTTGCGGCTCAGACAAATACCCAGTCAAGAAAGGTAACCACAACTTTATATTATCATTATTGTTATTATTATTATTATGTATACTCCTTTGAGCTTCAAATGAAAATTAGCATATCGCACAATGAACTACATTTGTAACGTCGTAAAAATCTAAAAGAAATGTGTTTATAATGTGAAAATGTCAGAAGAGTCAGGGCTTTACTGTGCAATCAATTTTATAAAAATATTTTTCAATCTAGTATTAAGCTTAATTTGAGAATCAGAAATTCAAATATAAAATTGAAACATATTTAAAATAATTTGGATAATTGATACATTTTATTGACATGTTGCAGGGATGACTTAATAGAAGAAGAAAAGCGCTTAAAAAAAGATGTTCAAGATTGTGGTAAGTATAACTAACAGATTATTGTTGCTATTATTATTATTATCATTGTTGTTGTTGTTTTTTATCATCATTTCTATCACCAAAAATCATTACTGCTGTTTTTCAACTTGCTGCAGTCAGACTTTCCAACAGCTTGTTGTAAAATATGTATTTCGCTGCCGTCAATCAAGGATTTAAAAGGTACCAACGAATTATTTTTGATTGACTGCAGCTAAAAAATGTATTTTACAGCAAGCCATGGGAATGTCTGATTTGCAGAAAGACGAAAACCGCAGTAATCATAATTATTACTGCTATGACTATTGTTATTTAAACAGCTTAAAGATTCTATTTTGTTAATTTCTTCAATAATTTGTAAGTTTAATTTATTAATTTATGCATACAATAATTGAATTCCTGTTTCTATTTTTGTCAGAGACCGAGCTGAAATCATTACGAAGTGAAAACAGGAAGACAATGCTTGTATCCGTTGTTGTGTTGGTTCTTGTATATCTTGCATACACTATATTTTGGTCGAAATAGGTTTTTCTTTTCAACATCATATTCAATTCCTCCAGAGTTAATAATAGAAGACTATTGGATTTTAGACTCTATTAACTCTGATTCTACTAATATCAGTGATGTTTATTCTATCATGACCACTACAAACACAAACGATGTACATGTAATCATAATGAAATAAACACAGATAATTAAAGCAGGGAGAACAACATAACAAAAAATACCATTGTTTTAGTTCAAAAAATATATTTTTACTGTCTTTCATAACATTTTTTACCATAAATACACTGGTTTCACAAAGTACCTAAATTTTAACCCTGGAATAATTTACAAAAAGAATATTTCAGTTATAATATATTTTTAAAATGAAATATTTATAGTTTTCTGATATTTCTAACTTTTTAAATACTAGAAAGATTATAATTGTACTGTTCCAATTCAGTGACAATTATATTATTATATTGTTATTTTACAGTCATGTTATACTTGCTCTGCTATCTTATCACAACTGTAGTATTTTGTACATTGTTTACACACAACTGAAGAGTGATTTCTATGATATATTTTAACAAACACAAAATATGATGATATATTTTACTAGCAATTGAATAATGCCTAACTGTAATACATTATTAAAATATATTTAATTAAACTCTTAAAAACAGAGTTATATGGTATATGGTCATTTCTTTTAGTATTGTTAACTTTTTATTTCCATGTTGTCAATTTCTTTGGTCAAGCATTTCCTTTGCAGTTTCACCATTATAGGGTAGTGAATATCTTCTTCAAACATGTCCTTTCCTAAAGTCATTGCCTAAAAATAAAATGTGTTAAGTTAAAAAATTGTATTCTGTTAATTTTCTTTTTTTCGCATGTGATGATATAGCCCGCAAGTTTGATGAATTTATCAAAACATTTTTTAATGAATTCTTTTGTTATATTATCCAACATGGCCAGTATGTCTTTTGTTATTTTTTTCTCTCTTGGGAATGATTGCACCATTTTGTACAATCTTGTAGATACATAGTTGATAAAGACACATGAATAATTGTCCTGCAAGGTGTTACAAGGTCTCTAGCATTGGAAGCTGAACACTCGTCTTACTTAGATACATAGTAAAAAGTATTATGCTCTGTACATTGTTAGTTATAAATTGCTTCAATGATTTATGGTGTGTACTCCAAGACTAACAAAATTCTATTTTTCTAAAAGTCAGCAATTGTTAGATTGGGGTAGATATTCAAATTTGTCTGATTTAAATTACAATTTGTTTGATTTGAATAGACCTCTTTACCTTCCTTGTTTGTTGTCCCATTTCAGATCACGTGATGCTACCCTTGGGAATTGTTTCTTTCACATGTAAATGATATAACACATTCATCATAAAAGAACAATTCTCAAAGGAATGACACGTGGTCTGAAATGGGCAATTTGCATATACAGGTAAAGAGGTCTATTACAGTAGCTACCCCCAAAAGCAGAAGGCATTATGGTTATTGTGAGAATAGAGGAAATGGAGGTGTTCAATCTATTGGTCCAAAAACCTTATTATACATTTGATTTAATATACCTCTTTAACCTTTAAGGAGACAAGGTCATCGTAATCTGTGATTATTTGTACATCAAAGCTATCCCTTGCCATGCTACAAAACTGTTGTAAGGTACCAGATCTAGCAGGGGCCATAAATAATACCTGACCCTAGTAATGACAGTAACAATTATTATATTATTACAATGTTTGCTAGTATGGAAGCAGTTGATTGTAAGAGTTGTTTTATCATGTAATTATCATGATATGAAACAGCACTTTAAATTATACATTGAATTCCATACCTTAGGTGTTAAGAGTTTATCAATTGTATGAAGTAACCCATTATGGCTTTTCACATAAAACAAACTAGAACAAAAAACACATTTTGATCAATAAAATTAATCAGAATGTTATATCGTTGATATCCCTAGTGCATGAGTACATACAAAGTAATAAAGCAAATGATGAAACATACCAGTCAGATGCTACAATCAAATCAAATCTATGGCTCATCTCTTTGGATGGAGTGTAGTTCTCATCCCAAATCAGTTTGCTGCAATTTAAAATTTATTACAACACATTGTTTAGTTAGTTCATCATAGACAGATCGAGACCTTATCGGCTAACGCGCTGTTATGTATGTTTCCACCCAATTCAAAACCTCTGTGATTAAAATCTCTTATTCCAACATTTTCCACGTGATATCGAAATACACAAGACAAAGAATCTTATTCCAAAAAGATTTGAATTGGGTGGAAACATACATAGCAACGTGTTAGCTGATTTGGTCTATTACCAGTTAGACCCTGTGTTTGCATAGTTATGTGTCCAAATCTTGATTGGGGATTTCGTCAAAAGGCTATAGCTACTGAGAAAGCCAACAAAGTGTTCTGACTCACAGAGAGTCACAAAAGTTGGTAGACATTCTGGTAGCCTATTGATCAATTCCAAATAGAGACTTTAGTTGGCGAGGTACATTGTTATGCAAACATTGGTCATTATAAATACTATGAAAATCATTGGAGCGGTTAAACCTCCGTTGAAAATTTGGCCTTAGGGATTTGAATTTTTGTACCACATGACCAATTGGCCAGAAGCAATCACATTGTACAGAAATGAGCCAGGATTTCAAACAAGCATTTTACCACTCTAGTGATTTTAATAATAATAATAATAATAATAATAATATTTTATATAGCGTCAATTCCTTAAAGTTCAACAACGCTTTACATATTTAAAATAGAGTTTAAGAATATTTAATTTAATGTAATTAAAACAAGCTAAAAAATATTATAAAAAGCCAAATAAAGGCGGAAACATAGAAATCCTTGCATAGAAGGAATTCATATATAAAAATGTATTATATATCGGTAATTAATATATGTTAAAATTATAAGTTAATCAATTAATTAATCAGAAAGAAGAATACGCCTTTCTAAACAGAAACGTTTTAAGATCACGCTTGAATAAAGTGATGTCAGTAAATGATCTAATAGTAGTATTCAAATTCACCTTGCATGTACTTTGGTTTTATCAAAGTTATTACTTGATAATATTTTGTTGATGTCTTGGCATACAAGTCAAGGTCAATATATTTGGTCAAATCAGTAATGTCAGTCATATAAAACACAGACAGTGATCAATTAATTAATAAATATGAACATTGTGCATACATGCAGGGTGCAAAATGCGCGCTTGAGTATATATAATATATCTATTAAGTACATTTTTTTGTATGAATGAATGAATGAATGAATGAGCAAGCAGACAAATAACTAAATTAATGAATGAATAAATGGCTGACTTTATGAAATTGAATGAATGTATAAACAAAATATGAATTTCATTATTTAATATGTTAATTAATCATTCAAATAAAAAAGTGCATTATATATAATTAATTATTGATTTAGAAACAGCTTACAGTGCGACGCGCCTTACCGTGGCCACCTAATTAAAGTTTTGTACGTCAAGTTAACCAATCAGAAAGCGAGAATTTGACCTTAAAATAAAAGAAATGTTCAAAGCGAAGACAAGAGTGAAGTGTATATGTGGCTGTAAAACCTCCCAGGATGTTTAAATTTGAAAAGGTGTAGCAAACAATTTGAAAACTTGAGTTCAAAACTTTTGAACGCTAAACTAGTTTGTACAAAACTTTAGTTGGGTGGCCACGGTAAGGTGCGTTTTGCTGTAAGAAGTAGATGCGTATTTGAAGGATACTAGTCACAGATTGTTCATTTCCATCAGTTAAATAAACTTCTGACACATCACAGCTTGCAGCTAGCTATCAAAAGTAAACACAAACTAAGAAACAATATTGCTTGAATCTAAAAAACAATGAATCAAAGCTAAATATATAAATATATACAGTTTTAATCAATTTTCCTCAATAATTCAATACTAATAATATGTATGTAATATATACAATATGAGCGACCGATCTGTATGCGATATATAATGGTAAGTCAAAGACGAGCCGTTGTATATTGCATACAGATCCAAGGAGCCATTAGTTCTTCCATATTTTACTAAAATTGTCAAGATAAAAGTAAAACTGGCCGAGAAAAATCAAGTTGAAACTTAATTATGCTAATCAGGACGATATCTGTATGAGATTTAAAGGAACTTGTCACAGATCTTTTGTAAAATTTCTCATTGCAGTGCTGCTAATTCAACCAGGGCCACCCCGAGTTTATTAGCCAATCACGTTTGAGCTTAAGAAAAAAAGAACCAGACATAGACGATCCGTCAAGTCAATTCGCACCTATAATTTGATTGGCTGATAGGAGACAAAGTAGATATCTTTTGTTCTTAAGCTCAAACGTAATTGGCTAATAAACTCGAGGTGGCCCCGGTTGAATTAGCAGCACTGTAACTATTTATGAATTTTATAAATATCATACTAGTATATATAATACTTACCATAACACCAGCTAGTGCTGTCATGCCTGCTCCAAGTTCACATACACTTAACCCCCTAAAACAGAAAGTAACATTTTGACTATATAGATGAGGCATGATTGTCCGGGGTGGTGTAGTCTTGAGAAAGACTGATGGTGTTGATGTCTGACGTTTTGACAACCTGAGCGGAAGTCATCTAAAGATGGCTTCCGCTCAGGTTGCTGAAACGTGAGACATCAACACCATTATCTGAAGATGACTTCCACTCAGGTTGTCGAAACGTCAGACAGCAACACCATCAGTCTTTCTCAACACTACACCACCCCGGACGATCATGCCTCATCTACATTGATTACATCTGGGATCAGACCATTCACTCTTATATTGACTATCATAGCAAATTATCTTTGAGAATTTCACGTGTAAATTTGAGACGAGATGTACGTAACAGGGTCGTAGGTTTTTCGAAAACTGTAAATGGTTATTGCGTCTCCCTCCTTAAATAAAGATATTGTACACATACTCATATTCTGACTTGTTTTTCAATAGATAGTATGCAAGGACTTCCTCTGAAGGCCATATACCTGAAATAAATAAATACATAAAATAAATGAATTTAAAAAAAATAACTTTTTAGTGTCTCAATTGTTTAGCAAGACACAATTATAATACTTGTTTTCAACCAATCACTGTTAATGATAAAAAACAATAGTTTTGCTTTGATATTGTGTGAAAAAATCAATACATGGACTTTTATACCCGGTGTATAAGTCGGGTCAATTTTTGAAGATCAATTTTTTGTGTTGAAAGGTTGACTTATGCACCAGCAAATACAGTAGTTGTGGTAATTGAACATTATCTTTGCTTTTAGTCCAGTCCATTTTTATCAGTTTAGATTGTGAGACTGACATAAATAATAGAACAGTAAAATTATTGCTTATTTCTCCGCGACGATCATAATTATCAAGTTGTTTATCTAGATAAAGATAGACAAGTTTTGTTGTGAATATACTTACAGATATTCCCTGTATTGTCAAAACCTGTTAATTCGGTAATTTGAAGATCAACATTTTGTTTCCTGCAATGAACAAATACTTGTAGATTATTATTTTGTTATTGATCATATACAAAGGCAAAAGCATAGAAATTAAAAGAATGAAATATGGGACATTAAAGTAACAATTTATTATAATGAAATGGGAAGTCATATTGAATAAAATCAAAAAAATAAAAATGTTACAATTTTTATATAAGAAATTCAATAATTCCAAGTTTGAAAACACATTGTGCAAAATATATAAATTTATACATAATGTGAAATTATGAATGAAAAACGTGATTTTTAATATAATATATTATATTATGTTCATTATAATTATGTACTGGCTTTTAGTAATAATATTTTCTTTTTCCAACAATGAGAGGTAATTTTTATAATTGTTTAAATGGAAAACAGACGAGAATAGCTCAATCAACAATCTTTCTCAAGCGATAAACATTGCAGGTGCAAAAGGTCCATTTCTCCATCCTCAAGTTTGAGGTCTAGATACAGATTAAATATTTATACGTCCGCCGTACCAAATAACCGAAAACCCTGATAATCTCGTTAAAATGATATCATTTTACGTTTTAGTAGACATTCTACACAAAGGTAAATGAATGGAAAGCCATTTTTACCTGACTGAAATTTCCACTCTTGCTGAGTCGAGGTTGTCAGTGTTACAAAAATATTCAAATATCTGAAAGTCCAAATTCGTCGAATCGCAGTTTTTTCTTTCAACAGCTTTGAATAAACCAAATCCTGGAAATCTTCTCACTGACACTGGGTTGTTTAAGATGTTGTCTTCGTTGTTATTTTTGGTCAAAACGTTGGCAAGGAACTTCCACCGTTCCCGCGCCTTCTTGGACTTCGCTTGTGAATTTGACTCCATCTTCAAGTCACTTCATATGCTTTGCTAGAGGATTAAACGGAATAAAAATCTTATTTTCTGGATAACATGGAATTAGATTAACTTCCTGCGGTTTTAAAAAACTGGTTTATGAAATGTAAGACTCGCTTTTTCAATCCTAAATCGATCAACCAGGTTGTTTACAACAAATTCGGCGTTGTTCTTTTCATGCATGAATACACAATCGGGTTTCCTGTGGTGCCGTTTTACATTGATTTGTGGGTAATTCATTTTTTCTCTTTTGCAAGCTGTCATTCACATGATCAGTGTCTGAGTCCGGAGCACTATTATATTTTCAACCTAAAAACTTTATTATGACATCTACAGCTCCGTTTCTTATCAGACTTGTCTCAAGCTCTGTAGCTATTGCTAATCGCGCTGGAGTTCTCATTAGGGATGTACTAAAAAAAGGAGAGCTTGGCATCGTAAATAAGGTAAATATATATCATGTATTAACTACTGTACTAAAACTGTCCAATTCTAGATAATTAAGCTTGCTTAGATTGAGTCTAAAAAGCACTTCAAATGTAAGAATTTGCGAGAAGCGAAATTAGATAAGTAGTTTAGCTAAAAGAAATGCTTATGAAGATGCGGTTTGAGTTGTTTAATTTTAGCCTTTTTATAGCCTTTTTGAACTTAATATGATTGTTAATTCTTAAATCTTTCATTTTCGGTCAACTTGTTTTGTCGGTTCAACCTTTTGTCTTCTAAAACCATTTTAATAGGCAGTTTTGGATAGCGCTAAATAAATATTATGTGGCAACGAAGCGAAAATACATCAATACAATTTATGCCTTTAAAAATTGTGTGTTTGTCAAAGAAAAGTTTACATTCCAGCACAATTTGCTAAACGAAAACAAGACCAGGGGGGGTGTCTGTAAAACCCGGAACGTGCCCGGAACACCCGGAACACCCCGGAACACCCCGGAACACCCCGGAACACCCCCGGAACACCCCGGAACACCCCCGGAACACCCCAGAAAAGTTAATACTTATAAAATTAAAAAAGAAAAAAAAAAGAAATAAAAGGGAAAATAGAAAAAAAAAGAAAAGAGAGAGAAAAAAAAAGAAAAAGATAAAAGATTGTACACAAAATGGAATTTGATAGTTTTTGATATTCATTTATTCATTCATATGTAATGTATTTGAACATTGATTAAAATTAAAATCAAATATTTATTCATGCATATAATTATAGGATTATTTCAATATGGCCTTTAATGGCTGATGATTGCGTGACTACGTGACCAGTAGATTCCAAATAAACAACAAGGGACAATATTGCTAGAATGCGCGAATCAGAGTATTTTCTGTAGAATTTCACATTTATTTCAATTGTTACCTTCACATTTTTCCTTTATCTGATGTCATCATATTTTGTATGTTTTTCCCATTTTTTTTTTTTTCACTCGTGGTCACTCGTGTGTACTTTTAGGCCCCGTCCACCCGAGTCCGGAGATTTTTGTATCTGAAAATGTTTTTTATGCGGATACAAAAATATCTGCCTCCACACGTAGCGTATACGAATCGTATACGACTGTCTACACGTATCCGGATACAGTCAACTCTCGTTATAACGGACACCTTCGGGAGGTTAATTCAGTGTCCGCTGTAAAGGGAGTTAAGCCTGGTTTTCACTAGCGACGCAACGCAAGCGCAAACGCAAGCGCAAGCACAAGCATGTGAAAACGAGACGTGAATAAGCGCAAGCGCAAACAAAACTAATCACTAGTGCCACGCGCAGGCACAAGCGCAAACGCAAGAAAAAAGGAAAATGTTTGATACCTTGCGTCTGCGCTTGTGCTTGCGTAGCTAGTGAAAACCAGGCTTTATCTTCAATCATTTCTTTGGAGCTGGGATTTATTTTAGTGTCCGTAATGACGAGGTGTCCGTAATATGGGGGTGTCCGCAAGGCGAGAGTTGTACTAATTATTGCAGAACTGGTTGTTGTTTAATATTATTATATTTTTATATTATTATATTTAATTTTATATTTAATGGTAATTTCAGTTCATTGTAATTAATATTATGGTATTGTTTATAGACCTATAAACCTCTTGTTCACGTTCTTTGCTTGTAATGCAAGCACATCTAATCATACGCAACATAAGCACGTACGACATACTGAATCATGATAGGTTCACAATTTATGTTCTTATATTTGATATGTTTCTTGTTTGAAATCTTTAATTTGAAATCTTGGAATAAATAAATATAAATAATTAAAGTAAATATGAATAGATATAGATTTAAATATGCATGAATAAATATTTGATTTTAATTTTAATCAATGTTCAAATACATTACATATGAATGAATAAATGAATATCAAAAACTATCAAATTCCATTTTGTGTACAATCATTTATCTTTTTCTTCTTTTTTTTCTCTCTTTTCTTTTTTTTCTATTTTCCCTTTTTTTCTTTTTTTTTTCTTTTTTAATTTTATAAGTATTAACTTTTCTGGGGTGTTCCGGGGGTGTTCCGGGGTGTTCCGGGGGTGTTCCGGGGTGTTCCGGGGTGTTCCGGGGTGTTCCGGGTGTTCCGGGCACGTTCCGGGTTTTACAGACACCCGACCAGGGGTGTGGATTATAAAAATCAATTGAGCGAAAATTAAGTGGGACATGAAAATAATAATTTTATGCAAAGCAAGGTGAGAAAAAACCCTCAAGCTGTCGGAAAATATGCATACATGTCATTTCAAAAATTAACATTTTGAAAGTAAAGTGTATTAATTTTGTTGAAGGATCATGCAGACACAAAGCATTCCGTACACTTTCAATGATTGAAACCCGGAGCGTTGCCAAATTAAACACAAAAACTCAAAAACAACAAAAACATATAAGATGAATTTATTTAATTCCAAACAGGTGCATTGATTTCTTTTACACAATCATACAGTGACATTTTTAAAGCTTTCTTGTTAGCTGTTTTAATCTGTGAAAGGTCAGCTCTCTTTCAAAATTATTTTCATCTATTTTTCTCTTTTCCTTTTTTCCTTTTCCTCCAGGCGATATTGCTTCTCAAACATTTTCTTTCAATTTCTTTATCTTCGGCATGTTTCCACTTCCCTTTCATAATAACTTAAAACTTTACTTTTCTAAAAATCAGAAAATAAGTTTTTTATGCTGCCACCCATTTTTATGGCACATTTTTCTGCTACAGAATGACATTCCATATGAAAAAACACTTTCATGAATTATATCATATTTTAACAATTTTTAGGCAAATTTCAATAATAAAAATCAAATCATCAAATCTATTATTATTGCTTTAGTTATGTTTATGGGCTCCTGCTGCTTGCTAATATTAATAGTTAACCTATTAATTAAAGAACCATTAAATTTTGGGTAAAATACATGAACAGTATAATGATAAATCAAAGCTCTCACAGCAAACAATAATCAATAGCTTCTCAAACAGTTTTAATAAATCAAGTTGGACAGATAAAAAAAATCAGCTCTTGACAGGATTAAGGTGGACAGATAAAAAAAATCAGCTCTTGACAGAATTGAGGTAGACAGATAAAAAAAATTAGCTCTTGACAGAATTAAGGTAGGTCAACTAAGTTATTTATGGCAGCAAATTATGTAGGTGGGGAATGACAGAATATCAGCTAACAGAGTTGATGAAAAGCATCCAGCGAAGAATAGACCTCTTTCTGATCCTTCCGTATGCAAATTGCCTATTTCAGACCATGTGTCATCCCCTTGAGAATTGTTCTTTTATGATGAACGTGTTATAACATTTACATGTGAAAGAAACAATTCCCAAAGGACAGGAGAGGAACGGATCAGGGAGGAGGGAGAAACAGCAAAAATAAACAGGGAGGAGGGAGAAAAAGAGGTTAAAATAGAGGGAGGAGTGAGAATTAAAATATAAAGGGAGGAGGGAGAAGATCGGTTTTACCTAATTAATAGGCCCTTTGCAGGACTTGGACACGTGCCTAGATACCGCATAGGAATGGGATTTTGGAGTGCAAAGATACCTCGCAGGGTAAAAGAATTACAACACGATAAACAAAACACTTCATCTTTGGAGATGGTTTATTCTTTAGTTTTAAGTTTCAATCCAATCTAATACTTAAAATTCTTCCTCTATAAACCTGTTGCCGTCTTACCTCCTTGAAATGTTGTTTTTGACATGAAAAGTTAGCGTTTTTGTGGTTTTCTTGTCCTCTTCTTTTGTGAACATCACGCAAGATAGCGACTTTTCAAGGTTTGTAATCAGGGTAACTTTTAGTTTTTCCTGTTAATTTCAAGACTTCTTGGTATTTCAAATTTCATGAGGTAGTATATTTTTAGATGTTTTTTTTTGTGACATAAAGAGAATCAACGAATGAAACACGTGAACATGTCCTGCAAAGGCAATTTTATGCTAACAGCTTATCTCTGAAATACAAACTATTAGATGGTTCAAATTTGTAGCATTTGCACTCTAATGGATAGCCTCAATAGCTTATATTTATAAAGAACAAAGGAAATCAGGGAGGAGGGAGAAAAATGGTATTAAATTTGGGAGGAAGGATATTTTAATCCCAAAGGGTAGCATCACGTGATCTGAAATGGGACAACAAACAAGGAGGGTTGAAGACCAAGAGTTTCAAAATATTTGGTTTGCACATATGGTCCTTTTACACATATTTGTCTTTCCAATAATTTCACAATTTATTTTTCAGAGTGAGGATGTAACCAAGACATTTGACCCTCAAACAGAAGCTGACAGAGTAGCACAGAAATGTATTATAGGGTCTTTATTAAAAGAATACCCTGGGCTGAGTATAGTTGGTGAGGAAGAGGTACGTTAATAATGTCCTTGAAACTTGAAATAGCAGTGTGACAAAATGTTTAGCTCAGGTAAGCTTTTGCCCAGGAAATACCCATTTTAGCTTAATGGCTGCTGATCTTGACTCAAATCATTTCTGTGCCTGCAAATATCAAATGCATTCCTTGTTCAATACTCAGCTCTTTACTGAATTAAGTTAGTGTTTTTCTGGGTGGTAGTGGTTTACAGTACATGACTGCTGGGTTTGTGTTCTGGCTCGGGTATGGATTATATATGAGTTGAGTTTGTTTGATGTGTTCTTCTCTTCTATGCCATGAGGGTTTTTCTCTGGGTTATCAGGTCCCCCCCCCCCTCCCCTCCACAAAATACATGAACAAGATGTGAGCAGAGTCGTGTGCCAAAATATTTAGCATAAAGGTTAAGTGAGTCTGAGTCTCCCCAATTAGAAGGGCACTTCTTGTGTCTGCATGCTAAATACATTGAGACATAAAAAATGTGATTTATTTTATTTAAATATTTATTTATTTATTTGCCAGTATTTATTTATTTACTGGTATTTATCTATTTACCGGTATTTATTTATTTACTGGTATTTATTTATTTACCAGTATTTATTTATTTACTGGTATTTATTTATTTACCGGTATCTACCGGTATTTATTATCTACCGGTATTTATTTATCGGTATTTATCTATTTACCTTTTTTTTTTTTTTTAATTTATTTATTTATTTACTGGTATTTATTTATTTACCGGTATTTATTTATTTACTGGTATTTATTTATTTACCGGTATTTATTTATTTACCGGTATTTATTTATTTACTGGTATTTATTTATTTATTTACTGGTATTTATTTATTTACTGGTATTTATTTATTTACCGGTATTTATTTATTTACTGGTATTTATTTATTTATTCTGTGTACAGGGACTTGATATCAATGATTTGGGGGATGATCTCCTGGTATCAAGTCAAGACCCAACTGTCTTAGAACAGAAATGTCCAGATAAAATGAAGGACATTCAAGCTACTGATGTGAGTCAACACCTAAACTTATGATCAAATATATATTGTGAAATAATACTAATCAAACTCATTTCTAATAAACATTCAAGTGCAAGATATTCCATTCAATTACCACCATTTTCAATAACTTGTTCCTAGTATTTTGAGTGACAGCCGACAAAATGCTATAGCTTGCAAATATCAAAGACATTAAAATTCTGGGGTCACACTTCACAATAACAGTTGTTAGTATAAATACAAAGGTGATTATACAAAATCGCGCGCTCTGATTGGTTTGCTATCTCGGATTATCAGCCGATAATCACCTTTTCGGACAAAATGGCCGCCAGTAGTTGTTTTGTCACTGTTAGCGAAGATGAAATTGAAAACTTTAAAGAAAATGCTGTCCCAAAATCGACAAAAGAAGCTACTAAGTTTGGAGTCAAGCTATTTTCAGGTATCATAGTAAATTTTCACGTTGTTTTTTGTCATTATGCGAGACAAAGTTTACAATTTTTACGCGTAACGTTCGCACTTTTAAAAAATAAAATATTTTCACTTTCAATGCTGTTTCCTTCTTTCTTTTTTGAAATAATCACCTTTGTATTTATACTAAAACGATTATTCACCTCAGGCGAAGTGATTATCGGTGAATATTTACCTCGCAGCTCGAAGACTCACCGCTCAGTAAATATTCACCGATAATCACTTCGCCTTCGGCGAATAATTGTTAATTAAGATGCTTGATATTATTAGTACTTATCTTTTGATGTATTGTGCATAGGTTGTTATATGGGTTGATCCTCTTGATGGCACAAGAGAATTTACTGAAGGTAAGACAGTCACTATAGTATAGGGTGTAGCTAGACTGTATCCTCTTTCATCTCATATTCCATGCATCAGTTGATATCTGGGTCCTTCTGTGTGTACTGGAAACCTATTTGTATTCTTTGTTAGCTTCATTCTTTTTTTAAATAAATTTGTAGTCTTTTGTTGTTAATTCTATTAAATTATGTAGACTGTGGCTAGAACATTGAGAAGGAGCCTGATATCTCTTTTCATTCTTACCAGTAGCAAAAAAACTGCATTTGATTATCATTAAAATCCAATTCATTTGACTGGAATTTTTTCTAAGAAAAGAACTTTATTGTAAACCTTTTCACTCTCTTTTTGAGATTTGCCTGTTTGAATTTGGTACATATTTATTGCTCAAAATTGCAGTTATATTTCTTAATCATTGATCTTGCAGGATTATACAACCATGCAACAGTGCTAATAGGCGTGTCATATGCCGGCAAACCAGTGGCGGGTATTATCCATCAACCTTTCCATGGTCATGTTCATGGAACAAAGATTAGTGACCACGAGCAGTTAGGCCGTACAATCTGGGGTATTCCAGGCTTGGGGGCTTTTGGTTTTCAAACAAAGGATGTTCCTCCAGGTCGAAGGATTATCACTACCACTCGTTCACATTCAAACAAGTCAGTTGTAGAGGCTATAGAGGCTATGAAACCAGATGGTATTCTACGTGTTGGAGGTTCAGGTAATAATAAAATGTTTTACCATCGCTTGCATCTACCCGTTACCCGTTAAAATCTGTTCTGTCTGGGAGTCAAACTTCAAAGATTAGCATACCAAACTTCACAAGTTTGTAAGCCACTGTCTTGCAAAAAAGCTAGAAATTTATAGATATGTACCATCACTTGCATCTAAATCCGTTAACAGATGATGCATCAAAAATATAATGTGCAAAATTTTCATTGAGAGAATCACATTAGAAGAGTGCAAACTTTGGCACAAAACTTTGGAAGTTATATTTAGACAGAACATGTTTTTTTTCACAACCTGTTACTGTGTGACTCTCTGTACCGTATAGTCACTTACGAAAACTTTTGATGAATTTTTGACATTATTTTGACATTTTTCCATCTCAAGTTACAGGTACAAGTTTATATCGACAGACGGAGACTTTAGAAACTTTGATGTCTGTAATTGGTCCAATTGAGATGAAAAAATGTCAAAATTCATCAAACGTTTTTGTAAGTGACTACTGTACGGCGAATCGCACAGTAACAGATAGCTGCAAATGAAGTATAGATGTAATAGTATGTCTTTCCTTTAAAATGAACTCATTCTCTACCATTTAAGGTCATAAAGTAGTTCTGGTGCTCGAAGGTGATGCAGATGGCTACATATTTGCAAGCGCTGGCTGCAAGCGATGGGATACCTGTGCTGGCGAAGCAATCCTAGAAGCAATTGGTGGTAAACTGACTGACGTCTTTGGCAATCAAGTCATTTATGATTTTGAGGTTGATGATTATGTCAACAAGTCAGGGGTGGTAGCCTCATTAAAAGATCATGATTTATATATTGGTATGATACCTGATTCTGTCAAAGAGGGGCTTAGAGTAAAATAATTTAGGTCAAGTTAAGGCCCGGGCAAACGTGTTTAAACTCTTTCAACATCAATTCAACACGTTTCAACAATGTTGAAAGGGTGGGCAAACGGCTTCAACATTGCCATTCAACCAAATGGAACGAATGTTGAAGCAAATGTTGAAGTTGTTTGCCCGGGCCCTTAACAGTATTAGGTAATATATTTAAACGTATTTAAAATAATACTATATAAATAAGGGGGTAAATTATCATTGTTGTCAAAAAGAAATAAACCATCTTTGGAACAGAACAAGAGGCCAAATGTTTTGTTGTATGTAAGAGTTAAAGTGCACCAGACGCCCTTCATGATATTTTGCAAATCTGTTTGACATGAGGTGTATAATAAGTGTACTTAATTTTTCTTGATGTCGACATCTCCTTTCTGAGATATAAGCATTTGAAATCTGAAAATGCAAATGAAGTGACGTCTACCCAGGCCTCATTAAATATACAAAAGTTCTCTGGAAATAATTATAGCAATTTTTTAAAGCTCAATATCTGTATTTACTAATATTTACACTACCATTAACATTTTTACTTCTTTACAAAAACAAGGTTGCTGTCAGCTTTGAAACAAAACTTTGACAAATTCCTGGGATGACTCATTTGCATTTTCAGATTTCAAATGTTCATATCTCAGAAAGGAGGGGTCAACATCAAAAAATATTAAGTACACTTATTATACACCTCATGTACAACAGATTTTCAAAATATCATGAATCGAGTCGATTCGAGTGTATTGGACAACCCTCGCTTCAGGTGCACTTTAAACCTTGTAGTTAAGTAAGAATGTGTGCTTTTTGTAAAAATATATGGAACATTACTGAAAAATATGAACAAAAACAAATCTCTGAGAGGAAAAAATGTATGGTGATTATGTTAGCTATGCATGCTTCTATGATTCGGGCTAGCAGTCTTAAGAACAATACATTTTGAGTGGCAGCAATCTTGAAAATTGAAAACAGAGTTGCTATATTGTGTCCTTGAAAACATTTGCAATGTTCTTAATGAGCCAGTCTGTTATAATATCACATGACATTAGCATGGCATCTTGCAAATATCTTCCAAAACCACAATATGGTGACTTGGTGCTCAGTTTTCAAGATGGCAGCCCCATTTGTTAGCCAGAAAAGTAGAAGCCTGTAATAATTTATTATAAAAGTGATTTCTAGTTAGGCCATAGTTATTGCAAGATATAATAATACCTAACGGCTGTTATACTGTATGTAGGGGAATGGGGGAGGGATAGAAATACACCCCATCACTTCATGCTATGAAAAACATTGGCACCGATATCTGTGCATTAGTTTAAATATTTTAAATTTAGGGACTCAGAATCCAAAACTATCATTTCCTAGTAAAGTAAGTAATAAAAGTAATAATTAATGATTTTAACAGACAGTGTATTAAGGCATGCTTATCTAAATTACAGTGCAACTAAAAAAATTTGGCATCCTGGCAGTAATATTTCAGAAATCATGTATCGTTAATTGAGCAACCTGAAGCAACTCTCTAGGTAAATGCAAGATGTTTGACTGATTTGAAGCCAGATAAACGTAGCTTAGTTAGAAAGAAGTTTTAAATTGTTCAATGAACAATAAACAGTTACTGAACTTTTTCAGTGCCCGCAGTTTTTCAGTTCGCACTGTAATTTATTAAATAAAGTTATGATTAACTACAGAAAATCAACTAGTTTTTGTATTTGCAAGACATTTTTAATTTCAGTATTTCAAATTGTAATGTGCAAATACCATAAAGCAGTTTACAAAATGTGTTGAACTACATCTAGACGTAATAAATATAAATTTCAATTTACAGTGTGAAGAATCCATTGAGAATTGGTTGGTGAACACTTGGACATAAGCATAAGCCTTGGTATTAATATTATAAAATGGCAAAAACAATGTAGAGTACAAACATTAAAAGCGTGCAACATAATTAGTACTAAATAGTGATATGTTATGCTAATTCTATTGTTTTTTTATTGATTAATTAGTACTACATGTATTTAGTACTAATTATTACTACTTGTTTCACGGTTATATTGTTTGCACTCTAAGAATAAGCATTTAAATAGATGAGCAGAACCATGACAAAATACTTGATAGTCATCCATAGAGGTTGTGAGGGCTCTGCATATGCAGTACCTCTTATGCTTATGTCAATGTGTGAACCAATCCTTACAATTTACTTATCATTATGAATATTTTGATGTGTCTCTTGCAAGAACAAAGGCACAAAACCTGTCAAAACTACACCTAAGCAGTCTTGAGTGTTACTGTTTTCTCTGTATAGAACAGTCGTTTTTGCTTGATTTTTTCTCAAAAAATACCTTCTATTAGTCCCTAATTCTTTTTTCATTTAGCTTGAGTTAGATTTTTTTACAAGGTTATTGCCTTCACTCTTAGAGAACCCATTATCATTATTAATTAACATAATCATTATCATAACCAGTGCCAAAATGAAAGATTTGATGATTTTTTCAAAGCAATTGAATATTCATTGTTAAGGTATATTTACAGAATATTGCTTATAATTATTATAATTTCAGCAATATAATGCTTATTATAAATTTGTTATCATTTGTACATGCTGGTGATAAACAAAACAATATAACATACAAATAAAGGACAAACAACACAAAAATCCTAATTTTTGAAATGGATTTGAATAATAATTAACTTTTCCAAAAACTAGCAAACAAATTTTATATTGTAAACTGGACAAAACTGAACTTACTTGATAACTATTGCCAATAAGTTATTCAAAATTTTTAGGCAGCAATTATACAATGCGATTGATGCTCGCAAATGCTTAACTCCTAGTTATTGACAATACCAATAAACACCAACACTATCCCCGCATAAATATTTTAAATTCTCTTACTATCAAGCACTTTTCATACTGTATTTTTCCTCCTTGATGAATTTGTTCTTGTGTATTTATAGCTTCCAGGAGAATGTCTTCTGCTTGAGTTTCTCAAATTGTAACCACTTTGTTGTCTTGTGTTCTTTGGTGAATATTTGATTTTTTTGCTTGGCGACTGTTCGGCCTCTAATTTCAATCTTGAGAAATCACACTCACTGGATAAAACAATAAATGAAAAATATTAAAAAGTGAAAATGGTTGAAGTGACATAAATTATAAAAGGAAGTAGTTAAGAAATCAAAATGAAAGGTAAAAGCATTTGAAAGAGGAAATGATATCATAAAGGAATTATGGGTTGTTGAAAATACAAAAGAAAATTCAAATGAAAGCATTTATTTGATTAAATAATAAACCTACTTTAATAGTTCATGTAAGACAAGTTTGAAGAATAACAGAATTCTAAAAGGTTCAAATATATTACTAACCTTTGTGTTCATAGTAAGCTTTAATTTTTATTGTTATTATTTACAATGGGGTTGCGCCTCGCATGGGACCTGTGTCCCGTTCGCGCAAACCCCATTGGGCTCGTTTAATTAATCGTCTGTGATCAGTCCTGTGTGTTTTCATTTAGTCAGTTTTGATAGTCTATTTTGTAAATCTGTTTTGTAAGTCAAACTAATACGTGCCCAATAAAGCTGTTAAAAAAATATATATATATTTCTCAATTTTTAATGTACTGTATTTAATTTTTTTTATAGATTTAAATTTGAAAAGAGAGAAAATAGTATATTTGAAATTGAATTCCAATGGCATTGCTGTGTAGTATTAAAGATAAAAATTGATATATAACTTAATTAAGCATAAATATTACGAGTTTTAAAGAGAAAAATAATTTTTAAAAACCTCTCAATATATGGAGAAAGTTAAGAGAATATTTGCTTTTATAGAAGAATCTATAACAATATTTTCAGACTTTTTAAATTTAGATATTTCAGATGAAGTAGCAGCTTCAATCTTGCATTTTCCAAATGAGCTTATTAAATCTCCATAATTTGCGTTTTCTAAATGTTTGCAAATTGAATTGATTAGGTCTACCTTAAATGCTTTTCTTGCTCCCAACACCACATTTCCACTTCACAGCCCTCATTAGAGCACTTTACAACGCCTAACTGTCGCTGAATAGCTACGTTATCTTCAGGAATACTCGGTTTAAACATAGGGAAAGCAGAAGCCATTTGGCAAGTTGGGCATCTTTCAAGCCCAATTCTTCGCATTCCCGACGAGTCATACAAGCAATCTTCACACAGTCGATGCTGGCAGAATCCAAACACCATTCTTAGCTTGGGAGACCAGCAAATTAGGCAATTAAATCGTTGCTCAAACAACGAGTACAAGTCTGGTTTATTACTTTCCGCCATGTTGTAATTTGTAATTTGTTGCAGTTCTTCCCGCCGTATGAACTGAATGACTGTACTCGCGAGTTGTTATTGGACGAGCAGCGACGGCCTGCAATCTGATTGGTTGATTTGTTGCTTGGAGGGAAAACATCACGAACAATGATTTATGGGTAATCACGAATCACGATAATTTGTAAAATAAGAAAAAAAGGCCGTTAAAATCGTATAAAATAAAACGAAAAAAAGTGAAGTTACTTTATATTGCTCAATAAAATTAGTATATAATATTTTTATGCTTTAAATCGAGGATTTTAAATATTCGATCTTTTTTGCTTTTTAGATTTTGGGTTTCCTGTGGTGCACTGCTGTCCTCCTACCCCGGATGTTACCACAGGGAACCCAACTTTTGACGCAAAGAAATTGCAAATTTCAAAACTTCGAATTTAACAATAAAATTGATTATGCATATTTTATCCAATAAGGAAAAGTATCCCATTATTTTTTAGCTTAATTTTTCTACACTTTTCAAGGATTTTTTCATCTTTCAATTTGGAAGAATTTGAAGACCACGAAAATTGTTAAATATAAAATCCATTTTAAGCTCAAAATATTTGTAAATTTATAATTAATCAATATAAATTATATTCATTTTATTTAGGTATTTTATTTTACCACGTTTATCAACCTCGTTGCCAGGGCCCTCTCTCTCTTCGCTTTTGGGTGGGGCGGGAAATGGCCCTGGCATCGGCTGGTCGATTCTGTTTGCTCATTGGTCTATTCATTTCAAAAATCTCTGTCAGCTGTCATGGGAAATTTTGACGAGCAACAGACTAAAATTGATCAAAACTGTACAATGTCGACATTTTCAGAGAGCTATGGCTGCAAAATAAGAGTGAAAACAAATTGAATCAATATTACTAAAGAGATAGAAAAATAGTCAACAAAATAGTTTTATGTAGAAATAGCTCTGCCGTATGTGTATATGTGGTTTTGAAAGACAGTTGACCTTTTGTCCAGAAGTGTGAGTGATATGTTTTGACAAGTAGCTGGTAGAGATATTCGGTATTGGGAGATTAAAGTCTCTCATTTTCATATCTCTCATAATGATGAAAGTCTATATCTATTTGTACGAAATTTCACGTAAAAGTAAAGACTATTTTGCAATCTACCTGACAATTTATTTATTGCGTTACACATAAACTACCATGAGAAGCCACAAGTGAAAAGTGACATGCATGGTTTTGAATGGCCAGATCGCTCTCTTGAAGCGGAGGAGAGGAACAGATCAGGGAGGTGGGAGAAACAGCAAAAATAAACAGGGATGGGGGAGAAAAAGAAGTAAAAATAGAGGGAGGAGGGAAAATCAAAATATAAAGGGAGGAGGGAGAAGATAGGTTTTACCTAATTAATAGGCCCTTTGCAGGACTTGATCACGTGACTAGATAACGCATAGGAATGGGATTTTGGAGTGCCAAGATGCCTCGCGGGGTAAAAAAATTACCACACGAAAAACAAAACACTTCATCTTTGGAGATAGTTTATTCTTTAGTTTTGAGTTTCAATTCAATCTAATACTTAAAATTCTTCCTCTATAAACCTGTCGTCCGTCTTACCTAATATTGTTTTTGACATGAAAAGTTAGTGTTTTTTTTTATGATTTTCTTTTCCTATTCGTTTGTGAACCTCATCAAGATAGCGACGTTTCAAGGTTAGTTAGTAATCGGGGTAACTTTTAGTTTTTCCCCTTTTCAAGTATATTTTTCGATGTTTTTCTGTGACATAACGGAGAATTGAGGAATGAAACACGTAGTCATGTCCTACAAAGGGCCTATTATTAAACTATAAGGTCGTATTGGCCTGATTAATATTGTAATATAATTTGGGCCAATTTTATGCGAACAGCTTATCTCTGAAATACAAACTATTAATAAATAGTTCAAATTTGTACCATTTGCACTCTAATAAATAGCCTCAATAACTTATATTTACAAAGAACAAAGCAAATCAGGGAGGAGGGAGAAATGGTCGAACAAATTAGGGAGTAAGGAGAAAAATGGTATAAAATTTGTGAGGAAGGTTATTTTAATCCCTAAATTTAATCAAGTTGTTGGAGTTCCTGTGTATACAGGTCCTACCGGGGAAGGGGTGAGTTGAGATCATCGACACAATAATCCAAGATGGCTTCTGGGGACGTGGAAGACGTGAATACTATGGAACAAAAAGCGATCGTTTCTAATGAAAGTTTTGTATATCGTACATTAAAAAACACTGTATCAGGGACGGTAGGAGGAGTTGCAGTCTGCCTTGTAGGCCATCCTTTTGATACGCTTAAAGTTCGACTGCAAACTCAACCGGTAGACAAACCGGTTTACAAGGGATTGTCAGATTGCTTCTTCAAAACACTAAAATGGGAAGGCATTGGAGGTCTTTACAAAGGCGTAGGTGAGTGTGCAGCTCTGTTAACTTGAATATTATATGTTCGTTAAGTATTAACACATATTGTATAACAAGTTTAATGTTTAATTTTATATATGTTGACATTTTTTAGAACTGAGTCTTCACGTGACCGTCATAGGCTCCAGCGCTCCGAAAAAATTATATGCGCCATTGATTAATAAACTATAACATAATTTTACTATTGTATATTTTAACTGAAGTTGTTCAATTGATTTGGTTTTTTTGTCAGGTTCCCCTCTTGTTGGCCAGATGTTTTTTAGAGCTACTCTGTTCTCATCCTATTATCAGGTAACAAAACCTCCTCCAAGGGAAATTTTTGACAGGTCAAAAGATCGACCTGGACATGCTGTTCACACGGAACCGATCATTACAATATTTTCGTTTTGACCGGTTAGGTGTCCAAAATATGCATGTTTAGCGCAGTCCCGTGTGAACAGTTTTTTTGACCAGTCAAAAATTTGTCCGGTACCGTGTAATAAACGTAGCCTTAAAGATAGAAAGAATCAATGCATTAAAGTTACAATTTTTTTTAACAGATTACTACCTTTTTTGCTGGTGCAGATCACTCCAAACGTTTAACAGTACCACAATATTTTCTGGCCGGTAACATTACTGGTGTAGTAGCTGCATTAATAGAAGGACCTATTGACTTGGTAGGATACATTATGACCCACATCATATAAGATACAGCCAATCAGAATGCTTGAAAGCTATTGTATATTTTGTGGAATTCAACTGCCTCTTCCCATGATACATTGCGGTTTCTCTTTATTTTATATGATGTGGGATAAAATAGTTATACAATGTTTTCTCGTGACATACCATGAATATCCCACTTATCACTTGTATGTTCTTTGCATACACCTAATTCAAAAAAGGTTGACGGGGCGAACGGTGATTGGCGATTGGTGATTGGTGATTGCACGACCGAAAGAAACTATGGGTAATACGAATTCCTTCTTATTCGTTTCTAAATTACCCAAACAATGCTTCACTGTTCAGCGAAACCTCCAAGACACCCATCTAAGGTCATCGCTGAACGGTGGAGGCATTGTTTGGGTAATTTAGAATGGAATAAGAAGAAATTAATATTACCCACAGTCCATTTCGATCGTGCAATGGCCAATCGCCGATCGCCGTTCGCCCCGTCAACCTTTTTTGAATTAGGTGTATACACTCGCCTAAAGGCTTGTGTGTCATTCTCTTACCCAGACCCTTCTCAGTTTTCTAACAAAAAATCAAAGGCTCTGGTCGGACACAACCAGAAGACCCAGAATCTGGGTCGTCAGATATAAGCCTGCTCAATAATCTCTAACTTCCGGTTACAAAATGGCGGATTTTAAATCAATTCTCGCCGATGCATTATCAAAATTAAACGTGAATTTCGATCCTAAAGAAAAACAAATTGTGTTTATAGTTATAGTTATATCAAGTGTTCGAACAAAGCAAACAAATTGGAGAGTTTGTTATTGCTATTTTAGGCTTTCTAAGAACTCAGACATTCAAATGGCTATTTTGTCTGTTGCTAATTACTCTCCAGCCAGCCGATTTCACAACTAGCTGTTGGAATGTCTCAGCTCTCAGAACTAACCAACCTGCAGGAGACTAAACAGGGATTACCATTTATTCATAGATCAATTGATGGATAGAAAATTTCCCAAATTATTTATTTTTTCGAATGGAAATTAGTAAATTTAGTCTGAAACCAAGTAAATGCGATTCAAGGTAAATTTCTAGTAGACAGTTGCCTCTAGCATCATCATAACGAAAGCCTTGCATAGTAGGTGTGTATAATTATCGCTGATTGCGCGTGAAATTATTTCAACCAATCACATTGACGCTGGATTTGTGTCCGACCAGAACCTTTGATTTTTGGTTAGAAAGCTGAAAAGGTCTGGGCAAGAGAATGCTTGTGACACAAGCAAGGCCTTCTCTTCTGTTTTGAAAAAGAGTCATTTATAGTTGTTAATTACTGGAGAGCTGTTTTGTGATTTACTATCCATTCATTAGTAGTCTGAAATCCTATTTTCTTCCTAATTTTTAACATATTTTCCTATTTTCTTCCTATTTTCAGATTCAAATTTTCCTATTTTCCTATTTATTTTTGCAAGGTTATTGCTTGACATCCTGTTGTGTGTATATTAGAAAATACAACTAGTGACTCATGGGATATTCCGCAGTATGCCACTTGAAACCATTGTATAACTAGTAGTATTGATTGCTGAATCACAATCGTTTGATAGCAAGTTGTCTAATCTAGTTTTTCTCTCTCTCTCTCTCAGTTCAAATCCAAAATGCAGGTTCAAATCATCAGGGCGCAGGCTGGAGAACCTATGAAATACCGTAATGTCTTCCATGCCGCTTACGTCATAGCACAGAACAATGGTATACGTGGATGTTATCAGGGATTATCAGCAACATTGCTTAGGAATATACCAGCCAATGGATGCTTCTTTGGTATGTATTTCTTTTTTTATTAAAAAACTATATTTCAATTTTTTTATAAATTTCAATTTTTTTATCTCTATTTAATTTTTTTTATAAAAGTTTTTTTATCAAATATTATATTATTTTTTTATAGATATAAATATGTTATTTTTGTATAAATTTTATTTCATTTTTGTATAATTTTTTTATGAATTTTATTTTATTTCTTTTCCCAATTGCAAACGTCACGCCATTATTGTTACTAGAATTACTATTAACAAAGTATATCATTTCTGCAGGTTTTTATGAAATATCTCGTACAATGCAAACTCCAGAGGGAGGATCAGTCAAAGATGTATCACCGCTTGGCCTCCTTATCTCTGGCGGCATGGGTGGTTTCTTTTACTGGTTCCTTACCTATCCTACTGATGTTATCAAGTCCTCGATGCAAGCTGATGACGCTGTCAAGTCTAAAAGACAGTTCAAAGGCATTGTGGATTGTGCTAGGAAACTATATTTTGAACAGGGTGGTATAACTAGGTTTTATAAAGGTTTTACGCCATGTTTAATGAGATCTATCCCAGCAAATGCTGCCATGTTTTGTGTCGTGGAAACAATGAGAAAATATTTTCCATAATTGACATATTCATTAGTAATTAGTAAATATTTACCTAACATGACATAACATAACAACATAGCAATTTTCCAATGATGATAAACTTACAGGCATTTCAGTATTATTTCAATCTTACACGAGATGTAAATACTGGTAATATTCATTGAGTAATTATGGTAAATAATAAGGGTTTTATATACAAGAGACCTTTGTTACGAAGCAGCTTATCATATGCAAATAACCAACAGGCATCACTTTGACTTTATAGAATGAAGCCACTGTTTGCAATGAGGTAGAGGGAGGCTGGCCAGGCATTTGCATGTGATTCGCTGTTTTATGAGGTGCATGTAATGTATTTATAACATAGTTAGAAATTTATAGTTTTCATATATAAAAACTTTGATGAAAACTGCAACAGTTTTACAAACGTTTTACACTTGAAAACCCTAAAATTCTAACTATGCTATGAACAGCACTTCTTGCAAAATTCTAAATTCAACTAATGTAATGTATTATATAAAAGGAAACTAGCAAGTAAACTAGTAGAGGCTGAGTCGGTGTTTGATATAGACGATAAGTAATATAATTAAATTTGTAACACCGTAAAAAATATTGAATTAACTTTAATGACATTTCAAGCTTTAGCCCTTCGTCGGAGTAAAAGAGAAACGTCAGTAAAGTTAATTCAACATTTTTTTACGGTGTTACAAATTTCACTATATCACCTATTGTTTATAATGTATTATATGGAACACAGTTTTTTATATATTTTCACTTATGGTTATCACTAATTGATAAAGTAAAAGTAATCTTGAAATTGACTTTGTACACTTCAATCTAAGATTTATAATATCAATATTTAACAAATTATAGCTAGGTAGGGTCTAACAATAACAGTTAATCAATTTACAGCAAAAACGATTGCCATTGCAACCACAAAATTGTGATTTCATTTTATTTTTGGGCTTTTTTTATCATCAATCAGTTTGGAGACGGAGCTTACATCAAATTAACCAATGACTTTACAAGTCAACGTCAGACCACAGGCAGCCCAAACAATTCACTTTTACAGTAGAAAAAATACAGATTTCAATCCTGTGTTGTTGATACATTTATTTGGTGTCATTCTGGGTGGTTTTTGAACGTTTTAAAGTGACTTGTTTGGGCTGCCTGTGGTAAGAGTTAACGTAGAAGCTCCATGTCCAAATTGATTGACAGATTGGGAAAAAAACATCAAATTTGAAATTCACAATTTGTTTGTAATAATGCAACAATTTTCACTGTAACAATAGATAGTTTAGTATATAATATATAGTTAGATATATTTTAATTTGTATTGTAGCTATTAAATAGTGTGATGGTTATGAGTGAGGGAACCTGGGAAACAAACTATAATAGCCAAAGTGTTTTAGTCAAATACCGTAGATGATAACTAACACAAATGGAATACTTAGGTGAAATATAACTTGGTGGACTTTTCACTTTACATGTAACAAATCTACTGAGAAAGGGTGTATCTATTTTAAGGGTTTACTGGTGTCGCTCTATCAGTATAAATAGTGATTCATATTAATGGGATTATTTAGCAAGAATAGTAATTAAAATGTGTGTTTTAAAATTATCAATAATATAGTGTACTGAAAACAAAATAATGAATAATAACTTTTGTATTTCAATTTATCAAACAATAAATACATTTCAAAATAGTGTTTGATGAAGCAAGCAACAGAGACATTGATTTTCACGTTTGTTTTATACAGCCCCAAAAATGAGACCATTGGAGGTCCACAAATGATCCCAGGAGCTTGCAAATGAACCCAGTAGATGCTCAAAAACGACCCAAGGGGCCTGCAAATGAACCCAGTAGATGCCCTAGAACGACCCAAGGGGCCTGCAAATGAACCCAGTAGATGCCCTAGAACGACCCAAGGGGCCTGCAAATGAACCCAGTAGATGCCCTAGAACGACCCAAGGGGCCTGCAAATGAACCCAGTAGATGCCCTAGAACGACCCAAGGGGCCTGCAAATGAACCCAGTAGATGCCCAAAAATGGCCAAAGGGGCCTGCAAATGAACCCAGTAGATGCCCAAAAACGAGCCAAGGGGCCTGCAAATGAACCCAGTAGATGCTCAAAAACGACCCAAGGGGCCTGCAAATGAACCCAGTAGATGCCCTAGAACGACCCAAGGGGCCTGCAAATGAACCCAGTAGATGCCCTAGAACGACCCAAGGGGCCTGCAAATGAACCCAGTAGATGCCCTAGAACGACCCAAGGGGCCTGCAAATGAACCCAGTAGATGCCCTAGAACGACCCAAGGGGCCTGCAAATGAACCCAGTAGATGCCCTAGAACGACCCAAGGGGCCTGCAAATGAACCCAGTAGATGCCCAAAAATGGCCAAAGGGGCCTGCAAATGAACCCAGTAGATGCCCAAAAACGAGCCAAGGGGCCTGCAAATGAACCCAGTAGATGCCCAAAAATGACCCAGGCTACAATTGATTGTTATGTACATTTCCAGCCAATTCAAAACCTCTGGGAATAACGGAACTTCTGTTTCAATCATTTCTACGTGATATAGAAATATATACAAAGATGAAGAATCTTATTCCCAAACGATTTGAATTGGGTAGATACATAGATAGCAACGCGTTCAGTCGAATTAATATAGGTCAGTCTATTCTTGATTTTCTCAAAAGCCTTCTGGAGGCCATTGTAGCTGGTTGATGACATTTTTCTTTCCAGCGTTTTTGATGATGTGTTGTGATATTGGTGCTGTAAATTCTAGCCTCCAGCCGATCTGCTTGCTGTCAGTTACAGGGAACTTTTCGGTTGGTTCTTTAGATTTGAAATTATATATTTCAGCTGCTCTAGTTGCAAGGTCTGCAGTAGCATCCTTTAGCTTGGAATCTGGAGGTATCTCGTCGCCAATCTCTTCAAGGCGTTCTTCGAGCTGTCAGGGAAATGATGATCATATAAATAATTAGTGATGGTGATGATAATGAAGATGATGGGGGTTGATAATGAAGATGATTAGATGATGATTATTTAGATGATGTAATGATAACGATAATATGATTATTGTGAGGATGATGATAATGATGAGGATGATGGTGATGATAATGAAGATGAAAAGATTAGATTAAGATGATGATGAATACTTTGATGATGATGATGATGATAACGATAATGTGATTATTATGAGGATGATGGTGATGATCGTTTACCTTTGAATATGTTGCGGCATAGAACCCCCATCTATCCGGCCACTTTCTCTGAGCTACAAGCTCCATTTCAACATGGTCTTTCCTAGGATTGATGGAAACAAGTATTATTCAAAGGAAATGTAATTCAATTTTTAATCAGAAAGCGATGTGTTTAACTCAATCAACAACAAACAATTCGCGCTTTGAATAATTGTTGAAAGAAACATTGCGCGCTTCGAAATCCATCCAAAAGGCGGTAATTTCTACTGAAATTAAAACAAATATCCAAGGAGCAGTTCATCATATACTAAAGATATGAATATACATGTAGATGACCCTACTGATGCGGATGAGCGAAAATTGTTAGATCTTTTGGAATCTCTTGGGCTACAGCAGCATGTTTCACAATCAACACACATCCATGGCCACACCCTAGACCTAGTAATAACCCGCCAAGCTGAAAACATCAAATCAATCAGAAAATGTTAATGATTTGAATAATTATATTACAACTGGATTTTTGAGTATTTTGCAAACTCTGTAAAGAAAGTGTTAGTTGTGATTGGATGATCCAGGGAGTATGGTGGCCGATAGATGATAAACACACGAAGATTGTACGATGATGACGCTACGATCCAGTCCGAAAACTCAAAGGATTCATTTTCGCCTCCATCCGCCAGCAGACCAGTGCCACCCCCTCATCGTCCAATTCTATTACGGCCCATAAATTTATATCAATCGGGACAAAGTTCAACCCTAACAGCTGCATCCTCGTCAGGAAGCCAGCTTTCTGTTAATAAATATATATGCAGCCTTGCAGTCGCATATACATAATTGAAAGCATCGGCGGTCTCGTTTCTCGCCGAGCGAGCGTTCAAAGCCGGCATAATAGCATATGTTGTTGTATGTGATATTTATTCATCAGGACATTGCTGGAACAGTTGACTCTGATGAGGTTCTCAGTGTTATGTTTATTTATTTATTTATGTATTTATTTATTTATTTATTTATTTATTTATTTATTTATTTATAATAACTTTAATAACTTTATTTACAAGCAAAATAATAAAAAGGTTGCAAAAAGGGTGTTGCCAGGGAAGAACTAAATCCTCATATACGGCAACCCCCCGTCCCCCCCCCCCCCCCCCCCCCCCACAGAATAAAAAAATTATCAGAAAAAATTAAGAAACTATAAGCTATAAATATATAAAATCGTTAAAAAGTCCTAAAAACTAATGAAAAATATGATAAAACTTATACATTGCACTAAAATGAAATAGGATACAAATTTAAAAAATTACTATGACTTATTGAATAAATAGACTCTAAGGCCTTTCTTGAATTTACTTATGGAGTTACATTGAACTAAATGATCTGGCAGATTGTTCCATATACTAATATATCTTATAAAAAAGGAGTGTTTAAAAATGTTAGTTCTAGCATATGGTGTCCAAATTTTGTGGTCGATCATGAGCAGACCTAGTACGACCTTTAGAGAATGTAAGGTAATTATGTAAATTAATTTTAGAAAAGCCATTTATAAATTTGAACAATTGAACTATGCTAAGAAATTCACGGCGAGAGTAAAGACTTGGCCAACCAAGGTATTCGATACGTTCATTGTAGTCAATAGAACTGCCTAAAATCCATCTAGAGACATTCCTTTGTATTCTTTCAAGTTTATCCGATAGATATTGTTGGTGGGGATTCCATACAGGGCACGCATACTCAATGGCTTTAATTTGCTCGCTTATTTCCTCCACCAAAAGAAAGTTCTGTCGGTATTTTGTTATTATTTTCGGAACCCGGATTAAGCTTGAACACAAGATCTCCCAATTTGCATACTAAATACACAATCTGTTCTGTCTTTTCATTTTGCATTGTTGCTGGAATGTGGGTTTGTCTGGTCGTATAAAACAAACGTACAATGCAAAATCAATGCTATTGTTATCGTTGAGAATCTTGCATAAGTCACCGGTGACCATTGAACGAAACACTGTATTTTTACCGTCAATGATGGAGCTTTAGTTGCCAAAGTTTGCCATGCAGTAGTGACTTGATTGATAAAGATTGACTCCTGGGTACTTTTGAATCAATACTAAACATCGCCGGTAGGAGAAGTAAAATAACTAAAAACGGAGAGCGTCCAAGGAAGTGTCTGCACTTCATTGTTCATTGTTGAGTCCAATGCCCTAGAAGGCCTAAAAGTTGTTGAAATTATAGAACGCATTTATTTATTTATTTATTCATTTATTTATTTATTTATTTAATAATATACAGTAATAAATGAGCAACTCAATCTATAACAAACTAATCAACAAAAAGGCAAAGCTCGCCGTAATCGGACTAGGATATGTTGGATTACCAATTGCATTAGAATTCGCAAAAACAATTAAAGTTGTTGGATTTGACATCAACCAAGAGCGTATTGATCTCATGAAGAAAACCATCGATCCAAGTAACGAACTTGATTCCTCTGAGTTTGAAGGTTGCGACATCGAATTTACAGCAAGCCTAGATGATTTAAAAAATGTTGAATTTTTCGTTGTGGCAGTACCGACGCCAATCGACAAAGCAAACCGTCCAAATCTTTCGCTACTTCTAGGTGCAACAAACACAGTAGCCAAAGTGTTGAAAATAGGAGACTATGTTGTATTTGAATCAACTGTTTATCCAGGCTGTACGGAAGAAGATTGTGTTCCAGTTCTGGAAGAAATTTCAGGACTCAAATTCCGCGAGGACTTCAAAGTGGGGTATTCACCAGAAAGAATCAATCCAGGTGACAAGAAACATAAATTACAGAATGTGATCAAAGTCGTTGCAGGATGTTGCGATGAATCTTTGGAGGAAATTGCTAAAACGTATGGATTGGTTGTACACGCAGGAGTGCACAAAGCTTCTTCGATTAAAGTTGCTGAGGCAGCTAAAATCATTGAAAACACACAGCGAGATGTAAACATTGCCTTGATCAATGAATTATCCATCATTTGTGATCGTCTTGGAATCAATACCTACGATGTACTCGAGGCTGCTGGAACAAAATGGAACTTCTTGAAATTCTCTCCAGGTTTGGTTGGAGGTCACTGTGTCGGAGTCGATCCATATTACCTGGTACACAAGGCGATGCAAACTGGTTATCATTCAAAAGTAATCACTAGTGGACGATACGTCAATGATTCCATGGGCTACTACATCGGGAAACAAACCGTAAAAAAGATCTTGGCGCAAGGAAAGAGCATTCAAAATGCAAAAGTCTTGGTCATGGGAGCAACATTTAAAGAAGATGTAACGGATATTCGTAACTCAAAAGTAATCGACATCATTAAAGAATTGCGTTCTTTCCAAGTAGCGGTTGATTTAGTTGATCCCCATGCATCGTCAGAAGAGATGGAGCATCAATACGGTGTTGCTATAACTCCAGTTGCGGCGAATGATTACGATGCGATTATCGTAGCGGTAAATCATGCCGAATACAAGAAAATGACGGAGGACGATTTCAAAGGAATGATGAAAGACGACAAAGGAGTTTTCGTTGACGTGAAAGGAATATTTAAATCAAATATCCACGATTTAGAATATTGGAGCTTGTAATTCGTTATTGCCCCGAATAAGATAACGGTAGATAACTATGGAATACGCAAAAACAATTTTGGTTACGGGTGGAGCTGGATTTATATCGGTTCTCATGTCGTTCGGCATCGTGAATTGCGATGAATTGACGTATGCGGGAAATTTGAAAAACCTCACGGATGTTGAAAATGCATCGAACTATGTGTTCGTAAAGAGACATTTGCGATTGCCAAAAATTAAAAGCTGTTTTTGAAGAATATGCAGTTTCCGAGTATCTCATGTCCATGGATCAATTAAAGGTCCAATGGAGATGATTTCGTGCGCACACTTCCGGCTAGTATAAGCCAATCAGAAGCATTTTTGTCGTATCGCCAACAGTTCCAAGATGGCATCGTTCGAGAGAGTTGTTTCCCGTGTTAATCCTCTATAAATACGTCCTTAACATAGCTTTACATTACACAATTTGATGCAACTTGGGTAAAAAAAACTCTCTGCTGCTTTATCAGAATTAAAAAGAATAAAAAAAAAACGCAAATTAATGCCTAAAAGTAACCGAAATCGTTGCTGTCTCGAGGCGCCATTTTGGAACTGTTCGTTTTGGCAAACAATCCTTTGCGCGCTTCGAAGCGAGATAACCTGGATGGAGTTCGTAATGACCAATGTTATCGGTCCGGTAAACCTGTTGCAGCAAACAAAAGATTCTTGGAGCGGTACGTAACGGTAAATCATGGGATAATCATATGTTCCACCATGTTTCTACGGAGGAGGTGTATGGTTCGCTTGGTGAAGAAGGATTGTTCGAAGAAACGACGGCGTATGATCCACGTAGTCCTTATGCAGCGTCAAAAGCATCATCAGATCATTTTGTAAGAGCGGTTTGATTGGAATTTTTTGGAACGATTCATTTCTATATCTCGGTAAAAACGTCAAGTAACTTGGATGTTTACCCGTCATGGGAATCGTGATGTATGAATTGGCGTATGTGAAGATTAGTTTTTTGCAGAAATACTTCGGCATGAAAGACTCGCGGTAAATGTTCAAATGTCCTTTTTATTGGAGTTACAGTGCAAAATCGAGGTGTGTTTTGGAAAGCCGCGAAGTGCGTACAGCTTCAAATATATTCCCAATGAAGTATATATATTCTTAAAGCTTAATAAAGAAATGTTTTGTTTTCATTATTGGTTACAATAAATAATATTTAGTATCAATGATATTGCTATTTTAACGAAATCCGACTAGTCAAAATCAATAAGTTTATTGTCCCGCAATATTTAACCAATCGGCAGAATACCTTATCATGCCTGTTAAAAAACTAATGATTCATTTGTTATGTCATATGCGCGATTCTATTCATCGGAATGCTTGATTTTGAGTCAAGAATCAATGCCTCTTTTGGAGGAGTAGAGGCAATTTAAAAGCGCGCGCGCGATCGAGAGAAACACGTTGAAATTGTTTCTTACCATGGATAATAAATGTATTATTCATGTTTCTTACATATTAACTTTTACTAATATTAAGCTTACCATATTTCATCATTGTGAACAAAATTGCAAGCTTTTAACGTCCCACGACCTCCATACATCGTTTTTGAGAAATTTCCGTGAAAAAGAACTCAATTTCAATTATCCAATTCTACTGTGACGTCACATCAAAATTATTATTTTACTAATTACAAATTTGTTGCTCTATCGCAAAGGATCATGGTCGCTAGAAAGATTGAAATAAAACGACCTCTAAACTCGTTTGTACGATCGCCGCCACGATGGTCGATTTAAGGAGAGTTTTTTTTGGTGATAAAAAAACATGAAACTAAGCCAATAAGCTAATATTGTGTACGGGTGGCTCCTTTGATCGATAGAATTGCTGAGTAGGTAATTGACTTGTCGTTTGTACGATCGCACTTCAATGGCCGATTTAACGAGGTTTTATTGGTGATAAAAACCATAACAATATGCCAATAAGCTTATAGTATGAACGGGTGGCCCCTTTGATCCATAGAATTGTTGAGTAGGTGATATGATTGACTTGTCTGATTATGGCTAGCGACGGTTATGGGATAGTCATTCGACACATTCTAATTCAAAATTCTAACGTTATAACCAAAACAATGATGATTTGTCTATCACAAAGAAACAAAACAAATTGAGGCTGGGTTTGGCACAGAAACGACTCGCAAAGATACTTCAGGTAAGACGATTTGAATCTCAAAGATCACAAAGTTAATTCTATTGAGATTATAGTATATTAATTGAAATAAAAACATGAGAAAATAACGTACGATGTTTACAGCAAGATTATATTCACGCAAATGGATATAGGAAAACACTTATTTGAACGAAAGACTCACGTGCAATTGAAATGTATTTTGTAATAGAACTACAAATCAGCTAAAATGTTTGTAATGAATACGAACAAATCGCGAAAAATGCATGTATTTCTCCAGATGAGTGACCTTCAACGAGATATACAAGTATCGATCTTTGGGCAAGTTTACTTAATGTCCAAGTCGTTTTTGTAGTGTACGGCACCGAATCGAAATATGGCAACCAATTTGAATAACTCACTGTTCTTGACTGACTAGTTTTTAGCATACACCTATTTCAATAAACGTTGTCCATCTGGAATGGTCGATCTGAGACCGATAGGAATTGTGGGAGCTCGTTAAACTGCAAATACACTACATTTTGTATTATAATCACGCTTGAATATTAATGTTTACTTCTGAAATACTATTATCCATAATTCAGCACCATTCAAGTGTGATTAAAACAACACATTTGGAATTTATTGAACTCCCACAATTCCTATCGGTCTCAGATCAACCATTCCAGATGGACAACGTTAATTGAAATAGGTGTATACATGAAGAAATACTGGTGTTCTGGACTGACTAGCCTCTCAAACATGTAAAGACCTTGTTGAGTTCAGTGCATATAAGTGTGCACTGGACTGACTGGCCTCTCATACATGTTGACACTATAAATTGTGTTCTGGACTGACTGGCCTCTCATACATGTTGACATTCTATATATAGTGTTCTGGACTGACTGGTCTCTCATACATATGAAAAACCTATTGTGTTTTGGACTGACTGGCCTCTCATACATGTGTTACCTCTTATGTGTTCTGGACTGACTTGCCTCTCATGCAGGCATGTAAAACCCCTATTGCATGTGTTCTGGACTGACTTGCCTCTCATGCAGGCATGTAAAACCCCTATTGCATGTGTTCTGGACTGACTTGCCTCTCATGCAGGCATGTAAAACCCCTATTGCATGTGTTCTGGACTGACTTGCCTCTCATGCAGGCATGTAAAACCCCTATTGCATGTGTTCTGGACTGACTTGCCTCTCATGCAGGCATGTAAAACCCCTATTGCATGTGTTCTGGACTGACTAGCATCTCTTATTAAAGTTTCGTCTTCTTTTTCAGATCCAAAATGAGTGTCGAACGGTCGCAATCACAATGTTTTTAAGTTTCTATAGAAACAATGACCCATTTGATTGCTTTTATTTGCGCATGCGTCCTAATACCAGCATCGCAAACATTAGCTACACAACGTAACCCGACCAAAAAGACGCTAGCTATCCCAGTAATGCATAGCGCTACGACGGATTTCAAAGTGGACTGGTGCAGACAGCGTATGAGTCGATACGACTTCAAATCGAGGCTCCAAAGTTGCTGGAATAAATTTGCTTGGGAATCTCCTGTAGATCCTTTTGCTCTTGATACAGATCCCAGATATAGTTACGTCACCTTAGATATTAAGCCTGCAGGCTATTATAGTAAAGTTAACATACAAACAGTGACAAGAACAAGACGAAAGAAAACTAACGGAGGAGATTTCTTCAGGGTGTATATACAAGGACCTAGTAATATGGCTGCGACTGTTATTGATCGCCATGATGGTAGTTATGAGGCTCTCTTCCTGGTAATGGTACCTGGTATTTATATGATAACAGTGATATTGGACTATACCATGTGCAAAGGGATTAAAGACCCACCCATGGATTGGTTTTACCAAGGTAAATTAGGACGCTATCGTCATCATTATGCCATCCTTGTAAATTTCAATACAATTTAAAATATTACTATTTAGTATAAATAAACAAGTGATTATAGCGCGAGGTGATTGGTCGAGAAATTCTCGAGAAATTCACACTATATCTTGATAATCGCCTACAGAGTTTCGCCGCTATTAGTAATAAGAGATAAAAAAACATTATAATTAAAAAAAAACATTATAAAAATACACAAACATTACACAGTGAGACTGAAAGCCCAATCAATGGATCAACAAAGAGATAAAAAGTTTTCAAATGTACTATTCATTCAATTACCTGTCATATCAATTATCAGCACTGCCTTGTATTTGTTCATGATTTTATTTAGGCTGTCTTCACGGCTCGTTCCAGCCTCCCGGAAGCCTCAAAGGTCGAGTTTTTGATTTTCTAAATAAGACTCTTGCTGCGGCGAATGAACTAGAGTTTGAAGTAAAGCCATCATATGCACTGTTCAATAGAGGTAAGAGGGTCTACTTGTTGATACGTTTGGATAATTTGTATTCACGACTTGTAACGATCTTTCATTCCTCTGAAGATGACCGCGAAGGCCGAAAGCTTAGGAGAAGTTTTTAAAAATTAAAAGGTTGAAGAGCAACAACTACTTTTATGAATTAAAATCCAATGGCAACCTGCAAACATTTGTTTGATTTGATATGATAATCCTTACCAAGCTTATCAATCCACAGAATTACAAAGCTTCAAAGATGCTGGTCATCTTGGATGTAGGGATACGTGCAAAGTATTGTGGGATGGGTATGGTACTTGGAACGAGGAGACCTGGGAACCACACACACCAGGTATATAACACTGATCCGGGATATTGAACGATCACAAACGCTTAGCTTGGGAGCATGGGCTGATATATAACATTGGAAAAGTTAAAAGTTATAATTGCGAGCGTTCACACAGTCAACCTTTGCATCGCCACCTTGAAAGTATATGCATGTAAGAAAACAATTGTATCTTTCTTTTATTTCAGGTTTAGCTCTCACCAACTCAGGACACATTCAAGGCCAAGGAGTGTTATGGGTATACGGTGACTCGTTAAATCGATATTTCTTCGAGTCTATCTCGACTCGTCGTCTCTGCTTGCAAGTGTTCCGAACGTGTTATTTTACTATGACGTGGGTGTACATTCTTAGGAGTACAGCAAATGTAGAAATGGACTTACGGTACGGACATAAGACCATCAACATTCCACGAATTCTCAACGAGCTTAAAAGTGTAGTTTTAAGACCGGAGATGGACGAGAATAGTGCACTGTTGCTGAATACAGGAGTACATTTGTTGAAGAGTTCAGGATTTTACACCTTTCAGAAGGTGATCAACGGCATGGTGGTGATTTTGAAGACGTTTTATCGAGGGACCGTCATCTGGAAGACGACTACTAGTATTGGGGAACAGAAACAGTTGTATAGTGGCTGTTTCAGACGGTTCCATACTGAACAGGTACGGAGGGGGATATAGTGGGTGTTTTAGGAGATTCCATACTGAACAGGTACGAAGGGGGATATAGTGGGTGTTTAAGAAGATTCCATACCGAACAGGTACGGAGGGGGATATAGTGGGTGTTTTAGGAGATTCCATACTGAACAGGTACGGAGGGGGATATAGTGGGTGTTTCAGGAGATTCCATACTGAACAGGTACGGAGGGGGATATAGTGGGTGTTTTAGGAGATTCCATACTGAACAGGTACGGAGGGGGATATAGTGGGTGTTTTAGAAGATTCCATACTGAACAGGTACGGAGGGGGGTATAGTGGGTGTTTTAGGAGATTCCACTCTCAACAGGTACGATGGGGGGAGGGGGAGAGAAGCGCACCGTTGGCTTCCTGGGAGACAAGCTTACTTTGCTTGCTCCTTTTTCTTATTGTCTTCTTTATTAGATTTTTTAATGATTTTTTTACAGCGTGTTGATCTCTTCAACGCATATGCCATGGCAACAATGTGCAAAGCTGGATTCCTTGTGCTTGACGTGTACCCGCTGACCAGTTCGTACCCTAGTGGAACAGTTGATGGTGTTCATTATAATAGAACTGTGTTTGTATCAGCTGAGGATATACTGGAGGGTTACTTTAGTACGTGAACCAGTGAAGACTTTAACGTCTGGCAGGTAATGGAGTGGATGATGGTGTAGGTGATGATTATAATGAAGAGGATGGAGTGATGATGGTGGTAATGATAATGATGACGATGGTGGTGGTGGTGGTGATGATGATAGTCATGATGATGATGGTGATGATGACGATCTGGTAATGATGATGGTGTTGGTGATGTTGATAGCCATGATGGTGATGATGACGATCTGGTAATGATGATGGTGTTGGTGATGATGATAGTCATGATGGTGATGACGACGATCTGGTAATGATGATGACGATGGTGTTGGTGATGATGATAGTCATGATGGTGATGATGACGATCTGGTAACGATGTTGATGATGGTGTTGGTGATCATGATCATGATAAACAGATGACGATCATCGCCATCATCGATCGGCACCATTTATAATATCATCATCATTGATCATTGTGGTCATCTGACCTCATTATTATCATCATCATCATCATAATCATTATCGCTCTCACTATCACCACCATATTATAAATGGAAACTATAGCGAGTAACTCAAACTAGTATAGGCTGCGTCGGTGTATCAAAATATATACGATCAGTTTATATAAAATGAAATTCGTAACACCGCAGGTAAAATGAATGAAACCTAACTTAACTAACGTTTCGACCTTTAGTCAATGAAGTTAGGTCGGTTTCATTTTTTACCGTGTTACAAAGTTCATTTTATTGCCTATTGTTATCATAATTATACTACTACCCTTTATACGCCCTTGGCATGTTTTTCACCTGCCTTGTATTGTCAAACCAATCATCAGAAGCCATGTGGTATTTCATAAGACCCTGGGACACCACCCACTTCCTACAGTTATTCATTTTTCTATGCACCAGTTCAATTAGGTTTTTTTTTAATTATCTGTAGAAACAGCAGTGAACGGAACTGACCTGACACAATGATATACACCCTTTCCGAGAAACTTTGTCACCCGTGAAGCGAAAAGCCTACAAGCTAGTAGCGCAGGAGATTGTAGGTTACCTATGTATACTTTATTAGAACGCAGGGATTTCATGGCCACATTGCTACACTTGTCAATATGTTATTGAGAAATGTCCATTTTGACTTATCAAACAACAAGAAAGTTGTTCCGAATGCACATTTAGTTTCTGAACTGATCCATGATCCTTTGCGCCACTAGCTTGTGTGCTTTTTACAGGTGACAGACTTTCTCGGAAAGGGTGTATTTAGCTGAGAAGAACATTCATGTGAATATTCATTATATCTACTTGGGCTATAACATATGCAGCTAGGCTTTCGATTACTAGAACAACAGCGAATGTTATTTGCATGGTGCAAAAAGTTGTGTAATATTAAGTAAAATATTACGTGTAATTCGGACTTTTGACCTGCCTGCACTCCAGCAATTTTGTGGCTTTTTGAGTGTAAAATTACGCCTCAGTTTCGCCCACTCTCTGTCGGAAAAGTTGAGGTTTCTTGGTCGAAATCAAAATAATATGCTCTAAGCGCATTGTGAAGCCCAACCCCCAAATTTTTTTTTGGGTTGAAGGGAGTTTTGACTGACAAAAGTCTGCTAAATTATTTTTTGAAAAGTAAGTATTTATGTTTGCTCTTGCAATATCAACATATATGCCCCTATACTCGGTCTATCTCTGGCTACATATGGTTGGACATTCATCCGTTCAGCCTGTTTCAAAATTTCACTAGTTGTGAAAGCTAGCGCAACATGCAGACATTCAGAGATTCAGACAATCTTTTCTCATTATATGGCTGTAGCTATAGTGTACATACAAAAGCAATCGCCATCACAAACCATCCAGCATAGATGCAACAGATCAAAGTTACTGAGAGGGCCGCTTATTAGATATCCCATAGTTTCACCTGTTGAACGGGAAATAATAAGCGTCGTTCCTTGTCTAATAACCCACGTGCTCTAGCTCGACTCATTAAATGTATTTGAACGATATTTTTACGATAATGAAAAGATCAAAATCAGGTTGAATAGATGTTAAGGATTCTCAGCATAAGAAGGAATTCATTTGCTAGAACGTTAAAATGGAATTTAACTAAAAGAAGAAATTGAAATTATGCTGAATAATATTTAGAATGTTTCAAATAAAGAGGAGTACGTAACCTTGTTGTTAAAATGGATTTTTTACGATAATTTTTACGATAATCAAAGAACAAAATCTTATCGATATTATATTTAGGATTCTTCATATATAATTAAGAAGGAATTAATTTGCTAGCACGTTAAATGGAATTTAAAGATTGGTAAAATACTAAAAAAAATATATTGAATTATGTTTGGAATTCTTCACTGCTAAAAAGGAGTTAATGTCCTTGCTTGTTAAAATGGATTTTTACAATTATTAAGAATAAATTTATTTGCAAGGTCATTATAATGGTGTTAATAGGATTTAAGAAAAAAAAATTATGTGCAAAGTCATTTATTTAATTAAAATACATTTTTAATTGTTAATATTATTACAAGAACGTTTGATATTCTGCGTGCGTCGTTAAAATAATGGATTTTTACGATTTTTACAAGGAAAAAGCTTAAAGTCGTTCGTTTTTGAATTTCATAATTTATCGTTCGTTTCTTGAACAATTCGGGAAGAACAATAACAAATGGAGCAATTTTACAGTGCGAATCACAAAACCGTGGGCACCCAGAAATATTTTAGAAATCGTTTTTTGTTCTTTGAACAACTCAGAAACAACTATATCACCGCAAGAAGTTTGACTGATGTGTAGTATTATAAACTTTTTGTAGTTAGATTTGTTTTTGAGTTGTTCAACGAACAAGAAACGATTTCTAAAATTTTTCCGGGTGCCCACGGTTTTTCGATTCGCACTGTAATGCAGTTTGTTTGTCAGGCACAGATAGAAAAACTTTGTGTCATAATAAATCGAAAAGTTTACATATTTCAAAGTCTTTTTTCAGGATATTGATTCGCGCTAAAAGCTAGTGCCAAAGCGTGGGTGATTCAGTAGACGATGAAAGGCAGACTGTTCTAATATAAAGAGATTTTAGCGCTATAAGCTCAAGGCGCGAATGTAAAAATATCGATATAATTGTGAGAAATGAAAGTCTTTTTTAAAGTTACTTTAGTGTCTAGCTTGATAAGGAGAAAGCTTTTTAAAATAAGATTTATGTTTGATTAAAAAGCAAACACAAAACCAAGAATTGTTTTGATAAATATATTTAATAGTGATTGATATGTTTTCAAAATTGGACGGCACTCGGCAGTTTTTCTAAAACTCCTACTTTTATATTTAAGTACACCACATTTACTAATTATACATAAATAACAATGCACAGAGAATAAGTTGTAAATTCTACTATTATTATATATGTTCAAGTAAGGCTTTTTTTGAATAAGATTTCTGTTTGATTAAAAAGAAAACCAAAAAACGAGAAGTTGTTTTGATAAATATGATTGATATGCTTTCAAATTTTACGACAGTTTTTCTAACTCCTACTTTATTTAAACCACATGTATACATAAATAACAATGCGCGGTGAAAATAAGGTCTAAATTCTACTCATACTATGTTCAAGTAAATGTTTATAAAGCGTTTTGGTAACATGCAAACGGCTCTCTGATGGGAAAATATATTAGGGACGTTTCGCATGCAGACTAATGGCAGGTTGCTTTAGGAACCCAAAGTCAGTGAAGTTATGCAAATAATAATTCGCGCGATCGAATAAATTGGAGAACAATATGTTTGTTATTTGTTTGCTGCATTGTTTTAGTGGAAAATACAATGAATTTAAAACGATGGCAGGTGGGGGGAAAGGAAAATAAATTTTAAGTTGGATTCTGTAAACTGGAATGAAAACATCAAATTAAAATATTGAAAAAAAATGAAAGAAAATTAAATATATTTTGAAAAATGAGAAACTTTTGAAATAAATGAATTTTAAACGAAAATTACATTGAGGTGGATCAATAAATTATATAAATCAAACAAACCGAGAAACGAAAAAAGAGAACAATATTTTTACAATTTAAATCTGCTCATCAGTCAATATTCAAATTTATATTCCAAAAAAATTTCAGTACAATATTTTTAATTTCACAATTTTTTATAATTAAAGAATTCAATGAAATAGTGTTCAAAAAAGCTAATGAATGTACTAAAAAATTAACTATGTAGACTAAAATATTATTAAATCTAAATTAACTGAAAGGGAAGATAAAAAAACACAAAACGGAAGACGGATAAAAAATAGATTCAGAATTTAAGAGCAGGATAAAAATAAGACAAAAGAATTAAAAAGAATAAAAGAGTTTCAAATGATCGATTAGCTTAATTTCCACGAGGGCTTATCCTTATCTCAAAAATCTACTATTTTAAAAACAATATCCTCTATAGCCCACAAGCGCGCATTCAAATTTATACAGTAACTATTTAAATTACTAAGCAATATGGACCCCCAACCGAATACCTCTACCGAAAAAATAGTTTATATTCCCTTACTTCCTTGTTGTATTGTCGAAAAATTGAATAAACTGTGCAGCAAAAATCATCCATGTAGATTTTAAATCATCGGTCAAAATCTCTACAAATTTCCTAAGGATCACTTTGTTACCATGGCGATGACGTGGGAAGAGACGGCGCGCTGCACCCAAAAGGAAACTGAGAAATATATATTTAGACGTGATTTGCATTCAAAGTAGTCGAACGCTCCCAGAACTCAGGGCGTCCGTGAAATTCCCTACCAAAGCATTGAAACTATGCTAATTGAATAGCTTTTGTGTTGAAAGGTTAAGAGAACTAGTAATGTGAACTTCAAAGTGACTTTTCTGCATGCTTGTGTAAACTGCTCAAGCCAGATGGAGCGAGGCAATCTCCGATTCATCGTTCTTATTATCGTCTACGTGTTCTACTTGGTCATCGGAGCGGCGATTTTCTCGTCGATCGAAGGGCCGTATGAGAAGCGAGTTGTTAGTGATGTAATTTCAAAAAGGGATGCATTTCTAGCAAAATATCCCTGTGTGGATGACTTAGATTTAGAGGAGTTCATCAAAGTTGTAGTGAGAGCTCGCGATCAAGGAATCTCTCCTATGCGAAACGTTACGATTCCAAGCTGGGAATTCGGCAGCGCTTTCTTTTTCGCTGGAACTGTTATTACAACAATAGGTGAGTTTTTTAAAAATCTACCGACAATTTTTAAAATATCAAAATATTTCATTGTATGCCGTTACAGTTTTTGAAAACTAGCTGACGCGACATCGAAATGGCTTCGCCATGGTCCATTGCTCTTGTGTATTGCTTCTAATAACTTGTATTTGTACTCGATATGTACACGTACAACCTTAACTCTGATTGAAAAAAAAACAAGTTTACAGAACACGAATTAATAGTTCTAATCTGTTAGAATATCACATAGTTTTGATATATATTTATTCTATGGAGTTTTTCTGTAGCAATTCAACCGAACGGCTGTGCGAAATCAGGAAACCAATTCGTGGTTTTGTGGTACAGTTGGGGACTTGAATAAATTTACGTTGAAACATGTATTTTTTGATCTTACAACGTACACTTGTTTATAATACACTGGATGTGCAGTCTATCTGAGGTTTGATCTGACCGTTGTGGTTCAAACCGCCAAAATTATCCCCGCCAGTTTCGCGTGTCAACTATGAGCATATGCATTTATATGAGACACCGAACCGACCCGGATCGACACATCACACAATGAATAGGCACTGACAAAACTGAAACAATTTTCTCTTATTTCGGCTCAAATAACAGTTTCCCTTTATGGTGAATAGTCATTAGATTCTTGGCGTTGCTCACATAAATGATTATTTATAACATTTTGAGGTTCATTGCCAACTACTTTGAATATATATTTTGGTTTTTCAAGTGATAAATGAATCCATCTTTTTCCTGTCTCAATATTTGCACACAAACAACAACTCGTTCGTTACCGTCTACATTTTATCAGATATTTTTATCTACTTTTATCGATTTTATACTTAAAATATTTCAAAATGGATTTCACTGTAAATATTAAATTACAGGCTATATAATCTTTGAACTTTTCAACGTGTAATTCTACGCAAGAATCAAAGCTAAAAACACGCATAATTTACATACTCATTTATAGAATGTACCTTTTCGGCTTACTACGGCTTACTTGTCCTAATTGTCGCTTTTCGCATTAATAATCTGTTCAATATTTCTTGACACTTGCAATATAATAGCTTCGGTATATACTAACATTAGTGTCAACGAGAAAAATTATTTTTAATCGTCGAAAAGCTACAATTAATTACTCCGAAAAATTGAAACTTGAGATCAATTTTTTACATCAGTTTCATTTCCTTTCATAATTGAAGTTTTCGACTATTTTCTCGAGAATATAAATTGAAAAACCAATAGAATATCGAGTTTGGCGACTCCCTGAGGGTCTTGTAGGTTTTTTCTGATAGCAGGTGGATTTGCTGGTGACCATATTGACTTGAACAGCCAATTAACAATGTTGTGTATTTACCATTCTATGGTCGACACAAGTCATAACATGGTGATCATGAACAACCAAAATGAATGACGGCCTGCACACTATACTATACTAGGAGTGTTGAATAAATTGACATAAAGGGATGGTTATAATTATTGGTGAAGGATATGCTGTTGTTTCTTTATCAGTGCCATTTTTAATGTTGGTATTGTTATTGTTATTGTTATTGTTGTTGTTATTGTTGCTATTATTGTCTTTGTAGTTATTATCTATATAGATTCATCATCATCGATCATTATCATCAACATCACCATTATCATCATCGCCATTCATCATCATCATCATCACCATTTTTCATCATTATCATCATCACCACCATCGTCATTCATCATCATCATCACCATCGTCATTCATCATCAACATCACCATTTTTCATCATTATCATCATCACCACCATCGTCATTCATCATCATCATCACCATCGTCATTCATCATCAACATCACCATTTTTCATCATTATCATCATCATCACCATTTTTCATCATTATCGTCATCACCACCATCGTCATTCATCATCATCATCACCATTTTTCATCATTATCATCATCATCACCATTTTTCATCATTATCATCATCACCACCATCGCCATTCATCATCATCATCACCATTTTTCATCATTATCATCATCATCACCATCGCCATTCATCATCATCATCACCATTTTTCATCATTAATATATTATCATCATCACCACCATCTTTCATCATTATCATCATCATCACCATCGTCATTCATCATCATTATTGTCAATTGCATCATAATCATCAATGATCGATCATAGTCCCTATTATCATCATCGTCACCACCAGCATTGTCATCATTATCCTAGCATTCAGATCATCACCATGGTCAATCATCATGCATGGCATCGTCGTTGTCATTATCATCATCATATCATGATCGATCATCATGGCATCGTCGTTGTCATTATCATCATCATATCATGATCGATCATAGTTATCGTCAACTTAGATCATGGCATCGATCATCGATCATCATATTATTAGATTATTATCACTATTATTACTATAACCCTTTAGTATAAACTATTGCTTTTGCTTTCAATATTCTTTTTCCCTCGTTTCCTAAATTATCAACAACAGCAAAATGTTTTTTGCTTGTCGTGCCACACTTGTCATTAATAAACGAGATAAATTAAAATTAAAATTGAGAAAAAAATTACAAAAACACAAGAACGTATTAATTTAGACTTGTGAATAGGCCTGTTTTCTTCGAGCTTTTTCAATTAAACATCAAAACTATGTAAATTATTAATATTTGGTTCATCCTCGATTCCTTTCTTGATTTAATAGACAATTCTCACGAAGAAGCTGATCATACCCAAATACCTGGCGATCGAGCCTTTCACGTTGGCTTTTGAATAACACAAGATTATCATAAGCCACTGTTTTCAATGAGTCAGAGCATAATAATTCGATGCCAAAACACAATTTGTAAATATGTATGTGTGGGCTAATTTGTTTTCAAAATGCTCTTGAAATTTTAAATATGAATTTGTGAATATTTTCAACTTCAAAAACTGCTTATGTTATTTGAATATATTATTGCAAGTTCTTTCTCGTTTATTTTCTTGATTCAATTCACATGATAATTAGATGTCAAAAATATTTTACACTGTAAATTTCGCTTTGCTGAAAGCTTTTGAAAGAAAGCCCTAGTCATCACGCAACAAAAAAGGTGGATTGGCGTCTTTCCGTCTGAGCTGTTTTTCACTTTTATAAATATTCAAAAATACAGTGAAAATGTATGCCATGATATTGATGTCTTTAAATGTCTTTTTCCGAAAAAAATATATTGCTAAGAACGTTATAGTAGTAAAAAGCCTTATTGAGCCTTATCTTGAGACCAAGAAGGATCATGGGAAACTGATCCCATCATCGAGACATGACGAGTGAGATATTTAACATGTGTTTGTGAGTGTTCGTCAAGACAAACAGAAAATACAGTTTAGCCATCGTGAATCCTTATAAAAGGCTTAAAATCGCATTAATTTCGATATCTGGGCTTTTTTACTTAAACCCAGAAAAAAATACATTAAATTGTATTCGATATCAGTTACTATAATGCTTAAATATAGATAAAAATACTCTTAAAGTTATTGATATTTAATATATATATATTTTATCATGGTGTGAAATAAGATAATACACTGAATATTACTTATAGCGAGCATAAATTGGGACGGATTTTTTTCATAATTTATGTTGTCATATTACTCAAACATCTGTACCGTATTTATTCGAATAAGCGTTAAAGTACGGCGCTTATTCGAGGCATAGTTAGTAGAGGGGACTATGTTAACTATGTTCGAGGGAGGCGCTTTTCGGGCGCGGCGCTTATTCGAGTAAATTTAATACGGTATATAAATTATATCAACTAGACATAGCCTCCGTCACATCCGGACTTGACGCAGGTAAACTAGACATAGCGCGCAATAGAAATATTGGCTCTCTGATATTGTCATATCAGCCGTAACTTACTTTACTGGAGTATCCGGCGTCCTTCATACTTCAAACGCTATAGATCCTTTCAAAACTACAACCAATGAAAACAGCTTAGTTAAAAAAATGCGAAAGATGTTTTGTGTTGAAGACGACCGTGGGTTATGGCGCGAAATGCTTGCCGCGCGTTTAGCATAAGTGTCAGTTAATCTTTTTATTGCGGTTTCAATATAAATGCTTTTTTTTTTTGCTTTAAATGTTTCCTGACAAACGCTCAAGTAGCACTTGTTCTTGTCACTTTACCGATATTGCTGTTTGATATTGTCGGCTGCATGCTTGGACATGTTCTAGATCAAAGCATGATGGGAAAAAAATGAAAAAAAAATGATGGGAAACTGGTTGCTTACGCTAAAATAAAATAATTTTTCACATTTCGATTCGTTCTATTTCTTCATTTTCACTAACTGAATTCTTGTTATCATTTTTCAGGATATGGAAACATCGCTCCCCTTTCAAGCGGCGGTAAAATCTTCTGTATCGTGTATGCATTGTTTGGTATACCAATGACTGCCATTATGCTTACTGCAATCGTAGAGAGACTGCTTCTTATTGCCGAAGCCATCCAAGAACTCCTTAGCCGGTCATGCGCAGTACGGGGTGTCCCAGTAGGCTATCTGCGCATGTTCCATCTTTCCGGTATAATGTTAGTGGTGTTATTCATCGTGATGTTCATGCCCGCCATTTTCTTCATGCAGCTTGAGGACTGGTCCTACTTTGAGGCGTTTTATTTCTGCTTTATCTCCTTGACAACCATAGGTCTCGGAGATTTCGTACCGGGTGACGCCCCGGCATGGAAGAAGAGCAATTACCGGGCACTTTACAAGGTGATGAGTGTGTTTTTCTTCGTGATTGGCATCTCATTCTTGATTCTTATACTTGAACTTTGTGCTAAAGTCCCGGATGATCATCCCGGCATGCTCTTCTCATGCCATCAACCGTTTCTCAAGGATGAAGAGACGGACTGGACACCACTGAAGGCGGGAGATAAGGTCCGCGAGGCCGTAAAGCCTCCAGCTGGTAGTAAAAACACTTATCAAAGACTTGGGGAGTCTTCTGAGGAAAACTCGGGCTCTTGATGACCATGTCAGATGCATGGTCCTAGTTTAAAACATTATTTTAATTTTTTATTTATTTTATGGTAAAATATTATTTGGGACCGACTATTTGATTATATCTCTGGTACCCAGGGTTATATTTAAATTTTCCGAAAAAAATCCCAAGGCCATTGTCTCTCACGCAGAAAAATTAGTCTAGTTGACATGTTCCGTTGCGTCAAACGTCGCATTTGTCGATCCTACTGACATCAATTTGCTTGAAATGTCTCTCTATGTCATTTATTAAGAAAAAATTGGTGCCACGTGCACTTTTTGTTTCTGAACTGATCCATGATCCTTTGGGACACTAATTTGTAGGCTTTATGACTGCAAGGCCCTGGTAATATTTGGACATAAATTTCAGCACGGTTGTTCAAAGCTCGGTTAAAACAATGCTTATGAAATAAATCCTAGGAATGTTCTATGAGCTTTGAGCAATCGGGCCCTGGATTCATTGAATAGAATCCAAAAAATAGAGTATAATATTTAATTTTCTCGACAATGGGAAATTGAAATATTTAATTCTTATTTGCGCATCACAATATCACTGTTCTCCCCAGAGCACCTAACACTTAGAGTAGCTTGGAATAAGAACGACCGAGGTGCTCTGGGCACAATACACAATACTGCATCTCCAGTAATTGCGCATTAAATAATTGCGTCTTAAGGTCTGGGCAAACGGTTTCAACATCCGTTCGATTTTGTTGAATGGCAATGTTTTAACGCTTTTAAACTCATTCAACATCAATTCAACACCGATTCAACACATTTCACCAATGTTGAAAGAGTTTAAAAGCGTTTAAATATTGCCATTCAACAAAAGCGAACGGATGTTGAAGCAAATATTGAAGCCGTTCGCCCATTGAGAATAAAATGAAGAGGGACCTATATGTCTCTCCTTGAAAACTAAAATAGGAGGGATTAAAATAATTTAAACTTAAGGGTTATAGAAAATATTTTGTACGTGTGAAAACGTTGATGACTGCATGATAATTTCTTGGCATTTAAAACCGTAGAAGAATTGCTGGTATTGATCGAGAAAATTCTCAGGGGTCAAGCGTGCGCAAAGTTTAATTATTACAAACATTTGCTGGAATTAAAAATGCTTTTGCTCGGTACGAAATAATTTCAAATAACCGTAAAACTGAAAATTGTAAAATCAAGAATTATATATAGCTCTAGACAAGCTAGGAAAGGGTTTTCTAATAAAAAATATAATATGCCAACTTGTAAACTGATCTTGTTCACTTCTTTGTTCGTATCAGAAAACAATCAAAGTGCTTTCGACAAAATTTGTCAAGTAACTGTGCGCATTTATTTACATAGGAGTCTGGACCTGGATACAAGCATTCAGAAACATGCAACAAACAACACTCGCATTCTAAAATGATGTCTTTATTTCAACGTTTCGCTTAGTTAACCTAATTTTTACTCTGCAGCAGAAAAAAAATTGAACTGAAAATACCATCGCTTATTGAAGCAAAACGGCGGTCATGGAATGACGGTCATTTTGAATTGTAACCAAGCCTTGTGTTTAAAAGGATGGTCGCATTTGCTTGAGCAAACAACAAAGCACATATACGGGTATAAAGTGAGCAATTTATGTTATATCTTATATAGAAAGTAGACATAAATATTATTACACTCAGAATATCGTAAATGTTAGTAAAGTAAGACAATAACAAAGTGAGCGAAGACCGAAAAAATAGTTTTTTAAATCATATAAATTTTTGTTGTTCCCACCTTTTAAATCTACTAAATAATATACAAAATCTTATATAAAAGCATTCGCTCATTAGTTGAAGAAAATATCACGAAAATTATAGTATGATTTGCGCAAAAAAAAAAAAAAATGGCGACTCATGGGGAATCATTTTGCAGTATAAAACATTTGCAAAACCTGTTGCGAAAATTGCTTATTGTCAGCAATCATCCATCATCCAGTAATTCATTTTTCAGTAATTCAATAAAACTTGTGATGAATCTTTTGTACAAAAAATGGTACTGAAAATTTTCACGAGTTAATTTAGTGAAATGTTATAAATGTTTTTTTGTGATCATTGTGAGAATATTCATGGGGTTGTCTACTGGATTTGTCCCAGTTTTCCCATAATAATCAATCTAACGATAGAAATTTTCTTAAAATTATTAGATTATCCCGACGCTTTTGCGAAATCCCGAACTACTTGAAAATCAGTTCCCCTCATTTTTCCGCCGAAACAGGGCAAACGCGAGCGCACATCCGGGACATTTTTTCCGAACATGACGCGCCAAATCATAATGAGCTATCGAGAATATTAATATTCTCTTGGAGCTAACTAATTATATTACTACTTTGCTATCTATAACTTAACTACTAGTCCCTATTTTACAACAAAAAGACGAAAAAGACGTACGCGGCGTAGCAAACGATAAATGAAAATATGCTTGCATCTTTGCAGCATGCTTTCGTTTTGCTGGCGATATTTTTTCCGCTATTGGATGCGAGTCCATAATTCTTTCCGATGAGTCGGTCTTGCGGGGCGTTATCTGCGCGATGTTTTTTCGCCTTTTCTCGATCACAGTATCACTTCACAACTGATAAACATCATTTTGACGAACAAAGCCTGTCTTTGGAGCATTCCACAGGATGTCCAGTAATGGCCGTTATTGATCCTCTGTAGTAAGCAGTACTAAGAGCCGAGTAGATCTGCAGTAGGAGGATCCATGCTCGGTGCAGTTTGAGTCGGAGTAATGTTCACAGAGTTCATTGCGCCGAAATCTTGCATCCAGAAATCTATAGAGAAATAAAATAGTTGTTTAGATGGAACTGTCACTTCTTAAATTTCTTCTTCTCTTTTTTTTTACCTCTAAAGTTTCAATTCTGTAGTACAGTAAACACCCGCAGTTAAGAACCTTTATTTTTTTAAAGTCTGGCAAAAAAGGTTCTTGTATAAAGGGGTAGTTGTTGGTAATTTAGGCAAAACAGGTTCTTAATTAGGTTCTTAATTGTTATCAAGAAGATATGTTATTATTTCTGATTATAAGAATAATAAATAAGCTCGGTTTGGACTAACATTACATACAACTGTGACTTTAAACAAACAAAAAACAATCAACTTACAATTCACAACAGTAACTGTAAACAAAGATTTAATACTGTATTATATTATTATATTATATTATATTATTTATTTTTCCAATAAACTGTGTCAAGTAACTCCTGGGTTGTTTATCCTGTAATTTGGCTGTAACCCACATATAAGAACCTGCTTGATCCTGTTTGGCGAAACAGGTTCTTATATTAAGAGGTATTAAAATGGCAAATTTCTGCCATTTCTGAGGTTCTTAATCCACTAGGTTCTTAACTGCGGGTGTTTACTATATTCTAAATAGTTTTCAATGAAGTACATACCATTATCATTCTGGTGTTTATTGTTGGTAATCTCGGGTTCCTGGCCATGGTTGTTGGATAACATGGCGTCTAATTCGAACTCGTAAAAGTTAGCAGTATGCTCTGTATCTGAATTATCTGAAGCAAAAAAAATGTAAATAGATATTCATAAACAAAGGAACAAATAGATGAATCAATGAATAAAAAGGGTGGATAGATTGATGACTTAATGAGCGAATAAATTAATATATGAATTGATAGATGCATGGAAAGACGGACAAAACAATGCATGGATGGATGGATGGATGGATGGATGGATGGATGGATGGATGGATGGATGGAAAAGTGAACAAAATAATGGACGAACGGACGGATCAATGGATGGATGGAAAACCTCGTTCCCAGGGCCCTCTCCCTCCGCCCCACCTAAAAGCGAATGAAGAGGGCCCTGGGAACGAGGTTGAAAAAAAATAATCAAATTAATGGACGGACAACGCAGTGGTCAAACGACTACGCATGCGCGAAAAAACAAGTAAAATGGTCCAGCACACAAATCTGACATTCGTACGGACTCTATAAAAAACGATGGAGTGTACAACTTTAATCGCTTTTTTCTCAAAATATAAACAAAAATACAAAAGTATAGACTCATGGTAGCTTTAAAATACAACAAAGGTTATGTACACGAAACTTCAAGCTTATATATTCAGGGAATTTCTTATAAATCGACTTCAAACACTGTAGTACGAAACTCCGCTGTGAAAATTTTGCCACGCATGCGTAATCGTTTGACCGCTGTGTTTGGACGGACGGATGAATGGATGGATGGAAAAGTGCAACCTCATTCCCAGGAAACTCTCCCTGCGCCCCACCCAAAAGCGAATGGAGAGGGCCCTGGGAACGAGGTTGGAAAAAAATAATCAAATTAATGGACGGATGGATGGAAAAATGAACAAAATGGTAAGTTGATTGATAAACGAACAAATGGCATATGGATTCTCCTTACTTGAATCAGGAGCTTTCTCTAATCGTGCAATAGGAGTCCCCATGGAATCCACGCTATCCCTACTTCCACAAGCATAATTATCATGAACTCTATTCTCCCAGTCAGCATCCTGTGATGAAGATGAGTCTGAATCCAACACGTCTATCAAGTCTAAGTTATCCATTTCGCTTGTAATATTCATTGAAGTGTTTGTCTCCGAGTCTATATCCACGAGTAAGCCCTCTCCTGTCGTCGAACTATCACTATCCACGAGTAAGCCCTCTCCGATCATCGAACTATCACTACTATCTTCACAACTCAGCAAATCGTCCATCTCCTCGGGACTCAATTCATTTGAAGAAGTCTTCGTCGTTTCAATAGTTGCAGGGGTATCAGTAGAATCAAGTTCTGCAGATGATTCCGAGACTGAAGTCGATTCAAATATCCTAGTAATTCTAAACCGAGAAGGCGGGAAAGTAAATCCGCCGAAATTCTTCAAATCAAACATCGGTTTTTGTTTTTTCGGTTCTAATTGAATTAGGTCATTAGAGTTCGGCTTTGAAGCAGTTTCTTCCGATGGTGAACAGTTCGTGACCTTTCCACTGTTGGTGTCCGTTGTAGTACCGGGTGGGGTGATTTCAACGGGACTTGGTAAGTCACTAACATCGTGAGCCTGATTTGATGCTTTGTTTTCAATCATAGTTTTGTTCCTTTGACAGTAGCCATAAATATCAGCCAATAAACAACGCTGAGTTGTTTCCATGCCCTGACAAATAAAATGAATATTGTCATGCAAGTCATTCAATCTTAAAAGAACAAGTCACGCAACATTTGTATGATTTCCCGCGAATCTAGGGACGGAAACCTTTTTTCTATTTCAAGGAAGAAGGTGGGGAATATTGAAACAAGCTGTCATATTGAGACGGATGCAAAACGAGCTACAAAACCGTAAGCCTGCGCTTCTGAGCGGTCTGCGGAGTTGCGAAGGAGGAGACAAAGGAAATTCCTCTTTTTCGCACCCATTCCCTCGCAATTTTTTTTTTAATGTTTAAAGTAGCACCATGTTTAATAATTATTTAGGTTATATTTAACTCACCGGTTCTTTTTTTAGTTCTTTGTCTAAATCAATTCTCACCAGGCTGTAATTCATCTTTAAAGCCAAAGATAATGCCATTAAACCACCTACGTACGGATCGTTTTCCCTAATATCTAACCGCAGTAGGATCTTGCTGTCAGCGATAACCTCGGCTAATGCTATGATGCCTGTAAATGAAAGAAAATCACTTAACGTCTCAATCTTCTAGCTAGACACGAGTGTCCTACTATTTTGGAAAACGTACTCGGACTCACACTCATTACAGCGAAAACACTAGAAGCATGAAATAAAAACAAAATAGTTACTAACTAATAGTTTTTATTTAGTGACTATTTAGTCAGTATCACTCAACCAGAAACAACAAATACAAAAGGAAACAATACCTCATTACAACTTTACTTGTCTTTTATCGTTACTAATAGAGGCTAAATAAGAACTATTACACACTAACAATTTAATTTTGTTTCATGGTTCTAGTGTTTTCGCTCTACCTGTACATTAAAAATAAAACATTTTCTATTTATAAATGGTATGCTTTTAAAACTAGAAGCTTGTGGGGCAGTGCATCTTCCATACACACACCATACTACATTCTTATTCTCAAACGCACATGTTGATTTTTACGAGGGAGGAAAACGGGATAGCGTGGAGAAAACCCTTGTGGCATGGAGAGAACAACACATCAAACAAACTCTATGCACTCTATGCACAAACTCTCGCCCGCTAGACCACCCATGCCACCCACATTTTTAGTACACAACTCTGCTGACAAATGATGATGACAATAACGATGATGACGATACACCTTATTCCAAAATGGCTGACTGGCCCTTGATGTCTCGTTCTCATGAAAATATTATTTTCTTTTAAATTCACTCAAGCTCAAAGACAAAAGAATAATTTCATGAGAGTGAGGCAACAAGGGCCAATGGAACAAAAGGTCGCCATTTTGGAATAAGGTGTATGATATGGCTAAACCCTTTATCGTTTTTTTTAAATAACTGGTTGGAATTAATGCCCATATAAAACCATAAATAAAACATTACATATGTCTAGCCTTCTACGCAGGCATCTCTGATATCTCTTTTCTTCGGGCTCTTTTTCTCGCCTAACTAGCGCCTAGTCTCTCTCTAGTAGCAGCACAGGAAACCCAAATCCAAATTAGATCACAGAGACGCCTGTGAAGGAGGCTGGCTACATGATGTCTTACCTTCACTAGAAAGTCTAGTATTGAGTAATCCCAGTCGTTGCAATGACTTGTTTAACAACAGTCCATCTTTAAGATGGTGAATTCCTTCATTTGTAAGTCGATTCTGACCAAGATTCAACGTCTGAAGGTTCTTTAGTGAAACCTAAGAAAATACAAAAATCAATTTAGTGCCACTGTTGATTGTGTGATAGGCCCAAAACCCGATCTTTCCCAAAACCCCGAAAGAACGCCTGTTTTGCAGGCTAGTTTTAGGGGTGAATCGGGTTTTGGGGTTCCTGTGTTCCATGTTTCTCGCGGGTACCTAGTAACCCCAAAACATGATTTCCCCCAAACTTCACAAGAACGCACGCTCTGCAAGCAAACTGCCATATATTCACTAGCTAGCTTAATTTGCTTCAGTTCAATTGATTTATATTCTTATATTTATATATATAATTAATTTTATATGTTTAGATAGTTTAGATAGGTGTCCCCAATTAGCCTTACAACTGTAAGCTAGATCGTATCAGTAATACCGTATGCAATCTTGAAAACAATGCCATTACCATATATGGTATAATTTGTAGGTGAGAAGTAACAAAAGACTTTGATTAGCGCGCGAGATTTTTCTTCTTTTTTTAACAGGTTGAGATTGCAACAGAACAATAGGCATATCTTTGATACGATCATTGACACATAAATAAAGCTTATTATTATTGATTAGCTATGTGTAATAAAGTCAATAAATAACAATAATAACAATTGATGCCCATTACCAGTGCTTTGCTAAGATAGCCCATAGCTTGAAAGGTTAACTGGTTGTTCCACAGCACAAGAGTTTGTAGACCTTCTTTTGTTTGTTCTTCAAGGCCCTCGCAAATATGACCTAACCCCATATCCTACAACACAACACAATAATCAGTTAATTACTTTAATAAACTACAGATATATATCAATTCAAAAAAGGTTGAAGGTGCAAACGGCGATTGTACGACCGAAAGGAACCGTGGGTAATACAAATTTCTTCTTATTCCTTTCTAAATTATCCAAACAATACACCGAATCGAAATATGGCGACCAATTTGAATAACAATTCTTCTTGAATGCCCAGCCTCGCATACATGTGAAAACTCTTATTGTTTTCCAACGTGAACACGAGGCTAGACAGTCAACAACAAAAAGAGTACGCTATATTTCGATTCGTTCTATGCCTTCACTGTTCAGCAATGACTTAGATGGGTGTCTCGAAGGTTTTGCTGAACGGTGGGGACATTGTTTGGGTAATTTAGAAATGAATAAAAAGGAATTCGTATTACCCATAGTTCCTTTCGGTCGTGCAATCGCCAATCACCATTCAGCCCTTCAACCTTTTTGGAATTAGGTGTATACAGCAGTACACTGAGAAAGAGAAAGGTAACATCATTTAGGAGACTGGGCACTATGTCTAGTGGTACAATCCTTGACAAAAGTGTTGGCACGAACATAATAAAATCAATTTAGCATTGCTGAAATTCTGCTACTCCCCCAACCCCCTTGGCAATGTTGAGAAGGGAGTCATTGTTTGGTGCTTATGTGGTTGACCCATCAATGCACTATCATTTCACACCATTATTGATGTTGGGGGGAGGGGGTGAATTTAATTGTTCCCCACCAAATAACAAAAGTCAGGACAACATTCTTGACATTAGGAATACTTTAGCCTCCTCTGCAGGCATCTCTTATATCTCTTTCCATCAGGCTCCCTGTGGTGAGGAGAAGGGGGAAGGGGAGAGGCAGAGAGAAAGAAGAATCCTCCGTGTTTTCCACTTCTCCTAACTCGTCCTCAGTTCTTCCCTGTCACAAATTTCAACACAGGAATCCCAATCAAGTCAACAAAGGAATTCCTAAGGAGCCAGCCTGCGGAGGAGGCTAGGAAGACTTGTATTCGCTAATATTTTCAGAAATCAGATTGTTTGTCATGATAATAACCTGTAAGCTATTATTACGTAAGTCCAGTAGCCTGAGTGTTGTGTTGTTTTTTAACATTGCTCCAATACACTGTCCATCAGATGGAACCAGCCTATTGTCACCCAAGAACAGGTCTTTTAGCATCTGATTGGCTTTGATGGCATTTGCTGCAAGGACAAATAACAAAAGCAAATAATCACAAACTGTTTTTGGTTGTCCAAAAATATATTAACTATTTAGTTATTTGATAAGTTTGACGTTCTCTGGCTTTAAGGTAAGCTTTCGACCTTCAACGCTAAGGTTTTTAACAGTAGTGAAGTAGACCTTAGCGTTGAAGGTCAAAAGCTTACCTTCAAGAAATAAAAAAGCCAGAGAGCATCAAACTTATCATGCATAATCCTGGTTTCCCCTCCATCTTCAAATATTTAGTTATTGTCATAATTGTCGCTCTCTTCGATGTAGAAAACAAGGCATTTAGATTTGATGTTACTGGAGACTTTTATTCAAACATTTTCGACTAGATAGTCATCATCAGGTACAGTGTAATGGTAATTACATGAAATTATCTTGTTTTAAAAGTTCATGTAATTCCCAAAGTATTTAATTATTGTTTACCTAAGAATTCACTCAAACATGAACCACACAATACACATTAAAATGAAGGATAAAATAGTTGCACTTTTCTCCAGTGATCTCCACACATTTGTACAAAATAATGCAACTAGACAATAGTTAAAATACAAATTGGTTTGACTCTGGCCTGATTTTGGTTAAATTTGTTCAGATGTTTCGATCTACCTTCATCAATGATTGTTACAAACTGAGTGATTTGTTATAATGTATCACGCGCAGATTTGAACCAATTTGTATTTTAATATGAATCCTGGCTGCAAATTCAACATTTTTACTATTTTAGACAATAGTTATTTACTTTTACATTGTGAATATAATGTGGTATGCACTCTAATAGTCCCCGTCACAGTTCCCTGCGCCATCTTGCAAGTAGCTGGGTCTTTGCATTGAAGCGAGATGAGCGTTGAATAATTGTCCTGTGAGGTGTTGTCCTGTGAGATCATTGCAAGCTCAATGATGTCTCGTTTCAATGCAAAGGCCCGGCTACCTTTCAAGATGGCACAGGGAACTGTGAAGGGAACTATTGGATCAATTGATAAGTATCTCTCTGTCTCTTATTTGGTACTTCATGCAGCCTTCTACTTTTATGATCTAAAACAGTTTTGTAGTTGTCATACCTAATAGAAACAAAGGTCTCCCAGAAAGATTTGTTGACTCCATATGTAGTATGGTTAAAGGACAGTTCAGTCTTAGTGACCTTCCAAGTAATGGTATTGACTGCTCCGTCCAGACAGTATGACGAACATCTAGATACTCTAAACATGGTGTCTGCAAAAACAATGCCAAGTAAAAAGGCTATCAATTTAAGTTGAAAAATAAATAAACAAACAAACAAGCAAACAACAATCACAGACCAACAATAAGCAAAATAACAATCACAGACCAACAATAAACAAACAAACAACAAGCAAACAACAATCACAGACCAACAACAAGCAAACAACAATCACAGACCAACGACAAGCAAACAACAATCACAGACCAACAATAAGCAAAATAACAATCACAGACCAACAATAAACAAACAAACAACAAGCAAACAACAATCACAGACCAACAACAAGCAAACAAACACAGAGACCAACAATAAGCAAAATAACAATCACAGACCAACAATAAATAAACAAACAAAGAAACAACAAGCAAACAACAATCACAGACCAACAATAAACAAACAAACAATCACAGACCAATAATAAATAAACAAACAAACAACAAGCAAACAAACTCACAGACCAACAATAAGCAAAATAACAATCACAGACCAACAATAAACAAACAAACAACAAGCAAACAAACAAAGAATAAGCAAACAAACACACAGACCAACAACAAGCAAACAAAAACACAGACCAACAATAAATAAATAAACAAACAACAAGCAAACAAACACAGAGACCAACAATAAGCAAAATAACAACCACAGACCAACAATAAATAAACAAACAAAGAATAAGCAAACAAACAATCACAGACCAACAATAAGCAAAATAACAATCACAGACCAACAATAAATAAACAAAGAATAAGCAAACAAACAATTACAGACCAACAATAAGCAAAATGACAATCACAGACCAACAATAAATAAAAAAACTTATCATAAACAAACAATAAGCAAAATAACTTATCATAGACCAACAATAAGCAAAATAACAATAACAGACCAACAATAAATAAACAAACAACAAGCAAACAAACAAAGAATAAGCAATTTACAAACAATCACAGACCAACAATAAATAAACAAACAAGCAAACATACAAAGAATAAGCAAACAAACAATCACAGACCAACAAGCAAAATAACAATCACAGACCAACAATAAATAAACAAACAACAAGCAAACAAACAAAGAATAAGCAAACAAACAATCACAGACCAACAAGCAAAATAACAATCACAGACCAACAATAAATAAACAAACAACAAGCAAACAAACCAACAATAAGCAAACAAACAATCACAGACCAACAATAAGCAAAATAACAGTATTTCCTTTATCCATCAACCAATTCATGAATCCATTTCATATTTCATTTATTCATTAACAATGTCATTCATTTCCCACCATCTAACCATTCATGCATTTACTTATCCATTCATTATAACCAATCCTACATTTATTTTCTCCAGATTTACTGCACTGATTTGTTCAATTATATTAACTTTTTTATGACAACAATAAAATTTGAGCATGAAAATATATAAATATATTTATAAAATTCATGAATAATTAATGAGCAATAGAGAAATGAATTCATGTCCGTGACAGAGGTTGTATATCGGATACAGATTCGTCCTGATTTGCATTTAAGTTTTAACTTGAATTTTCTCGGCCAGATTTACTTTTATCTTGACAATTTTAGTAAAATATTAAAGAACTAATGTTGGACTTTCATAAGTATTATACAATATTTGTGTCCGATCTGTATGAGATATACAGTGGCTTGTCTTTGACTCGCCACTGTATATCTCAGATCAGCCACTCATATTGTATATAGTACATAACATATATGTATTCTTACCCTTTTCAATGTTCTTGCTAAAGCTTGCCACCCTCTAGCTCTGATCTTATTGTTATAAGCTAGGTTCAACTTAAAGGCACTGTGGTAAAACTCAACCATTTCAAGAATAGACAAAGTACCCTAGAAGAAAGTTTTTTTTCAATTCAAAATGGATGAAAAGCTATAAAGATGACCAAAACTTACTCTTTTGTACTCTTTTGTATGTTTGAGTCGGTTACTGGAATAACAATACTTACATAACAGTTAAAGATTGGTGAATAAATAAAATAAATCATTTTTTAAATAGAAAAGTTAGCGAATCTCCCTAGCCAGTGGCTAATGTTTTCTGAAGTATTGGACATATTTACTACCCCATTTACTACTGAACATTAAATATTTTAGCACATATCAATTCTCACATTTGATTTTTAAGTGGGAGGAAAACCGGATAACCTGGAGTAAAACCCTTGTGGTAAGGAGAGAAGAACATATCAAACAAACTCTAATCTCTTGTCGTGCTAGGTGGGAATCCAGGTCACAGTGGTGAAAGGCCAGCCATGCCACCCTCGATGGGTAATTGTAGTTAGTGCTCCACAGCATACAGCTAAACTTTGAATACTGAATAGCACATTCCAAGACCCAAGGGCATTGTGGATCTCATCATTTTGAAATAAAAAGGAAATACAGCACAATATAGTTTCTGGTAGAATACACTAAAATATAGTAAATACCTATTTTTTATTTTACTTTAGACAATGTAAAATGACCCACAATGCCCTTTGGTCTTGGAATGCACTATTCGGTATTCAAAGATTTTTCAAATAGCTGTATATAGTATTAAACTAACCTCATCCTCAAGACTAGTATTCTCTAGATCAAGGGTTTTTGTTCTGACTTTTCTAAGTATCTCCTCCAGTGCCTCACATCCCTTTATATCCAACCTTGTACCTAGATGGAAAGTACAATTAGCCTTTTTCATATCGAGCAAGGGACTGGAACCAAGTTTCTCAAATTTAATTTAAATCATGATAAAGTGAATAACAAGAAGTTTAACTATCAAGTTAAATCAAAAATAAACACCTTCACACGAAAGAACAAATACAAATTAGTAAGAATTGAAAGTTTGAACAAGTTTGTGCAAGTTGCAACAAAATTATGGTATTTTAATTTTTTTTCCAAAGGACGAGTTTTGGAAGGACACCATACATTTCTCTGTAATTTTGGCAGACTTTGGATGCTCACAATTTCATTTCTATTTAGCCAAACGTTCTGAAACTTGTTCAATAAGATTATATTTGGTTACTCTCCCATGAGGGTTATTTTTTTCTGGAACTATAATTAAATTAGTTTTTCACACTAGTACCCAGTCCCTTGCTTGAAATGAAAAAGGCGAATAGAAAATGAAATAACATTAAAGGTTTCACAATAACATAGATTAAAGGTTTCACAATAACATACATGTAATTTATAATTAAGGTTTTGATTTTTGTTGTTACATTTACAGAGCGAATCAAAAAACCCTGGGCATCCAGAAATATTTTAGAAATTGTTGTTGTTCGTTGAACAACTCACAAACAACTATATCACTACAAGAAGTTGGCTAATTAATGTGTAGTATGATAAACTTGTTATAGTTAGAGTAATGTTGTTTGTGAGTTGTTTGACAAACAATAATTGATTTCTAAAATATGTGTGGGTGCCCAGGGTTTTTCAATTCACACTGTAACTAAAATTGGTTTATTCTAATTAAAAACAAGCATTGCCAAATAAAATTAAAAATTTTGTCAGATGTTATGACCCAAGGCTGTCATCTTGATTCTATTACCAAGGATGAGAGTAAATGAGTCAAATTAAGTCAGAAAATAGTGGATAGTTTACATAGTAAAATAATTCATTGCCATTCATATATATTCACTCATCCTTGATAATAGAGTCAAGATGATTCAAAATGTCGGACTACATTTATATCAATTTTATTTGCTTGTTTTTGTATAACAATTAGTTAGCAATTCGTAAATTGTTTTGTTTGTTTGTTTGTTTGTTTATTCAACAATTATATCATTTCTTTATGAGGATAATAATTAGATTAACGACATTAGTAGTTATATTTGTTCTTACCTCGTAAGTCAATGACATTGATTCTTTCCTTGAAGTTCTCACATGCCTTAAAGAAGAATAGATAAAGTCATGTATGATTAATCAATGACCAAGTTATTTCTATTTATTTATTTATTTATTTATAACAATGTTTAAGCAGGAGGCTCTCATCACCGAGGTGTTTTTCATATTTAATGAAAAGAATGTAACAGTCTTGATTTTTACTGTTTAAGGCTTGTGAATGATTAATGACAATTTGTTAGTATGATTAAAACAAATAAATTATAAAAAATAATTAGATGGAATTGAGTAGCAAATAATGAATGATCTAATTAATAAAGAAGTAAAATAAATAGCATCATAACAGGACTTTCAATTAATGTAGATTTAATTTGTCTAAATCTTTTTTTTTTTGATTATCTATTATGTGACTCATATATTTTTAAATGTTTCTAAACCATAATTTCTACTTGCAGGAAGCAAATCCTGAAGTAATGTTTACACTATTGTCTAATAGGAAATGTGATAAGATTACTTTGAACACTTGTTCTTAGACAGTATTTATAATAGGCTTATCAAACTGGCAACATCTTGGCATCAATCTTCCTCAAAAACCATGTTACTTTGACAGACATGCATACTCGAAAATGGCTTGGTCGGATGTCATACAATTTGCAATATTGTTTGATAGACATGTATAAGCCAGACTGGACAGAATAACAATGCAGAGTTTTGAAAGGTCTCCTTTTTTAGACAATAAACTGTGGTCTCTAGTCAAATAAATAATACAGCAAGAAAAAAAACTGTTGAGAAAAATATATCATATTGGAGAAAACCTATTGGTCAGAATGATTAAAACACTTTAGGCTATATATATGTACTTGTATTAGTATATCAACTAGAATGTAATATTTGTGAAGGTGTCCTTTTTTAGACAATAAACTGTGGTCTCTAGTCAAATAAATAATACAGCAAGAAGAAAAAAACTGTTGAGAAAAAATTTATCATATTGGAGAAAACAAGTCAAAATGGTCAGAATGATTACAACACTTTAGGCTATATATCAACTAGAATGTAATATTTGTGAAGGTGTCCTTTTTCTCTGACAATAAACTGTGTTCTAAATTGAAGTAAAATGTATATTAAAGCAAGTGAAAAACCTTCAGATAAAAATACAGAATTTTACTTATACTTTAATGGAAAAAAAAAAAAATCAAAATGGTCAGAATGATTACAACACTTTAGGCTATATAATAACTAGAATATAATATTTGGGAAGGTGTCCTTTTTCTCCGACGATAAACTGTTTGTGTTCTAAATTAAATTAAAATGAATATTAGAGCAAGAATAATACAAAAAATACAGAATTTTACTACTTAAATGAAAAAAAGTGCTTCTTTTTGCTATAATTAAATAAAAGCATAAAACAAAATTAACATGATTGTACTTATAAAACTCTCATTATTTAATAACAATATGTTACTGTTACTAAGCATTAACTTTGTCAAACCATTATTAAGCTTTTAGCATTTGGTAAAAGGGGTTTTAATGACTTGAAATATTATTAGACATAATAAAAGTTTCATGATGTTGATTGAATAGAATTTAACCTTGAAGTTAATTAGTTTACAAATAATATACACATATATGTTAACAATAATACAAATATAATGTCAAATATTATGCTTTGTTTCTACATCTAATTAATACATTCTCTGAATAAGGAACAAAAATCAAATGAATCCCCTGCTGTTTGGTAGGGATGTTAGTTTTGGTCATTTTCCACAATAAATGCTTTACATAACAAAAGTCTTGTGTTATAACAGACAATGTATTCTCTATGTTTTTGTCTTGTTCTTTATTTAATTACTTTTATTACCATTTTACTGGATGTTTGTTAGCTTATATTATTATAAACAAAACCGTTATGCTTATATTATTCAAAAAGGAAAATAAGCTCCATGTAATGAGATTTTTGTTTGTGTATACCACTGAGTTCATTGAAAGATGAAATAACAATACCATAACTTTATAAATTTTGTTCCTAGTATTTATTCGTTCCTGAAAAATATTGTTCAAAAAGAGAAAATTATAAGCTCCATGTTATGACATATTTGTTAGCTAATACCATTTCATTGTAAGATGACAATATACTATGCAAAAAGAAAATTAGTTCTATGTTTACTTATAAGATATTTATATGCATTTGTATCGATACCAGGTTATCATTTTAAAGATCAAATTGTAAAATCTGTTATGAAAACGTAAACAATATTTCTGGTTTGTTTGGATGTCAAGCTATAGTCTGGAAAATAAAATATTGGTCAAAAATAATGTAAAAAGATCCTAGTTAAAATGCAGAGCTCTAAGACAGACCAAAAAATATCAGAGAATACTAGTAATGTGCTTTGTCACAGTTCTTGTCAACCAACCTCAGCCTTGATAGTGTGTAAAATATTCTTTAGAATTTGACTACATCTTGCAATAATTTAAGGAATGTACACACTATTAAACAACTAAAACACTTAAAAATTCCATGGGCTGTAGTCAAATTCTAAAGAATATATCACATACTTTTGAGACTAAGGTTGATCAACAAAAACCATTGAACATAGTTCTCATTGTCCAACCTCAGCTTTAAATTTGATTACAGCCTAATATGAAATTGTATAGCTGCTTCAGCTGTTTTTAATGTCTGTGTAACTTAGTGTTGCATCTAGGGTTGTAGTCAAAATCTTAAGAATTAAATATAAACGAGGCTGATGTCGAACAAGAGTAAATATGAATAACATTTCATGGTAGAATGTAAATGTACCTCAAGTTGTTTGACTAGCTTTTCACATGGTTTGATTTTCAGTTGGCCACATATTTTACGATATTCATCTATAACCTCCTTGCTTGTACAATTCACAGCTGAAAGAATAACAACAAAGTAGAAAACAATTACTTTCTCTTTCTTTCATTAGAAAGTCCGGATGAGGTGGACATTACTATAGCTATATATTACTATTATTAATATAAGAGCGTGAATCATTACGTAACTGTTTATGGCGGCCAACTCGAAAGCTTATAGCTCCTTTGGTCGTCATTCAATTACAATAAATAACTATCATTTATAATAAATCTACTCTTTTTATCTCTATCTTGTAATAATATTATTTAACAAATGTAAACAAACAAAATAGTGTGAATAAAATTTGAATTGAATTGAAAAACAAAACAAAAAAACAACATTAAATGTATGTGCTTGTACAAAATATTGAATTACTGTTATTAAGAAATCTAGTATACATTTATGATGATATGTCAATATTTCCCCAGTTGTACAATTTCCATTACACAAATGAGTAATGGTATATCAAATCTTTAATTATTGTGAGAGTGCAAAATAGGGAATGATTTCTGAATGTCTTATATATTGTAGAATACAGTATAAATTATTATGTTATATAACTAATAAGGCATTCAACCTTATGATTGTACAAGTCAATGAAATATACCCTGCAAGCAGAGGGTTTTTCCTCTTACCCTTACAGCAACAAGAAAAGTAACCTCTGCCGGCAACCACCACTTACATCCACATTTCTGGATGTAAAAATTATTTGGCTATGAGCTTGTTTTTCAATTACATAATGACAGTTCTAAAGCATCAATTTTCATGCTTAGCATTGATGTTTACTCTTGGTTTCAATCAGTCAAGGTCAGGACAAGATTTAATGTTAAATAATGCAGAAACTAAACTTAATTATAGATTTACTAGACTAAACAAAGGTCAATGTTCTTAATTGGTGGAGTTTTTGGTGAGAGTTTGGGAAGCATTTTGCCATCTTTGCTTGGTTGTATGAAATATGATAACTTGTCATGCAAAAAGTTATCCTACTTGTGCATATCATCAACATAATACGTTGCAGGTGCATCAGAGGTTTTGTATCTCATTGCTATAATGGTAAGAGAAAAAACTCAGCTTGCAGAGTAAAAACAAAAAGATGCAATGAATTATAAATGATGATATTGATCCTTTCATTGTCTGTACAATTTACAGCTAAACAGACAGAGAAACTAATTTGATAACATTTTGCAAATTTAAGCAAAAAAGGATCAAACTCAAATATGCGGATAGGGCATAAATAATTTATAATTTAACCCTTTGTCATAAAACATATCTAGTCAAACTGCAAAAACAAGATTACATTCTTGTGAAAAGGATCAAAATTGATTAATTAATAATATAAGCAAAGTTTGGATTCTCTTTACATGATTGCATATATAATGTATGGGATTCTGTGGTGTTATGTAAAAAAATACTCAGACACAATTTAGAGAGTGGGAATTTGAGATACACATATTTGCAATAAATAAATTTAGTCACGTGAAAAAAGAACATTTGTAATTTAGTAAGAAAGGAATAACAAAAGAAAGAGTTCAGCTTGAGTGATCTTCTTTTGTCTTATAATTTCCCACTAAATTACAAAACTCAGGAAAACATTCTTTATCTTGCAATAAACCAGTATAAAGCACCACTGTACTATTCAACAGAAGGCGCATCAAATGAGTTTACTATGGTTTCTAATTTTTTTGTACTTTGGTTTCAAGAGATTAGTGAATATTTTGACAACAAATCAAGGCTTAGCCTGTGCAAACGCACCTTTTGTTAAATAATACAGTGGTGATATATAATGCAAAACTGGAGTATTCATGTATGTCTTATGCTTTGGAAGATGCTCTATTTTGATCAGCAGAAAAGCTTTAATTTTCAAGAACACATCCAAGTAATTTACTTAAGCTATACAACATTTAAAATTAAGATTGGCAAAGTAAGGAAACAAATAAAATTCATGAATCCCATTTGTAACGTATTATATCTTATAGCCAGAAACAATTTGACAAATGCCCTACTAATTGGGAAGACTCTGACTCATACTCACTAACCCTTATTACTCCTACATTAAATATTTTGGCAAATTACTCTGCTCACATGTTGATTTTTGCACAAGCTTACACCTTTGAAATTTTACTTACTTGCCTACTTAGTAGAGGGGTGCCTAAATGATCTTCAACGAAGATCGAGGAATATTATCATTACAGTCAAAGAAAAAAAAAAGTAACATGTTTTTATTTGTCTTTGGGGAAGTAATGGATGCTTTGGACATGTAAATATTTGATGTGCATGTAATATGGGGTCTACATCTAGATAAAAAGTACTTGAGTGAAGCCCTTGAAAATGAACATTGCTATTCGACATTCACTACAATTGAAAAATAATTGCTTCTAAAAACCATTATGTTTGATGAAATGGTTTGAGAATGCAGTCAACATTTCAATAATGACTGTGACTTTTAAAATTGCATTTATAATTGAAGAACACTAGATATTTTATCTGGAAACTGCTCAAATTTCAAAATGAATACAATTAGTACAGTATAAAACAAGAAGCTAACACTTTAGTTTCTGTATTTACATTTTTCCTATTTAAAGCAAGTTGGATTTAATTATTCAATCTTAGAAATTCTACTGAATGAGTTAACGGTGTTGGTGAAAATAAAAAAAAAATCGATTTTTGACCTTCGCTTCCCGGATACCTACGTGTTTCGTCGAATTAACTTAATCGCAGCACCAGAATTTTTTGACTTCAAATCTCATTTTTGTTTGTTATGGTAATAAAAATCCTGTTGTTTGCTCTACACAAGCTGTGAAAAACCTTTCAGGCTTTGATCAGCAACCTCAGCTAATGAGTTCGTCGAAAAAACCTGGTTTTGGAAAACCACCTTAGCCGGTGGTGAAGGCTTTCGACATTGTTTTCATTTAATTGTCGATAAAATAAACGAATCAGTTTACTATAGCGAGATTTCTGGAAATACAAACGCGACGCTTACAGGAAAAACAATTTAGCGCTATTACATCTTATTACATGAAATAGGGTTCAAAATGGATCGATTATATTATTAAAAGCTAGAAAAAAAAGTTATGAGAGAAGCCTGTGGTAAATTCAGGAAACATGTTGTTTTGTTTTTTTTGTACTCAGCTGAAGTGATGTGGACACAAAACCCATTAGAAGAGAAGCTTTAGAATGAAGTACTAGGTGATATAGAGGATATAAACGGGACGTGATAAAACGAGATGAGTGTAATCATAAACAGTTAGTCTAATTTATGTCTGTAGATAGATACAACAACGTTTTTCAGTCTCATTTACTTCCCCCCAACACACTTACCATTCTTCCAAGGATCAAACGGCTCGACGCTACGTACTAAACTGCTATCATCTGGAAATGAGACTTTTCGTTCCTTAGGAGTTGATCCTTGTCTGGCAGGAGAAGATGAAGGGGAAAAGGAAATTGGTGTGTTTAAACTGCTAGATTGCTCTCCATCGTTGCTATTACACAATTCATTCAATCGATCCCCCGGTGTAGGCTGATCATGAGTTAGAACATCTTGCCCCGTTTCCATAATTGATCATGGCTTCTTCAATTGTTTTATATGTCGGGAAACATAACAAATGCGAATTAAAACTTCCTTTTAAAGGAGTTGTGGACGCACTTATAAATTATATGATTGAAATCGCCATCTTGAATCCGCCCCTCTCATTTAGGGAGAATGGGGACAAATTGTTCAATTTACCCATGAGGTCTCGCGATATTACATAATATTATTTTGATTATTTTATAATAAAAAATAATAATCGGTAAAAATTTTGTTTATCCTTTAAATTATCGACTATCTTAATAATTGAGTTTCTTTGTAATAGTTAATACCTCTTATTTTCTTACATGAACGACAAGCGTTTTTTAGCTATATTTGATAAGAAAACAGAAGATAACAAACGAAACACAATGCAAAACTATATCATAACCTCATTTTGTGTATGATGAAGTTATAATAACGTTTAACAATGAATTATTTTACTGTAACAACAAATAGTTTAGGATGTATTTGCCTGGGTTTCCTGTGTAGTTACCCATAAGGCTTTGCAAGCATTAAATTGAACCTTCGCCATCTTGTTTTCTATGTTTTAGTGTGTGTTTGTTGGCAGCATTTTTCCTGCCTTTTTGAGCCATGTTTTACAAACATAATTCCTTTACTGGCAAGTTAGTAACTTCAGAAGCCCAAGCATCATATCAGCCACAGGTAGATTTACCAAAATACTTTAAAATAAGCGAGAAAATTGAACATAAATTAAATCTTATATTATTGTAGATATATTTTTTACCGGCCATCTTCTGTCGTGTAGTTTTTGATCTTTCATTATCTTAATCTTTTCAGGGATTTAGCGTAGCAAGGGCTTCAGGATCTGCACCCGCGGTCGAAGCAGTATCTGCTGGCAAGGCAGGGACCCTTGAATCTCTCAGTCAAATTGTAAAAAGTCAGAAAATCTTTCAGGTAGCTCTTGATGATTTATATTGGTCATGAGTTCGTATAGACGTAATTTAACCAGAGTTAATAGAAATTATTAACTCTGATTTAACTATAGAATATAGCTCAAATGATATTCATTCTATCGTGTTTCTATTGTTTTTGATGTGTCGTTTTCAGAATATCAGCTACATGAAAATCATTTTCAGGGTATTCTAAAGCTACAATCATGTTCAAAATACCTTGGGACATTATCTGGTTTTAACATGAAAAATATTTCAACATCATTTTTCCGTTTCCCCCTCTCCCCCGTTTCAATGTTGAATTGTGGGAATGTGAAACGGTTGCCATTTGAAAGACCAATCAACATTGCTTAGGGGGGAAGGGGGTTTGCAAATCAAATTGATAGTTTTTGTATATTTTTTTAAACGAAATCAAAAACGCTCATAAAAAAGTGACAATGTCCCAACAATTTTGCACATGATTGTCTGGGGTAGTTTTTCAGCCTTAACTATTTTCATCTCAATGCCAATAAAATTTCATTTTTAGAAACACAGTAAACGATAAAAACCCGTATTCTGTGAAAAAATAAAGAAAATCCATAAGTTATTTGAAAAGTTATGGCGAAAAAACTCATTTTTCAGACCATATGATAGACATTAAAATTTCGATTTTAGAGGGGTGGAGAGAGGCGCGTATGCTTTGATTTTTATATCGTGCGGTGTAGGTGTTAATTGATTACCGCAGATAAGCAATCCTATTTATGGACGTTGAAGCTACAATTTGATATGATGTAACATGTGTAACAAAGTTCAAACGTCTAAATATTACAACAGAAAAGAATATCATTAATCTATGATTGGCGCACGATCTAAAATTACGTCATCATGTGTATTCCTTGCACGCACAAAAAATATGATTACTTGAAGTCGGGATCAATTTAGCTAAAACCGTCCTTCAAAGATAAACAACATGTTATTGCCGTTTTTGTCATACCACGATTATGCAGTGTACTAACTCCGAGGCCTCTACAAGTTCCGACGAAAATGCAGATTTATACGTACTCGATGAAAAAATGCTCATTTTAAGCAAGACAATTAACGATTTACCGCAATGAAAATTGTATATAAAGATTTAGAGACCTGATATATGCATTATTGCACGGTTTACCATTTTCATTTTTCTAAAAGGGAAGAAAGACATATCTTTAACTATATTTCAACGGTAAACCCGGTAAAGCGTCGGCTAACTTAAAAAGAATATGAAATACGTCTTTAATCAATCAACCACCACTTTCTTAGTGCCATGGGAACTGTTGTCTTTCATCTAAAGGGGGATTATATTACAAATTCTACCTGAAGTTATTGCTTTGATAAGTAATACACAGCTATTTAGAGGTAATTTGTATGTATTCTTACTAAGATAAATTACAAAAATTACACTAATATTTTAGCATTCTCCTTGTGTTAGCTTTTTGATATATTCGATGTCGCATTGAAGCGAAGGTATTATTGATAACTCCACGCGTGTTTTTGTTGCTCTGCAGTGATCGATACAGAGATTAACGACAGACGTCTTGTTTCTTTGCGATTTCGAACACTGTCAGACTACTCTCTTTGTAATATTGACGTGGTTGAGTACGAATCTCGGGAGTTATCTCTCTCGTAAACACCATTTCAACGTTTGCTTTTAAAATGAATGACGCGCGCTATGAATTGGCACAGTTCTTATGTGTATTTATTTTCCTTATATTTAATCAACATTGTCTATAGTTGCAAATAAATTTTATTCCGGAATGATTTACCGCTAAAATGCTTTACTTTGATATATATTAGAAGGCCACTCATGCGCGTACACAAGTTTACCAGAAAAATTGCGTCTCAGACAATCATGTTCAAAATACCTTGGGACATTATCTGGTTTTAACATGAAAAATATTTCAACATCATTTTTCCGTTTCCCCCTCTCCCCCGTTTCAATGTTGAATTGTGGGAATGTGAAACGGTTGCCATTTGAAAGACCAATCAACATTGCTTAGGGGGGAAGGGGGTTTGCAAATCAAATTGATAGTTTTTGTATATTTTTTTAAACGAAATCAAAAACGCTCATAAAAAAGTGACAATGTCCCAACAATTTTGCACATGATTGTAGTTATTCCCTATTGGTACCTTATAGAAATTTTTAACTAGAACTGTTTACATGGTTTGAGTTCATTTTTCTTGTACTCCGATTGGATGAGAGGGTATCACATGATTGTGAACAAATTTCAATGTTTCTGCAGCAACTGTTGTCAGCGGGCAACAATATGTTATATATCCCATGAAATAAAAAAAAAACAAGTTGATCTTTCTTTTGCATGTAACCAGTACATTAACAACTGAGCTTTTGCTGCCTTGTTTCAGCGAGAACTGAAAATGTTTGTCACACACCTGTTTAAACTAAACAATTTCCAATATTTTAAAAGCCAGCATTCATGTTCACCAGTTGATTTCAGCCATTCAGAAACAACAAAATATTTTAAATGAATATTTTTGTTTATAACTAATACTTTTCGCTAATTTCTTTCAGTCTACCCATGCTCCCATCTATGTAGGAAAAGGCCCTAAAGATGTTATGGTGTATAGAGGTGTCATGGGATTAACAATTGTTGGACTGGCTCTTACTTTCTTTTCATTTGGACAAATGGCTTTAGGGATAATGGAGAAAAAGAAGTGACAACAACATATAAGCATTTCAATTTATAAATATTTAAAAATGGAAACTTTTAACTGCCTTTTACAATTTGCTGTATTAATACTTGAATATTAATGACTTTTGAGTCATGTTTAAGAGTGTAAAATAAAGACATATTGATTTGAAATGTTATTTTCTTCCCTCTTTTCTTCAACTAACAGTGTGCAAAATATTTACATGTACACATAGCTATGTATTACTCCATGATTTCATACATTACAAAGGGGCTATGAAGAATATATATATGTAGATCTATGTACAGTCTAAAGGCCCAGGCAAACGGTTAAACATTTGCTTCAACATCTGTTTGATTTTGTTGAATGGCAATGTTTAAACTCTATCAACATTGTGGAAACAGTTGAATCGGTGTGGAATTGATGTTGAAAGAGTTTAAAAGCGTTTAACATTGACATTCAACAAAATCAAATGGATGTTGAAGCAAATGTTGAAACCGTTTGCCTGGCCTTAAGAAGTACTTATAGCTGATCAGTCATAATTTAGGGACTTTAACCCAGTCCCCTAATAATCCTAACAAATGCCATTTCCTAGAACTGTGATGGCTCAAGCATGTTAAGGACTGGGATTTTCGGATTTTTTAAAAAAAATCATTTCTTGTGTTTTCAAGTACAAAGCTGAAATTTGTATCAATATTCATATTTGGGCTGATCAATAGTTTAGGGGTGAAAATGTCGACATAAAGTGGTCACGTGACCATTAAGGCGAAAAAATAGAAATTTAAAAATGGGCCGGTTAGAACTATTTTGCAGAAAGTATGTGAAAACAATGCATTTTTAAAGGTCTTTCGATTAAAGTGAATGAGAAAAAAATTTTCAAAGATTTCCGAAAATTCCAGGCCTTAACATGCTTGAGGGAGAACTGAGTTTTTCTACTTTTTAATCAGCCCTCTAAAATAATCATGCTTTGTGCTAGAAAATACTGCTTGTACACATTGCTTATTGTCTGAAAAACATAGCAGTGTTGTTAAAAATTTATTTCACACTGAAGATGGCAGACATTATGTCATGTCATTGCTATTTTTTAACCAGTACATTATAATTAGTTTTCTCTTCTCAATAATGAATTTAATTTTACAGTGCGACGCACCTTACAGTGGCCACCTAATTAAAGTTTTGTACAAGTTAACCAATCAGAAAGCGTGCTGAGTGTCGAACAGTAAACACTTTGAAATGTTCAAAGCGGAGACAAGATTGAAGTTTATAAGTGTCTGAAAAACCTCCCAGGATGTTTAAATTTGAAAAGGTGTAGCGAAAAATTTGAAAAGAGAAACTAAAGTTAACTTCTATTGGGTGGCCACGGTAAGGCGTGTTATACTGTAATAATTATCTTAACAAATTATAGTCCAATGATTGTTTCAATTATTATTGTTTCATCATTATTGCATTACTGCTTGGTAACTTCTTTCATGGCCATCGCAAGTTTTTCAATACAATCAGCAAGTATTTCTTCAGGATAGTAAGAACAAGCAAGCCTCAAACAGTTCTTGAAATTCCCAACACAGGAAAAATGCTTACCACCTGGTGCTTTCACTTTGTATTTCGCCAGGCATACTTTAGAAACTTCTTCAGCATCAACAGACTCTGGGAAGGTCACCCATACAAAATACCCTCCCTTAGGCCTTATATACTTAGCTGTTGGGAGATGTTTGTCAATGGCATCACATAAGGCATTCATTCGCAAGTGAAGAACCTCTCTGAACATGATGAGATGCTTTGAGATAAGCCCAAGCTTCAGAGCCTCACGGATTACACAAGATGTATAATGGTTGAAAGAGCCACCACTTTCAACAAAAGGTGACTTATCAAATATTGAGATAATATGTTTAGGTGCCTCTATCCATCCCAATCGCAGCCCAGGACCCATAAACTTTGAGAAGCTTCCAATAGAGACCACATTGCCTTTGTAGCCTGGATCACTTTCTTTATCGTACGCAAAAAGCCTCTTTGGGGAAGGGGTGGTGAATGGCGGTTTGCTGTCCATAAAGTAACACAGGTTATACACATCATCACAGAGAGCTAAAACATTGTGCTTGCGCAGCACTTGTATAAGCTTTTTACTCTTCTCCTCACTCAAACAGGTAGCTCTTGGGTTATTGAAAATGGGAACAAGATAGACCAAAGCCCAGTACTGCCTATTTTCTGCGGCCATCTTTTCTTTGTCAATGTTCTGAGTAAGAACTTCATCCAACTGATCAACATCAACTCCATCGTCACATGAAGCTACAGGGAACACCTTAAGACCAGAACTTTCCTGAAAGGCTCTCAAAGCTATAAAATATGATGGGTCTTCAACAATGGCCACATCACCTTTGGTGAAAAATGTAGAAAGCAAGAGCATGAGACCTTGGGTTGCTCCTGCATTAAACATAAGGTTTTCAATTTTAACCTCGTCCTTCAACTCATAAGTCAAAAACTTAGCCAATTCTTGCAAGGCCTTGTTGTCTCCTAAGTTGGGCCCATATTGTAAGCAGGAAACTTCACCACTCTCATATAGTGCCTTAGTGGAAACTGACATAATGTCAAAGCAAGCTTTAAGTATACCATCATCTGGAGCACCTATGTTTAAGCCCTGGATACCATGATCTGTTAAATAACTGAATGAAGTTGACATGGTGTAGAATTCCACAAATCAATCTATAAAGAAATGAGATGAATAGTTCAAGAAAATAATTCAAACAGAAAGACACAGTTAAATAACTAAAAAGTCATGACAAATTTTATTGACAATAAAAAGTAGGCTATGTCAGTGTTTCTAAAGAAACAATTCAAATGATCACTGGGAAGTATTCAAATATATAATATTTTATAGCCAGATTGTTGCATCCCAAATAGTGAATTGTACATTCCGTTACATTTTGGGTTTTCTCACTGGGAAGTATTCAAATATATAATATTTTATAGCCAGATTGTTGCATCCCAAATAGTGAATTGTACATTCCGTTACATTTTGGGTTTTCTTATCCATTAATCAGTTTGGAGGCAGAACTTATATATAATCAATCAATAACCAATAATAATAATATGCCTCATTTATATAGCGATATTTCAAAGCTCATGGAATTTTGAATTTACATAAGCTCTGTACCCCAAATGCAAGGATGTTTCACCAAATTTGGAGCTAGAGATGCGACAATTTTAGCTATAATAGAAAACAAGCTAGAGTAAACGCACTTAATCCATGAGACAAAAATAGTACAAAATAGGTGCTAAATTATGCTAATTCCTTTGTTCTCTATTGTCTCATCAACACTTTTTAGCAGTAATTAGTAATATTTGTTACACGGATTTAGTACAAAACAAAATTATAATGAATGATGATGACAACTACAAAATGGCTGTTTTTGAACAATGGATTCAAGTCACAGCTCTTGTGCAAAAAACTAAAACCTGGCCTGATAGTCTGAATTTCAGCCCTTTGCTCAAAATCATTTTTATTTAACTATATTAAACAATAGGGAATAATAAAAGCTAATGCAAAAGGCAAGCAGTCAAAACCTAATTGCTTTCTGTCTGGAGTAAATCAACTTTATATAAAGTTTGCCCTATATGTAGCAACCTGTACACACACACACCAGTCACAGTGTTTGTTTGAGTTGCCATGTCCATGTCTGACGAAGTAGGGATCGAAGAAATCGATATTACTGTTAAATGTGTAGTTAAGGGCTATCAAGAGTGTCGCTTCAAGATCGGCGAAGTGTTTTCAGTGTCAAAGAAGCATGGAGAATGAGGGAGAGCACTCAAAGTTCATAATAAAAGAGGACAATTAGGCCATCTTGAGTACACTAGATAGTCATTTTTCTTTCACAAACTCGGAAAATCACTTTAAAAGTAAGTTGTTGTGCTTTAAAGTACTAGAACAAGTACACAAACCAACACGCAAGTTAAGATCTTCATCGGACAATAAATTAGTTGTACCGAAATATAAATTAGAAACGTATGGCAAACGTTCTTTCTCTATTTGTGCACCAATGCTGTGGAATACCTTACCACAAAATATACGACAGTGCACATCAGTCAATGATTTTAAATCAAAACTTAAAACCTATTTTTTTAAAACTGTTTTTAAGGACTTAATTTAATTTAATTTAATTAGGATATGTATATATATATATATATGATATTATTTTTAAACGTTTTTTTAGCTTAGTTTTGAAATTAGTATTTTAGGAATTTTCATCATTTCATGTATTTTTGTAAATATTTAACTATAAAGATTGTAAAGCGCCTCTGGGCATTTATGGAAGAGGCGCTATATAAAAATTAAATTATTATTATTATTATTATTAACAATGCGTTTTAAGAACTTTTATGAAATCGATAATAATCGATAATTATCGATTAGAATCAATAAAAATCGATCGAAATCGATACTCACACATTCAAGCATTATCGATTTTTATCGATTTCCGATAACAATCGATTGATTAATATTGATTATTATCGATTTTTATTGATTTTTATCTATTATCGGAATTATCGATTCCAGCTGAGTTGATCGCCTTCCCCGAAAGGAATTATGGGTCGCTATTTTTAGTTAGCAATTTTCAAGCATTTTCCGAGTATACAATGTAGACTTTTCTTGTTGATTGAAATATAATCCCACCATGAGTTTGACTAGAGTTTACGATTAATTTAAAGAAGGAACAACTCGTATTTCATATTTTTTCTTGGCAAAATAATGGGAAATGCTAATCAAAATATGATGTTGAATCCTCAATTCTGATTGGTTGACCTTGTGTTTGTTCTGAAGTTCAACTCAGCTGGTTGGTACGGCCGGGATAATAGTTCCACGGAGGTTCGAGTTGCTGCGCATAGTTATTAAAGATGCGATAGTCTATTTCATGCCCCGGAAATCCCTCCTAACGTAAAGAATTCCACAAAATACTCAAAAACGCAACAAAGTTAGAGCATGTTATTCTGACATTTGCGTAAAGAGTGCGTAAAAGACAAGAATATCGAACTCACCTTCAAAAAGTTGGAAAAGTCTGGAATTTGCTTGGAACTATGGGATATGTATAAATGGGCATGCGCATTAGTGACAGTAGCTGCAAAACAAAAATGGCGGCGAACGGTTAGTAATTTTTTTATTAATTTTGCGAAAACTTCTTTAACTATTGTAACTTTTCTTCGATGTAAGACATTTTTCGGTCATTTTTCTAGCGTTCTTTCTGATGATTGCTTTTTTCCCCGCAGAATATCATTGTAATTATTGTAGTTCTGATTGCACTCTGCTTCGCGTGCGGTGCGCCGAGTGCTCAGACTTCGATCTCTGTTTACAGGTAAGCGACGATAACTTTTTACAACTTTTTTAGCATATTTGAAGGTAACGCGAAGTCTTTTATCGAATGAGTTGTTGTTTTTGTTTCAGTGCTTTTGTTGCGGAGCCGAAATGGGTGAACATAAGCGGGAGCACAAATATCAATTAATCGTAAGTCACGTGACCTTTGTTATGAAAAGACTTTTTGAAACTTCCTTTTCAGAAAAACTATATTGCTCGAGTTTTTTTGTAAATGTAATTATTAACACAATGTAATGTTTATGTTGCATTCTCTAAAAGATCGATTAAAAATTTCGTTATTGACAATGGCGTTTCTTTGGGGGAGGGGGAAGGGTTCTACATTTGTACATTTTTTTTGGAAAGTATTTTCATGCTTTTATTTTTCAATTTTTGATCATGATTTTTGATGGACTTATTGTCTTGTAATATATCAAATAGGATGGTGGAGCTTTCCCATTATTTGCTGATGATTGGGCTGCAGAGGAAGAGTCTCTGCTTTTAGACGCAATAGAACAACATGGATTTGGGAACTGGTGCGTTGATTATAATATTGGTATTTTCATCACCCACAGCATAATCATTAACATCATCATTAGATCAATAATTTAAACATAATACTATCATAATGTATTATTATATCATTTATGTCCTAGCTGATCTTCGTCATAAGATTGTAAAATTCATTATTATTATCATAAAATTATTATATTGCTAACAATGTATTTTATTATTGTTTAATAAATTTAGTACTATCATTATCAATACTAGCATGTTTATCCTCTTTATTGTATACTACAAAATTATAATCATTGTTGTTAAATTTATTGTTTTTATAATTATTATAATATAATGCCTAATTTATATTCATATTTAAATTAGTAATATTATCTAATAATATTTGATATTTATTATGTCTAGGGATGATATTGCAGATAATATTGGAACAGAAAGTGCAATGTTATTTATTGTTTAAATTATCATTATTATAATAATGCCTATAATTTATATATTCATATTTAAAGTGCGACACACCTTACCATGGCCATCTAATTAAAGTTTTGTACAAGTTAACCAATTAGAAAGCGAGAATTGGACCTTAATATAAAAGACAAGCGACTGTCAAACGATAAACACTTTGAATTGTTCAAAGCAAAGACAAGAGTGAAGTTTATTTTGAAGTTTATTTACACTTACAAGTGTCTGAAAAACCTCTCAGGATGTTTAAATTTGAAAAGGTGTAGCAAATAATTTGAAAAGAGAAGCTTTTGAACGCTAAGCTAACTTGTACACAACTTTATTTGGGTGGCCATGGTAAGGCGCGTTATGCTGTAAATTATTAATATTATATAATAATAATTGATATTTATTATGTCTAGGGATGATATTGCAGATCATATTGGAACAAAAAGTGCAACATTTTTTATTTATTGTTTAAATTATCATTTAAAATGCATTTATATAATAATGCCTATAATTTATATTCATAATTAAATTATTAATATTATATAATAACAATAGATATTTATTATTTCTAGGGATGATATTGCAGATCATATTGGAACAAAAAGTGCAATAGGTATACATTCAACATTTAAGTGTTTTTTTAATTTTGAAAGCATTTATTTGATGAATAATATCCAATGAATTGATTCTATAATTTCCATTTTATAGTTACAGCAGAACACTACAATGAAGTTTATATTCATGGAAATGTTGGAAAAGGTTTGTGATAAATATACTAAAATAATTTTATGAATAATGCTTGTCCACCTATAGGTAGCCTGCGTTACATCCGGTTTATAAAATTTCCCCGTAAATAACCGTCTGCGAAATAACGAACATATTCGTGTTCTGAGACCCCCAGCGAATAGCAGGAAGATATATAATAGATGCTGATTGGCTGTTGACCTTTCAAATTCTAACAAGTCCTCCCATTGGTTATTATCTCAAACAGGAAATACTGACGCAAGTAATCGAACCAATGGGAGGACTCGTTAGAATTTGAAAGGTCAACAGCCAATCAGCATCTATTATATATTTTCCTGCTATTCACTGGGGGTCTCAGAACACGAATATGTTCGTTATTTCGCAGACGGTTATTACAGGGAATAAACCAGATGTAACGCAGGCTACCTATAGCTTGTTGGAATATTTATAATTAAGTAGCAAATATTCTCTGAATTGGAGAAACCTATAATGGTAGAATATAATTACAGTGGTACCTCTATTAAACGGTCACCCTTGGGACTTTCCAAAGTGGCCGCTTTAAATGGAGGTTGGCCGCTGAATAGAGGTATAGAATAGGTATAGGAATAGATTTGGGACTTTTTATTGTGGCCGCCTAATAGAGGGTGACTGCTTAATAGTGGTAGCACTGTATTTACCTATAAGACAAGCGTACCTTTGAGGGTCATTTTCAAAACCATCAAGCACCCCTATCCCCCCTGGGGCTATATATGTCTTATTGGTAAATACAGTGGTACCTATATTATCTGTGATAGCGATTTATTAGCATTTCCACGTATAGAATGATGGAGAAATACAAATGTGAGATAAACTAGTCCTAGTCCCTAAACTATTGGCCGGGTGTACCACAGGTAGCATTGACCCTAAGATTGATCATGCTCTATGTTCTGGCTCAAGAGTCCATTTATACACAACTTGTCTCCATAAAAATAAAGTTATCACCTTTCACCCCTTGAACTTGGGAAGTCCCCCCCCCCCCCCCCCCCCCCAGCCCCCAAATCCCACCAGGAATGACAAAAATCATTGTTGTTTTCACAGCAAGCGTAGAGCCATTTAAGGATAAGATTGTAGACCATACTGCAGCTGAAGGAGGTGAGATGAAAATATAGCCATAAAATGATAAAGATAAACCTTTGTCAATGCATGAATACATAAATATTTTAATAAGATAATATTTAGATGTTAGTGTTTGTTTTTTCGTAATAATCTTATAGTTATAGATAATTAGAAAAATTAGAATATAAAATAGTAAAATATTTATATCGTAACCTAGTTGTAAGTCATCGTAAATGTTATTAAAATTTAGTTTTTCTATTAGAAATATAAATAACATTAATGTACAATAGTCATATTGTGTGTCACATTTATTGTCAGTGGCATTCTTTAAATTGTAAATTTTGTGTGTGCATGTGCGTGTGTTCCTTTTTCACTGTTGTTATTTATTAATGATAAAAAAAGATAACATTTAGACGATCGATGTATAATTATGATGTGACTGTATTAAAATTGCCAGTGACAATAGTGTTTTGTATTTTAATTTTAACTTATTGCACATCACATTACAATATATATTGAAATGTTGTTTTTGTGCTGCAAGGTTTACTATCACCAACACTATTGCATCCACCGGAACAAGTTGAAATGAGTGCTGCTGAACAAACAGAACTTGGGTATATGCCTTTAAGAGATGACTTTGAAAAGGTACATCACAAAACACCACTATGTACAATGTGTATTTTCAGAAATTATCCATCTGTTCATTTATTTATTTATTTATTTATTTATTTATTTATTTATTTATTTATTTATTTATTTATTTATTTATTTATTTATTTATTTATTTATTTATTTATTTATTTATTTATTTATTTATTTATTTATTTATTTAGAGTACAAACAGTAAAAGTGTGCAATACTTTGTAGTATTTACCACTAAATAGTGTTGATTAAACAATAGAGAACAATAGAATTTGCATAATTTAGCAGTATTTAGTGGTATTTATGTTTCACACTTTTAGTGTTTGTACTCTACTTTATTTATTTATTTATTTATTTATTTATTTATTTATGTTTTTATTTATTTATATATTTACTTTAATTATTTATTTATTTATTTACTTTATTTGTAATGTTTACCACATAATAATATAATAATATTACAGATATAACTATAAATGTCACAATTAATTTTTATTAAATATTATTCTCAAACATTTGAATTCAGGAATATGATAATGAAGCAGAGACTTTGATAAGTGGTCTTCAGTTTAGTAAAGATGAAGATGATTTAGAAACAGGTACAAAACATTTACTGCATTCCATGTACAGTGAAGTATACAGGGTTCGGAAAGGTTTGGAAAGTCTTGGAAAGTTTTGGAAATTGGTAATGCATTTTTCCAGGACCTGGAAAGTTTTGGAAAATTCCTTTTTCACCTGCTGGGCTATGGAAAAGTTATGAATGTTTTGTCGGTTGCCCAGCTCCTACCTTGCAAAGAACTGTTTTCGTTGTAATTAAAAAACGGCTGATGATTTTTTTGCCTGCCGCAATCAATGCCCGTTGGCACTTTTCGCTTGTGTGGTTTAGAATTTTGAGTAATAGGCTTTGAAAAAGTTTTGGAAAAGTTTTGGAAATGTTCTCTGAGGATTCTGTACGGACCCTGAGTATATGTTTACTAGATTGAAAATATCTTAGAACTTTTCTAAAGTACGTCATTCCATCTATGAAGTATCAACACTGGTCTAGATGACTCTGGTCTAGTTTTAGCCAAGTTAATTTCAGTAATATGTATTTTAAGCAGAAGCAAAAAATATCATATTAATTAGTCATTTTCATATTTTTTTGCTAACACTTAATAAAGATAAATAATGCTTTTCTATGATTTATAGATTTGAAAGTTTCTCTCATTGACATGTACCTAAGGAGGTTACAGGAGAGACAAGCTAGAAAGGAGTAAGTACCTGAACAAAATTACTCAATATGTACTATTCTTTGTTTTTAGAAACGTGTGGGTCCCATTTGTACAGGTTTCTTTGGCAATGAATAAATAAAAGTTGGACTGTATATTTTTTGAAAGTATACAAATTCTATTAATTTTTATATGACATCATTTTTTTCTTCTTTTTTTTGTAGTATTGCAAGACAACATGGTCTTATTGCAAGCAAGCATAAAATTATAGGTTGGTATATAGTTTTATTTCTAAGCAAAAATATAGACCACTGTTTATATCATGATATGACAGAGACACGCTTAAGAAAACAGTAATTTAAGACTTCTTTCTTGCTTATTTGATATCACAGTATAGAGCGGTTTTCGTATGAGTGGGAAACTGGCCGTAATATTTACGGTACTGTTACTGTAGAACTTTCGAATGTTTTTATAGAACTTACGGTACGGTTACGGCTACGGTACGGTATGGTCACTTTCCCACTTGTACGAAAACCGCTCTATAGACAGCACACATGCTGTTCTATATTCCTTAATGATAATAGTAATTAAAATTGTATGTTTGATTTGTAGCTTTGAGACGGAGATATTGTAAAGAAGACAGGTGAGATCAGTGAATAAAAAAGAATTAAATAATAACTTTGTTTAAAACAAGATAATGGCTTTCTGACTAGTAAATATATAATTGCTTTCCTGAATGAAAGGATTCTATAATAAATGAATGAATGAATGCATGGATGAATGGAATCATGAATAAATGAATGGATGAAAAAATAAATGATAGAATAGATGTATGAATGAATGAATTGATGTACATGTATGAATGAATGAGTTTTTTATTTGTTAATAATTATTTATATTCTTTATTTATTTTAAAGAAGATTTACGTTTTTTAACTTTTACAAATATATTATAAATATTGTTATTTCTTGTTATTATTCATCCTTGGAAACCCATGGGTAATCTTCTGTCGCTCGTTTCTCGCTCCCAGAAGAAGATGATAGAATAGATGTATGAATGAATGAATTGATGTACATGTATGAATGAATGAGTTTTTTATTTGTTAATAATTATTTATATTCTTTATTTATTTTAAAGAAGATTTACGTTTTTTAACTTTTACAAATATATTATAAATATTGTTATTTCTTGTTATTATTCATCCTCGGAAACCCATGGGTAATCTTCTGTCGCTCGTTTCTCGCTCCCAGAAGAAATACCCCTTGGAACGTAGTCTGTTGGAAGTCTATGGAAGCTCCAACAGACTACGTTCTCAGGTTTTTTTTTTCTGGGAGCGAGAAACGAGCAACAGAAAATTACCCCTTGGTTCCTGAGGATGAACAGCTGTAGGCTGATTAATGTACCTATGGTATCATCTTACTTCAATTAGAGAATTCAGAGATGCCACTAGATCATTTGCAAGATTCAAGACACCAAAAGAGTGGGAAGAATTCCAGAATGATCATTTACGTAAGTACAAACAATGAAATAAATCACTGGATTAAAATACAAATTGGTTTGACTCTGGCCTGATTTTGGTTAAATTTATTCAGATGTTTTGATCTATACGTCTTAGACCTTCATCACTTCATCACTCAGTTGTAACGATCACTGATGAAGGTCTTAGTGTAGATCGAAAAGTCTGAAGAAATTTAACCAAAATCATGCCAGAGTTAAACCAATTTGTATTTTAATATGAATGAATCCTGGCTGCAAATTCCAAATTTTTACTAAATCACTGGATGTATAAATATTATTACTCAGATGTGTTTGATATATGGTTAACATTTTTTTTAATTGTCTGATCAGGTCAATTGACAATTTCAAATGTTGGAAAAATCTATGAAATAAAAAACAATAAATACTGACTAGTTTTCCTTTGAAGGGGAGAGAGAAGTCCGCTCAAGAATAAAAGAATTAATGAGATATCGAAAAAATGGAATTACAAAAACTTCAGGTAAAAAAAGGTGTTTTTTTTTTCCTTTCCTTTCCTTTCCCTTGCACCAATTACCATTTATTGCCCTTGTTCTTCTTGCATTCATTCTTTACAATTCTCTATCGTTACCTTTTCTTTCTTCCTATTTCATTCTCTTTTCCCAATAATATATATATATAATATCCTTTTTACCTTTCTCCTTTTTATTTTATTTTCTCTGTCTCTTCTTTTCTCTTCTCCCTATCCTTTTCCTTGACATGCCATCTTTGTAAGATAAAAGCTTCCTTGTTTCAGTTGGCCAAGAATTTGATGAACAGAGGTTACGCCGAGAAAGAAGAAAAGAAAACAAAAGAAAAATGGTGGTAGGTTGTAAATGATGTTCGTGATGATTATCGTGATAATGATGACCACATTACCTTTATTTTATTACTTTTAGACTGAAGCCAATTTTTTAATATGTTCTTCTTTCTAGGGAGGAACTACTCCAAGAAAAACCAATGTTTCTCTTGGCAAAATACAGTATGTGAAACTGAAAGGTTTTTACAGTCTGTTTCACATAAGTTTTGCTAATGGATTTGGATCAGAAATGCCAGTTCAGTAATTCAAATCAAAACTCATTCAAACCTCAAAACTTTTAGAATTACCTTACTAAGTTTGCAGCTGATTGATCGGCAAAGGTTGTGTGAAAGGGACTATAACTCATTTCTGGGAAAACATAGAAAAATATAATAATATAGTATAATTAAATGTATTAATTAAATTATATAATGTTTATCTTTGTGGTCTCATTCAGAATGTCATCTGAGAAAAACAAAAAGTCTGGCAAGAAAGGCAATGGTAGGTTATCTTTTATTGAGAATATGGGTAAATCAACGTATAAATGGATTGGTGGACAGTATACTGCAGTCATTTGAAAAAACGTTGTCGCCGACCGGCCTCGCAACCACGTGACTAGACCTAAAAGCGTGTTTCACACTAGCACCATAAGCATAAGCATACATACGCAGACTCAGTTGGGCTTTGCTCATTAGCTGCACTTGTCTTTTCTCACACCTAGTTGAGAAATGCTTCACTGAGTCTGCGTATGTTGCTTATGCTTATTCTTATGTCGCTAGTGTGAACCAGGCTAAAAGGAGTATGATTGGGTAGAAATCACTGAAGCAGTTAGCTGCATATATTATCAACATCTTGAGCTCTTAGTGCCTTGTTTCTCTTAGATTTACGCTGGCGATTGATTTGGATGACACAAATCCTATGCATGAGAACTGAAGAAATAGCTATTTACTTGTCGACATCTCCATGCTCTATACAATGGTTTATTTCTTTGCACAGAACGTGAAGGCACATATTCATTCATGTACTCGCTACATATTTCAGCATATTCTTTAGCTCATGCTAAAAAATGTAATGCTTCAGTGATTTTTACCCATACTCCCACTTTGGCTAGTCGCACAATCGCGGAACTGGTCGACGACAACGTTTTTTCAAATGACTGTATAAAAGAACAAATGGGTTAATGATGAGATAAATAATTGATAATGACAAGGACGGAGTGCTTAAAATGGTAATAATTATTATAAAACAAAATGTCTGACAAGAAAGACAAAGGTAGCTATAGATTATTGTTTGTTGAGCATACAGGTAAATCAATGGATGAATGAATTGGTGGACAGTATATAAATGAACATATGAGTTAGTAAAGAGATGAATGATTGATAATAAAGAGTAGGAGGGAAATGATAAAAAATGGTAATAATATTTATAATTATAATAATAAAAATGATGTTCAAGTTTAAATTAATCTTATAAATGGAGACTCAAAAATTAAAGCAGATGATGTAAATGAATTTTCACCCAATAATTAATGTAACAATAATGGTAATGAGAGTGATATCAACATAATATATTTGAATGGCATTCTAGACTCTGCTAATCAAGAATTCTTAGAAGAAATCAAGACTTCTTCATGCTTCAATTTACTCTCTGCAAGAGAGGTCCAGGTAATTACTGGGATACCTGTGGTGGTATCACAGTCTTAAAATGCCTTTGTTTTTTTCTGATTCCTGTTAGGCAAAATGAACACATTGTGCAATATAGTACCCAGAGGGTAATATATTTTAACAAACACAGCTATTTGAGGGGGTTCCTCACTGTCAGCCAGATATTTTGTCAATTTATTTGCAGTGTAAACATACTTACATAGTGAATAGGCATTTTGCAACAACAGGTCGCGTGACCCTACCCCTTTTAAATTGAACAGCTGTGTCCAAATGAACATCAGAAAAGAAAAGAGTGCCTCAACTTTAGTAAGAAGGCAAAATATCAGCTCATAAAATGTAACATGAGGGAAATGGCATTTAATTTAAAATTCAATATTTTATAAGGATTTGTATGAAAAATATGCTCTGGTGGGCAAGCTCCCATACAAATCCCAAATCCTTATAAAATAGTGAATTTTATATTTTATGCCATTTCTCCTATGCTCAACATTTATAATGAGCTAAAACTTTGGCTTCTTACTAATATTGAGGTGCTCTTTTCATTTCTGATGTTCATTTTAACACACCTGTTCGATTTAAAAAAGGTAGGGTCATGTGACCAGTTGTTGCAAAAGGCCTAATATATTGCTTTGTGAATGCAAACATGCAAAGGATACTTTGCATTATATTATAGATTATAGATTTTGTGCTTATAATGACATATTTGTTTCATCTCAGCTTTGTTCAACAATGCAAATGAAGCCTGGGTTTTATCTTACTATAAAAATCATTATTCTCAAGGTGAGTACAGACACTACATTGACAAAACACTGTATTCAGTCAGTATGAAAGGCACAAAAAAGTGGGGCCTGCCTCCCCCCTACCCCCCCCCCCCCCCCCTAAATCCGCCCCTGCAACTTGATATTTTATTTAATTGTGCACACGCTTAAAGTCCTCTTAGTTGTAATTCACACATTTGGAATTCCAAAAGAACTAGGGTATTTTGATGTCTATACTGCCCTCATTCAATGACCCGTTGATATATAAGAGATGAAATCCTTCAGAGAGGGTCCTGAAGGGGGGTATCCAATCCCAATTCCCAATCAATTTTTTATCAAAATCCCAATTACCACAGGAAGCCCAAACATTAACCACAGGAAGCCCAAACATTAACCACAGGAAGCCCAAATTGAATACTAACCTCAGGAAGCCCAAGATAGTTCGATTTTCTCTTCTAGTCTACTAAAACGACGTAAAATGTTGCAAATTACTCAATTTAAAACATTATTTTAGCATCTAAAGAGAAAACGAATGGACAAGAAATAGCCAAATCCTATGGACAAATCCCAATCCCAATGGACAAATCCCAATCCCAATGGGCAAATCCCAATTCCCAGCCTCGAAAAAAGGCAAATCCCAATTCCCAATTTACCCCTTCAGGACCCTCTTCAGAATTATCATTCGTATTGAAATATAATTTGTATTTTCTGGAATTAAGCTCCAAGTGAGAATATACCAATAGCATTTTGTCAATTATAGGACAACCTTCTACGTCGTCAAGGAGTTCAGGTTAAGACACGATATCCTCCCAATCTGGATAAGACTCACAGACGACTGATAGTGAGCTATCTCAAGGAAAGCGGTTGGATTCCGACTTCATGACATATTTATATAAAACACAAAACTGTGTTTTTTAATTTAATATATTAGATTAAAATCAGTAGATATATATACATTATGTAGATATTATTCTAATGGATAATTTAAGGTATTTGTTAGTGGCCTTTCATTTATTAGTGTATGTGGGGGTCGGCGCGCAAAATCACAAGTTATCTTTTTCAAATATTACGCAATATAATAGTAGAGATCAAAATTAAGTTGCACTAGTACATTATCTTGTCTCCATATCACCAGTAACTTGAGACAAATATATATATAAGGTTTTTTTATTATTTCAACAAAAGAGAATCATTTACATGTAATTCTAATTTATAAAATAATTAATAATTGATAATAATATTGCTGGATTGCATTTTACAATTGTGTAACTCTGTTCATACGATGTACATTTTTGATTTTTTGTCTTATTAATTAACAATATTTATTGATAGAGTACAAATATTATACACGTGAAACAAGTAGTACTAATTAGTATTATAAAATAACTATTTGAAATCATGTATTTTGATTGGTTGAGGCGCGTGCTTTATGAGAGCACACAGAACGCACGTTTGCATGTTGATCAATTTGTATTTTATTAAAGTTCTAGAAAACTTGCTTTCTGTGCTGTATGCAGTTATAAAGCACTTGGGGATTGTCAGAACACTCAAGAAGTGTTGAGAAGCACTCTGCTTCGCTTCACTCTGCTTCTCTTAACACTTCTCTCGTGTTCTAACAACCCCGCGTGCTTTATAACTGCACACAGCACGCATTTTCTATTTCTTCACTAAATAGTGCTAATAAAACAATAGAATTAGCATAAAATATCACTATTTAGTACTATTTATGTTTCACGCTTTTAATGTTTGTACTCTATGGCGTGTTGTCTAAAAGTATGCATAATTCCAGATGGTTTGTAATTCATTATTATAAGTACTGACACTAAAAACATGCAAAACGCATCACTATTTATTACTGATTAGTACTAACTAAAAAATAGACTATCTCAATGTTAATATTATAATTCTGTACATTTTTTTGCTATTTTACTTGTTTATATAACTTGTAATTTTTCTCTTTTTTTATTTCTTTATTTGTGCAAATACCATATCATCTTAAACTGATAACCATCTTTAGTATTTTTTTACAAGTGAATATAATAAATCCGGCGCGCTCATTGGTCAAGATTTTCGTCATATTTTGTTATATTAACCGGTAGGTTAATATATGAATGAATTTTGCCTTGAAGAGCACGCGTTACTGACGCCATCACACGATTCTTCAGTTGATTGAGAAAGCAAGATTAAAAAACTGTTCTTGAACTTTTCTTAATTCCTCTGTCGTTCAAAAATATATTGTTATTTTAACACTAAAGTTATGCTATTTTCAGCAGTTAAAAAAATAGTATTGAGGGAAAAAATGACAAAAACTGTTGAGAATATCGATGTGTTTTGAATACATTTTTACTTGCCGTCACACGTCATTGAGCGCACGCTCAGTATTTTCACTTTCGATTATGTCATTTTGTCAAAATAAAACGATTGAAATGTTATTTTTCTTTCAAAATATGGCAAAGATGGACCTACTAGTTGGTTTATATTAAAACAATTATACCTCTCGCCTCATGGTCCACGAGTCCGAAAATCAGGATTGTTCCTCCATTGTTTTGGTTTCTCAAAAACCGTCCGGCGCTTTTCCCAACCATTTTTATTTTGAAATAACAAAAAACTTTTTTTGTCGTTATTTATTTAAATTCACTTGTATGAAAATACTAAAAGACTCGCGGCTTCGGTAAATATTCCACGATAATCACTTCACCTTCGGTAAATTATTGTTAAATATGAATAATAAGAACCGCAATTTATAAATGATTGTCCAATTTAAAAATACTGAACACAAAAAATCATCTGACTGCTAAATAAGACTTTATTTCAGTATATAACTTTGCATTTTATTTATAACCCTTTTTCAAAGTTGTCAGACTTTAGTAAATAAAATATTTTCACAATATTCAACAAAAAATACTATAAATATACATATATTAATAATTATTTATAAAATATTTTCTCCTAAATGCTACCACTTTGAAAATTGGATTCATATATTCTCAACCATTGAGTGCTATTTCTATTACTTTTTATCATTATCACATCACGTAATTAGCATGAACAACACAAAATGCACTTTTATTTCCAACTTGAAAAATCGAATTGTGTTATAGGGGTGAAGGGGTTTATATACTATTGATATACTTATGATATCATATATACTATTGATAAACTAATTGACGTGCTAATGAAATACTAATGATACAATGATATACTACTGCGGTTTTAGACCTTCTGCAAACTCAGACATTCCAACGGAAAGTTGTGAAATATGTTTTTGGCTGCCATCAATCAAAAACATAAAAGGTGCCTAGTAACTAAGTCAAAAGCTGCAGTAATGCTTTGATGTACTAATGATATGAAAAAGATATACTAGAGTACAAACACTAAAAGTGTGCAATACTTTGTACTATTTACCACTAAATAGTGTTGATTAAACAATAGAGAACAAAAGAATTTGCATAATTTAGTGGTATTTATGTTGCACACTTTTAGTGTTTGTACTCTATTGATATACTAATGATATGATCAATAATGATACACTAATGAAATGTACGAATGATATGCTAATAGTGCAAATAATATATATCCGTGAAACAAGTAGTACTAATTAGTACAAAATAGTGCTAATTAAACAGTAGAAAACAATAGAATTAGCATAAAATTGCACTAAATAGTCAGCTAACTATTTCACTGTTACATTATTTGCACTGTTTACACCAAATAGAAATATGGCGGCCAATTTGAATAACAATTCTTCTTGACTGCCAAGCCTCGCATACATGTAAAAACTCTATTGTTTTCCAACATGAACACGAGGCTAGACATTCAAGAACAATAAGAGTACGCCATATTTCGATTCGGTCTATGATATACTAATGATACACTAGTTATATACCAATGATGTGATAATATGCTGATGATATACTAATGATATGATATACTAATATGATTGTTAAAGATATACTGATGTGATATGCTAATGATGTGATATGCTAATGATGTGATATGCTAATGATGTGATATGCTAATGATGTGATATGCTAATGATATGATATACTAATATAATCGTTAATGATATACTGATCTGATATGCTAATGATGTGATATGCTAATGATGTGATATGCTAATGATGTTATATGCTAATGACGTGATATACTACTAATGATGTGATATTTTCAAGTGCCCTTAAAAACGTAAATCAAATCTAAGGAGTTTAAGGAGTAGCACGAACCCTGTTATAATGTGATATACTAATGTGATATGCTAATGACATGATATGCTAATGATGTGATATGCTAATGATGTAATATGCTAATGTGATATGCTAATGACGTGATATACTTGTGATAATGATACACTAATGATATACTTATGATACACTAATTATATGCCAATGATGGGATAATGATATACAAATGATAATGATATGCTGATGATATATTAATGATATGATAATGCTATACTATTGATATATGCTAATGATAAATAATGATACACTTATGATATATGCTAGTGATATGATAATAATGTAATAGTAGCGACCGGATGGTTATGGGGAAAGTAATAAGCAAACAACACAACAAAATGCACTTTTATTTCCAACTTGCAAAAATCAATTTATGTGAGGAAAGGAGAAAATTATGAAATACTAAATGATATGCTAATGCTATGATATACTAATATGACAATGATAACCTAAATGATATGATAATGATATACTAAATGACATGCTAATGATAAACTAATGATATACTAATGATATGATATACTAATATGATAATGATAACCTATATGATATGCTAATGATATACTAAATGATATGCTAATGATATACTAATGATATGATATACTAATATGATAATGATAACCTAAATGATATGCTACTGATATGATAATGATATACTAAATGATATGCTAATGATATACTAAATGATATACTAATGAAATGATACACTAATATAATGATATACTAAATGATATGCTAATGATATACTAATGATATGAATGATATGCTAATGAAATGATACACTAATATAATGATATACTAAATGATATGCTAATGATATACTAATGATATGCTAATGATATACTAAATGATATGCTAATGATATACTAATATGATATGATAATGATATACTAAATGATATACTAAATGACATGCTAATGATAAACTAATGATATACTAATGATATGATATACTAATATGATAATGATATACTAAATGATATGCTAATGATATACTAATGATATACTAATGATATGATAATGATATGGTAATGATATACTAAATGATATGCTAATGATATACTAATGATATGATATACTAATATGATAATGATATACTAAACGATATGCTAATGATAAACTAATGATATACTAATATGATATACTAATATGCTAATGATATGATATACTAATATGATAACCTAAATTATTATATAACATATAGTGGTATACCGAGTGATATCAACTAGATAAAAAGCCTATCCTAGTCATGAAGATATCATTGATATCGCACATGTGTGATATCACTCTCAACCAATCAACTTTCAAAAAAAAAAAAAATTTTCTTCTTCAATCTGTTATATAATAAACAGAACATTACATGTGCGCTTGGAGATATGAATTTTATCTTCTCGTGTTGAAAAGATATCCCACTCATTCGCTGCGCTCACTCATGGGATATCTTATCAACACTCGAAGATAAAATTCATATCTCCGTGCTCCCATGTAATATCCTATTTATTATATAACATATAGTGGTATACCGAGTGATATCAACTAGATAAAAAGCCTATCCTAGTCATGAAGATATCATTGATATCGCACATGTGTGATATCACTCTCAACCAATGAACTTTAATTTTTTTTTTCTTCAATCTGTTATATAATAAACAGAACATTACATGTGCGCTTGGAGATATGAATTTTATCTTCTCGTGTTGAAAAGATATCCCACTCATTCGCTGCGCTCACTCGTGGGATATCTATTATCAACACTCGAAGATAAAATTCATATCTCCGCGCGCCCATGTAATATCCTCTATTGATATGCTAATGATATGATAATGATATACTAATGATATGCTAATGGTATACTAAATGATATGCTAATGGTATACTAAATGATATACTAATGATATGATATACTAATATGACAATGATATACTAAATGATATGATAATGATATGATGATATGCTAATGATATACTAATGATATGCTAATGATATACTAAATGATATGCTAATGATATGATATACTAATATGATAATGATAACCTATATGATATGCTAATGATATACTAAATGATATGCTAATGATATGCTAATATGATAATGATAACCTAAATGATATACTAATGATATGATATACTAATATGATAATGATAACCTAAATGATATGCTAATGATATGCTAATGATATACTAAATGATATAATGATATGCTAATGATATGCTAATGATAAACTAAATGATATGATAATGATATGATGATATGCTAATGATATACTAATGATATGCTAATGATATACTAAATGATATGCTAATGATATGATATACTAATATGATAATGATAACCTATATGATATGCTAATGATATACTAAATGATATGCTAATGATATGCTAATATGATAATGATAAACTAATGATATACTAATGATATGATATACTAATATGATGATAACCTAAATGATATGCTAATGATATGGTAATAATATACTAAATGATATACTACTAATGATATGATATACTAATATGATAATGATATACTAAACGATATGCTAATGATATACTAATGATATGATATAGTAATATGCTAATGATATACTAATAATATGATATACTAATATGATAATGATATACTAAATGATATGCTAATGATATGCTAATGATATGCTAATGATAAACTAATGATATGATATACTAATATGATAATGATTCTCCAATAATAATGTAATAGTAGCGAATGGTATATATGGGGAAAGTAATATGCAAACAACACAACAAAATGCACTTTTATTTCCAACTTGCAAAAATCAATGTGTGAAGAAAGGAGAGAAAGAATGAAAGGAGGATGATAGAATGGGATTAAGTGACAGAACATGAAAGAAAAAGGAAAAAAATAGGTAGAAAGAGAAACAGGAATAACAGAAGAACTAGTAACGTATATTTTATAATGATATAGCAACACATAATGTGCTTTATTTTGCACAACAGTGTTCACAATTCAGTCATTTTCAAAAATTGAACGGTGTTGTAGAATTTTGAAATGGACAGTGTTATTTTTGATAATTTAGTTTTGATATTCTTTCACAAATTTGTTTTAATGATGATTTTGAGAACATGTTGTACAATGTTTCAAATTGTCATGTTTAATTATATATCGATTACAATATTAATATATCCATGAAATGCTTATAGCTAGGGGGGAAAAATTGTGCAAATCAGTGCTAGCTATTCCCAGTCACATGAGACCAACTAGAACTTCAAACATAAATGAAATATAATTAGTTTTGGTGGACGCCAATCAACTGTATTTCAAAGGTACCACAGATAAATTGTCAGTTACCAATCACTGATAAATTTACAACACCAAGAATTTGTACATGTTGCTTTGGAAATACAGTTGATTGACTTCCATCATAATTATATGTGTTGTTTGTATTTGAAGTTCAAGTTGGTCAATATACGTGTGACTGGGAATCACAGTTACATGTAAATACTAATTCCTTACTAGTTTACACGATCACTAAGTTCCTAAAACCATTTTGTTGTTTTTAGTAATTTGCATTTCACAGATATATTGTTTGCACTCTTAATAATGTGGCTTAAAATATAAAATTACTTACCTTAAAATTGAAGGCGACCACCACTGCTACACCCAGGACTGGCTTTTTTGCATTAAACTGAACAGCATCAAGAAGGCACCAATGAATGAAAATTTGAAAATAAGATGAAACAGCTGGGAGGGAATGAGAAACTTCACATTTTGAGAAGAATTCGAGCTAAGTAACCCCCCTGGCAAATGAGAAGGAGACTATATCAAAGTGGTGAACTACATAACAGGACTGTTAATGTGTGTGGTGTTGGCAAGTACATGAAATATTCTGTGGCTGTTTTACATTTGCTGTTGCTAAGTTGCTGAACTGTAACACTATAAAATTGACCATCCATTTGATGAAGTTGTTCTTCTTATGTTTAACTAGGAATGGTTTTAAGTGTTCACACCGACTGTAGTAAATCTGACAATTGATCTCAACTATTTAACATACAATTAACTGCCATATAAAATCAATTAAAATATTAATACATAATAATAAATTATTAATACACATTAATAATTGATAAATTATCAATACATATTATAAATATATTTTGTGTCATAATGAATACATATATCTTTTTAATAATTTATTCATTATCACACAAAATACAGTATAGTGTTATAACATTTTTGCAGCTATACTATTCCCTTTTATAGGAATTTGTTTTTAAATTACAGAATAAATACTGCATAATAAATACAAAACATAGAAATATAACATAAATTAAAGTAACAAAAAGGCCATATACTTACATTTAATATATTTATATAAAATAACTACATTTTGTTTTTAAGTTATCGTTTAGCATGTATTGAACACTGGTTTAATATTTAATTTTTTTTCTAAGTCTATTATAGTGTCAGGTTAGATCAAAAATTCCAAGTATTTTCCCCATTTCTCCACATGAAAAAGATAATGTTAATTATTCTACAGAAAGAGCATCATACTATGATACCTGGTCCATCTTTGCCAGATACTCTCACATGGTCTCATGCTGGTCCCTCATGATCAGCTACAAATTGTTGAGTGCACATCATTTTACATTTTATTTTCAAATACACAATTAAAGTATACCAAATGGCATCATACACAACCTCAAAATCGAGAGCATTTTTTTAAAAACATATTAGCTATAGTCGAAAAGATTCTTAATGCTTCGTCATTTCTATGTTATGTAAATCAGCAAATACTTGTCTTCAAAACCGACCAGCCAATATATAAATCAAGGTGGCCAACTGATACCAACAAAGCAAGATCGAACCACAACTTGGAACAGTTTGTACAGATGTTGAGTGCATTGGAAAAAGACGACTCATAAACCTGCCTTGACGCAATTCAAAGAGCATTAGAGAAATGTTTTTAACAAGGGAAAAGGTCCTTGAAAGCATAAATAAAGCTGAAGATTGAGCTAGAAGCATTCATTTGCTTTCATGTGCTTCCTTAACTATTACAAACTTAAGGTAATAGCTAGTTAGTGTTCCCCAACATTGTTACAAAATGTTTTTAAGCAGCAATTATGACAAAAACTATATTGCTACGTGAAACAGGCATATATATCCATGCAAGTAAGAATGAGAAAACATGAGAGAGATGTTTGCCTGACCCATATGCATACCTCTCAGTGCCATTCTATTGCATGCCAATATCAGTCATTCACCAAATTGTGAAAACAGTGAGTGCATGCAATGATAGGGACAACCATTGGTATCAAGCAGTAGTTTTTCAACTTTGAAACAAAATTGAAATACAAACTATATTCTGTTCGCATCAGATTTTTTTATTATTAGATTTTTTGAAATGGATTAATTTTTGAACCACCCTTCACAATCTTTTCAGTTTTTAATGAAGAATCAGTGTCAGTGGGCCCATGCCAAGACTTAAAAAAGCAGGACTAGACAAAGAACTCTATCCTAACTATAGACCAGTTGCGAACATCGTGTTCATCAGTAAAGTGATTGAAAAGACAGTTGCAGTTCAAGTAGATTCTTATTTGAATGTTAACAACCTGTTCCCCTCTCTGCAATCAGCATATCGCCAATACAGTTCGACAGAGACAGCATTACTGAAAGTCACAAATGACATTTTGAGAACCATTGATAATCGGCAAGTAGTGGTACTGGTACTATTGGACCTATCATCCGCATTCGACACCTTAGATCACAGCATATTATTGGCAAGACTTGCATCGCACTCAGTGGTTTCTCTGGAACTGTACTCAAGTGGTTCACCTCTTATCTTCTCAACCGTTCACAGTCAGTGGTTATTGGTAATACAACATCTTCACCACGAAATCTAGAATATGGAGTTCCACAAGGCTCCATACTCGGGCCACTTTTGTTCACCTTATACATGGCTCCATTACAACACATTATATCAAAATATTACCTAGACTGCATGTTCTATGCTGATGACACCCAGCTATATATTGCTGTAAACCCCATGAATCTATATGTTGCCTAAGAAACGCTTTGACAATGTGTCAATGATGTCATACTGTGGAACACTGAGAACATGTTACTGTGCAACCCTAGCAAAACCGAGGTAAGTCACGTTTCAGTAAGCACGACGATCTACTGTCAACGTTCCTTTTTGCCGACACTTCTGTAACGTCTGACAAAGTGTGCAACCTAGAAACGTTACTCTCTCTAGCCATGTCAACGAAGTATGCTGAAATGCAGTTTTAGCCATAAGATACATTGGCCGAATAAGAAAGTATTTATTTCGTGACAACCTCAAACGACTTGTACAATCCATGGTGATATCCCGCATTGACTATGCAAATGGGTTGTTGTACGACCCTCCTGACTACGAACTAGTAAAGCTCCAACGTGTCCAAAACACCACAGCACGTTTGGTCATGGGTATGAGAACACACGATCACATTACACCTGTTTTAAAAGAACTGCTCGGGTTCCTATAAAGTTCCGGATATAGTTTAAGATTCTATTACTTGTCTACAAGTCACTTAATGGATTAGCACCCAACTACTTATCAGCACTAATTCACCCGTACTCTGCGCTCCACTAACAGACTGATTCTACAACCGCCGAAAACCAATTCTGTAACCTATGGTCAAAGAACCTTCTCTTGTGCACCACCAAAACTCTGGAACTTATTACCTCAAAACAATCAAACTTGCAAAACACTGAAACAATTCAAAACTGAACTGAAAACATACCTCCGTCAAGCTTTTAACTATTACTCAATCTAAAACTTCTAATTAATTTTTAATTTTCTTTTCCTTTTTTACCACTATTTTCAGATCTATTTTTTAATTATGTAAACGCATTGAGTTTTAAATGCGTTCAAAGAACTTATATTATTATTATTTATTTAAGATGGTTATAGTTTGGGTTTAAAATTTGGGTGCATTTTAATTGGGTACATTGCATTTTTGTGTCCCGTTGTATTTTTTTCACCTTCTCCTTGGTTAATTTTTAAAAAATAACCTGAGGACAGCTACCAAATTCTTCAAATTGTCATCACTGGAATTGTCCGAGGCAAGTCAGGTATGACTATTAGCACAATACATCATCCTTTTCTATCAGTTTTATCTAAGTCCTTTGGAGCCTGAATTTTGTTTCTCCATTAATTTACAGACTTGCTGTAGATAATTGTATTTTTCTTGTTGAGATTTAAGTTGTTCAGAATGATGTATATACACTTTGAAGTCATTCTGCCGTTGTTTTGTGACCAGCTTATAAATAAGCCTTCTTTTGAGATTACAAATTGTCGAAAGCCCAAGAATATTGATTTTTTTTAAAGAGGGTGTTGCAAACTCCTGGTTCAGATATCTTGATAGTGATAGCTAGGTCTAAACGTGTCAAGTGGTGGTACAACTACAGCTCATCCTCTTCAATGTGGTGTCCCACAAGGCTCCATTTTAGATCCAATCTTATTTATGTTGTATACTTCATCTATAGGTGATATTGTCCGGAGACATAACATCAACTTCCACTTGTATGCAGATGATACACAGGTCTATTTTACTTTTTCTACCTCATTTTCTTCTTCAAATGGACATCGTCCTTGACCTGACCTATCGACTCTCTAAGCATTCCAAGCTCTTGCATTTCTCCTTCCATCTCTACTCGAACATTGGAGTCACCTTTTAAGAGAAACGTTTGTCTGAAAACCATATACTGCTGTGTGTAAATCCTGCTTCTTTTATATTCGTAATCTCTTTGGAAAATTGAATGTATCTGAGTCGTGGTGCATGTAAAACCCTTGTTCATGCCTTCATTTCCTCTAAACTTGATTTTGCAATTCTTTATTATATGGTGTCCCCAAATTTTCTTTGCAAAACATACAGCATGTTCAAATTGCTGCTGCAAGGCTTGTAACTTTCATTAGGAAACAAGAACATATCACTTCTATTCTATACAACCTACAATGGTTGACAGTGGAGCAATGTGTTGTTTTTAAAATTCTTTTAAAGTTTTGAATGATGTTGCACCTTTCTATCTTTGTGAATTAGTCAAACCTAGTCCCCTCACTCACTTGAGAACTAGGTCATCAGCATAGTCTGCATCAGTGATTTTGTGTTCTGGATAACCCAGACTCTGCATGGTCTCTTTCCAAAGTGGGTTATTTGTGCTTGTCCATTGACTGAGATTCTTAGGATGTAGTCAAGACATGATGACAAACAGGTATGGAGCAAGTTCTGGACCCCTGATACAATATCAAAGAAACTATTGCATATCGTATCATATTTATTTCTATTCCCACTGGACTTGTCTGTGGTTTTCTATATGTTTTGTCCTGTATATCCCTGATGTTATCCATAGTGGTTTCATAAAAAACTATATATTTTTCATGAGTCAAAATGCAGTTGATATTATGAGGAAATAACTCAAATCACTGTGTGGTATAATCAACTAAACTCCACAGCCAGTGTTCAAGAGCAATGATATCTTGTCAGGAAAATAAATATTTGTAGTCAGTACCAATGTTGCTGTAGCATGCATTTACATTCTTACATCATGTGGCAGGGAAAGGTTGCATTGTGCCCAGTCAAAAGCAAGGCATAAATGATTCTTCTTACAGAAGGTAAAATAATAATTGAACTATTTCCATTCTATCCAATTATATAAAAGTGGAAAATATTGATAGACATTGAGGTTACATTCATTGCCCATCAGTGACATTCTCTTTATTCTTCAAAGAAAATATCTTGTGATAAATTGAGAAAGGATGACTATAAAGGTTCTTGAAAGAGAGCAGGTAAGAAGGTAAAGAAAGAAATGTCATGAACTGCCCGTGTTACAGTTCTAGCATATATTGACATTGCTACATCAAGATAATATTCAAGTAACATCTGCCTTAAGGATTCACTCTCCAAAAAAAGGGAGAGGAAACAAAATATTTGAAAAAGCATTTACTACCTGCAGTACCACTTTAATATTTTATCATGATGGAATCTCATCCATATGATAAAATGCTTTACTTTCAGTTTCCTTGACGTTCACAAAGTAAATTCATCATTAAACGTATATGCATGTTTTAATCTCCATGTACTTTGACTTTTATGTTTTTAACAGACGATATGGCGTGCTACTGCTTTTGCACAAATAAAATACATTTTAACCTTTTAGATTTAAACAACTTTCATTTATACAACTTTCATTGATACAACTTTCAACAATACAACTATAATTTTAAATACAATATGAAAACTTCTTTAGCCCTTTTATAATAATATAATTATGAAATGAGTACTAACTAGATATAAACAATACATTGTAATGAAATAACATTGTAATGAAATATAGAACACCTGTCTTTAAACTGCATACAGCAAAACATTATCTGCCCACCCATTGAAACCCACAAATCACCATGGTAAAAATATTACACAAAATACTACTACTATTAAAATAATTTCATATAATAGTAAATATCAACTGTCAGAATTACTGGACTCCGTGCAAAAACAAAAACTATTCTTAGTGAACATTACAAGCAAAACCTCATTACAAGAATGGTCAATTTTATATATTATTGATATGTATTAATGATGTATTTGTATTGATAATTTATTAATATGTATTGATAATTTATTAATATGTATTGATAATTAATTAATATGTATTGATAATTAATTAATATGTATTGATAATTTATTAATATGTATTGATAATTTATTAATTATTATTGTGTATTAATATGTAATTAATATTTTAAATGATTTTATATGGCAGTTAATTGTATGTTAAATAGTTGAGATCAATTGTCAGATTTACTACAGCCGGTGTGAACTTGAACCATCCCTATAGTTAAACAAAAGAAGTGCAACCTTCATCAAACGGATGGTCAATTTTATAGTCCTACAGTTAAACAACCGGAGCAACAGCGAACGTAAAACAGCCACAAAATACTTCATGTACTTACCAACACTACACACATACAGCCCTGTTTTGTAGCTCACCACTTTATTCCAGTCTCCTTTCTATTTGTCTGGGATGGTACTCAGCTGGATATTCTCTCAAAACATGAAGTTTCAGATCATGGATGCAGGGCTGAACATTTTCAATTTTTCAGTCGAAGTTGTCATCCAGATGTCGCTCGGTTTCTGCAGAACAAACAAAAGGTTTTGCTTTAAAATATACCACTACAGTAAGAGTAATGGAAAAATGATTATTTACAAAACGTATTAAAAGCAATAGCTGTCATATTATAAAAGAATTTGCAACTTTCGACCTTCCAATTTAGTACCACGTGCAATGATAGAGATAAAGACACCATTTTCTACTTCGAATGTCACAAAAAGCAAATTTCCACAATAAAAATGGATCAAACACAGGTCTACATGTATCATCTGCCTTTATAGTTAATGTTGGGATATTTTCGAGACATTTAATTAAACTGCACTTACTATGAAAAAAAGCGAAAATTCGAATCAGCTCCTCGTCTTGACCCGGCCGTCTGATCTTGACCTTCCAAACAGAATTTGAACTTTCCCGCAGTTACGAAGTTTGCAATGTATCATGGTACCTAACACGTGGGATAATTTTACATCGGGAAAGACCTGACTAGAATGGACTTCGGGATTCGAATATTTTGGAATAGAATGGAATGCACATAGGCATTTTTCATTTCAGTTTTAAATATAGTTCAATAATAAAAATAAATTGCTCATTATGCACACCAAGGGCACTAGTACAATTGTGCATCATAAAAGTGTTGCAAATAGTTGGGTACGGTCTACACTGTACTGGGCAGTAGCTGAATGTTTGGTTGCTTTCGTTTTTGTTGAACTTAAATGATTTAGGGAATCTTTGCTTATCTTTTTTTTTTTTTTTACTCCGACGAAGGGCTAAAGCTCGAAACGTCAGTAAAGTCAACATTTTTCACGGTGTTACAAATTTCATTATATTACCTATCACTTATAGTTGTATTATTTTTGAAATATTTATGAAAGTCCAATACACATGCCCTCATTAGAAGTTTGCAAAATAAAGCAAAACTTGGAAAAACTAACCTGACAAAACTGACCACTTTTTATGCTTGCTTTGTTGGGTTTCCTGTGGTAAAGTATAATGACTGCTGATCAAACCTGAGCCGACAGTCAGCAACTCTGAGCGCAATCCAATCTCGAACCCCGAGCCTTCGTTCCTCTTGGCCAGCCGAGTAACGTAAGACTCTGGGGGACCGGAATTCTATGCTTATGCTGATTGGCCCTTGAAAATACAATGGTCAGACCGGAAACAGACGAAGTAAAAGCTCTGATTGGTCCATCATGTAAACAAATGTACATTCAAAATGTAAATTTTACGGCGTCAACGGTGATAGAATATTACATGTAAATATCGTCGTTTATCGGAATATATACGAGTTCGAAGCGAAGAGATGTTGTATCGCCGCTATAAGCGATGATTATCGAGTCGCGAAGCAAATTTAATAGAATACACACAAAATACTCCTTTAAACTATTCTAAACCTTGACAATCCTCAGACCTCTGGCATCCAGTTATTTACTAAAGGTCAATCGTACCACGAAAGCAAACTAATAACCGTTGGAAAACTATAAATAAATCGACGGTTAAAGCGATCTGAATTGAAGGAGATTTAGACGCATTTTTATATCATTATATAAATCCTGATGACCGTTAAAAATTCTTTCTAAACTTTAAATGTTTCATTAGTGAGGAAAATGTTTATATTTTGGCTTAGAAAATATTTAAAATGCTACTAGGTCAATAATATTTTGAATGTCATTAACGTACTAAGTAACACAGGATGCCCAAACCCACAGATCATTATAATATTAACTAAGCATGCGCATTCCAAACCGGAACTCCAAAATTGGAGCTGAAAATTCCGTTCCCCCAGAGTCTAATGTCGGGCGCCATAAGACCGCTGACAAAAAGCCAGACGTGACTCTGGGCTCGAGATTGAGCGCAATCTCGAACCCAGAGCCTGCGTTACTCTTGGCCAGCAGTGCCGAGCAACGTACTGCTGGCCAAGAGTAACGCAGGCTCTGGGTTCGAGATTGCTCTGAGCGTGGAAGGTTTTTGTCGCTTTTTCTTTTGTTTTTGTGCAGCATCACGGGTTTATAATGGCTCACAGAAACAGTACATCAGCACAAGTTCAAGGTCCTGGCTTTGTGGGCATTAAGTTTTGTCAGGAATGGTAAGTTTCTACAAAAAAAATGATATCCAAGATGGCGTCACTCTATCAACTTTGAAAACCTAGATTTACTCGCTTTTAATACCCCACATTTGAGTAGAAAATCGCTTAGAGTTTGTAGTTACTATTATTCAATCGTATGATAAAATGTTATTACCAATTTTAGACAGATTATATATGGAAGCTAACGTTTATTTTACACCCATGAGTGTTTTGCTTATCTTGCTAAAATTAAGAATCCTTGAATATAGATAAAACAGCGTTAAAGATGTGTATTTCTCTTTTTATTTAATTGTAAAATGCAGTGGGTGCTTTATGGCTTTATCCCAGTAGAGTAAGTTAGTGATTCTTTCCATTTTAGTAATAATATGTTATACCCAAAAGAGGACAAAGAAAACAAAGTCCTGCTTTATGCTGTAAGTATAAAAAAATGTATTATTGTAAATAAAATGAATGTGAATATTTATTATATGGATAATAGTGTGTTACTGGAAACTAAAACACTCATATTTTTTTCATATTTTCATTAGTGAAGATATGAAAAAGTTATCTACCAAATGTTCCATATATTGTCCATATACATTGTATAATAAAAAGAACATTTCAAGTTGGCTTGAAGATATGAATTGTATTTTCTCGTGTTTAAAACAACATTATACTCAATTACTGCACTCGCTCGTAAAATATTGTTTACACCACTTGAAAATTAAATTCATATCTTCATCAGGGTTCGTGCTACTCCTTAAACTCCTTAAAAACTCCTTAATTCTAGCTAAAGTAGGGTAAAAATTCTAGTATTGCAAATTAAAGTTAAGTAAAAATTCTAGTATTGTATATCATTTTCGTAAATTCGTAAATTTTCGTATATCAAATTTGTTGCAAAAAGTGCTTAAAAAAAAAATTACTTTTTGGTCCTTGAAAACTCCTTAGATTTTGTTTACTGACATCAGCACGAACCCTGTTCATGCCACCATGTTATATCCTGTATATATGTGTGAATTGAAATAATCAAATTTAGTGACAAATTTAATCTATAAACCATAGACCATAATCACTGTTAATTATGTGGTGTTGACTATTATAGTGTCGTAATTGTGACTATCAACAAGAAGCTGACAACAGTTGCATATATGTCAACAAGATTACACATGAAATCAAGTAAGTATAGTGAGTTTGATAGTCAAGATCAAAAACGAATGCTTCATGTTTCATCAGGGGATTCCAAACACCTCGAAACTGTCAATAAAGTCACTTGGGCTGTGGCATTGTGCTTTCATCAGTTACTCGGTGTTTGGAACCCCCGATAATACACTTGCATTTGTTTTTGATAGAGTATGTCAAACATACTTTATGGTATTTAGTACTATTACACTCTAATAAATACACTTTGTTTCACTGGTTTATGAAAGCCTTTCTATCACCCAAATTTGTTATATATTCTATTATCAGAAAATGTAAAATTGTATTTTTGTTCCATTAGTGAAATGACTCAAATAGTTGCCGATGTAGTTGCTGACCCAACTTTACCAAGAACGGATGATCATGCATGTCAAAGGTAAAGCATCAATGGTTCTATACTTTCGCATGATTAGGGGGGGAGGGGGTGGTGGCTTGATACGGTAATAGACCTCTTTACCTCCGTATGCAAATTGCCCATTTCAGACCATGTGTCATTCCCTTGAGAATTGTTCTTTTATGATGAACGTGTTATATCATTTACATGTGAAAGAAACAATTCTCAAGGGTAGCATCACATGATCTGAAATGGGACAACAAACAAGGAAGGTAAAGAGGTCTATTGTTTGATTTGAATTACAATAGCTACCTCAGAAACTGAAGGAATTATTGCCTTTTGTGAAAGTAGGGAATACTAGATGGATTCTTATTTTCATGTTGGATATTTTCTTGATTTTGATCACAATGTTTTGTTCATTAGATGCGGCAATAGAGAATCAGTATTCTTCCAATCACAATCAAGAATGGCAGACGTAAGTACTACATAAAGTTTATGACAATCAGTCATCATCATTGCCATGATGTGGCATGTGTAAAAGCCTGGGAACTTTGTCTTTTTTTTTTGTCAGCTCTGCATCTTGATGATATTTTTGCCAACCAGGAAGGGGGGATTGGGTAATATTTGGAAAAGTCAACCAGTGGTTTTGCTGACGCCCAATAATGACAATAATTTTGATGATGATGATAACTGTGATTTATAATTTGTTGAATTAAAGTTTAACCATTTTCCCACTATTGTTGACTGTAAATGACACTATATTATATTGATGATGACAATAATTTTGATGATAATTATAATTAATAATTTGTTAAAAAAAGTTTAACCACTTTCCCACTATTGTTGACAGCAAATGACACTGTACTATGTATGTGCTTCACCTGAATGTGGATTCAAGTGGACAGACTAAACCCAGCCAAGGAGCCCAGCCATGCCATTACATTGTGTATATAGTCAATTCAATGAGCATTGTCGCTGAAATAAGCCTAAAGCCTAGTCTTGAGACCAAAAGGGATCATGTGATATATTCCATCAAGTCATTATGTCCAGTGAGACAGTCAACATGCTTTTGCAAGTGTTGCTCAAAGAAAATCTGAAGTAAGAACACAAATTATGGTTTCGTTATAAGGAATCGTGATGGACTTAAAATTCTGCGACCTCTTTTGGTCTCAAGATTATACTTTAGGCTTTTTGCAACGACAATGTTTATTGAATTAGCTATATATAAATAAAGAGATCCATCTACAATAAGACACCTCCAAGCACTCCACATACTGGTCTGCATTCTGATAAAGCAACTCATTGTAATGTCTTTTCAAGAAGTTTTATGGCTGTTTGTTTTCGCTATTTGGTATCCATGGAAACAAGTATAGCTCAGTTAGTGTGCTGTTTTGGGATCAAGGGAATCTGAGTTTGATCGCCAGCAGCCTCACACTTGTTTCAACTTCTTATCATTCTGTGTAGCTGCTACCATAAAGTGGAGCATTGATGGGAAAAGAGTGCAACGTCAGCTATTTCATGGGAGACAAGCTTATACTTCTAGCTGAAGGAACTCATGACTCTATTTTTCCATTATAAGACAACACCTGTACAGTACAGTTGTACTCAATATGTTTATCTTTAGTGTATGTTTGTAGGTTGGAATCATTGTATAAAGAAGTAAGAGTCATCAACCTTTTTTAGATTATTTAATCCAACGTTTTGGGCTAAGCGCCCATCTTCAGGGATGTTACAATGCGCTCGCTATAGATAGAAAATAATAATCTAAAAATAATTAAAAGAAAAAATCTAAAAAACATAGCATAAAGAAGTAAGAGTCATCAACCTTTATCTTTGTTGTCTTATCAAGTCCAAGATTAAAGGTTTTCATTGTAAACATGCTACATTTCAATTCATTAAATGCTATCATTTCCATACATGTGCCATTTTTAAAGTTTTATTTCATTTTTGAACATATTACAATGCGAATCGAAAAACCGTGGGCACCCAGACTTATATTCTAGAAATCGTTTCTTGTTCGTTGAACAACTCACAAACAACTCTAACTACAAAACAATTATCATACTACAAATCAGTGAAACTTCTTGCTGTGATATAGTTGTTTGTGAGTTATTCAAAGAACAATAAACGATTTCTAAAATATTTCTAGGTGCCCACGGTTTTTTGATTCGCACTTTAAAACCATTACAAAAAAATATTTGTTTGGGTCACAAATGTGTTAGGTCTTAGGACTGGGATGTTTCATCTGTCAATGCAAGACTTCATCAAACGATGGTGTTTTTTTTTGTTGAACTTATAATTTATCAAAGATTTAGAAAAAGTATTTACGTTATTCGAAACGTCGTATTCTTGCGTTAGTTTTTATTTTAAATACTTAATAATTTATATGAGAAACGTTTATCGTCCGTAGCTCGGTTTGAACAGCGACATTTCGAGTCTGCCACTGCAACTGCCAGACGAAGTCGAAATATGCTATCAGTTTATTATGATAATACATTATAGTAATAATGGTTGTAATTAAACACCAACAATGAACAAGAGAGCATAATTTATTATTATCAACTATATAATTTATATGTGAAACGATTATTGTTCGTAGACAGGTTTGAACTGTGACGTTTCGACTTGTCCACTGCAACTGCCAATAGTCTTTATATGATAATGCTTGTAATTGATAGAGTGAAGTCATTTAACCCGTGAAATAGATATTAGGCTAATACACCTTCGCAGTCTCTAATTCCATTGTTTTCTTTTGTGTCTATTTGACTATTACATCTTGACTATTTAATTTTGTTTCACGGGTTTGATGTCTTCACTCTTATTCCATGTAGCTATTAACAACAACAATTATAATTTGTATTTTAAGACCAAAGGGTATATTTGCTATCATTAAGTCTTGTTTTCTTGGGGGTTTATTGGAGGGAGATGAGTTTGGTTCATTTTCTTCTGTACTTGTTTGTCATCCTTTTTCTTTGTCTTGTTATCTTTCTGAAAATAGAGAACAAAATAAATAGATAGAAACATATCATGTAGTGATTTACAGTGCGACTGTACAGAAACCGTGCCACCAAAACATAGTTATCCAATCATGATTTTCCATTATATGCATGTGAACGGAATACAGTAAACACCTGCATATAAGAACCACTATTTTTCGAGGTTAGGCTAAAGTGGTTCTTATATAATTGGTATTTAGTGAGAAATTAGGCTAAGGTGGTTCTTAACTCAGTGGTTCTTATTTACAAAGCAAAAACAATTTCCCTTATATAGTGTTTTTTTATGTTATATAAATTGTTATGTAGAAGCATCTGAATGATGAATGTATTCTCATTGATAACTAACTGATAATACATTTGTAAAACATTTTTCTTGCATTGATTTTAAATTTGGTCATATTCAGATTCAACTTATATTTTTTCAAATGACCAAATAAATCTTGAAACCTTTCATATAAAAACCAGTCTAATTTTTAGCCTACTGACAGGTGCTTAAAAAGCAAATTTGTGGTTCTTAATCCACTAGTTCTTATATGCGGGTTTTTACTGTAGATCAAGATTGAATAAGAAACATCTTAGCTCTACAAGTTTTTTGTTTGATCTCAAAAATATTCATTTTGAAATTTGATTGGTTTGTCCCGGTTTCAGTAGTTGTACCGTAAGTATATATATCTGTCAATACGAAAGCTATAACGTTTCTAACTACAAGCAAACAGTACAACATTTCGGACCGTTTTAAGTCCAAATAGCAAACTGAAGTCTGTATCTACTCGGCCACATTATCTTGCGGTGTTTTATATGCGTTGCATTTGCAAATACACCTATTCTAAAATCGTTGTCGCAATCAAAGCTACAGTCCACACTATGAAGGATGTCGGTAATATGAACATAATTTGTGATTTATCTACCCTTTTTCAAAGGAATATTTGTTTCATCATCTACCACTGCAACAACTTGTTATATAGTCATATAACAGAAACACGTACAACCAAAATACACAATGAATAAATCGATGACAAGAGAAGAAAGTCCGACACCCTTTGTGACGTCTTTTCATTTGCATTTTCAGATTTCAAATGTTTATATCTCATAAAGGAGAGGTCGACATCAAGAAAAATTAAGTACACTTATTATACACCTCATATACAACAGATTCGCAAAATATCATGAAAGGCGTCAGGTGCACTTTAAGTCTTGTTATTTCTATTGAATTACGTAGACTGTGTCCAATACACGGAGAAGGAACCGAAAGTTTCAACTTCGTTAATTGGTGGAGTAAATACTGACGCAGTTGAAGCTACTCTTGATAGGCCTTGATATTGTCTCGGTTTTTCGAGATTCTAGTTACCTTGTTTCTTGACCATGGCTCAGGAAAGTGCGATCTTTGATTTGTTGTAATCTGTACTAATCGTTCTAAAAGTTTTCTATTTTCCTGGTCTATGACTGCTTGCCGTCTTTCCTCAGCCTGCAAAGAAAACGGATTGAAATTGGTTAAAAGCAATAGCTTGTTTCATCTTATACTTCGCATATCCTGCGTTTGCAATACTGAGAAGTGACCAGAAGTGCAACGGAAATGCGCTTGCGTAAAGTTTTCCATAAAGCATCGTTTTCGTACGTGCTTAAGCTTGCGTCAAAACGCGGTAAAACGTGTTAATGTTTCCTGGACGAAACGCAAAGCAAACATTAACGCCAAGCTTAGTAAATAAATAAGCCTTGGTTAATTAATTTTCCATGTTGCTTCAAAACCGGCAGCAAAAAACGTGCTTGCAATAGATTTCCAGTATAAGACTTCATTGCCTTGTGTACATTCAAAATGCAGTGGAAACGTAAAAAGAATGAAGACGAATATAAAACGCAGCTTATGAAGTAAAAGTACAATTCCAAATACATGTACTTTCATAGAAAAGATTGAAGTACTTCTGTCCAATGTCTTTTAATATACCTACTGTTTGCCATGTATTCAAGGACTCTTGAATACATGTACTAAATCACAGAAAAGCGTGGTTGGAAAGCTTCAAGTACTTTATTTATTTTGCGTTATTTTGGGACTTGACTAACCGAGGTAGTCTCCAAGAAAAAACCTATACGGTTGTTTGCGAAAACTCCTACGAAATGAGCATTACACACGTAGTTTTCACATATAAGTAAGGGAATTTTGAGCAAAAAGTCGAGTCTGCACAGCAGGCTAGAGAGTAAACCAAATGTGCATGTTGTTTGTTTTTGGATTGAAAGCGAGAAACACCCGCCGGCTAAAAATTAGTTGTTATGGAAACAGATAAAAGGTGTACTTCCTAACGCAAATCATCTTTGTGCGTGCGATTTTTCTCGATCACAACAACATAAAGATTTGTGTTGAAATATTGAGTATTGCATGGCCAATAGTTAACAAACAATTTTTATGTTTAAAAGTGGAGTAACTGATCAGTGTATGTTTAAGCCACCTTTCAAAATACATACTTTCAACCAGAAGTTCTTATTTCAGCTCAATTTACAATACATTTTCTCGTTTGCGTGCTATTCAAAAGCCAAGTAATGCTACCATGGCCAGCTAGTACAAATTTTGACAAACATTAAAATTCGTAGAGCAAAGTATATTTATCAGTTGATTTACACCAGGAGAAAATAATTCATTATTTTTTCTTTCTTAATAACACCACATATTCTAAAATTAATTCAACATTCAACTGAATTATTTCTAGCCTACTCATAGTTATGAAAGCGCGCGCGCGCGGTACGGTTTTTTCCCGCCAAAACACACTCTTATTATTTCCCCTAAAATACTTTGCAAAATTTCCTACTTCCTTGATCAATGATATGATTGATAACAACGCTAAGTGTTTTTGACATCTTATGAAAAAAACCCCTCTGAATTTGAAGTGCTCAGAAGTGTACTTATTTTTCCGATTCATTAAAGGATGTTTTTGTGTAAAATATTTTTGTCTCGTTACTTACTACTGCTCTTCGGACTCGCAACTGCAACTGAACTTCTTCATAGTTGAAGCGTAACCGGTTTTGGTCTCTCACTGTCCCTTTTATTTCCGACAACTGAAAAAGAAACACAAAATGGTTTAAACGGATATTACAGTGTGAATCGAAAAACCGTTGGCACCTAGAAATATTTTAGAAATCGTTTATTGTTCGTTGAACAACTCAGAAACTACTATATCACAGTAAGAAGTTTGACTGATGTGTAGTATGATAAACTTTTGTAGTTTTTGAGTTGTTCAACAAACAATAAACGATTTCTAAAATATTTCTGGGTGCCCACGGTTTTTCGATTAATCATACCGTAAACTGGTTTCGGAAAGTTTAGCCTGTTACTTGACGGCGGCATATCGAGTAATTAATAAATGACACATTTACCTTACTCTTTTAATTAGTCAAAACTAATAAGGCATTTCCCAACTCACATCTATCAATAATTAAAATTATAAACCAAGGTAAATGTTACATGAGAAAATCAATAAAACAGTTGTATAATTAGATACATTCATTTTTTTTGATAAAGATATATATGGAGGACTAGAAAGATTTCAAAAAACCGTTTTTTCAATATATGATCGATAATGGAATGAAATTTGTAACACCGTAAATGATCGATCCTTACGGCTGTATTTTTCAATTTCTACCCACTAGATTTTTCCAGGACAGAATGTTGAACTTCTTTTTCCACATATTATTTTATAAAAGAATTAAATATGAGTATTTTTCTTTTCTGTTTTTGTAGTTAGGATCAAAATTATATAATTTCAGAGTGGAATTGAAATTGCCGACTAACTCAAGTTATAACATTTCTTACATTTTGTAAAAAAAGTTACAGCTCAAACACTAATATAAATGAACATACACCATCCCTGATAATCAATTATACGTTTCTCATGCAAAAAGAGTAATTTTTACACATATGCATGAAAGAAAATATCTTTACTGAAAATAAACACTTATTATTTTCGAACACGTATACTCCAAAAAAACCGCAATTATTATTAAACAAATTACTCTTTCTTTCATTTTTCGAGTTAATTAGAGTTCTCTCCAAATCTTTACTTCTATTGGGTAGCTTCTCCTAATGAAAATCATTTTTGTCACTCTTGAAATCCTCTGTGTCAAAAAATGGCTCGAAAACAGCAAATAGCAGCCACTCCGGCTAATTAAGGAGAAAACAAAGATTTACTTGGGCTTATCCTGGTTAATATAAAATTGTACACAATTTTGTGTACGCTTGAAAAAACAATGGTTAATTCTGCATAATCTTTGAAAAATCGCAAACACAAACGACTAAAAACTTCCCTTTTGTTTAGCGGACAGATAAAATTAATTAATTTAAAAGTTAGAGTTTTAAAATCCCCAAATAAAATGAACAAAACTTTGCTGTTGTTGATTAGCTTCATATTCACTAGCAACGACAACAAATGCTAATTCAGACCTTGTTATTCCACTATCAAAGCTTTGCTATTTTCTGCTATATTTTCTGGTAGCTTATACTTACTCTTTTCTTGTGTTTTTCGTATGTTATTCTGTCCCATTTTTTACCCAGTATATCACTACTTGTAGCGACGGAAGCATTCATTTTCTTCTTGCTGTAACTATAGTACATGTGTATACAGAGTAAACGCAACTATAGTGAAACGGTATGCAGCATTTCTTGTTACGACTCATGGATTCCTTGTCAGTTGTTTACAGTCACGAACTAAGAAGTCATTGTGCTCCACTCTGCTAAACATTCAACCAATTCACTTAATAACTCGTTTTGTTTCACATTAGAATGCTTCATTCATTGTCATGACAACTGCAAGAAAACTACCTAATCTCAAGGAATAAAAAAAATCTAATGTATTTTGTTGGGTGACGCGAGTCGACGCGTTTCTATTTGCATGCCTCGACAGCTCATGTCATTTTCGGAAGCGTGCATTGGCTGGCTGCTTTGTCAACATGACCAATGATCATTAATCGTGAGATTTATGTAAATGAAAACATTCTTGTGTTTTAAATTGAGAAAAAGACATGTCATTGACGGACGAAGTTCATTTTGAGGATCAAAAACGTCACTGCAATAAATGGCGGTACAACATACTACAAATAAAAAAAACTTTTTCGAGTAAAAATCTCACAAAGTCAATGATCGCAAATTATTACAAGATATATAGAAATTGAGAGTCAATACTTGCAAACTGACGTTCAATTCCACACCTTCAGTGCGAGAAACAACAGTACGTAAAATTAAAAGTTCAGTATCAAAGCAAAGGCTAAAAACGTTAACCGCTGATCTGCCAATCATTTTATTCCCTTCGTTGAAATATTTGCGCGAAACCAGTTGTGCAAAAACACACCATTTATTTTACTTTAGCGAAGGATTAACATTCGAAACGTCAATAGCCGTTGTATATATTTTTTTACAAGGTATATATAGGCTTTTGTTACTTCAATTGTTTCCTTAGAAATATCAATAAAGTCAGTTTAGCAACATGGTGTGACAGTAATAATCCTTTTCCTATTACATTAATTTTTTTTAGTGTTTTATTGTTTTACATATTATTTAAGTTTTTGTAAAAAATGCGATAAGTAATTGTTAAAATATATGTGATTAATTAGTTTTGGAAAAAAGAATTAAACTATAGTGTTGCATTAAAACAACGAATCATTGTTTGGTTCATAATAGTCACCTTAATAATTACCTGCGCCATCTTGAAAGGTAGCCGGGCCTTTGCATCGACGCGAGACGAAAGTTGAGCTTGCAATGATAGAGGCCTTTTAACACCTTGCATGACAATTATTCACGTGTCTCTATCATAACTAGTATAGTCTCCCTCGCAGCCGTTACACTGCAAAAACGGCTGATCGAGTATATACAACACAGTATATTGCGTTAACCATGCATTCAGGATGACACTTTATAGTGAGTAAACCCAACTCTATAGTGAGTAAAAGTGAGGTTAAACTCAATATATTGAGTACATTGTACTCAAATCTACATTTATGTTTACTCTCAATAATGAGTTGGGTTTACTCACCATAAAGTGTTATCCTGAATGCATGATTAACGCAATATACTGTGTTGTATCTACTCAGCCGTTTTTGCAGTGTATTAGTGTCGGGCTTCCTTTAAGGCCAAGCTACAATTTAAGATGGCACAGGGAACTGTATACAGTTATTTCAAAAACTAGGTTGACGGAGTGACCAGTGATTTCCGAAAGGAATGTACTGGTTACGCATACAGCTTATCAATGTTTTTCTTGATTGCTAAGCAAAGTTTCATCAGTTTTAAGCTCTTTACTGCATGTGGGGCTGGCGTTAATTTGTTTTCTGTCACAAAAGATGCATAAATAACCAATACCCTCGGGTACCCACAGTTCTCTTCGGTCGTACAATCGCCGTTCGCCATTTACTGTTCAGTCCATCAAACATTTTGTATGTGAAGAACATGAAAAATAACATTGCTAGGATGTATTTTTCTGTGCATATTTTACTCGGGTTGCTTGTTCCTGAACCTCAGCCAGTTCTCTTTGGTCGTACTGAATCGCCGTTCGCCAGTCACTGTTCATTCCATCAACCATTTTTGATATAAGTGTATGTGAAGAACATGAAAAATAACATTGCTAGGATGTATTTTTCTGTGCCTATATTTTACTCGGGTTGCTTGTTCCTGGACCTCGACCAGCCATAAAATTTTCTGAAAAATATTTTTATCATTACGTTAGTACTGGATTAAAACAATAATTATTGTATAGTAAATAATTACAAATTGTTAAGGAATCGTGTCAATAATAATTGGAAACGTTACGTTCCAAAGAAGTAACTTTTGTATTCAAGGCCAAAGGCAGGGTACCTTAAGATTTGATTTGATTTCAAGATACCGGCGTCCATATATTCCCGCAATTGCATCAGTAACATTTTTATTATCAACTTAATTTTTATAGCTAAAAACCAGCTCGAAAACTAGTATAGACTGCGTCCTTGTTTAATATATAGTACAGCCAAACAAAATGAAATTTGTAAAAGGTAAAAGGTCTAAAAGGATTCTTTCACATCGACGACGGGCTAAATTAAAGCTCGAAACTTCAGTAAAGTTATCATAGTAAATTTCTTATAGCTTAATAAATTTGATAATAAAAGACAGAACACTTATTTCACGAAGTTTCGATGTCACTGACATCATTTTCAAGTGAGGTTTGTTCGATAAATTTTAATCGAAACGTCGTGAAATATCTTGAAGTATCTTATCAAAATTTGTTCAAAAGCCACTCTTTTGAAAATTAATAAATTTTACATCGGAAATTAATTTTTATAATAATTTAATAATACAGATTTGGATATATAATTTAGTACAAAAAGCAAAAAGGATTTAATTTTTTAAATATTGGAGCTTCCAGTTATGAGAAAAAAAGAAGTGCTAAACGATAGAGGTATTGTTTCATTTGGTTGTGATACGACTTATACGGTATAATATATTCTTAGTAAAACAATGACGGATTACAGACTACAATCTGTGGCTTTGTTGATATAAGTTGTTAACTCAGGGCTTAATGCCACCAACCTCAATTAATACACGACAAGAGTGAGACTATCTCCATGGCAATGAACGATGCAAATCAAAGCTTAACTTAACACGACCTCATATCGAAATTAAAACCCAAAATGGTGGTTATGGAGGGTTTTAAGTGATCGTTATTAACCCTCGCTAGGAGGAAATGTAAGAAAAGAAGATTAATACGAGACAATAAGAAGAAAGCCTTATACTTGAAGGTAAGCGCCTTAGAAGCTGTCCATTATCTGTCAAAAACAGCTCTTTTACATATTGAAGCCGGCAGTGTCGCTACATTAACGCGATATTTTCAATGAAATAGCGCTAAAATACTCTAAATTTAGCCGTGAATGCTGTTGATGTTTTGTGGAAGTTTGTACAAATTATTGTTTAGTTAAAAACACTCGGCAGTTGACAAAAAACGGACCGCTATACAAAGATTACCGTTTTTGCTATTGTTCATCTTTTGTTTTGTCTCTGTGTGTATGGACTGATTTAGCCAATAAAGATATCTTTAAGGTCCTTGCCTATTGTAGAACAAATTAAATTAAATGATCTCTTATTAATTGGACGAGATAAAGAACGTCTGTTTTCTAAGGCTATAGAACAGAGAAAGAAATTTCAAAAAGTAATCTTTTGTATTGATATTTTGAGTGCGCTTTTCGCTTTGACAATTAAGAAGACGTCAAACAAAAACTCTCGAGTTATGCTCTTTCGCCCGTAAAAGAAAACCACTGTTTATATAGTTTGTACTAGTTGATAAAGAACAAAGATGGAGTCAACTACTATAAACTATTATACATTGACGATATTTTCGCGGTCAAATGAAAATTACTTGAAAATTAATTGGCCACTTCAAATAGACTACTATAGTTCACAACATAGACACTTGTTTGGAGATCGAGTTAGCCAATTGAACATGTACAAAAATATGGTAAATTGTTGTAAGGTGCTAATTAGGAACAACATCCCACCTCAGATTAATACGTCTTTCAAATGAGCATTTATATTTTTTTTCTTTTGATTTGTTTATGTGTGTTGTTCCCAAAACTAACTGAAGTGATTTTATCTATTGTTCTGGGATCGATAAGTATGAATGGGTTCAAGTTTTTAATTTGTAGCACGGACGTGACGCAGAGCTGTGTGGATTCTGCGACAACTCCACTCTCGCTGCGACCGCACGCAACAATTTAAACCAGATTGAGGCCTCGTCTACACGAATCCGATCCGGCTTAAACCGCATAGAAATAATAATAATAATAATAATAATTTAATAAATTTATAGAGCGCTATATAATTACATTCTATAGCGCTTAACAGCTAAAGCAATTATTATGTACATATATGTTTTAACAGGCATTAAAAGTATAAAAATAACATAAAAATATAGAGAGAGAGAGTCAAGTCCATTAAAGTAACTAAAAAATAAATGAAAACAATGCGTGAGTAATAGGATATTTATAAGCCATATGCTTTTTTAAATAAGTACGTTTTCAAGTGTTTCTTGAAGTTATTCAGATCTTTACACAGTTTCAGCTCTCTTGGTAAACTGTTCCATAGTATTGGTCCCATGTGTTCAAACGATCTTCCACCAAAAGTGGTATTCTTAATTCTGGGAACACTTAGATCATTGTTTCCATCTGCTCTAGTTCTTTCCATGGGTCGCTTTGTCATTAACTCTTCCAGATAGGGTGGCGCCAGACCATTCATTGACTTGTAGGTTAATAGTATGACTTTGTAGTGTATACGATGTCGTATATAAAAAATATTTGCGTCCACACGAATCCTGTTGTTTGTTTCCAATTCAAAAGTATGCGGTTTCGGTGACCGGATTCACTGGATTCGTGTGGACGATAGGCCGATTCGCATAAAAAAAGTATGCGGTTTCAAAAGTATCCGGATCCGTGTAGACGGGGTCTGAGTTTGTGCGACTTGTCTTTGAAGAAAAACTCTGTCACAAGGGACAAACATTTTCATGCACATAAGCTCAACGTGTCATCTCACCTCATCTGTGTAAGTTCTAAGTGTCACACAAGGGAATTATTGCTGCGATCTGTTCCCGCGTCGTGTCGCAATGACGTTTCCCAGCCATATGGCGCGATTACACAGTGTAATTTTCTCTGCTACTTGTCTCTCAACGACAACGAAATTGCTGCAACTTGTCTCGCAATATTTTTTCAAATCGGGCGTAGGCTACACTCCGCAATGATTCGTGCAACTTGTGTCGCAGCGCCGTTGCGAGACAGAATATGAAATCAGTTGCACCGTGTAATTAATCGTGCACGCAAATCGTGCTTTTGTTGTGTTTATTTACAGTGCAAATCACAAAACCGTGGGCACCCAGAAATAATTTAGAAATCGTTTATTGTTCGTTGAACAACTCAAAAACAACTCTAACTATAAAAAGTTTATCATACTACACATCAGTCAAACTTCTTGCGGTGATATAGTTGTTTCTGAGTGTTCAACGAACAAAAAACGATTTCTAAAATATTTCTGGGTGCCCACGGTTTTGTGATTCGCACTGTAATTATTGTTAAGAGAAGAAAATTACTGATTATTCTATTATTTTATTCCTAAACTTTAGCGTGTCCTTGCAACGCCCATGCAGTTTTGTTCTAGATAGTTTGTATTATTTTAAGATGAATGTCATGCAATACAAAAACTTTCACATAAACGAAGTGGTCTCTCGACCGGCTTCTAGATCTAAAAACTGCGCTAGATATAAGCAGAGACTAAAGGATACACTGCGGAATTTTCTAAACAACTTGCCTCGCAATGCTTCACAATGTGGCCGGGCGTTCCAACGCTGCGAAAATTGGGTCCAGCTCTGGCCTAGAGAGAACCGAACTCAATTCAAGACCAGTACCAGCATACCAAGGATCGTCCCTTTATTATAAAACTATCACTACTCACTCTTAATGCTACTTTGTTTTTTAGTTTGTAGGACATGAATGTCAAAGAATCATTGGTCAACATAGGACACAATTAGACCATGTCTGGTCTTTATTATTATCGATATGGTGGCTTCCCGCCTGCCAGCAAGTACCTGGACAAAATATGGCAGAATAGAACACAGAAGAGCCACAGAAAACGGGTAGGAAAAATAATTAAACAAAACTCCAAAATTTGAATAAACAAAAAGGACCCTAAAAGGACCCTAAAAGGACCCTAAAAGGTACGCACAGGAAATATTTTCAACCCTATAAGGTACGCCGATCATCCCTACCACTTGGGCGAAGGAAGAACCCCCCACCCCCAGGGGGGTGGGGGGGGGGGGGGGGTACCTTCACTGTAAATCTGTTCAGTGTAATACAGATACATAAGAAAAATATCAGTAGTTATCACCCCCTGGATAGCAACATTATTGACATTCCGTATTTTATAGCAACAACATGATATTCGATATTTTATAGATCCTTTTGAAATATGGGAAAGAACGGAGTTATGGTTGTTTAAAAAATTCCGATCATAACTGTAAACATTGTCTTGACACGCGTGCGGTTCTCGGTATGGTAATCACAATGCAACAGGTGACCAGGAAATATGTATTGTTAATTCTAGAATAAATGGTTTGGAACGTGTGTTCTTGTTAGCTTATTGTTTCTGAAAGTAAATAGAAAAACAATTTTAAAATTCTTTCTATTCAATTTAGATTATAAAAAGTGAGTTAGTTTGTAGTACTTCCATTTCAACTCCATTAGATATATCAGAACATTTTTAAAATTATTTTCACTGTATAGATATAAAAAGAGGATCTTATTTAAAAACAAAGTAACTAGGCTAGTGTCTATTTAGTTCGTCTTGAAGTCGCAAAGCGTGCACTCCAACCAGTTTATTCGCGGAAAACATTTAACCTTGAATATGTCCGAAAATCAAATTCAAGTGGAAGTTAAAATCGTTAGAGGGTAAACAAAAATTCTCATACGAAATCAGAATGAAAATCGGGCCACAAGCAAGTCATCTGTTACTAAATCTCTGACTGTTGATGAATGGAAAGAACTTAAGAGATCAGCTCAGGCCATCGACAAACAACTACTGAAATCGAGCACCAGCAGAAATACACTCCAATTACCAGTGCTGCATTCGGAGCCTAGTAATGCTAAAGAAAAAATGGATATCATTCAAAGTTCATTTCCTGCTGCAACCCCACTGGTTGATGTTACCAATATATGTAATGATGTAGAATGCAACACTGCCGACCTGTCAAAAGTTGATCTTCCTAGCATCCAGACTTTTGACGAAGAAAGAACTAAAGCTGTTGCAGAGCTTCTTAACATTTTACAGGAAATCAAGTATCCTCAAGGGTTGTAGATAGTTACCATACTTAATCATATATTTAAAACTGCTCGAAGGAGCTACTCATTCGACAACTCAACCGAAAGTGCTCAGTCATAGCTGCCCATAAGTACAAAGAAAAAGAAACTCACTTTGATCAAGAAAGAATGAATGACACAGAAGTGAAATTTATCATGAATCCAAACTGTAAGAAACATTATATCATTATCAATGATAACGAAGAGGTCATTTATGATGCAGAAAGGGAATTAACCGTTTACCTGGTCAGGACAAAACCTGAAAAAGGAGCAAAATCACCACGTGTTGGATACTATTGTCAGAATACCGAATGTCATTTACGTCTAGCACAAAATTTGAAAGCAGAATGCTGTTATTGCAAGGACAATTTCTTTGAATGCAGTTGCTACTATGGGATGGATCAGTAATATAGGAGTGTTCTCTCCTTTTGGTTCATAACATCATTTATATATATGTTTGACTTAAGTGTCGTAAATAAAAGGGTACCAGTATGAGCTATTTATAGCTTTCCTTACTCGAGTGCGTTTAAATTGAAGGTTGTAAATGAATAGATGAATAAATGGATGGATGGATGAATGAATGAATGAATAAATAAATGAAATATCAGATAAATATGTAACTAAATGAATGAATGAATAAATGAAAGACTAGAATAATTGGTAGACAAATTAATTAAATAATAACAATAAAATAAAATAGATCAGTTGAGATGCATCTTTAAATACATTTTCCATTTTTTAATCCTAGCCCTCTTTTGTTTGTTTTTCAGTGTCAAAAGAATGAATTTTAAACACAGTCCCATTTTTTGGCTTGTCGTATTTTTTATTCATTTTTAAATTTGTCAATCTTAATCTTAACGCCTAACTGTTGTTGTTATATGTTATCGTAGCGTTTATTACTGACACGTGTTAACCGTCAATAATAGTGTTACATAAACATATTCGAACGGCAATGATTAATAATGGTAAATTATTATTTTGTATGTATTGTTTGAAGCTAAGAATTGTCAACATTTCTATTTCTATATCGTCACATATTATTAACGTATATAGCGTGTATATGTGTGTGCTTTTTTAACAATTACTCCATTGAATCCGTTTCGTTGCTCTCCTTGCTATTATCTTCTAAATATTGTGGAATAATTAAATCATTCAATAAAAATTTTCTTTGGTGAATAGCAAGTTTTGTTGCTTCAAGCCACTCATAGTCTCCAGTGTCCAACAGTTCATTTCTGGTTTTCATGATCTTTTGAAAATAGAAGTCTCTTTTCATTGCGTGCAACCACTCCAACTTTTCCGTCAAGATATTTCTTAGTTCTTTTCTTACAATCGGAAGCATTCTATTATAAGCAATTTGTTTAGCATTTTCTTCGGTTGCACCATCAGATTGAAGCTTTTCGACTATATTTCTCTTCTTTCTTCCTCGTGTTCATCTATTAGAGATTGCCAGTACCATGGATGTTCAGAATCATCGGATTCGGATTCGGTGTCATGCTTACTTTCACTACTGGAATCAGATTCGCTATTATCGTCATCAGCTGATATATCGTGAGAACTTCCAACATTACTACAATCGTCCTCAGTACTACTCTCAACGGCATAACTATCCATGTTATCAGTCATTTTACACGAGTTGTTTTCCAAATGACGTCTCAAATTAAATGATCTTGAAAACACTTTACAGCAATATGGGCACTGTTTCGAGCTAAACATGTATACTCGCCACAAGTTAATTGCTAAATGAGTAAAATGAGCAGTATGAGCAGTATAAATGAGCAAATATGAGCTACTCTGAGCACAGGAGCAGCTTGAGCAAACAAGCATAAAAGCTTACTCAAAACTACTCGTTCCTGTGCTCAAGTTGCTCCTGTGCTCATATTGCTGTAAAGTGTTTTCAAGATCATTTAATTTGAGACGTCATTTGGAAAACAACTCGTGTAAAATGACTGATAACATGGATAGTTATGCCGTTGAGAGTAGTACTGAGGACGATTGTAGTAATGTTGGAAGTTCTCACGATATATCAGCTGATGACGATAATAGCGAATCTGATTCCAGTAGTGAAAGTAAGCATGACACCGAATCCGAATCCGATGATTCTGAACATCCATGGTACTGGCAATCTCTAATAGATGAACACGAGGAAGAAAGAAGAGAAATATAGTCGAAAAGCTTCAATCTGATGGTGCAACCGAAGAAAATGCTAAACAAATTGCTTATAATAGAATGCTTCCGATTGTAAGAAAAGAACTAAGAAATATCTTGACGGAAAAGTTGGAGTGGTTGCACGCAATGAAAAGAGACTTCTATTTTCAAAAGATCATGAAAACCAGAAATGAACTGTTGGACACTGGAGACTATGAGTGGCTTGAAGCAACAAAACTTGCTATTCACCAAAGAAAATTTTTATTGAATGATTTAATTATTCCACAATATTTAGAAGATAATAGCAAGGAGAGCAACGAAACGGATTCAATGGAGTAATTGTTAAAAAAGCACACACATATACACGCTATATACGTTAATAATATGTGACGATATAGAAATAGAAATGTTGACAATTCTTAGCTTCAAACAATACATACAAAATAATAATTTACCATTATTAATCATTGCCGTTCGAATATGTTTATGTAACACTATTATTGACGGTTAACACGTGTCAGTAATAAACGCTACGATAACATATAACAACAACAGTTAGGCGTTAAGATTAAGATTGACAAATTTAAAAATGAATAAAAAATACGACAAGCCAAAAAATGGGACTGTGTTTAAAATTCATTCTTTTGACACTGAAAAACAAACAAAAGAGGGCTAGGATTAAAAAATGGAAAATGTATTTAAAGATGCATCTCAACTGATCTATTTTATTTTATTGTTATTATTTAATTAATTTGTCTACCAATTATTCTAGTCTTTCATTTATTCATTCATTCATTTAGTTACATATTTATCTGATATTTCATTTATTTATTCATTCATTCATTCATCCATCCATCCATTTATTCATCTATTCATTTACAACCTTCAATTTAAACGCACTCGAGTAAGGAAAGCTATAAATAGCTCATACTGGTACCCTTTTATTTACGACACTTAAGTCAAACATATATATAAATGATGTTATGAACCAAAAGGAGAGAACACTCCTATATTACTGATCCATCCCATAGTAGCAACTGCATTCAAAGAAATTGTCCTTGCAATAACAGCATTCTGCTTTCAAATTTTGTGCTAGACGTAAATGACATTCGGTATTCTGACAATAGTATCCAACACGTGGTGATTTTGCTCCTTTTTCAGGTTTTGTCCTGACCAGGTAAACGGTTAATTCCCTTTCTGCATCATAAATGACCTCTTCGTTATCATTGATAATGATATAATGTTTCTTACAGTTTGGATTCATGATAAATTTCACTTCTGTGTCATTCATTCTTTCTTGATCAAAGTGAGTTTCTTTTTCTTTGTACTTATGGGCAGCTATGACTGAGCACTTTCGGTTGAGTTGTCGAATGAGTAGCTCCTTCGAGCAGTTTTAAATATATGATTAAGTATGGTAACTATCTACAACCCTTGAGGATACTTGATTTCCTGTAAAATGTTAAGAAGCTCTGCAACAGCTTTAGTTCTTTCTTCGTCAAAAGTCTGGATGCTAGGAAGATCAACTTTTGACAGGTCGGCAGTGTTGCATTCTACATCATTACATATATTGGTAACATCAACCAGTGGGGTTGCAGCAGGAAATGAACTTTGAATGATATCCATTTTTTCTTTAGCATTACTAGGCTCCGAATGCAGCACTGGTAATTGGAGTGTATTTCTGCTGGTGCTCGATTTCAGTAGTTGTTTGTCGATGGCCTGAGCTGATCTCTTAAGTTCTTTCCATTCATCAACAGTCAGAGATTTAGTAACAGATGACTTGCTTGTGGCCCGATTTTCATTCTGATTTCGTATGAGAATTTTTGTTTACCCTCTAACGATTTTAACTTCCACTTGAATTTGATTTTCGGACATATTCAAGGTTAAATGTTTTCCGCGAATAAACTGGTTGGAGTGCACGCTTTGCGACTTCAAGACGAACTAAATAGACACTAGCCTAGTTACTTTGTTTTTAAATAAGATCCTCTTTTTATATCTATACAGTGAAAATAATTTTAAAAATGTTCTGATATATCTAATGGAGTTGAAATGGAAGTACTACAAACTAACTCACTTTTTATAATCTAAATTGAATAGAAAGAATTTTAAAATTGTTTTTCTATTTACTTTCAGAAACAATAAGCTAACAAGAACACACGTTCCAAACCATTTATTCTAGAATTAACAATACATATTTCCTGGTCACCTGTTGCATTGTGATTACCATACCGAGAACCGCACGCGTGTCAAGACAATGTTTACAGTTATGATCGGAATTTTTTAAACAACCATAACTCCGTTCTTTCCCATATTTCAAAAGGATCTATAAAATATCGAATATCATTTTGTTGCTATAAAATACGGAATGTCAATAATGTTGCTATCCAGGGGGTGATAACTACTAATATCAAACCTTAGGTTCGAGTCCCAACAAGGCCAAGCAGTGATATTTTTCTTATGTATCTGTATCTTCACGTAAAAGCTGTTGATACGTTATTGATACAAGTTTTCACTACAAAAATTATCTACTGAAATTTCCAAGTAACATTTTCATAAAATGCATATACAATGCATAGTTGTTTCATAGAAAAAATAATTTTCTCCGTTTTGTTTTACGTATTTTAATCATTACATTGTTATAAAACAAACGTAAATTAAACTGATGCTAATATCTTTTTGTTTTTACCCTCCCCTCCCATCCCCTTTGATAGCCACCCGTTTCGAATTATAAAAGAAACGTAAATTATACTGATGCTAATATCTTTTTGTTTTTACCCTCCCCTCCCATCCCAAACAAACGTAAATTAAACTGATGCACTCCCCTTCCATCCCCTTTGATAGCCACCTTTTCGAATTATAATACAAATGTAAATTATACTGATGCTAAAATCTTTTGTCTTTACCCTCCCCTCTCATCCCCTTTAATATCCACCCGTTTCGAATTATAAAACAAACATAAGTTATACTGATGCTAAAATATTTGTTGCTTTTACCCTCCCCTCCCATCCCCTTTAATAGCCACCCGTTTCGAATTTTAAAACAAACGTAAATTATACTGATGCTAAAATCTTTTTGCATTTACCCTCCCCTCCCCTCCCATTAATATCCACCCAATGGTAAAGTAGATTAACTCAATATCTCAAAGCCCTAGGCGACAATCAAATTAAATAAAATGCAAACACACACGGCTCGTTGAAAAACTGTCAAAAACAACACTTCTTTTCATGAAATTTAGTACACAAATATTACATATGATATTCATGGATATTAAATTAAATTCACGTATAGCACAAATTTGAAAAGGTGTAGCAAATAATTTGAAAAGAGAAGCTTTTGAACGCTAAGCTAACTTGTACACAACTTTATTTGGGTGGCCATGGTAAGGCGCGTTATGCTGTAAATTATTAATATTATATAATAATAATTGATATTTATTATGTCTAGGGATGATATTGCAGATCATATTGGAACAAAAAGTGCAACATTTTTTATTTATTGTTTAAATTATCATTTAAAATGCATTTATATAATAATGCCTATAATTTATATTCATAATTAAATTATTAATATTATATAATAACAATAGATATTTATTATTTCTAGGGATGATATTGCAGATCATATTGGAACAAAAAGTGCAATAGGTATACATTCAACATTTAAGTGTTTTTTTAATTTTGAAAGCATTTATTTGATGAATAATATCCAATGAATTGATTCTATAATTTCCATTTTATAGTTACAGCAGAACACTACAATGAAGTTTATATTCATGGAAATGTTGGAAAAGGTTTGTGATAAATATACTAAAATAATTTTATGAATAATGCTTGTCCACCTATAGGTAGCCTGCGTTACATCCGGTTTATAAAATTTCCCCGTAAATAACCGTCTGCGAAATAACGAACATATTCGTGTTCTGAGACCCCCAGCGAATAGCAGGAAGATATATAATAGATGCTGATTGGCTGTTGACCTTTCAAATTCTAACAAGTCCTCCCATTGGTTATTATCTCAAACAGGAAATACTGACGCAAGTAATCGAACCAATGGGAGGACTCGTTAGAATTTGAAAGGTCAACAGCCAATCAGCATCTATTATATATTTTCCTGCTATTCACTGGGGGTCTCAGAACACGAATATGTTCGTTATTTCGCAGACGGTTATTACAGGGAATAAACCAGATGTAACGCAGGCTACCTATAGCTTGTTGGAATATTTATAATTAAGTAGCAAATATTCTCTGAATTGGAGAAACCTATAATGGTAGAATATAATTACAGTGGTACCTCTATTAAACGGTCACCCTTGGGACTTTCCAAAGTGGCCGCTTTAAATGGAGGTTGGCCGCTGAATAGAGGTATAGAATAGGTATAGGAATAGATTTGGGACTTTTTATTGTGGCCGCCTAATAGAGGGTGACTGCTTAATAGTGGTAGCACTGTATTTACCTATAAGACAAGCGTACCTTTGAGGGTCATTTTCAAAACCATCAAGCACCCCTATCCCCCCTGGGGCTATATATGTCTTATTGGTAAATACAGTGGTACCTATATTATCTGTGATAGCGATTTATTAGCATTTCCACGTATAGAATGATGGAGAAATACAAATGTGAGATAAACTAGTCCTAGTCCCTAAACTATTGGCCGGGTGTACCACAGGTAGCATTGACCCTAAGATTGATCATGCTCTATGTTCTGGCTCAAGAGTCCATTTATACACAACTTGTCTCCATAAAAATAAAGTTATCACCTTTCACCCCTTGAACTTGGGAAGTCCCCCCCCCCCCCCCCCCCAGCCCCCAAATCCCACCAGGAATGACAAAAATCATTGTTGTTTTCACAGCAAGCGTAGAGCCATTTAAGGATAAGATTGTAGACCATACTGCAGCTGAAGGAGGTGAGATGAAAATATAGCCATAAAATGATAAAGATAAACCTTTGTCAATGCATGAATACATAAATATTTTAATAAGATAATATTTAGATGTTAGTGTTTGTTTTTTCGTAATAATCTTATAGTTATAGATAATTAGAAAAATTAGAATATAAAATAGTAAAATATTTATATCGTAACCTAGTTGTAAGTCATCGTAAATGTTATTAAAATTTAGTTTTTCTATTAGAAATATAAATAACATTAATGTACAATAGTCATATTGTGTGTCACATTTATTGTCAGTGGCATTCTTTAAATTGTAAATTTTGTGTGTGCATGTGCGTGTGTTCCTTTTTCACTGTTGTTATTTATTAATGATAAAAAAAGATAACATTTAGACGATCGATGTATAATTATGATGTGACTGTATTAAAATTGCCAGTGACAATAGTGTTTTGTATTTTAATTTTAACTTATTGCACATCACATTACAATATATATTGAAATGTTGTTTTTGTGCTGCAAGGTTTACTATCACCAACACTATTGCATCCACCGGAACAAGTTGAAATGAGTGCTGCTGAACAAACAGAACTTGGGTATATGCCTTTAAGAGATGACTTTGAAAAGGTACATCACAAAACACCACTATGTACAATGTGTATTTTCAGAAATTATCCATCTGTTCATTTATTTATTTATTTATTTATTTATTTATTTATTTATTTATTTATTTCTTTATTTCTTTATTTCTTTATTTCTTTATTTATTTATTTATTTATTTATTTATTTATTTATTTAGAGTACAAACAGTAAAAGTGTGCAATACTTTGTAGTATTTACCACTAAATAGTGTTGATTAAACAATAGAGAACAATAGAATTTGCATAATTTAGCAGTATTTAGTGGTATTTATGTTTCACACTTTTAGTGTTTGTACTCTACTTTATTTATTTATTTATTTATTTATTTATTTATTTATGTTTTTATTTATTTATATATTTACTTTAATTATTTATTTATTTACTTTATTTGTAATGTTTACCACATAATAATATAATAATATTACAGATATAACTATAAATGTCACAATTAATTTTTATTAAATATTATTCTCAAACATTTGAATTCAGGAATATGATAATGAAGCAGAGACTTTGATAAGTGGTCTTCAGTTTAGTAAAGATGAAGATGATTTAGAAACAGGTACAAAACATTTACTGCATTCCATGTACAGTGAAGTATACAGGGTTCGGAAAGGTTTGGAAAGTCTTGGAAAGTTTTGGAAATTGGTAATGCATTTTTCCAGGACCTGGAAAGTTTTGGAAAATTCCTTTTTCACCTGCTGGGCTATGGAAAAGTTATGAATGTTTTGTCGGTTGCCCAGCTCCTACCTTGCAAAGAACTGTTTTCGTTGTAATTAAAAAACGGCTGATGATTTTTTTGCCTGCCGCAATCAATGCCCGTTGGCACTTTTCGCTTGTGTGGTTTAGAATTTTGAGTAATAGGCTTTGAAAAAGTTTTGGAAAAGTTTTGGAAATGTTCTCTGAGGATTCTGTACGGACCCTGAGTATATGTTTACTAGATTGAAAATATCTTAGAACTTTTCTAAAGTACGTCATTCCATCTATGAAGTATCAACACTGGTCTAGATGACTCAGTTTTAGCCAAGTTAATTTCAGTAATATGTATTTTAAGCAGAAGCAAAAAATATCATATTAATTAGTCATTTTCATATTTTTTTGCTAACACTTAATAAAGATAAATAATGCTTTTCTATGATTTATAGATTTGAAAGTTTCTCTCATTGACATGTACCTAAGGAGGTTACAGGAGAGACAAGCTAGAAAGGAGTAAGTACCTGAACAAAATTACTCAATATGTACTATTCTTTGTTTTTAGAAACGTGTGGGTCCCATTTGTACAGGTTTCTTTGGCAATGAATAAATAAAAGTTGGACTGTATATTTTTTGAAAGTATACAAATTCTATTAATTTTTATATGACATCATTTTTTTCTTCTTTTTTTTGTAGTATTGCAAGACAACATGGTCTTATTGCAAGCAAGCATAAAATTATAGGTTGGTATATAGTTTTATTTCTAAGCAAAAATATAGACCACTGTTTATATCATGATATGACAGAGACACGCTTAAGAAAACAGTAATTTAAGACTTCTTTCTTGCTTATTTGATATCACAGTATAGAGCGGTTTTCGTATGAGTGGGAAACTGGCCGTAATATTTACGGTACTGTTACTGTAGAACTTTCGAATGTTTTTATAGAACTTACGGTACGGTTACGGCTACGGTACGGTATGGTCACTTTCCCACTTGTACGAAAACCGCTCTATAGACAGCACACATGCTGTTCTATATTCCTTAATGATAATAGTAATTAAAATTGTATGTTTGATTTGTAGCTTTGAGACGGAGATATTGTAAAGAAGACAGGTGAGATCAGTGAATAAAAAAGAATTAAATAATAACTTTGTTTAAAACAAGATAATGGCTTTCTGACTAGTAAATATATAATTGCTTTCCTGAATGAAAGGATTCTATAATAAATGAATGAATGAATGCATGGATGAATGGAATCATGAATAAATGAATGGATGAAAAAATAAATGATAGAATAGATGTATGAATGAATGAATTGATGTACATGTATGAATGAATGAGTTTTTTATTTGTTAATAATTATTTATATTCTTTATTTATTTTAAAGAAGATTTACGTTTTTTAACTTTTACAAATATATTATAAATATTGTTATTTCTTGTTATTATTCATCCTCGGAAACCCATGGGTAATCTTCTGTCGCTCGTTTCTCGCTCCCAGAAGAAGATGATAGAATAGATGTATGAATGAATGAATTGATGTACATGTATGAATGAATGAGTTTTTTATTTGTTAATAATTATTTATATTCTTTATTTATTTTAAAGAAGATTTACGTTTTTTAACTTTTACAAATATATTATAAATATTGTTATTTCTTGTTATTATTCATCCTCGGAAACCCATGGGTAATCTTCTGTCGCTCGTTTCTCGCTCCCAGAAGAAATACCCCTTGGAACGTAGTCTGTTGGAAGTCTATGGAAGCTCCAACAGACTACGTTCTCAGGTTTTTTTTTTCTGGGAGCGAGAAACGAGCAACAGAAAATTACCCCTTGGTTCCTGAGGATGAACAGCTGTAGGCTGATTAATGTACCTATGGTATCATCTTACTTCAATTAGAGAATTCAGAGATGCCACTAGATCATTTGCAAGATTCAAGACACCAAAAGAGTGGGAAGAATTCCAGAATGATCATTTACGTAAGTACAAACAATGAAATAAATCACTGGATTAAAATACAAATTGGTTTGACTCTGGCCTGATTTTGGTTAAATTTATTCAGATGTTTTGATCTATACGTCTTAGACCTTCATCACTTCATCACTCAGTTGTAACGATCACTGATGAAGGTCTTAGTGTAGATCGAAAAGTCTGAAGAAATTTAACCAAAATCATGCCAGAGTTAAACCAATTTGTATTTTAATATGAATGAATCCTGGCTGCAAATTCCAAATTTTTACTAAATCACTGGATGTATAAATATTATTACTCAGATGTGTTTGATATATGGTTAACATTTTTTTTAATTGTCTGATCAGGTCAATTGACAATTTCAAATGTTGGAAAAATCTATGAAATAAAAAACAATAAATACTGACTAGTTTTCCTTTGAAGGGGAGAGAGAAGTCCGCTCAAGAATAAAAGAATTAATGAGATATCGAAAAAATGGAATTACAAAAACTTCAGGTAAAAAAAGGTGTTTTTTTTTTCCTTTCCTTTCCTTTCCCTTGCACCAATTACCATTTATTGCCCTTGTTCTTCTTGCATTCATTCTTTACAATTCTCTATCGTTACCTTTTCTTTCTTCCTATTTCATTCTCTTTTCCCAATAATATATATATATAATATCCTTTTTACCTTTCTCCTTTTTATTTTATTTTCTCTGTCTCTTCTTTTCTCTTCTCCCTATCCTTTTCCTTGACATGCCATCTTTGTAAGATAAAAGCTTCCTTGTTTCAGTTGGCCAAGAATTTGATGAACAGAGGTTACGCCGAGAAAGAAGAAAAGAAAACAAAAGAAAAATGGTGGTAGGTTGTAAATGATGTTCGTGATGATTATCGTGATAATGATGACCACATTACCTTTATTTTATTACTTTTAGACTGAAGCCAATTTTTTAATATGTTCTTCTTTCTAGGGAGGAACTACTCCAAGAAAAACCAATGTTTCTCTTGGCAAAATACAGTATGTGAAACTGAAAGGTTTTTACAGTCTGTTTCACATAAGTTTTGCTAATGGATTTGGATCAGAAATGCCAGTTCAGTAATTCAAATCAAAACTCATTCAAACCTCAAAACTTTTAGAATTACCTTACTAAGTTTGCAGCTGATTGATCGGCAAAGGTTGTGTGAAAGGGACTATAACTCATTTCTGGGAAAACATAGAAAAATATAATAATATAGTATAATTAAATGTATTAATTAAATTATATAATGTTTATCTTTGTGGTCTCATTCAGAATGTCATCTGAGAAAAACAAAAAGTCTGGCAAGAAAGGCAATGGTAGGTTATCTTTTATTGAGAATATGGGTAAATCAACGTATAAATGGATTGGTGGACAGTATACTGCAGTCATTTGAAAAAACGTTGTCGCCGACCGGCCTCGCAACCACGTGACTAGACCTAAAAGCGTGTTTCACACTAGCACCATAAGCATAAGCATACATACGCAGACTCAGTTGGGCTTTGCTCATTAGCTGCACTTGTCTTTTCTCACACCTAGTTGAGAAATGCTTCACTGAGTCTGCGTATGTTGCTTATGCTTATTCTTATGTCGCTAGTGTGAACCAGGCTAAAAGGAGTATGATTGGGTAGAAATCACTGAAGCAGTTAGCTGCATATATTATCAACATCTTGAGCTCTTAGTGCCTTGTTTCTCTTAGATTTACGCTGGCGATTGATTTGGATGACACAAATCCTATGCATGAGAACTGAAGAAATAGCTATTTACTTGTCGACATCTCCATGCTCTATACAATGGTTTATTTCTTTGCACAGAACGTGAAGGCACATATTCATTCATGTACTCGCTACATATTTCAGCATATTCTTTAGCTCATGCTAAAAAATGTAATGCTTCAGTGATTTTTACCCATACTCCCACTTTGGCTAGTCGCACAATCGCGGAACTGGTCGACGACAACGTTTTTTCAAATGACTGTATAAAAGAACAAATGGGTTAATGATGAGATAAATAATTGATAATGACAAGGACGGAGTGCTTAAAATGGTAATAATTATTATAAAACAAAATGTCTGACAAGAAAGACAAAGGTAGCTATAGATTATTGTTTGTTGAGCATACAGGTAAATCAATGGATGAATGAATTGGTGGACAGTATATAAATGAACATATGAGTTAGTAAAGAGATGAATGATTGATAATAAAGAGTAGGAGGGAAATGATAAAAAATGGTAATAATATTTATAATTATAATAATAAAAATGATGTTCAAGTTTAAATTAATCTTATAAATGGAGACTCAAAAATTAAAGCAGATGATGTAAATGAATTTTCACCCAATAATTAATGTAACAATAATGGTAATGAGAGTGATATCAACATAATATATTTGAATGGCATTCTAGACTCTGCTAATCAAGAATTCTTAGAAGAAATCAAGACTTCTTCATGCTTCAATTTACTCTCTGCAAGAGAGGTCCAGGTAATTACTGGGATACCTGTGGTGGTATCACAGTCTTAAAATGCCTTTGTTTTTTTCTGATTCCTGTTAGGCAAAATGAACACATTGTGCAATATAGTACCCAGAGGGTAATATATTTTAACAAACACAGCTATTTGAGGGGGTTCCTCACTGTCAGCCAGATATTTTGTCAATTTATTTGCAGTGTAAACATACTTACATAGTGAATAGGCATTTTGCAACAACAGGTCGCGTGACCCTACCCCTTTTAAATTGAACAGCTGTGTCCAAATGAACATCAGAAAAGAAAAGAGTGCCTCAACTTTAGTAAGAAGGCAAAATATCAGCTCATAAAATGTAACATGAGGGAAATGGCATTTAATTTAAAATTCAATATTTTATAAGGATTTGTATGAAAAATATGCTCTGGTGGGCAAGCTCCCATACAAATCCCAAATCCTTATAAAATAGTGAATTTTATATTTTATGCCATTTCTCCTATGCTCAACATTTATAATGAGCTAAAACTTTGGCTTCTTACTAATATTGAGGTGCTCTTTTCATTTCTGATGTTCATTTTAACACACCTGTTCGATTTAAAAAAGGTAGGGTCATGTGACCAGTTGTTGCAAAAGGCCTAATATATTGCTTTGTGAATGCAAACATGCAAAGGATACTTTGCATTATATTATAGATTATAGATTTTGTGCTTATAATGACATATTTGTTTCATCTCAGCTTTGTTCAACAATGCAAATGAAGCCTGGGTTTTATCTTACTATAAAAATCATTATTCTCAAGGTGAGTACAGACACTACATTGACAAAACACTGTATTCAGTCAGTATGAAAGGCACAAAAAAGTGGGGCCTGCCTCCCCCCTACCCCCCCCCCCCCCCTAAATCCGCCCCTGCAACTTGATATTTTATTTAATTGTGCACACGCTTAAAGTCCTCTTAGTTGTAATTCACACATTTGGAATTCCAAAAGAACTAGGGTATTTTGATGTCTATACTGCCCTCATTCAATGACCCGTTGATATATAAGAGATGAAATCCTTCAGAGAGGGTCCTGAAGGGGGGTATCCAATCCCAATTCCCAATCAATTTTTTATCAAAATCCCAATTACCACAGGAAGCCCAAACATTAACCACAGGAAGCCCAAACATTAACCACAGGAAGCCCAAATTGAATACTAACCTCAGGAAGCCCAAGATAGTTCGATTTTCTCTTCTAGTCTACTAAAACGACGTAAAATGTTGCAAATTACTCAATTTAAAACATTATTTTAGCATCTAAAGAGAAAACGAATGGACAAGAAATAGCCAAATCCTATGGACAAATCCCAATCCCAATGGACAAATCCCAATCCCAATGGGCAAATCCCAATTCCCAGCCTCGAAAAAAGGCAAATCCCAATTCCCAATTTACCCCTTCAGGACCCTCTTCAGAATTATCATTCGTATTGAAATATAATTTGTATTTTCTGGAATTAAGCTCCAAGTGAGAATATACCAATAGCATTTTGTCAATTATAGGACAACCTTCTACGTCGTCAAGGAGTTCAGGTTAAGACACGATATCCTCCCAATCTGGATAAGACTCACAGACGACTGATAGTGAGCTATCTCAAGGAAAGCGGTTGGATTCCGACTTCATGACATATTTATATAAAACACAAAACTGTGTTTTTTAATTTAATATATTAGATTAAAATCAGTAGATATATATACATTATGTAGATATTATTCTAATGGATAATTTAAGGTATTTGTTAGTGGCCTTTCATTTATTAGTGTATGTGGGGGTCGGCGCGCAAAATCACAAGTTATCTTTTTCAAATATTACGCAATATAATAGTAGAGATCAAAATTAAGTTGCACTAGTACATTATCTTGTCTCCATATCACCAGTAACTTGAGACAAATATATATATAAGGTTTTTTTATTATTTCAACAAAAGAGAATCATTTACATGTAATTCTAATTTATAAAATAATTAATAATTGATAATAATATTGCTGGATTGCATTTTACAATTGTGTAACTCTGTTCATACGATGTACATTTTTGATTTTTTGTCTTATTAATTAACAATATTTATTGATAGAGTACAAATATTATACACGTGAAACAAGTAGTACTAATTAGTATTATAAAATAACTATTTGAAATCATGTATTTTGATTGGTTGAGGCGCGTGCTTTATGAGAGCACACAGAACGCACGTTTGCATGTTGATCAATTTGTATTTTATTAAAGTTCTAGAAAACTTGCTTTCTGTGCTGTATGCAGTTATAAAGCACTTGGGGATTGTCAGAACACTCAAGAAGTGTTGAGAAGCACTCTGCTTCGCTTCACTCTGCTTCTCTTAACACTTCTCTCGTGTTCTAACAACCCCGCGTGCTTTATAACTGCACACAGCACGCATTTTCTATTTCTTCACTAAATAGTGCTAATAAAACAATAGAATTAGCATAAAATATCACTATTTAGTACTATTTATGTTTCACGCTTTTAATGTTTGTACTCTATGGCGTGTTGTCTAAAAGTATGCATAATTCCAGATGGTTTGTAATTCATTATTATAAGTACTGACACTAAAAACATGCAAAACGCATCACTATTTATTACTGATTAGTACTAACTAAAAAATAGACTATCTCAATGTTAATATTATAATTCTGTACATTTTTTTGCTATTTTACTTGTTTATATAACTTGTAATTTTTCTCTTTTTTTATTTCTTTATTTGTGCAAATACCATATCATCTTAAACTGATAACCATCTTTAGTATTTTTTTACAAGTGAATATAATAAATCCGGCGCGCTCATTGGTCAAGATTTTCGTCATATTTTGTTATATTAACCGGTAGGTTAATATATGAATGAATTTTGCCTTGAAGAGCACGCGTTACTGACGCCATCACACGATTCTTCAGTTGATTGAGAAAGCAAGATTAAAAAACTGTTCTTGAACTTTTCTTAATTCCTCTGTCGTTCAAAAATATATTGTTATTTTAACACTAAAGTTATGCTATTTTCAGCAGTTAAAAAAATAGTATTGAGGGAAAAAATGACAAAAACTGTTGAGAATATCGATGTGTTTTGAATACATTTTTACTTGCCGTCACACGTCATTGAGCGCACGCTCAGTATTTTCACTTTCGATTATGTCATTTTGTCAAAATAAAACGATTGAAATGTTATTTTTCTTTCAAAATATGGCAAAGATGGACCTACTAGTTGGTTTATATTAAAACAATTATACCTCTCGCCTCATGGTCCACGAGTCCGAAAATCAGGATTGTTCCTCCATTGTTTTGGTTTCTCAAAAACCGTCCGGCGCTTTTCCCAACCATTTTTATTTTGAAATAACAAAAAACTTTTTTTGTCGTTATTTATTTAAAAATACTGAACACAAAAAATCATCTGACTGCTAAATAAGACTTTATTTCAGTATATAACTTAGCATTTAGGAGAAAATATTTTATAAATAATTATTAATATATGTATATTTATAGTATTTTTTGTTGAATATTGTGAAAATATTTTATTTACTAAAGTCTGACAACTTTGAAAAAGGGTTATAAATAAAATGCAACCACTTTGAAAATTGGATTCATATATTCTCAACCATTGAGTGCTATTTCTATTACTTTTTATCATTATCACATCACGTAATTAGCATGAACAACACAAAATGCACTTTTATTTCCAACTTGAAAAATCGAATTGTGTTATAGGGGTGAAGGGGTTTATATACTATTGATATACTTATGATATCATATATACTATTGATAAACTAATTGACGTGCTAATGAAATACTAATGATACAATGATATACTACTGCGGTTTTAGACCTTCTGCAAACTCAGACATTCCAACGGAAAGTTGTGAAATATGTTTTTGGCTGCCATCAATCAAAAACATAAAAGGTGCCTAGTAACTAAGTCAAAAGCTGCAGTAATGCTTTGATGTACTAATGATATGAAAAAGATATACTAGAGTACAAACACTAAAAGTGTGCAATACTTTGTACTATTTACCACTAAATAGTGTTGATTAAACAATAGAGAACAAAAGAATTTGCATAATTTAGTGGTATTTATGTTGCACACTTTTAGTGTTTGTACTCTATTGATATACTAATGATATGATCAATAATGATACACTAATGAAATGTACGAATGATATGCTAATAGTGCAAATAATATATATCCGTGAAACAAGTAGTACTAATTAGTACAAAATAGTGCTAATTAAACAGTAGAAAACAATAGAATTAGCATAAAATTGCACTAAATAGTCAGCTAACTATTTCACTGTTACATTATTTGCACTGTTTACACCAAATAGAAATATGGCGGCCAATTTGAATAACAATTCTTCTTGACTGCCAAGCCTCGCATACATGTAAAAACTCTATTGTTTTCCAACATGAACACGAGGCTAGACATTCAAGAACAATAAGAGTACGCCATATTTCGATTCAGTCTATGATATACTAATGATACACTAGTTATATACCAATGATGTGATAATATGCTGATGATATACTAATGATATGATATACTAATATGATTGTTAAAGATATACTGATGTGATATGCTAATGATGTGATATGCTAATGATGTGATATGCTAATGATGTGATATGCTAATGATGTGATATGCTAATGATGTGATATGCTAATGATGTGATATGCTAATGATGTGATATGCTAATGATGTGATATGCTAATGATGTGATATGCTAATGATGTGATATGCTAATGATGTGATATGCTAATGATATGATATACTAATATAATCGTTAATGATATACTGATCTGATATGCTAATGATGTGATATGCTAATGATGTTATATGCTAATGACGTGATATACTACTAATGATGTGATATTTTCAAGTGCCCTTAAAAACGTAAATCAAATCTAAGGAGTTTAAGGAGTAGCACGAACCCTGTTATAATGTGATATACTAATGTGATATGCTAATGACATGATATGCTAATGATGTGATATGCTAATGATGTAATATGCTAATGTGATATGCTAATGACGTGATATACTTGTGATAATGATACACTAATGATATACTTATGATACACTAATTATATGCCAATGATGGGATAATGATATACAAATGATAATGATATGCTGATGATATATTAATGATATGATAATGCTATACTATTGATATATGCTAATGATAAATAATGATACACTTATGATATATGCTAGTGATATGATAATAATGTAATAGTAGCGACCGGATGGTTATGGGGAAAGTAATAAGCAAACAACACAACAAAATGCACTTTTATTTCCAACTTGCAAAAATCAATTTATGTGAGGAAAGGAGAAAATTATGAAATACTAAATGATATGCTAATGCTATGATATACTAATATGACAATGATAACCTAAATGATATGATAATGATATACTAAATGACATGCTAATGATAAACTAATGATATGATATACTAATATGATAATGATAACCTATATGATATGCTAATGATATACTAAATGATATGCTAATGATATACTAATGATATGATATACTAATATGATAATGATAACCTAAATGATATGCTACTGATATGATAATGATATACTAAATGATATGCTAATGATATACTAAATGATATACTAATGAAATGATACACTAATATAATGATATACTAAATGATATGCTAATGATATACTAATGATATGAATGATATGCTAATGAAATGATACACTAATATAATGATATACTAAATGATATGCTAATGATATACTAATGATATGCTAATGATATACTAAATGATATGCTAATGATATACTAATATGATATGATGATATACTAAATGATATACTAAATGACATGCTAATGATAAACTAATGATATACTAATGATATGATATACTAATATGATAATGATATACTAAATGATATGCTAATGATATACTAATGATATGATAATGATATGGTAATGATATACTAAATGATATGCTAATGATATACTAATGATATGATATACTAATATGATAATGATATACTAAACGATATGCTAATGATAAACTAATGATATACTAATATGATATACTAATATGCTAATGATATGATATACTAATATGATAACCTAAATTATTATATAACATATAGTGGTATACCGAGTGATATCAACTAGATAAAAAGCCTATCCTAGTCATGAAGATATCATTGATATCGCACATGTGTGATATCACTCTCAACCAATCAACTTTCAAAAAAAAAAAAAATTTTCTTCTTCAATCTGTTATATAATAAACAGAACATTACATGTGCGCTTGGAGATATGAATTTTATCTTGAATTGTCTATTTTGTAACCGATTCTCAAAACTTGTGTTTTGTATATTTTTACTTAAATTGAATAAAAAACAATACTGTGGTTAATAGAATTAAATTAAAATGTAATGCCATTTGAATAGAATAAGCTTATTAGAAGGTAATTTCGATCGGAATTGGCCATTTTGCACACTATGTTTCAAGGGATGTGCTCTACTCCTTTTATTAACAAAATCTTACAAGGTTTTTCAGCTATAAATCTCTTTAATTAAACAAACTGCCCACAACAATGCAATTCTATGGAGATTTTCATGAAATGTCTTGGTTTCCTAGCAATTTTCACGGCGTAAAATATGTGATTTCATGTGATCAGCCGTTGAATTCATTCTAACAGCTGAGTGGAGACTTTAATTTTACCGGCGTTCAAACGACTCAACTTCCTCCCTGTCGTGCTGCTCTCTGATTGGCTAATTTACCATTCACGTGCCAATCAGAGCTCAGGACATGCTCTATGCAGACCCTTCGCTCGCTATCTCTACTCGCTACTAAAGTAAAACTTTCTTCCTCATTTTCAAGGGGTGTTTTTTTCGCTTCTTTTGCTTTACTATCGCAGCAGTTTGGAGCAATGGAGCCCTTATTACTAGCTGGAGCAACTGTGGGAGCTACTGTGTGTATTTCCATCGTTTTAGTTGCTTTTTTCATGCTTCGAGAAGAGAAGTTTGAAGACCATGTCGCTCAACAAGCTGGGCAAGAAGCCGCTTTATTTACTCGTTCTTCTTCTACTAAAGCTAGTAAGAGCAAGACTAAGCCTGTTCGTAGAAAGAAGAAGCATTCTGAAAACGGAGGAGACGGGGTTGGTGGTGGCCATGAGGTCGAACAAGTCGAAGAGTCATTGATAGTAGAGAACAAGGAACAAGACGCGGATGATAAACCTAAATCTATCCTCAAAGAAAAGAAAAATAAACCAAAGAAGCAGCCTTCAAAACCGGTAGAAACTGAAGCAGCAAAGGAAAGGCACACTCATTTTGAAGATGAAGCTAAACCAATTGTTGAAGAAGTTGTTTCGGTGCAAGAATCTTCTCCCGAATCCGCTCTCTTCGCAGAACCACCAAAACCCGAGCCAGTGCAAGAGGTAGTTCAAAGCCAACCTCAAGCGACTGTAAATGCTGAGCCTCCGGCCCCCAAGAAATCAAAAAATAAAAGCAAACCTTCTAAAGAAAAGCCCCCGTCTACTACAGGTAATTTACATGTATTCTTTTATAAAACTATTAACTAGAAATCAATTCTACCATGGCGATCAATGGAATCGCGATAATTTACATGGGCATCTACACCAAGTTCCTGCAAAGAAATACCGAAATTTTTAAATGACTCCTTTAAAATAATTCTTCCCGAACTTCTTTAGAAATTTCCCCGTTGGATTTGAATTCAAAATATACAACAATACTGTACTGTATTACCCATTGTAAAATAATCCTTAAAGTTGTTTGGTGTCTGCGACAACGTGGCAAATTGAAATTGATCTACAATTTTCTCGAGATTCCTAAATGACCCCTTAAGTCATTCCGAAGTGTCTTCAAAAATTCTCTCATAAACGCTACTTATATTTTCACTTTTTGTTAGTTAATTCAACAGCTAAACCATTCAAGAGGAGAGAGCGAGAAAGAGGGAAAAATTGTTGAATAATTTATACAAATAGTTGTAGAAGTATAACTAGAAAAGCACAATGCATTGTTATCATTAGCAAATCAAAATCTAATCGTTACCATCTAATTTCTAGGATTTTTTACGTATTTTGGTTCTCTTCTCCAAAACCCTATTTTATTGTGGATAAATCTCAATGACTTATTGTTTTAATATTTGTAAATTCCGTTAAAACAAAGGGACATAACAAAAGATTCAATCGTCTGAACTGTTGTTGTTATAGAAGATTACTTATTGTATTTCAATATCATATCACTTTGCATGGCAAGACCACACATGTTCAAAAATAAACAAAAAATCCAATTTCCCTTTATATTGAATATGAAAAATTGAACAGATTTGAACAAGATTTGCAAAAAAATAAGGCTTTTTTCTTATTTTAATTTTTAAACAATATATTTCATAAAAATACACATTTCCCTCTATATTTCCCTTCTATTTTCAAAAACAAGATTACCAAATTTTTCCAATCAAACTTCATCTAGCATTATATGAAAATATAAATCAATTTCATGATATTGTTTTTGATTTCAATACAAATTGATAAAGCAATTTGAAAAGCATTAAAAATATAAATAATTGAAAATGCCATTTTGTAACCATTTATTAAAATGTTTCTCAATTATTGTTAGCAATCCTAATACAGATGGTGTAATATTCATCAATCAGTACACTAGTTTCCTATTCTGTAAATTCAGCCCAGCTCATTCCAGTTTTAATTACTTTTTCAAAAGTGCCATTTAAAGAAAACATATTGAAAATGTTTATTCAGTTGTTGGTAGCTACATATCGATGACGTCATAATTCTCATCAATCAGCGCGCCTATGTGGTGTCTTCTTACAGTAAATTGATAATATGTCAGCGTCATACATCACCAAGACATGTTAATAATACTGAAATTAGTCTTTAAATGGAAAAACTGTTACTAATTGTTTGTTACTAGGTAACCAGGGTTGTAAAATTCGACAAGATAAGTGTTAGTTCTTGTGTGAATACCAACTGAGCAGAACTTAAAAATATTGTAATGTTTAAACTGAAATTAGAAAATGAACATTAGAAATTAAAAAATGAAAATTATAACAGACATATTGTTTTGCTTTGTTTAACATGAGACATGCATACTTAATTGAACAAAGAAATGAGTATCACTTTTAGCCATTTTGATTTAAACTTAAAATTTTGTGTTCATTGTTAATGGGAAAATACATGTCAGATTGGCAGCAATAAATTATTTTAAAAGGCAGTTACAGTAGTAGTTTCTTTAAAATCATTAATAAATACTGATATAATATCATTTTGCTTAGAAACTATTAAAAGGTTTTTGTGAATAATTAATATTGCAATATTTGTAGAGCCCAGTATTGAAACAAGAATTCTCTGTTTCCAATCAAAACTCTTTCTCTAAGGCAGTCAATTTTATAGTTATTGGGTGTTCTATACACAGTCATTTCTGTTTTTCTCTTTCTGTATTTATATTTAGTATATTGATTTAGTGCCTGAGTATGTGTAAACAATTTTCACAATAAACAATTAAGTAATTATTATTATTATTATTATTATTATTATTATTATTATTATTATTATTATTATTATTATTATTATTATTATTATTATTATTATTATTATTATTATTATTATTATTATTATTATTATTATTATTATTATTAAAGTAAAACATCTAATTTTTATTTATTTATTAGGTGAGATGAGCAGCAAGAGTTTGTTGAACTCTGTAAAGACAGCCAATTTGAATGCAACTGAACTGCAGGACTTGATTGATGTTCTACTGAACAAGCAGGGAGATAACGCCCAATGGAAGGTACAATGATAAGCAATATACACCTAATCCAAAAAACGTTGTCGGGTCCGCCACACAGTCCTCGCGCCAAGACCGTGAAGGAAAACACAGTGAATATTTTGATGAGAGTGATAAAACAAGAAAATAAAAGTAGGCACAACACTATTTCGTTGAAAAAAGTACCACACTAGAGTGTGAACATGCAAATAAATTAATTACTGATTAGATATAACCAATATCTTTCACAGTCTTGGCGCGAGGACTGTGCGGCGGACCAGACAACGTTTTTTGGATTAGGTGTATACAATATGAGTGGCTGATCTGTATATGCATACAGATCAGACACAAATATTGTATAGTACTTATGAAAATCCAAAGTTAGTTTCATATTTTATTTGAATTGTCAGGATAAAAGTAAATTTGGCTGAGAAAGTTCAAATTGAAACTTCTGTAAATCAGGACGAAATCTGTATGAGATTTACATAACTCTTCATGGACATGATTTATTTTTGTAAAATTCGCATGAATTTTATAAGTGGTGTTTACAACATAATCAACAGTGCTATATATCTTGAGATACAATCACAAATTGATTTGGCGTGCAGCACGCTCAAGTGCAAATAGCAGTATGTCATTTTCCGTTTTTTCTTTTCCAGTCAACCACCAAGGGTGATGATACTGAGATGCTAAAGAAGCAGTTACAAGAGAAAGAACAAGCTATCATAGATGAGAAAAAGCAGTCTTTGAATGCTGCTAACAAACTGAAGGAAATGAGGTAAAATCATAATGATGATAATGGTGTTAGTATATTGATTATAATTTATTATATTCGTGATGATGGTGTTGCTGCTGCAGATAATGATGATGTATTGTGCTGCTGCTGTCACTGCTGATAATGATGAAGAAGGTGGTGATGACAGTAAAATGTTGATAAAGATGAAGTAATATTTATGATTGTGTAATAATGGGGAGTGTTGATTTAATACGGATTTGGTCCTATTTCTAGAGATGAGATTCAGCAGGAGCGCATGAAGCAAAAGGCACAGTATACAGCTTCGAGTAACAAGATCACAGCACAGGTAATATTTTTTATAAAATAATTGGGAACCTTAAAATTGAAGGCGACCACCACTGCTACACCCAGGACTGGCTTTTTTGCATTAAACTGAACAGCATCAAGAAGGCACCAATGAATGAAAATTTGAAAATAAGATGAAACAGCTGGGAGGGAATGAGAAACTTCACATTTTGAGAAGAATTCGAGCTAAGTAACCCCCCTGGCAAATGAGAAGGAGACTATATCAAAGTGGTGAACTACATAACAGGACTGTTAATGTGTGTGGTGTTGGCAAGTACATGAAATATTCTGTGGCTGTTTTACATTTGCTGTTGCTAAGTTGCTGAACTGTAACACTATAAAATTGACCATCCATTTGATGAAGTTGTTCTTCTTATGTTTAACTAGGAATGGTTTTAAGTGTTCACACCGACTGTAGTAAATCTGACAATTGATCTCAACTATTTAACATACAATTAACTGCCATATAAAATCAATTAAAATATTAATACATAATAATAAATTATTAATACACATTAATAATTGATAAATTATCAATACATATTATAAATATATTTTGTGTCATAATGAATACATATATCTTTTTAATAATTTATTCATTATCACACAAAATACAGTATAGTGTTATAACATTTTTGCAGCTATACTATTCCCTTTTATAGGAATTTGTTTTTAAATTACAGAATAAATACTGCATAATAAATACAAAACATAGAAATATAACATAAATTAAAGTAACAAAAAGGCCATATACTTACATTTAATATATTTATATAAAATAATTACATTTTGTTTTTAAGTTATCGTTTAGCATGTATTGAACACTGGTTTAATATTTAATTTTTTTTCTAAGTCTATTATAGTGTCAGGTTAGATCAAAAATTCCAAGTATTTTCCCCATTTCTCCACATGAAAAAGATAATGTTAATTATTCTACAGAAAGAGCATCATACTATGATACCTGGTCCATCTTTGCCAGATACTCTCACATGGTCTCATGCTGGTCCCTCATGATCAGCTACAAATTGTTGAGTGCACATCATTTTACATTTTATTTTCAAATACACAATTAAAGTATACCAAATGGCATCATACACAACCTCAAAATCGAGAGCATTTTTTTAAAAACATATTAGCTATAGTCGAAAAGATTCTTAATGCTTCGTCATTTCTATGTTATGTAAATCAGCAAATACTTGTCTTCAAAACCGACCAGCCAATATATAAATCAAGGTGGCCAACTGATACCAACAAAGCAAGATCGAACCACAACTTGGAACAGTTTGTACAGATGTTGAGTGCATTGGAAAAAGACGACTCATAAACCTGCCTTGACGCAATTCAAAGAGCATTAGAGAAATGTTTTTAACAAGGGAAAAGGTCCTTGAAAGCATAAATAAAGCTGAAGATTGAGCTAGAAGCATTCATTTGCTTTCATGTGCTTCCTTAACTATTACAAACTTAAGGTAATAGCTAGTTAGTGTTCCCCAACATTGTTACAAAATGTTTTTAAGCAGCAATTATGACAAAAACTATATTGCTACGTGAAACAGGCATATATATCCATGCAAGTAAGAATGAGAAAACATGAGAGAGATGTTTGCCTGACCCATATGCATACCTCTCAGTGCCATTCTATTGCATGCCAATATCAGTCATTCACCAAATTGTGAAAACAGTGAGTGCATGCAATGATAGGGACAACCATTGGTATCAAGCAGTAGTTTTTCAACTTTGAAACAAAATTGAAATACAAACTATATTCTGTTCGCATCAGATTTTTTTATTATTAGATTTTTTGAAATGGATTAATTTTTGAACCACCCTTCACAATCTTTTCAGTTTTTAATGAAGAATCAGTGTCAGTGGGCCCATGCCAAGACTTAAAAAAGCAGGACTAGACAAAGAACTCTATCCTAACTATAGACCAGTTGCGAACATCGTGTTCATCAGTAAAGTGATTGAAAAGACAGTTGCAGTTCAAGTAGATTCTTATTTGAATGTTAACAACCTGTTCCCCTCTCTGCAATCAGCATATCGCCAATACAGTTCGACAGAGACAGCATTACTGAAAGTCACAAATGACATTTTGAGAACCATTGATAATCGGCAAGTAGTGGTACTGGTACTATTGGACCTATCATCCGCATTCGACACCTTAGATCACAGCATATTATTGGCAAGACTTGCATCGCACTCAGTGGTTTCTCTGGAACTGTACTCAAGTGGTTCACCTCTTATCTTCTCAACCGTTCACAGTCAGTGGTTATTGGTAATACAACATCTTCACCACGAAATCTAGAATATGGAGTTCCACAAGGCTCCATACTCGGGCCACTTTTGTTCACCTTATACATGGCTCCATTACAACACATTATATCAAAATATTACCTAGACTGCATGTTCTATGCTGATGACACCCAGCTATATATTGCTGTAAACCCCATGAATCTATATGTTGCCTAAGAAACGCTTTGACAATGTGTCAATGATGTCATACTGTGGAACACTGAGAACATGTTACTGTGCAACCCTAGCAAAACCGAGGTAAGTCACGTTTCAGTAAGCACGACGATCTACTGTCAACGTTCCTTTTTGCCGACACTTCTGTAACGTCTGACAAAGTGTGCAACCTAGAAACGTTACTCTCTCTAGCCATGTCAACGAAGTATGCTGAAATGCAGTTTTAGCCATAAGATACATTGGCCGAATAAGAAAGTATTTATTTCGTGACAACCTCAAACGACTTGTACAATCCATGGTGATATCCCGCATTGACTATGCAAATGGGTTGTTGTACGACCCTCCTGACTACGAACTAGTAAAGCTCCAACGTGTCCAAAACACCACAGCACGTTTGGTCATGGGTATGAGAACACACGATCACATTACACCTGTTTTAAAAGAACTGCTCGGGTTCCTATAAAGTTCCGGATATAGTTTAAGATTCTATTACTTGTCTACAAGTCACTTAATGGATTAGCACCCAACTACTTATCAGCACTAATTCACCCGTACTCTGCGCTCCACTAACAGACTGATTCTACAACCGCCGAAAACCAATTCTGTAACCTATGGTCAAAGAACCTTCTCTTGTGCACCACCAAAACTCTGGAACTTATTACCTCAAAACAATCAAACTTGCAAAACACTGAAACAATTCAAAACTGAACTGAAAACATACCTCCGTCAAGCTTTTAACTATTACTCAATCTAAAACTTCTAATTAATTTTTAATTTTCTTTTCCTTTTTTACCACTATTTTCAGATCTATTTTTTAATTATGTAAACGCATTGAGTTTTAAATGCGTTCAAAGAACTTATATTATTATTATTTATTTAAGATGGTTATAGTTTGTGTTTAAAATTTGGGTGCATTTTAATTGGGTACATTGCATTTTTGTGTCCCGTTGTATTTTTTTCACCTTCTCCTTGGTTAATTTTTAAAAAATAACCTGAGGACAGCTACCAAATTCTTCAAATTGTCATCACTGGAATTGTCCGAGGCAAGTCAGGTATGACTATTAGCACAATACATCATCCTTTTCTATCAGTTTTATCTAAGTCCTTTGGAGCCTGAATTTTGTTTCTCCATTAATTTACAGACTTGCTGTAGATAATTGTATTTTTCTTGTTGAGATTTAAGTTGTTCAGAATGATGTATATACACTTTGAAGTCATTCTGCCGTTGTTTTGTGACCAGCTTATAAATAAGCCTTCTTTTGAGATTACAAATTGTCGAAAGCCCAAGAATATTGATTTTTTTTAAAGAGGGTGTTGCAAACTCCTGGTTCAGATATCTTGATAGTGATAGCTAGGTCTAAACGTGTCAAGTGGTGGTACAACTACAGCTCATCCTCTTCAATGTGGTGTCCCACAAGGCTCCATTTTAGATCCAATCTTATTTATGTTGTATACTTCATCTATAGGTGATATTGTCCGGAGACATAACATCAACTTCCACTTGTATGCAGATGATACACAGGTCTATTTTACTTTTTCTACCTCATTTTCTTCTTCAAATGGACATCGTCCTTGACCTGACCTATCGACTCTCTAAGCATTCCAAGCTCTTGCATTTCTCCTTCCATCTCTACTCGAACATTGGAGTCACCTTTTAAGAGAAACGTTTGTCTGAAAACCATATACTGCTGTGTGTAAATCCTGCTTCTTTTATATTCGTAATCTCTTTGGAAAATTGAATGTATCTGAGTCGTGGTGCATGTAAAACCCTTGTTCATGCCTTCATTTCCTCTAAACTTGATTTTGCAATTCTTTATTATATGGTGTCCCCAAATTTTCTTTGCAAAACATACAGCATGTTCAAATTGCTGCTGCAAGGCTTGTAACTTTCATTAGGAAACAAGAACATATCACTTCTATTCTATACAACCTACAATGGTTGACAGTGGAGCAATGTGTCGTTTTTAAAATTCTTTTAAAGTTTTGAATGATGTTGCACCTTTCTATCTTTGTGAATTAGTCAAACCTAGTCCCCTCACTCACTTGAGAACTAGGTCATCAGCATAGTCTGCATCAGTGATTTTGTGTTCTGGATAACCCAGACTCTGCATGGTCTCTTTCCAAAGTGGGTTATTTGTGCTTGTCCATTGACTGAGATTCTTAGGATGTAGTCAAGACATGATGACAAACAGGTATGGAGCAAGTTCTGGACCCCTGATACAATATCAAAGAAACTATTGCATATCGTATCATATTTATTTCTATTCCCACTGGACTTGTCTGTGGTTTTCTATATGTTTTGTCCTGTATATCCCTGATGTTATCCATAGTGGTTTCATAAAAAACTATATATTTTTCATGAGTCAAAATGCAGTTGATATTATGAGGAAATAACTCAAATCACTGTGTGGTATAATCAACTAAACTCCACAGCCAGTGTTCAAGAGCAATGATATCTTGTCAGGAAAATAAATATTTGTAGTCAGTACCAATGTTGCTGTAGCATGCATTTACATTCTTACATCATGTGGCAGGGAAAGGTTGCATTGTGCCCAGTCAAAAGCAAGGCATAAATGATTCTTCTTACAGAAGGTAAAATAATAATTGAACTATTTCCATTCTATCCAATTATATAAAAGTGGAAAATATTGATAGACATTGAGGTTACATTCATTGCCCATCAGTGACATTCTCTTTATTCTTCAAAGAAAATATCTTGTGATAAATTGAGAAAGGATGACTATAAAGGTTCTTGAAAGAGAGCAGGTAAGAAGGTAAAGAAAGAAATGTCATGAACTGCCCGTGTTACAGTTCTAGCATATATTGACATTGCTACATCAAGATAATATTCAAGTAACATCTGCCTTAAGGATTCACTCTCCAAAAAAAGGGAGAGGAAACAAAATATTTGAAAAAGCATTTACTACCTGCAGTACCACTTTAATATTTTATCATGATGGAATCTCATCCATATGATAAAATGCTTTACTTTCAGTTTCCTTGACGTTCACAAAGTAAATTCATCATTAAACGTATATGCATGTTTTAATCTCCATGTACTTTGACTTTTATGTTTTTAACAGACGATATGGCGTGCTACTGCTTTTGCACAAATAAAATACATTTTAACCTTTTAGATTTAAACAACTTTCATTTATACAACTTTCATTGATACAACTTTCAACAATACAACTATAATTTTAAATACAATATGAAAACTTCTTTAGCCCTTTTATAATAATATAATTATGAAATGAGTACTAACTAGATATAAACAATACATTGTAATGAAATAACATTGTAATGAAATATAGAACACCTGTCTTTAAACTGCATACAGCAAAACATTATCTGCCCACCCATTGAAACCCACAAATCACCATGGTAAAAATATTACACAAAATACTACTACTATTAAAATAATTTCATATAATAGTAAATATCAACTGTCAGAATTACTGGACTCCGTGCAAAAACAAAAACTATTCTTAGTGAACATTACAAGCAAAACCTCATTACAAGAATGGTCAATTTTATATATTATTGATATGTATTAATGATGTATTTGTATTGATAATTTATTAATATGTATTGATAATTTATTAATATGTATTGATAATTAATTAATATGTATTGATAATTAATTAATATGTATTGATAATTTATTAATATGTATTGATAATTTATTAATTATTATTGTGTATTAATATGTAATTAATATTTTAAATGATTTTATATGGCAGTTAATTGTATGTTAAATAGTTGAGATCAATTGTCAGATTTACTACAGCCGGTGTGAACTTGAACCATCCCTATAGTTAAACAAAAGAAGTGCAACCTTCATCAAACGGATGGTCAATTTTATAGTCCTACAGTTAAACAACCGGAGCAACAGCGAACGTAAAACAGCCACAAAATACTTCATGTACTTACCAACACTACACACATACAGCCCTGTTTTGTAGCTCACCACTTTATTCCAGTCTCCTTTCTATTTGTCTGGGATGGTACTCAGCTGGATATTCTCTCAAAACATGAAGTTTCAGATCATGGATGCAGGGCTGAACATTTTCAATTTTTCAGTCGAAGTTGTCATCCAGATGTCGCTCGGTTTCTGCAGAACAAACAAAAGGTTTTGCTTTAAAATATACCACTACAGTAAGAGTAATGGAAAAATGATTATTTACAAAACGTATTAAAAGCAATAGCTGTCATATTATAAAAGAATTTGCAACTTTCGACCTTCCAATTTAGTACCACGTGCAATGATAGAGATAAAGACACCATTTTCTACTTCGAATGTCACAAAAAGCAAATTTCCACAATAAAAATGGATCAAACACAGGTCTACATGTATCATCTGCCTTTATAGTTAATGTTGGGATATTTTCGAGACATTTAATTAAACTGCACTTACTATGAAAAAAAGCGAAAATTCGAATCAGCTCCTCGTCTTGACCCGGCCGTCTGATCTTGACCTTCCAAACAGAATTTGAACTTTCCCGCAGTTACGAAGTTTGCAATGTATCATGGTACCTAACACGTGGGATAATTTTACATCGGGAAAGACCTGACTAGAATGGACTTCGGGATTCGAATATTTTGGAATAGAATGGAATGCACATAGGCATTTTTCATTTCAGTTTTAAATATAGTTCAATAATAAAAATAAATTGCTCATTATGCACACCAAGGGCACTAGTACAATTGTGCATCATAAAAGTGTTGCAAATAGTTGGGTACGGTCTACACTGTACTGGGCAGTAGCTGAATGTTTGGTTGCTTTCGTTTTTGTTGAACTTAAATGATTTAGGGAATCTTTGCTTATCTTTTTTTTTTTTTTTACTCCGACGAAGGGCTAAAGCTCGAAACGTCAGTAAAGTCAACATTTTTCACGGTGTTACAAATTTCATTATATTACCTATCACTTATAGTTGTATTATTTTTGAAATATTTATGAAAGTCCAATACACATGCCCTCATTAGAAGTTTGCAAAATAAAGCAAAACTTGGAAAAACTAACCTGACAAAACTGACCACTTTTTATGCTTGCTTTGTTGGGTTTCCTGTGGTAAAGTATAATGACTGCTGATCAAACCTGAGCCGACAGTCAGCAACTCTGAGCGCAATCCAATCTCGAACCCCGAGCCTTCGTTCCTCTTGGCCAGCCGAGTAACGTAAGACTCTGGGGGACCGGAATTCTATGCTTATGCTGATTGGCCCTTGAAAATACAATGGTCAGACCGGAAACAGACGAAGTAAAAGCTCTGATTGGTCCATCATGTAAACAAATGTACATTCAAAATGTAAATTTTACGGCGTCAACGGTGATAGAATATTACATGTAAATATCGTCGTTTATCGGAATATATACGAGTTCGAAGCGAAGAGATGTTGTATCGCCGCTATAAGCGATGATTATCGAGTCGCGAAGCAAATTTAATAGAATACACACAAAATACTCCTTTAAACTATTCTAAACCTTGACAATCCTCAGACCTCTGGCATCCAGTTATTTACTAAAGGTCAATCGTACCACGAAAGCAAACTAATAACCGTTGGAAAACTATAAATAAATCGACGGTTAAAGCGATCTGAATTGAAGGAGATTTAGACGCATTTTTATATCATTATATAAATCCTGATGACCGTTAAAAATTCTTTCTAAACTTTAAATGTTTCATTAGTGAGGAAAATGTTTATATTTTGGCTTAGAAAATATTTAAAATGCTACTAGGTCAATAATATTTTGAATGTCATTAACGTACTAAGTAACACAGGATGCCCAAACCCACAGATCATTATAATATTAACTAAGCATGCGCATTCCAAACCGGAACTCCAAAATTGGAGCTGAAAATTCCGTTCCCCCAGAGTCTAATGTCGGGCGCCATAAGACCGCTGACAAAAAGCCAGACGTGACTCTGGGCTCGAGATTGAGCGCAATCTCGAACCCAGAGCCTGCGTTACTCTTGGCCAGCAGTGCCGAGCAACGTACTGCTGGCCAAGAGTAACGCAGGCTCTGGGTTCGAGATTGCTCTGAGCGTGGAAGGTTTTTGTCGCTTTTTCTTTTGTTTTTGTGCAGCATCACGGGTTTATAATGGCTCACAGAAACAGTACATCAGCACAAGTTCAAGGTCCTGGCTTTGTGGGCATTAAGTTTTGTCAGGAATGGTAAGTTTCTACAAAAAAAATGATATCCAAGATGGCGTCACTCTATCAACTTTGAAAACCTAGATTTACTCGCTTTTAATACCCCACATTTGAGTAGAAAATCGCTTAGAGTTTGTAGTTACTATTATTCAATCGTATGATAAAATGTTATTACCAATTTTAGACAGATTATATATGGAAGCTAACGTTTATTTTACACCCATGAGTGTTTTGCTTATCTTGCTAAAATTAAGAATCCTTGAATATAGATAAAACAGCGTTAAAGATGTGTATTTCTCTTTTTATTTAATTGTAAAATGCAGTGGGTGCTTTATGGCTTTATCCCAGTAGAGTAAGTTAGTGATTCTTTCCATTTTAGTAATAATATGTTATACCCAAAAGAGGACAAAGAAAACAAAGTCCTGCTTTATGCTGTAAGTATAAAAAAATGTATTATTGTAAATAAAATGAATGTGAATATTTATTATATGGATAATAGTGTGTTACTGGAAACTAAAACACTCATATTTTTTTCATATTTTCATTAGTGAAGATATGAAAAAGTTATCTACCAAATGTTCCATATATTGTCCATATACATTGTATAATAAAAAGAACATTTCAAGTTGGCTTGAAGATATGAATTGTATTTTCTCGTGTTTAAAACAACATTATACTCAATTACTGCACTCGCTCGTAAAATATTGTTTACACCACTTGAAAATTAAATTCATATCTTCATCAGGGTTCGTGCTACTCCTTAAACTCCTTAAAAACTCCTTAATTCTAGCTAAAGTAGGGTAAAAATTCTAGTATTGCAAATTAAAGTTAAGTAAAAATTCTAGTATTGTATATCATTTTCGTAAATTCGTAAATTTTCGTATATCAAATTTGTTGCAAAAAGTGCTTAAAAAAAAAATTACTTTTTGGTCCTTGAAAACTCCTTAGATTTTGTTTACTGACATCAGCACGAACCCTGTTCATGCCACCATGTTATATCCTGTATATATGTGTGAATTGAAATAATCAAATTTAGTGACAAATTTAATCTATAAACCATAGACCATAATCACTGTTAATTATGTGGTGTTGACTATTATAGTGTCGTAATTGTGACTATCAACAAGAAGCTGACAACAGTTGCATATATGTCAACAAGATTACACATGAAATCAAGTAAGTATAGTGAGTTTGATAGTCAAGATCAAAAACGAATGCTTCATGTTTCATCAGGGGATTCCAAACACCTCGAAACTGTCAATAAAGTCACTTGGGCTGTGGCATTGTGCTTTCATCAGTTACTCGGTGTTTGGAACCCCCGATAATACACTTGCATTTGTTTTTGATAGAGTATGTCAAACATACTTTATGGTATTTAGTACTATTACACTCTAATAAATACACTTTGTTTCACTGGTTTATGAAAGCCTTTCTATCACCCAAATTTGTTATATATTCTATTATCAGAAAATGTAAAATTGTATTTTTGTTCCATTAGTGAAATGACTCAAATAGTTGCCGATGTAGTTGCTGACCCAACTTTACCAAGAACGGATGATCATGCATGTCAAAGGTAAAGCATCAATGGTTCTATACTTTCGCATGATTAGGGGGGGAGGGGGTGGTGGCTTGATACGGTAATAGACCTCTTTACCTCCGTATGCAAATTGCCCATTTCAGACCATGTGTCATTCCCTTGAGAATTGTTCTTTTATGATGAACGTGTTATATCATTTACATGTGAAAGAAACAATTCTCAAGGGTAGCATCACATGATCTGAAATGGGACAACAAACAAGGAAGGTAAAGAGGTCTATTGTTTGATTTGAATTACAATAGCTACCTCAGAAACTGAAGGAATTATTGCCTTTTGTGAAAGTAGGGAATACTAGATGGATTCTTATTTTCATGTTGGATATTTTCTTGATTTTGATCACAATGTTTTGTTCATTAGATGCGGCAATAGAGAATCAGTATTCTTCCAATCACAATCAAGAATGGCAGACGTAAGTACTACATAAAGTTTATGACAATCAGTCATCATCATTGCCATGATGTGGCATGTGTAAAAGCCTGGGAACTTTGTCTTTTTTTTTTGTCAGCTCTGCATCTTGATGATATTTTTGCCAACCAGGAAGGGGGGATTGGGTAATATTTGGAAAAGTCAACCAGTGGTTTTGCTGACGCCCAATAATGACAATAATTTTGATGATGATGATAACTGTGATTTATAATTTGTTGAATTAAAGTTTAACCATTTTCCCACTATTGTTGACTGTAAATGACACTATATTATATTGATGATGACAATAATTTTGATGATAATTATAATTAATAATTTGTTAAAAAAAGTTTAACCACTTTCCCACTATTGTTGACAGCAAATGACACTGTACTATGTATGTGCTTCACCTGAATGTGGATTCAAGTGGACAGACTAAACCCAGCCAAGGAGCCCAGCCATGCCATTACATTGTGTATATAGTCAATTCAATGAGCATTGTCGCTGAAATAAGCCTAAAGCCTAGTCTTGAGACCAAAAGGGATCATGTGATATATTCCATCAAGTCATTATGTCCAGTGAGACAGTCAACATGCTTTTGCAAGTGTTGCTCAAAGAAAATCTGAAGTAAGAACACAAATTATGGTTTCGTTATAAGGAATCGTGATGGACTTAAAATTCTGCGACCTCTTTTGGTCTCAAGATTATACTTTAGGCTTTTTGCAACGACAATGTTTATTGAATTAGCTATATATAAATAAAGAGATCCATCTACAATAAGACACCTCCAAGCACTCCACATACTGGTCTGCATTCTGATAAAGCAACTCATTGTAATGTCTTTTCAAGAAGTTTTATGGCTGTTTGTTTTCGCTATTTGGTATCCATGGAAACAAGTATAGCTCAGTTAGTGTGCTGTTTTGGGATCAAGGGAATCTGAGTTTGATCGCCAGCAGCCTCACACTTGTTTCAACTTCTTATCATTCTGTGTAGCTGCTACCATAAAGTGGAGCATTGATGGGAAAAGAGTGCAACGTCAGCTATTTCATGGGAGACAAGCTTATACTTCTAGCTGAAGGAACTCATGACTCTATTTTTCCATTATAAGACAACACCTGCACAGTACAGTTGTACTCAATATGTTTATCTTTAGTGTATGTTTGTAGGTTGGAATCATTGTATAAAGAAGTAAGAGTCATCAACCTTTTTTAGATTATTTAATCCAACGTTTTGGGCTAAGCGCCCATCTTCAGGGATGTTACAATGCGCTCGCTATAGATAGAAAATAATAATCTAAAAATAATTAAAAGAAATAATCTAAAAAACATAGCATAAAGAAGTAAGAGTCATCAACCTTTATCTTTGTTGTCTTATCAAGTCCAAGATTAAAGGTTTTCATTGTAAACATGCTACATTTCAATTCATTAAATGCTATCATTTCCATACATGTGCCATTTTTAAAGTTTTATTTTATTTTTGAACATATTACAATGCGAATCGAAAAACCGTGGGCACCCAGACTTATATTCTAGAAATCGTTTCTTGTTCGTTGAACAACTCACAAACAACTCTAACTACAAAACAATTATCATACTACAAATCAGTGAAACTTCTTGCTGTGATATAGTTGTTTGTGAGTTATTCAAAGAACAATAAACGATTTCTAAAATATTTCTAGGTGCCCACGGTTTTTTTATTCGCACTTTAAAACCATTACAAAAAAATATTTGTTTGGGTCACAAATGTGTTAGGTCTTAGGACTGGGATGTTTCATCTGCCAATGCAAGACTTCATCAAACGATGGTGTTTTTTTTTGTTGAACTTATAATTTATCAAAGATTTAGAAAAAGTATTTACGTTATTCGAAACGTCGTATTCTTGCGTTAGTTTTTATTTTAAATACTTAATAATTTATATGAGAAACGTTTATCGTCCGTAGCTCGGTTTGAACAGCGACATTTCGAGTCTGCCACTGCAACTGCCAGACGAAGTCGAAATATGCTATCAGTTTATTATGATAATACATTATAGTAATAATGGTTGTAATTAAACACCAACAATGAACAAGAGAGCATAATTTATTATTATCAACTATATAATTTATATGTGAAACGATTATTGTTCGTAGACAGGTTTGAACTGTGACGTTTCGACTTGTCCACTGCAACTGCCAATAGTCTTTATATGATAATGCTTGTAATTGATAGAGTGAAGTCATTTAACCCGTGAAATAGATATTAGGCTAATACACCTTCGCAGTCTCTAATTCCATTGTTTTCTTTTGTGTCTATTTGACTATTACATCTTGACTATTTAATTTTGTTTCACGGGTTTGATGTCTTCACTCTTATTCCATGTAGCTATTAACAACAACAATTATAATTTGTATTTTAAGACCAAAGGGTATATTTGCTATCATTAAGTCTTGTTTTCTTGGGGGTTTATTGGAGGGAGATGAGTTTGGTTCATTTTCTTCTGTACTTGTTTGTCATCCTTTTTCTTTGTCTTGTTATCTTTCTGAAAATAGAGAACAAAATAAATAGATAGAAACATATCATGTAGTGATTTACAGTGCGACTGTACAGAAACCGTGCCACCAAAACATAGTTATCCAATCATGATTTTCCATTATATGCATGTGAACGGAATACAGTAAACACCTGCATATAAGAACCACTATTTTTCGAGGTTAGGCTAAAGTGGTTCTTATATAATTGGTATTTAGTGAGAAATTAGGCTAAGGTGGTTCTTAACTCAGTGGTTCTTATTTACAAAGCAAAAACAATTTCCCTTATATAGTGTTTTTTTATGTTATATAAATTGTTATGTAGAAGCATCTGAATGATGAATGTATTCTCATTGATAACTAACTGATAATACATTTGTAAAACATTTTTCTTGCATTGATTTTAAATTTGGTCATATTCAGATTCAACTTATATTTTTTCAAATGACCAAATAAATCTTGAAACCTTTCATATAAAAACCAGTCTAATTTTTAGCCTACTGACAGGTGCTTAAAAAGCAAATTTGTGGTTCTTAATCCACTAGTTCTTATATGCGGGTTTTTACTGTAGATCAAGATTGAATAAGAAACATCTTAGCTCTACAAGTTTTTTGTTTGATCTCAAAAATATTCATTTTGAAATTTGATTGGTTTGTCCCGGTTTCAGTAGTTGTACCGTAAGTATATATATCTGTCAATACGAAAGCTATAACGTTTCTAACTACAAGCAAACAGTACAACATTTCGGACCGTTTTAAGTCCAAATAGCAAACTGAAGTCTGTATCTACTCGGCCACATTATCTTGCGGTGTTTTATATGCGTTGCATTTGCAAATACACCTATTCTAAAATCGTTGTCGCAATCAAAGCTACAGTCCACACTATGAAGGATGTCGGTAATATGAACATAATTTGTGATTTATCTACCCTTTTTCAAAGGAATATTTGTTTCATCATCTACCACTGCAACAACTTGTTATATAGTCATATAACAGAAACACGTACAACCAAAATACACAATGAATAAATCGATGACAAGAGAAGAAAGTCCGACACCCTTTGTGACGTCTTTTCATTTGCATTTTCAGATTTCAAATGTTTATATCTCATAAAGGAGAGGTCGACATCAAGAAAAATTAAGTACACTTATTATACACCTCATATACAACAGATTCGCAAAATATCATGAAAGGCGTCAGGTGCACTTTAAGGTGGATCACTATAGTTTTCGGAAAGCCACACAAGGCCGTTTTAAACGTCGTTTTGACAAACTTCCCAATTTTCGATTGACCTGAAACTTTTACAGATTATCAGCCTTAGACTGAAATTTAAAACAATATACTTTGTTTTTAGATTTGTATTTTAATAGCAGCGATATACAGGAAAAACGGAAATCAGTTGCGCTTAAATTGTAGACGAACGCGATGAGATCTCGAAAAGCGGCTACCACCACAGTAAACTACAACACTAGGCACCCAAAATATAAAAGAATTAGAGAAATCTGTATGTTTGATTTCGAGAAAATTACAGATATATTTTGTACTTTGTAGTTTTGAGTGTTAGAAGGAATCACTCAATGTGTGGCAATGTGACTTACAATAACTGAACAAATAGCGCTCAAAAACCGTCAAAACCTTCCCTGTACATATATGTCTTTAGTTACTAAGTTTGAGACAATAAATCGTTCACAGTATTGAGAAATTATTTTTTTCCTTAGAGATGTTAGAGCTTGACTTCAAGCGAAAACACATCACTGTTGCGCTTTTCTAGAAATATTCAAAACTGCCGTTTACATTTTTCTGTAAAATTCACAAACTCTTCTCCAAAGTACTAAAAATGTTATCCTGAAGCTTCATTTCAATTGAGGCATTTAAACGTGATAAAAAAAATTAAACTCGTTCGGATGTTCACGGCCGCTAATGATGCAAATCTGCGTTACTTTCTGGAGTCACGACGCAATACACCGTGACGGTTTTGGTTGAGTTATTACTTCCGGCGATAAAAATAAATTTCGCTAATTGCTTCATTCCATTGTTCTTTTGATTACATCTGACTGCATGTAGTGATACATTCCTTTGTGCCAGTTGAATTTGTGAAATGAATTGCAAATTAGTTACCTTTTCTCTCAAAATACCTGCGAATAAAAAGTCACAACTAACAAAAGAACATTAGCGAAATTTATTATCATAAAGTGCTATATGTTTTGTGGATTTAGTACAAGCATTGTACAAATTAACTGAAGATTAGTTTTTGTGATTGCCACGTAATTCAAATATCTTAAGAAGAAAGAAGCATTAAAAACAAAATTAATCATCTTAAGTCGTTGCTTTTCCCCCCATTTATTTCTATGAGGGTAAACCAACTCAGCTCCAGCCCTCCCCTCCCTTCCCTGGCTCTTTCTTTTATCGCCGGAAGTAATAACTCAACCAAAACCGTCAAGGTGTATTGCGTCGTGACTCCAGAATGTAACGCAGATTTGCATCATTAGCGGCCGTGAACATCCGAACGGGTCGACTTCGTTAAGATATCCAAGTTTAATTTTTTTACCACGTTTAAATGCCTCAATTATTATGAAACTTCAGTATAGCATTTCTAGTACTTTGGAGAAGAGTTTGTGAATTTTACAGAAAAATGTAAACGGCAGTTTTGAATATTTCTAGAAAAGCGCAACAGTGATGTGTTTTCGCTTGAAGTCAAGCTCTAACATCTCTAAGGAAAAAAATAATTTCTCAATACTGTGAACGATTTATTGTCTCAAACTTAGTAACTAAAGACATATATGTACAGGGAAGGTTTTGACAGTTTTTGAGCGCTATTTGTTCAGTTATTGTAAGTCACATTGCCACACATTGAGTGATTCCTTCTAACACTCAAAACTACAAAGTACAAAATATATCTGTAATTTTCTCGAAATCAAACATACAGATTTCTCTAATTCTTTTATATTTTGGGTGCCTAGTGTTGTAGTTTACTGTGGTGGTAGCCGCTTTTCGAGATCTCATCGCGTTCGTCTACAATTTAAGCGCAACTGATTTCCGTTTTTCCTGTATATCGCTGCTATTAAAATACAAATCTAAAAACAAAGTATATTGTTTTAAATTTCAGTCTAAGGCTGATAATCTGTAAAAGTTTCAGGTCAATCGAAAATTGGGAAGTTTGTCAAAACGACGTTTAAAACGGCCTTGTGTGGCTTTCCGAAAACTATAGTGATCCACCTTAAGTCTTGTTATTTCTATTGAATTACGTAGACTGTGTCCAATACACGGAGAAGGAACCGAAAGTTTCAACTTCGTTAATTGGTGGAGTAAATACTGACGCAGTTGAAGCTACTCTTGATAGGCCTTGATATTGTCTCGGTTTTTCGAGATTCTAGTTACCTTGTTTCTTGACCATGGCTCAGGAAAGTGCGATCTTTGATTTGTTGTAATCTGTACTAATCGTTCTAAAAGTTTTCTATTTTCCTGGTCTATGACTGCTTGCCGTCTTTCCTCAGCCTGCAAAGAAAACGGATTGAAATTGGTTAAAAGCAATAGCTTGTTTCATCTTATACTTCGCATATCCTGCGTTTGCAATACTGAGAAGTGACCAGAAGTGCAACGGAAATGCGCTTGCGTAAAGTTTTCCATAAAGCATCGTTTTCGTACGTGCTTAAGCTTGCGTCAAAACGCGGTAAAACGTGTTAATGTTTCCTGGACGAAACGCAAAGCAAACATTAACGCCAAGCTTAGTAAATAAATAAGCCTTGGTTAATTAATTTTCCATGTTGCTTCAAAACCGGCAGCAAAAAACGTGCTTGCAATAGATTTCCAGTATAAGACTTCATTGCCTTGTGTACATTCAAAATGCAGTGGAAACGTAAAAAGAATGAAGACGAATATAAAACGCAGCTTATGAAGTAAAAGTACAATTCCAAATACATGTACTTTCATAGAAAAGATTGAAGTACTTCTGTCCAATGTCTTTTAATATACCTACTGTTTGCCATGTATTCAAGGACTCTTGAATACATGTACTAAATCACAGAAAAGCGTGGTTGGAAAGCTTCAAGTACTTTATTTATTTTGCGTTATTTTGGGACTTGACTAACCGAGGTAGTCTCCAAGAAAAAACCTATACGGTTGTTTGCGAAAACTCCTACGAAATGAGCATTACACACGTAGTTTTCACATATAAGTAAGGGAATTTTGAGCAAAAAGTCGAGTCTGCACAGCAGGCTAGAGAGTAAACCAAATGTGCATGTTGTTTGTTTTTGGATTGAAAGCGAGAAACACCCGCCGGCTAAAAATTAGTTGTTATGGAAACAGATAAAAGGTGTACTTCCTAACGCAAATCATCTTTGTGCGTGCGATTTTTCTCGATCACAACAACATAAAGATTTGTGTTGAAATATTGAGTATTGCATGGCCAATAGTTAACAAACAATTTTTATGTTTAAAAGTGGAGTAACTGATCAGTGTATGTTTAAGCCACCTTTCAAAATACATACTTTCAACCAGAAGTTCTTATTTCAGCTCAATTTACAATACATTTTCTCGTTTGCGTGCTATTCAAAAGCCAAGTAATGCTACCATGGCCAGCTAGTACAAATTTTGACAAACATTAAAATTCGTAGAGCAAAGTATATTTATCAGTTGATTTACACCAGGAGAAAATAATTCATTATTTTTTCTTTCTTATGTACGAGTCAAATCCAAAGGTGCCCATCCCCCCCCCGGGCAAACCCCGGGCATTTGACAAGACTTGGGTTCCGTATAGTGGGGAATTGAATTTGACGCCGATTAGCTACTTGAACGGGCGGGCATTTGACGAGTGTCGGCCATCTTTAAAAATACCCAGAAAGCATTGGAGTCCTAACCACAGGTAGCCCATGATCAGGCAAAAGTCACACGGGAACGGAAACGAAAAGCAAAGAATTGATAGATAGTTTTTCCTTGTTATACACCTATCTCAAAAAACGTCAGAAAGAATTGGCGATTGACGAACAGCGATTGCAAAGGAGCTCTGGGTACTGTTCTTTCACAAGTAAAATTAAATTGACGAAGTATAAATGCTTGTCTTTGTGTTTTAGAGTCGAAAAGTGCAAAGAAAATCCAAGTTATTTCAGTTTTTAAGATAGATTTGTGAATTATATCGAGATCCATCTTTCGGTCGTGCAATCACCAATCAAAAATTGCCAATAACCATTCTCTTCTTCAACGTTTTTTGAAATTTCCCTTCATATTTGATTGTACAAGTTTTGTCTACCATGTTCATGAGACGTCATGTAGTAGAAGGAAGTTTAAGTATTTTCTTTTCTACTTAAAGTAAAATTTGAGTTTATCACTGACTCGAGCTCGAGGGGCGGGCATTTGACCATTCTGTTGTTTCAATAGTGGGGCATTTGACTGTTCAGTTTGCCCAGATGGTGGGGAATTTGACCAATTTTTTTTCAAAAAGTCAAATGCCCGGGGGTTTGCCCGGGGGGGGGATGGGCACCTTTGGATTTGACTCGTACATTAATAACACCACATATTCTAAAATTAATTCAACATTCAACTGAATTATTTCTAGCCTACTCATAGTTATGAAAGCGCGCGCGCGCGGTACGGTTTTTTCCCGCCAAAACACACTCTTATTATTTCCCCTAAAATACTTTGCAAAATTTCCTACTTCCTTGATCAATGATATGATTGATAACAACGCTAAGTGTTTTTGACATCTTATGAAAAAAACCCCTCTGAATTTGAAGTGCTCAGAAGTGTACTTATTTTTCCGATTCATTAAAGGATGTTTTTGTGTAAAATATTTTTGTCTCGTTACTTACTACTGCTCTTCGGACTCGCAACTGCAACTGAACTTCTTCATAGTTGAAGCGTAACCGGTTTTGGTCTCTCACTGTCCCTTTTATTTCCGACAACTGAAAAAGAAACACAAAATGGTTTAAACGGATATTACAGTGCGAATCGAAAAACCGTTGGCACCTAGAAATATTTTAGAAATCGTTTATTGTTCGTTGAACAACTCAGAAACTACTATATCACAGTAAGAAGTTTGACTGATGTGTAGTATGATAAACTTTTGTAGTTTTTGAGTTGTTCAACAAACAATAAACGATTTCTAAAATATTTCTGGGTGCCCACGGTTTTTCGATTAATCATACCGTAAACTGGTTTCGGAAAGTTTAGCCTGTTACTTGACGGCGGCATATCGAGTAATTAATAAATGACACATTTACCTTACTCTTTTAATTAGTCAAAACTAATAAGGCATTTCCCAACTCACATCTATCAATAATTAAAATTATAAACCAAGGTAAATGTTACATGAGAAAATCAATAAAACAGTTGTATAATTAGATACATTCATTTTTTTTGATAAAGATATATATGGAGGACTAGAAAGATTTCAAAAAACCGTTTTTTCAATATATGATCGATAATGGAATGAAATTTGTAACACCGTAAATGATCGATCCTTACGGCTGTATTTTTCAATTTCTACCCACTAGATTTTTCCAGGACAGAATGTTGAACTTCTTTTTCCACATATTATTTTATAAAAGAATTAAATATGAGTATTTTTCTTTTCTGTTTTTGTAGTTAGGATCAAAATTATATAATTTCAGAGTGGAATTGAAATTGCCGACTAACTCAAGTTATAACATTTCTTACATTTTGTAAAAAAAGTTACAGCTCAAACACTAATATAAATGAACATACACCATCCCTGATAATCAATTATACGTTTCTCATGCAAAAAGAGTAATTTTTACACATATGCATGAAAGAAAATATCTTTACTGAAAATAAACACTTATTATTTTCGAACACGTATACTCCAAAAAAACCGCAATTATTATTAAACAAATTACTCTTTCTTTCATTTTTCGAGTTAATTAGAGTTCTCTCCAAATCTTTACTTCTATTGGGTAGCTTCTCCTAATGAAAATCATTTTTGTCACTCTTGAAATCCTCTGTGTCAAAAAATGGCTCGAAAACAGCAAATAGCAGCCACTCCGGCTAATTAAGGAGAAAACAAAGATTTACTTGGGCTTATCCTGGTTAATATAAAATTGTACACAATTTTGTGTACGCTTGAAAAAACAATGGTTAATTCTGCATAATCTTTGAAAAATCGCAAACACAAACGACTAAAAACTTCCCTTTTGTTTAGCGGACAGATAAAATTAATTAATTTAAAAGTTAGAGTTTTAAAATCCCCAAATAAAATGAACAAAACTTTGCTGTTGTTGATTAGCTTCATATTCACTAGCAACGACAACAAATGCTAATTCAGACCTTGTTATTCCACTATCAAAGCTTTGCTATTTTCTGCTATATTTTCTGGTAGCTTATACTTACTCTTTTCTTGTGTTTTTCGTATGTTATTCTGTCCCATTTTTTACCCAGTATATCACTACTTGTAGCGACGGAAATATTCATTTTCTTCTTGCTGTAACTATAGTACATGTGTATACAGAGTAAACGCAACTATAGTGAAACGGTATGCAGCATTTCTTGTTACGACTCATGGATTCCTTGTCAGTTGTTTACAGTCACGAACTAAGAAGTCATTGTGCTCCACTCTGCTAAACATTCAACCAATTCACTTAATAACTCGTTTTGTTTCACATTAGAATGCTTCATTCATTGTCATGACAACTGCAAGAAAACTACCTAATCTCAAGGAATAAAAAAAATCTAAAGTATTTTGTTGGGTGACGCGAGTCGACGCGTTTCTATTTGCATGCCTCGACAGCTCATGTCATTTTCGGAAGCGTGCATTGGCTGGCTGCTTTGTCAACATGACCAATGATCATTAATCGTGAGATTTATGTAAATGAAAACATTCTTGTGTTTTAAATTGAGAAAAAGACATGTCATTGACGGACGAAGTTCATTTTGAGGATCAAAAACGTCACTGCAATAAATGGCGGTACAACATACTACAAATAAAAAAAACTTTTTCGAGTAAAAATCTCACAAAGTCAATGATCGCAAATTATTACAAGATATATAGAAATTGAGAGTCAATACTTGCAAACTGACGTTCAATTCCACACCTTCAGTGCGAGAAACAACAGTACGTAAAATTAAAAGTTCAGTATCAAAGCAAAGGCTAAAAACGTTAACCGCTGATCTGCCAATCATTTTATTCCCTTCGTTGAAATATTTGCGCGAAACCAGTTGTGCAAAAACACACCATTTATTTTACTTTAGCGAAGGATTAACATTCGAAACGTCAATAGCCGTTGTATATATTTTTTTACAAGGTATATATAGGCTTTTGTTACTTCAATTGTTTCCTTAGAAATATCAATAAAGTCAGTTTAGCAACATGGTGTGACAGTAATAATCCTTTTCCTATTACATTAATTTTTTTTAGTGTTTTATTGTTTTACATATTATTTAAGTTTTTGTAAAAAATGCGATAAGTAATTGTTAAAATATATGTGATTAATTAGTTTTGGAAAAAAGAATTAAACTATAGTGTTGCATTAAAACAACGAATCATTGTTTGGTTCATAATAGTCACCTTAATAATTACCTGCGCCATCTTGAAAGGTAGCCGGGCCTTTGCATCGACGCGAGACGAAAGTTGAGCTTGCAATGATAGAGGCCTTTTAACACCTTGCATAACAATTATTCACGTGTCTCTATCATAACTAGTATAGTCTCCCTCGCAGCCGTTACACTGCAAAAACGGCTGATCGAGTATATACAACACAGTATATTGCGTTAACCATGCATTCAGGATGACACTTTATAGTGAGTAAACCCAACTCTATAGTGAGTAAAAGTGAGGTTAAACTCAATATATTGAGTACATTGTACTCAAATCTACATTTATGTTTACTCTCAATAATGAGTTGGGTTTACTCACCATAAAGTGTTATCCTGAATGCATGATTAACGCAATATACTGTGTTGTATCTACTCAGCCGTTTTTGCAGTGTATTAGTGTCGGGCTTCCTTTAAGGCCAAGCTACAATTTAAGATGGCACAGGGAACTGTATACAGTTATTTCAAAAACTAGGTTGACGGAGTGACCAGTGATTTCCGAAAGGAATGTACTGGTTACGCATACAGCTTATCAATGTTTTTCTTGATTGCTAAGCAAAGTTTCATCAGTTTTAAGCTCTTTACTGCATGTGGGGCTGGCGTTAATTTGTTTTCTGTCACAAAAGATGCATAAATAACCAATACCCTCGGGTACCCACAGTTCTCTTCGGTCGTACAATCGCCGTTCGCCATTTACTGTTCAGTCCATCAAACATTTTGTATGTGAAGAACATGAAAAATAACATTGCTAGGATGTATTTTTCTGTGCATATTTTACTCGGGTTGCTTGTTCCTGAACCTCAGCCAGTTCTCTTTGGTCGTACTGAATCGCCGTTCGCCAGTCACTGTTCATTCCATCAACCATTTTTGATATAAGTGTATGTGAAGAACATGAAAAATAACATTGCTAGGATGTATTTTTCTGTGCCTATATTTTACTCGGGTTGCTTGTTCCTGGACCTCGACCAGCCATAAAATTTTCTGAAAAATATTTTTATCATTACGTTAGTACTGGATTAAAACAATAATTATTGTATAGTAAATAATTACAAATTGTTAAGGAATCGTGTCAATAATAATTGGAAACTTTACGTTCCAAAGAAGTAACTTTTGTATTCAAGGCCAAAGGCAGGGTACCTTAAGATTTGATTTGATTTCAAGATACCGGCGTCCATATATTCCCGCAATTGCATCAGTAACATTTTTATTATCAACTTAATTTTTATAGCTAAAAACCAGCTCGAAAACTAGTATAGACTGCGTCCTTGTTTAATATATAGTACAGCCAAACAAAATGAAATTTGTAAAAGGTAAAAGGTCTAAAAGGATTCTTTCACATCGACGACGGGCTAAATTAAAGCTCGAAACTTCAGTAAAGTTATCATAGTAAATTTCTTATAGCTTAATAAATTTGATAATAAAAGACAGAACACTTATTTCACGACGTTTCGATGTCACTGACATCATTTTCAAGTGAGGTTTGTTCGATAAATTTTAATCGAAACGTCGTGAAATATCTTGAAGTATCTTATCAAAATTTGTTCAAAAGCCACTCTTTTGAAAATTAATAAATTTTACATCGGAAATTAATTTTTATAATAATTTAATAATACAGATTTGGATATATAATTTAGTACAAAAAGCAAAAAGGATTTAATTTTTTAAATATTGGAGCTTCCAGTTATGAGAAAAAAAGAAGTGCTAAACGATAGAGGTATTGTTTCATTTGGTTGTGATACGACTTATACGGTATAATATATTCTTAGTAAAACAATGACGGATTACAGACTACAATCTGTGGCTTTGTTGATATAAGTTGTTAACTCAGGGCTTAATGCCACCAACCTCAATTAATACACGACAAGAGTGAGACTATCTCCATGGCAATGAACGATGCAAATCAAAGCTTAACTTAACACGACCTCATATCGAAATTAAAACCCAAAATGGTGGTTATGGAGGGTTTTAAGTGATCGTTATTAACCCTCGCTAGGAGGAAATGTAAGAAAAGAAGATTAATACGAGACAATAAGAAGAAAGCCTTATACTTGAAGGTAAGCGCCTTAGAAGCTGTCCATTATCTGTCAAAAACAGCTCTTTTACATATTGAAGCCGGCAGTGTCGCTACATTAACGCGATATTTTCAATGAAATAGCGCTAAAATACTCTAAATTTAGCCGTGAATGCTGTTGATGTTTTGTGGAAGTTTGTACAAATTATTGTTTAGTTAAAAACACTCGGCAGTTGACAAAAAACGGACCGCTATACAAAGATTACCGTTTTTGCTATTGTTCATCTTTTGTTTTGTCTCTGTGTGTATGGACTGATTTAGCCAATAAAGATATCTTTAAGGTCCTTGCCTATTGTAGAACAAATTAAATTAAATGATCTCTTATTAATTGGACGAGATAAAGAACGTCTGTTTTCTAAGGCTATAGAACAGAGAAAGAAATTTCAAAAAGTAATCTTTTGTATTGATATTTTGAGTGCGCTTTTCGCTTTGACAATTAAGAAGACGTCAAACAAAAACTCTCGAGTTATGCTCTTTCGCCCGTAAAAGAAAACCACTGTTTATATAGTTTGTACTAGTTGATAAAGAACAAAGATGGAGTCAACTACTATAAACTATTATACATTGACGATATTTTCGCGGTCAAATGAAAATTACTTGAAAATTAATTGGCCACTTCAAATAGACTACTATAGTTCACAACATAGACACTTGTTTGGAGATCGAGTTAGCCAATTGAACATGTACAAAAATATGGTAAATTGTTGTAAGGTGCTAATTAGGAACAACATCCCACCTCAGATTAATACGTCTTTCAAATGAGCATTTATATTTTTTTTCTTTTGATTTGTTTATGTGTGTTGTTCCCAAAACTAACTGAAGTGATTTTATCTATTGTTCTGGGATCGATAAGTATGAATGGGTTCAAGTTTTTAATTTGTAGCACGGACGTGACGCAGAGCTGTGTGGATTCTGCGACAACTCCACTCTCGCTGCGACCGCACGCAACAATTTAAACCAGATTGAGGCCTCGTCTACACGAATCCGATCCGGCTTAAACCGCATAGAAATAATAATAATAATAATAATAATTTAATAAATTTATAGAGCGCTATATAATTACATTCTATAGCGCTTAACAGCTAAAGCAATTATTATGTACATATATGTTTTAACAGGCATTAAAAGTATAAAAATAACATAAAAATATATAGAGAGAGAGTCAAGTCCATTAAAGTAACTAAAAAATAAATGAAAACAATCCGTGAGTAATAGGATATTTATAAGCCATATGCTTTTTTAAATAAGTACGTTTTCAAGTGTTTCTTGAAGTTATTCAGATCTTTACACAGTTTCAGCTCTCTTGGTAAACTGTTCCATAGTATTGGTCCCATGTGTTCAAACGATCTTCCACCAAAAGTGGTATTCTTAATTCTGGGAACACTTAGATCATTGTTTCCATCTGCTCTAGTTCTTTCCATGGGTCGCTTTGTCATTAACTCTTCCAGATAGGGTGGCGCCAGACCATTCATTGACTTGTAGGTTAATAGTATGACTTTGTAGTGTATACGATGTCGTATATAAAAAATATTTGCGTCCACACGAATCCTGTTGTTTGTTTCCAATTCAAAAGTATGCGGTTTCGGTGACCGGATTCACTGGATTCGTGTGGACGATAGGCCGATTCGCATAAAAAAAGTATGCGGTTTCAAAAGTATCCGGATCCGTGTAGACGGGGTCTGAGTTTGTGCGACTTGTCTTTGAAGAAAAACTCTGTCACAAGGGACAAACATTTTCATGCACATAAGCTCAACGTGTCATCTCACCTCATCTGTGTAAGTTCTAAGTGTCACACAAGGGAATTATTGCTGCGATCTGTTCCCGCGTCGTGTCGCAATGACGTTTCCCAGCCATATGGCGCGATTACACAGTGTAATTTTCTCTGCTACTTGTCTCTCAACGACAACGAAATTGCTGCAACTTGTCTCGCAATATTTTTTCAAATCGGGCGTAGGCTACACTCCGCAATGATTCGTGCAACTTGTGTCGCAGCGCCGTTGCGAGACAGAATATGAAATCAGTTGCACCGTGTAATTAATCGTGCACGCAAATCGTGCTTTTGTTGTGTTTATTTACAGTGCAAATCACAAAACCGTGGGCACCCAGAAATAATTTAGAAATCGTTTATTGTTCGTTGAACAACTCAAAAACAACTCTAACTATAAAAAGTTTATCATACTACACATCAGTCAAACTTCTTGCGGTGATATAGTTGTTTCTGAGTGTTCAACGAACAAAAAACGATTTCTAAAATATTTCTGGGTGCCCACGGTTTTGTGATTCGCACTGTAATTATTGTTAAGAGAAGAAAATTACTGATTATTCTATTATTTTATTCCTAAACTTTAGCGTGTCCTTGCAACGCCCATGCAGTTTTGTTCTAGATAGTTTGTATTATTTTAAGATGAATGTCAATACAAAAACTTTCACATAAACGAAGTGGTCTCTCGACCGGCTTCTAGATCTAAAAACTGCGCTAGATATAAGCAGAGACTAAAGGATACACTGCGGAATTTTCTAAACAACTTGCCTCGCAATGCTTCACAATGTGGCCGGGCGTTCCAACGCTGCGAAAATTGGGTCCAGCTCTGGCCTAGAGAGAACCGAACTCAATTCAAGACCAGTACCAGCATACCAAGGATCGTCCCTTTATTATAAAACTATCACTACTCACTCTTAATGCTACTTTGTTTTTTAGTTTGTAGGACATGAATGTCAAAGAATCATTGGTCAACATAGGACACAATTAGACCATGTCTGGTCTTTATTATTATCGATATGGTGGCTTCCCGCCTGCCAGCAAGTACCTGGACAAAATATGGCAGAATAGAACACAGAAGAGCCACAGAAAACGGGTAGGAAAAATAATTAAACAAAACTCCAAAATTTGAATAAACAAAAAGGACCCTAAAAGGACCCTAAAAGGACCCTAAAAGGTACGCACAGGAAATATTTTCAACCCTATAAGGTACGCCGATCATCCCTACCACTTGGGCGAAGGAAGAACCCCCCACCCCCAGGGGGGTGGGGGGGGGGGGGGTACCTTCACTGTAAATCTGTTCAGTGTAATACAGATACATAAGAAAAATATCAGTAGTTATCACCCCCTGGATAGCAACATTATTGACATTCCGTATTTTATAGCAACAACATGATATTCGATATTTTATAGATCCTTTTGAAATATGGGAAAGAACGGAGTTATGGTTGTTTAAAAAATTCCGATCATAACTGTAAACATTGTCTTGACACGCGTGCGGTTCTCGGTATGGTAATCACAATGCAACAGGTGACCAGGAAATATGTATTGTTAATTCTAGAATAAATGGTTTGGAACGTGTGTTCTTGTTAGCTTATTGTTTCTGAAAGTAAATAGAATAGCAAGTTTTGTTGCTTCAAGCCACTCATAGTCTCCAGTGTCCAACAGTTCATTTCTGGTTTTCATGATCTTTTGAAAATAGAAGTCTCTTTTCATTGCGTGCAACCACTCCAACTTTTCCGTCAAGATATTTCTTAGTTCTTTTCTTACAATCGGAAGCATTCTATTATAAGCAATTTGTTTAGCATTTTCTTCGGTTGCACCATCAGATTGAAGCTTTTCGACTATATTTCTCTTCTTTCTTCCTCGTGTTCATCTATTAGAGATTGCCAGTACCATGGATGTTCAGAATCATCGGATTCGGATTCGGTGTCATGCTTACTTTCACTACTGGAATCAGATTCGCTATTATCGTCATCAGCTGATATATCGTGAGAACTTCCAACATTACTACAATCGTCCTCAGTACTACTCTCAACGGCATAACTATCCATGTTATCAGTCATTTTACACGAGTTGTTTTCCAAATGACGTCTCAAATTAAATGATCTTGAAAACACTTTACAGCAATATGATGATTCCGATGATTCTGAACATCCATGGTACTGGCAATCTCTAATAGATGAACACGAGGAAGAAAGAAGAGAAATATAGTCGAAAAGCTTCAATCTGATGGTGCAACCGAAGAAAATGCTAAACAAATTGCTTATAATAGAATGCTTCCGATTGTAAGAAAAGAACTAAGAAATATCTTGACGGAAAAGTTGGAGTGGTTGCACGCAATGAAAAGAGACTTCTATTTTCAAAAGATCATGAAAACCAGAAATGAACTGTTGGACACTGGAGACTATGAGTGGCTTGAAGCAACAAAACTTGCTATTCACCAAAGAAAATTTTTATTGAATGATTTAATTATTCCACAATATTTAGAAGATAATAGCAAGGAGAGCAACGAAACGGATTCAATGGAGTAATTGTTAAAAAAGCACACACATATACACGCTATATACGTTAATAATATGTGACGATATAGAAATAGAAATGTTGACAATTCTTAGCTTCAAACAATACATACAAAATAATAATTTACCATTATTAATCATTGCCGTTCGAATATGTTTATGTAACACTATTATTGACGGTTAACACGTGTCAGTAATAAACGCTACGATAACATATAACAACAACAGTTAGGCGTTAAGATTAAGATTGACAAATTTAAAAATGAATAAAAAATACGACAAGCCAAAAAATGGGACTGTGTTTAAAATTCATTCTTTTGACACTGAAAAACAAACAAAAGAGGGCTAGGATTAAAAAATGGAAAATGTATTTAAAGATGCATCTCAACTGATCTATTTTATTTTATTGTTATTATTTAATTAATTTGTCTACCAATTATTCTAGTCTTTCATTTATTCATTCATTCATTTAGTTACATATTTATCTGATATTTCATTTATTTATTCATTCATTCATTCATCCATCCATCCATTTATTCATCTATTCATTTACAACCTTCAATTTAAACGCACTCGAGTAAGGAAAGCTATAAATAGCTCATACTGGTACCCTTTTATTTACGACACTTAAGTCAAACATATATATAAATGATGTTATGAACCAAAAGGAGAGAACACTCCTATATTACTGATCCATCCCATAGTAGCAACTGCATTCAAAGAAATTGTCCTTGCAATAACAGCATTCTGCTTTCAAATTTTGTGCTAGACGTAAATGACATTCGGTATTCTGACAATAGTATCCAACACGTGGTGATTTTGCTCCTTTTTCAGGTTTTGTCCTGACCAGGTAAACGGTTAATTCCCTTTCTGCATCATAAATGACCTCTTCGTTATCATTGATAATGATATAATGTTTCTTACAGTTTGGATTCATGATAAATTTCACTTCTGTGTCATTCATTCTTTCTTGATCAAAGTGAGTTTCTTTTTCTTTGTACTTATGGGCAGCTATGACTGAGCACTTTCGGTTGAGTTGTCGAATGAGTAGCTCCTTCGAGCAGTTTTAAATATATGATTAAGTATGGTAACTATCTACAACCCTTGAGGATACTTGATTTCCTGTAAAATGTTAAGAAGCTCTGCAACAGCTTTAGTTCTTTCTTCGTCAAAAGTCTGGATGCTAGGAAGATCAACTTTTGACAGGTCGGCAGTGTTGCATTCTACATCATTACATATATTGGTAACATCAACCAGTGGGGTTGCAGCAGGAAATGAACTTTGAATGATATCCATTTTTTCTTTAGCATTACTAGGCTCCGAATGCAGCACTGGTAATTGGAGTGTATTTCTGCTGGTGCTCGATTTCAGTAGTTGTTTGTCGATGGCCTGAGCTGATCTCTTAAGTTCTTTCCATTCATCAACAGTCAGAGATTTAGTAACAGATGACTTGCTTGTGGCCCGATTTTCATTCTGATTTCGTATGAGAATTTTTGTTTACCCTCTAACGATTTTAACTTCCACTTGAATTTGATTTTCGGACATATTCAAGGTTAAATGTTTTCCGCGAATAAACTGGTTGGAGTGCACGCTTTGCGACTTCAAGACGAACTAAATAGACACTAGCCTAGTTACTTTGTTTTTAAATAAGATCCTCTTTTTATATCTATACAGTGAAAATAATTTTAAAAATGTTCTGATATATCTAATGGAGTTGAAATGGAAGTACTACAAACTAACTCACTTTTTATAATCTAAATTGAATAGAAAGAATTTTAAAATTGTTTTTCTATTTACTTTCAGAAACAATAAGCTAACAAGAACACACGTTCCAAACCATTTATTCTAGAATTAACAATACATATTTCCTGGTCACCTGTTGCATTGTGATTACCATACCGAGAACCGCACGCGTGTCAAGACAATGTTTACAGTTATGATCGGAATTTTTTAAACAACCATAACTCCGTTCTTTCCCATATTTCAAAAGGATCTATAAAATATCGAATATCATTTTGTTGCTATAAAATACGGAATGTCAATAATGTTGCTATCCAGGGGGTGATAACTACTAATATCAAACCTTAGGTTCGAGTCCCAACAAGGCCAAGCAGTGATATTTTTCTTATGTATCTGTATCTTCACGTAAAAGCTGTTGATACGTTATTGATACAAGTTTTCACTACAAAAATTATCTACTGAAATTTCCAAGTAACATTTTCATAAAATGCATATACAATGCATAGTTGTTTCATAGAAAAAATAATTTTCTCCGTTTTGTTTTACGTATTTTAATCATTACATTGTTATAAAACAAACGTAAATTAAACTGATGCTAATATCTTTTTGTTTTTACCCTCCCCTCCCATCCCCTTTGATAGCCACCCGTTTCGAATTATAAAAGAAACGTAAATTATACTGATGCTAATATCTTTTTGTTTTTACCCTCCCCTCCCATCCCAAACAAACGTAAATTAAACTGATGCACTCCCCTTCCATCCCCTTTGATAGCCACCTTTTCGAATTATAATACAAATGTAAATTATACTGATGCTAAAATCTTTTGTCTTTACCCTCCCCTCTCATCCCCTTTAATATCCACCCGTTTCGAATTATAAAACAAACATAAGTTATACTGATGCTAAAATATTTGTTGCTTTTACCCTCCCCTCCCATCCCCTTTAATAGCCACCCGTTTCGAATTTTAAAACAAACGTAAATTATACTGATGCTAAAATCTTTTTGCATTTACCCTCCCCTCCCCTCCCATTAATATCCACCCAATGGTAAAGTAGATTAACTCAATATCTCAAAGCCCTAGGCGACAATCAAATTAAATAAAATGCAAACACACACGGCTCGTTGAAAAACTGTCAAAAACAACACTTCTTTTCATGAAATTTAGTACACAAATATTACATATGATATTCATGGATATTAAATTAAATTCACGTATAGCACAACATTTTTATTTATTAAATTATCCTTATTAAATTTGTGTAGATATATGAGTTTAAATATGAGTTTACTTTTAATTATAAATTAATTGCATATACATACTATGCAGGAGCTACCCTGGTTCCATAGGGGCTTATTTACTTTTATAGGGAATAATACGATCGAGTCGCGAAACAAAATACATACAAAATAGTCCTCGAAACTACTTTAAATCGTAAAAAATTCTCAAACCTCTGGCAAGCGGGTTTTCATGAAAATCAAAGTATAATTTTTGTAATAAATATATAACGATGAATACAAACAATTAAAACTGGTGTATTTGCTCAAAAAATATTTCATTTTTTGTAATTGGGACTAAAATAATTTCGCTTGTATATATTTTAAATTTTTGTAACAGATATAAACATAAAAAGGAACACGTTTAAATAGAAACAGTATTTAGTAAGATACATTTTTACCCCGACTCGAAACAAGTTTATTATTTAAATTTCTGTCCAACGTTTTCGCACTATCATCACCACCCTCCCCTCTCATCCCCTTTAATATCCACCCGTTTCGAATTATAAAACAAACATAATGATTCTAAAATATTTGTTGCTTTTACCCTCCCCTCCCATCCCCTTTAATAGCCACCCGTTTCGAATTTTAAAACAAACGTAAATATATTATACTGATGCTAAAATCTTTTTGTCTTTACCCTCCCCTCCCCTCCCATTAATATCCACCCGTTTGAAAACAATATACGTTTGAAAAGATTTTGTGATATTCTAAATAATACGTATTTCAACCAATGGTAAAGTAGATTAACTCAATATCTCAAAGCCCTAGGCGACAATCAAATTAAATAAAATGCAAACACACACGGCTCGTTGAAAAACTGTCAAAAACAACACTTCTTTTCATGAAATTTAGTACAAAAATACTATATACGATATTCATGTTTATTAAATTAAATTCACGTATAACACAACTTTTTTATTTATTAAATTATCATTATTATATTTGTGTAGATATATGAGTTTAAATATGAGTTTACTTTTAATTATAAATTAATTGCATATACATACTATGCAGGAGCTACCCTGGTTCCATAGGGGCTCACAGGGGCTTATTTTCTTTTAGTTATAGGGAATAATATGAGTCGCGAAACAAAATACATACAAAATAGTCCTCGAAACTACTTTAAATCGTAAAAAATCCTCAAACCTCTGGCAAGCGGGTTTTCATGAAAATCGAAGTATAATTTTTGTAATTAATATATAACGATGAATGCAAACAATTAAAACTGGTGTATTTGCTCAAAAAATATTTCAATTTTTGTAATTGGGACTAAAATAATTTCGCTTGTATATATTTTAAATTTTTGTAACAGATATAAACATAAAGAGAAACACGTTTAAATAGAAACATAGTATTAGTAAGATACATTTTTACTCCGAAAACAAGTTTATTATTTAAATTTCTGTCAAACGTTTTCGCACCATCTGTTTTTCTTAATAAAAATTAGTTGTTATCACTGTGACCCTTCATTCATTTCCAAAGATATTCAATCCTTTGTTTAATCTTTTCCCTTCAGTTAGTTAATATAATAGTCGAAAACAAATATGCAAATTTTACACATGCTAGTGGCTACTGTTGCTACAACAAAGCTATCAACTCGAAACTCAACTTTTGACGGCATTTTCACACAAGTGTCATACATCGTGTTAAGCCGCGTTTTTGTGTATTTAACGAGATTATAAACTACTCGGTTTTGTTCAATATTTTTTGTTCTTTTATCTGGCTTTTGTGAGAGTTAATTCCTTGACAAGAAACGAGGCGCTGAAGCGAGAAATTTCAAACAACCTCCATTTTTCGCTGTTGTGGTCGCGAGAGAAGGCAAACACGAATATACTTAACCTGAACACTTCGTCAAAATAACTTGTCAGTGTTTCCACAAAGACATCACTTTTCAAGAGGAATTTCAAAGAGATGTGTCGTAAATTCAAGACCATAATAGCTTCCGACGATTAGTAAAATATAAATTTTCAAAGAGCGATAGACAACCACGAGAAAAAAAAGTAATGGCCGCAAACAAACAGTCCAAATAGAGTCTTGTTCGATGTAAGTTAATTCTGTACACATATTGACTTAACAAATTGAAGAAACAACACTTGTTTGGGCTGTCAGAGTTAAATGTTAGGTAGCGATAATGGCGACACGAGGAAAAAGCTTAATAGATCGAAGGCTCAAGAAGCGACAAGAGGAGGAATATCAAAAAAAGGTATGTTTTTTTCTCTAATTTACGAACAATTTACCTTCAAATATTAAAATTTATTTCTAAATATAAACACTCAGTATTTATACTAACATTATTACCTGATTGTTTTAAGAAAATACGTCTTATTTTTATACAGAAAAAGATACTTATTTCGCTGAATGCTCTAACGTTATTTCATAGCTAAGAACGAATTAATAAATACGAATCATTCCCCTTCTTCATTTTATTATGCAGCTATCACTGATAGTCGTTGATTAAATTCAATAAATAGTCGGCCTTTTTCAAAGAAAAAATGTTTTTAATTACAATATAACTTAAAGAATAGAGTTGAAATATTATATTTTGTAGAGTATTCAGTGTGTATTATGTAAATGATATCGATATTTTAATGGTGTATTTTGTCTGAATGTTTTTTATTCTTGAACCGATTAGTTTAATATTTAAAATTTGCTCAATATTCTAATTTTATGTTAAGTATATCATTGAAATAAATATTTCTACATAGTATAAAAAAATGCCTAATTAAATAATTAAAAAAAATGGATTTGGCATAAAATTAAACTATTTAGTAATACTCTTTAGTGTAATTATCTGCTACTTCTATTATCTAATAGCACTATATATATTTTGTACTATTTTAGTAATTTGCATTTTTGTCTGAAAACACGCAAAAACGTATAAAAAGTAAATCTTAATTTAAAGTTTATTTTTATATTTCTATTATTTAAGATTATTTGAATCATTTCTGTTATTTCAATTCATGAGATCTATTTATGTTATCATCATGTTCGACTTTTTTGTAATTATCATCATCGTCATCAACCCATTATTATGTTTCGGAATCATCAGCATCATTCGTTATTCGTACAATCATTGTTAACATCATCAAACATCTGTATCAATATCATTATTATTATCGTTTTGATCATCATTATATATAGTCATCCTCATCAACATCAACAACGCCATCATCCTTATCATCATCTTCATCAGTATTATTACTTTCATCACAATCATCAACGTCATCGATCATCATCATCATCATCATCATCTTCATTATCTTCGTTATTATTATTATCATTTTGATCATCATCCTCATTATAGTCATCATCATCAACATCAACAACGCCATCATCCTTATCATCATCATCATCAGTATTATTATTTTCATCCCAATCATCAACGTCATCGATCATCATTATCATCATCATCTTTATTATCTTCGTCATTATAATTATCATTTTGATCATCATCATCATTATAGTCATCATCATCATCATCAACAACGCCATCATCCTTATCATCATCATCATCATCAGTATTATTACTTTCATCCCAATCATCAACGTCATCGATCATCGATCATCATCATCTTCATTTTCTTCATTATTATTATAATCGTTTTGATCATCACCCTCATTATAGTCATCATCATCAACATCAACAACGCCATCATCCTTATCATCATCATGATCATCATCATCAGTATTATTACTTTCATCACAATCATCAACGTCATCGATCATCATCATCATCATCATCATCTTCTTCATTATTATTATAATCGTTTTGATCATCACCCTCATTATAGTCATCATCATCATCAACAACGCCATCATCCTTATCATCATCATCATCAGTATTATTACTTTCATCACCGGTTATCAACGTCATCGATCATCATTATCATCATCATCATCTTCTTCATTATCATTTTCTTCGTAGTCATCATTATTATCTATTCTTATCCCAACAGTTACAATCATGATCATTTAAATACCATTCGCATCATCATCATCATCATCAACAACAACAACAACAACAACAACAACATCATCATCATCATCATCATAGTCAATAGCCTGAGAAAACAGACGTTCTTTCGTATTTCTTCCTCCTCATTCCCCACCCAAAAGAACGTCAGTTTTCTCGGGATAAAGCATCATCCTTGTTTATCGTTATCATTAATTAGCGATACAAAATTATTATTGTTATATACCAACCGTCAAAGTTCATTTTTTCTCGCACTTTGATTGGGCGAGAGGATCACGTGAACGTGAACAAATTTGGATGTTTCCGCGGTAACGAATCTCAGCGGGCAACAATATGCTATTTACTGGGAAATAACAAAACCGAGTTTATGAAGGTCATGTTTAGAATAAAAATATTTGGTCATAGCTACGTTTTTGTTGTTCTTTGACAGTTGGTATATAACAAAACACTTATAGACTGCGTGAAGCCTCACTGTTTCCCTCGGTCCCAGTCAATTAAGTGATTAATATTTTTTAAATTCCTGTATAGCTCAAGAATGTGAAAGGCAAACTTGACCTGACTCCACCTCGTAATCTCACCTACAACATTCAACTGAACAGAGTACATGTAAGTAGCTAGCTGACAAGTCAACGGTTCAATTTCAGACTCTTTTGAATATCACACATATTAAGATACCATCATCATTATGTCCTTTGCCATCATCATCACATCCTCGGGAACCCAGGGGTAATCTTCTGTCGCTCGTTTCTCGCTCCCAGAAAAATACCCCTGGGAACGTAGTCTGTTGGAGCTTGTTCCGGAAGTCAAAATTCAGCTGTTTCCTGATTGGTCGACCCGCTGGGACCAATGAAAATCAAGATTGCCATTCAAAGGAAGTCGTTTTAACGATAAAAATAATAGTTTGAATGGTTATCTTGATTTTCATTGGTCGACCTCATGCTTTGGCGTTTGTAAACTTTACTGACGGATTGTGAAGCAAAAAAAATCAATTCTCAATTCTTCTAGACCGGACACGTAGACACACACTCACTACCTCTACGTTTAATTATTTTGCACACAATTCAGCCCATGTGGTCATTTTTGCGGAGGGAGGAAAACAGAATAACCTGGAGAAAAACCCTCGTTGCATAGGAGAGAAGAACACATCAAACAAACTCAACTCGCATATAATCCATGCCCGAGCCGGGACTCGAACCTGGACCACAAGCGGCGAGAGCCCAGCGCTCTCACCACTAGGCCACCCATGCCACCCATAGCAATGATGTTTAAAAACATACAAATGATAAAACTAGATGAATGAACCCTCTGGTATTCTTGGGTACACGATACGGTACCTTAAATCATCATTGCCAGTGTGACGTCATTATCATCATTCCTAGAAACATCACTTGTATTTATTTGCTAGAAAAGAATAGAATAGAATAGACAAAATTAATGCCAACACGGAAATACTTAATAACTTAATTACCTACAGATACCAGTAAATTTTTACTATTATTATTGATATGTGTAATTTATATTATTATGATTATTACAATGCTGACTGCGTGTGTAATTTAGCCTGACGGCTACAATACATGTCAATAAACAGATTATTATTGTTATTATTATCATTTGCCAAGGTTGAGCAAGAACGCCAAGCAGCAATCGACAAACAAAACCTTGTCATCATTGAACGGCTGACAGGAATCAAGAACTCTCCTGCGCAAGTTGATCACGTGAATACAGCGTGGAAACCAAGGTAATTAACATGCAATTCGCCAATTGCAAAACAATAGGGGAGATTGGGTACGAGTTGAGAGCGCAAAGCATGCATGTATACGTACTGCTTGGCTACAGAGAGAAAAGCATTTGCCTACCCAAACAATCCATACATGCTTTGCGCTCACAACTCGTACCCAATTTCCCTGCTCATGTTGCAATTAGCAAATTTAGAGAGGCATGCCGAGGTGCCTAGATGGGAGTGAAAACGTCTTGAAAAACCATAGTGATATGAAGGTTCTCTCTCATGCCACGAGGGTTTTTCTCCGGGTTATCCGGTATTCCTCCCTCTGCAAAAATCAACATGTAAGCAGAGTTGAGTGTTGTAAATATGGAATGTAGCGGTAGTGAGTGTGAGCAAGCCTCACGGAAAAGCCCCAACAGGGAGTGATGGTTGTAATATATACTTTTTTAAAGGTTGAAAAAACTAGAAGACTATGTAGTGTTAAACTGGTTTTATCATCCAAAATTCATGTAAAAAATCAAATAATCTTTTTCGCTCCAGCAATGACAGACTTAAGAAGTTTAGAGAAAGAAAACAGCGAAGAATCGAACAGGAAAACAAGGTAGATGGACTTTTCAGATAAGACCTCCCTTTTAACATGTTTTATCTCGATGCTGATTAGATTCTACATTTCCCCTGTACGAGTCTTCCATCTTAATCTTTTTGCTTGATGTTTTAGGTGATAGCTGAACGTTTGGAGAATGTCGATTCCTACTACAGTGCCGAGGAATGGGTAAGGAAACGTGTTTGCATGGAAACCGGTGACCTCCCATTTCTATGATCCCCCTTGCCATAACGACCCCGGTTCCCCAAATATATACTCCATGACCTCCAACTTCACTTTTTTAGTTTTCACTTCAAGTTTGAGCAAAGACTATTAAATCAGTATAAGGTATGATTTTGCATAGTCAGGCCTAATTTGGGGCACAGTATCGCTCGACGTTGCTGCGGCATTGTGCATTTTAATTTCCGTAGACGAATCGTGCCAAGTCGATGAATTTATGATAATGATATGAAAAATAATTATGTAATGAGAATATTTACTTTGAAAATAGCACACGCCACAATTTTAAAAATGAGCATGCGTTTCATTTGATCGACGTATATATTTTTTTGTATCCAGGAAAAGGATTACAAGAAACATATGTATTATTTGTCAATGATGGAAAACACCACAAAAGACTATGATTCTGTTGACTACGAAGTAAGTTAACATCACATGTATCCAATCCACAGTTATAACTACAATACTATCAAACAAAAGTCGAGGTTGGTGGGCTTGTTTCCCGGGGGGGAGGGGGTTTCTCCCTTTATCCAAGTGGTAGGGGTGATCGGCGTACCTTTTAGGGTTAAAATATTTCCTGTGCGTACCTTTTAGGGTCCATTTAGAGTTTTGGCTCAAAAATCAGTTGTAAGTGTTGTTTTTACTCTGCTTTATTTGTATCTGTGCGTACCTTTTAGGGGTCATTTTCAAAATCTCCGCCGATCACCCCTACCACTTGGACAAAGGGAGTACCCCCCCCCCCCCCCCGGGGGCTTGTTTGCGATTATTTGTGAACTGACCTTGTGAGCTTTATTACAAGGGTCGGTCTGGTTTTTCTGTCCTGGTAAAAAATAATCCTACCAAAATGTGGGTCTGGTGGGGTATGTTATAAAAGCTGACTGAATCTCACAGAAGCCGCATCGAAAATGCTACATAGTGCTAGTGTGCTAGTAAGTAGGGAACTTTAGATTTGAAAACGAGTACGAGATTGAGTACGAGTACAAGTTTTGAAATTGGCCTTGTGTGTGTTGTTAATGATGAATTGTAGTCCTATGTATAGATTGAGACACCAAATGTATAAAAACAAGAAGTGGAATGTAATTCAGTATCAACAAAACACACAAGGCCAATTTTAAAACTCGTACTCAATCTCATACTTGTTGTCAAATCTAAAGTTCCCTAGTCCTGCTGGAAAACCGGCGATGGCTGTTGTCCTCTACCATCCTAATATAAATCAATACACGAGTGGAGTAGTGCGGTTGTAGTTTGGTGTGTGAATGTGTGAGTGAGCCCCATTAAAGAGTATCCTAGGCCTAGTAGCTGAGGGACAGTAATGGCTGTTTTTCTCTCCCATCAGTATAAACTATGGGAGAGTAGTATGTGGTGGTAGTGTGTGTAAACCCAAAGGAATTTCGAAGGTAAATGATGGCGTTGTAAAACCTGAAGTGGTTGTAGCTGTGTGAATGAGTGTGTCTTACGGAAGATTTCCCATAGGGAGTGAAAAACATTGTTCAAAATTGTACTTTACTTTTCAAGGATGATGAATTTGATGAACAAAACAGTGATGAAGAAGACGATGAAGAGAAGGAAAGTCTGCCACCAGTTCCTCCCGTAAGTATAAACATGACTACACAAGAAAATTGGAAAGCAAATATTCAATTTGTCAATGTCGAGATTATTTTGTTTATTCTAGTTTCAAAATCACTATACATTTTCACGGAGATATGATTCTAGATCGTCTTTGGTACAACCGTTTTAATGTATTCTTCAAATTCCAGTTATTGTTTAACGTTGTTATGAGGTAATGGAGTAATGATAAATCATCATTGATCACAGGGAACACCGTCACCAGATGATAAAGGTAAAGGCAAAAATAGCGACCAAGAAGATAATGTTAGCCTGCCACCAATAGAAGAGAAAAGAAAGAACAAGCAAGCCAAGGAAGATCAGGACAAAGATGAATATTCTGAACAAGATGCTATAATGGACGCAGAGGAATTACATACCGCCATTGAAGGTAACATAAGAGCAGACAGACAGACATATAGATAAACAGACGGACAGACGAATAGAGAGACACACATACAGTCAGACAGACAGGTGGAACACTGAAGAGGTGGGATAAAAGACAGACCGACATAAACACAGATAATTAAGTAGTTAGGCAAATGGCAAAGAGTTGGTTTATTGGTCCAAAATACGTAGAGCAACTAGTGACAAGTTGCAATCTGTTATTTGAGTTAAGGCCCGGGCAAACGGCTTCAACATTTGCTTCAACATCCGTTCGATTTTGTTGAATGTCAATGTTTAAACGCTTTTAAACTCATTTAACATTGTCGAAACGTGTTGAATCGATGTTGAATTGATATTGAAAGAGTTTAAAAGTCAACAAAATCGAACGGATGTTGAAGCAAATGTTGAAACCGTTTGCCCGGGCCTTTACCGAACTTCATTTTCTCCAAATAAGATGAAAATGATCAACATCTAGATAAATGTAGAATTATCTAGTTTACATAAATAAAACATCATTCTTTTGTTTAATTTCTCCAATAAAGTACAGACTGTCGAATGCAATCTTCGTTTGGTTTACCTTTTTGCAAAACCTGGTTTTGTTTTGAATAAATGAGGAATTCTGAAAAATATTCAAATTCTCCTTAGATACATGCAATTGAAATTTTCTATGAATTGACACTTCAGAAAATGACAAAGACAAGATACTTGAAATACTTGGAAGGACATCAGAGAAGGAAAAGTCCCAAGAGCTTCGTGATAAGTACAAAGAACTGTACAAAAAGGTCAGTACCTCTGATATTTTCCCATCAAAAATGTACTTGATTTTAACAAGTAAGATATTTCTATAAAAGTTATTATTTCACTAAGTGATGTAAACAACACAAATTGAAAGACAAGAAAAAAAGAAAGTAACTTTCTACTAAGAAATTCCAAGAAAAGAAGAGAGGAAGAGGGAACTGGATGTTGACTCATTTCATCCTTATGCCGAAATTTTAAGGTTTTGTTGTTCTTTTGCTCTTCAAAGGATCTTATGGAAGATTTGGAATCGAAAGTTGATGATGACGTGAAAAGCCTCCTTGAAACATTGACATCAGACACAGCAGCTGCAGCAGAAGATGCAAAAAGGCTGCACGAAGCGATGAAGGTAATATATTTGCCCTTGCCCTTGCCCTTGCCCTTGCCCTTGCCCTTGCCCTTGCCCTTGCCCTTGCCCTTGCCCTTGCCCTTGCCCTTGCCCTTGCCCTTGCCCTTGCCCTTGCCCTTGCCCTTGCCCTTGCCCTTGCCCTTGCCCTTGCCCTTGCCCTTGCCCTTGCCCTTGCCCTTGCCCTTGCCCTTGCCCTTGCCCTTGCCCTTGCCCTTGCCCTTGCCCTTGCCCTTGCCCTTGCCCTTGCCCTTGCCCTTGCCCTTGCCCTTGCCCTTGCCCTTGCCCTTGCCCTTGCCCTTGCCCTTGCCCTTGCCCTTGCCCTTGCCCTTGCCCTTGCCCTTGCCCTTGCCCTTGCCCTTGCCCTTGCCCTTGCCCTTGCCCTTGCCCTTGCCCTTGCCCTTGCCCTTGCCCTTGCCCTTGCCCTTGCCCTTGCCCTTGCCCTTGCCCTTGCCCTTGCCCTTGCCCTTGCCCTTGCCCTTGCCCTTGCCCTTGCCCTTGCCCTTGCCCTTGCCCTTGCCCTTGCCCTTGCCCTTGCCCTTGCCCTTGCCCTTGCCCTTGCCCTTGCCCTTGCCCTTGCCCTTGCCCTTGCCCTTGCCCTTGCCCTTGCCCTTGCCCTTGCCCTTGCCCTTGCCCTTGCCCTTGCCCTTGCCCTTGCCCTTGCCCTTGCCCTTGCCCTTGCCCTTGCCCTTGCCCTTGCCCTTGCCCTTGCCCTTGCCCTTGCCCTTGCCCTTGCCCTAATCATTTGAATGCTTCGTGTTTAGGGTCTTGGAACTGATGAGGACACAATCATCGAGATTCTCTGTACAAGGAACAATAAGGTACGTTCTAAATCTCCCCTAAAGCACTTTTATGGAGTCTTATTAGGATAAATTGTGACAGTCATTGTTAATATGCTGTGCACAGTCATTCAAAAGCCGTCCTTTATAGCGAATACATATAGCGAATACATCTCAATTTAATTGATGCACACTTAAAAACGCTTGTGAAAATTGTGAATAATTTATTTTTTCAGGAATTGGCTGCCATCAGAGAGGAGTATAAGAAAGGTAAGTACAAGAACGGATCCAGGTGGAATTAGGTTCCTTGACACCCCCTTTTGTAGTAGAAAACTATTAAAAATAACGGATAAGATAAGAACTAAAATAGACTATGTGGTGCGTTTTTGGATCCGTCTTCACTCAAATATCAAGATTTTGGCAGAGTTTGAAACTGAAGAGCTGTATAAATAAAAATAAGAATATAACAAAAATGGTTTCAGAATTTTTCCTTCGTAATGCTTAATTGTGGGGAAAAAAACTTTTTCTGGGAGCGGGATTGGGAGCGGGAGCGGGGAGTGTTTGCGTAGCCGAACACAAGCCTCAGCTGTCTCGAAGTCTCTTGGTGAGAGTAGATTTAAAACTCGAGTTTTGTTTTTGATAAGTATTTCTAGCCTCCTCCGCAGGCATCTTTTTTTAACTTTTGGGCTTTTTTTGACTGGGACCAAAACAAATGTTGGCCCCAATCTTCCTTCTCTCAGAAATCCCACAGGAATCCCAAAGGAGAAAAAGGAGTAGCCTGCAGAGGAGGCTAAAGTATTTCATAGTCTCAAGCTTAAGAACATGTCAGATACTGTTTGACGAAGTATTACCTGATACATCGTACCTAATTCTTGCTAAAACTTTTCTGTCATGTTAATATTATACAGAGTTCGACAATTCCTTGGAAGAGGATCTGCAGGGAGATACAAGTGGAGATGTTGAAAAGCTTCTCGTACAGTTGAGCAAGGTAGCTATAGACAAAAAAACGACTAGCTGTTACGTATTATTAATATTGTTTAACTTTCAGTTTTTCATTGCCGGTTTCTATTACATTATATGTGTACTGTTTTGCAATGCCGTTGCGATACAGGCTGCTTAAAAATTGCACAGTGAAACAGACGTATCAAAGATATGCCTATTGTTCTGTTGAAGTCTCAACCTGCTTATGAAGAAGTTCAAATCTCGCGCGTTAATTAAAGTCTTTTGTTACTTCTCACCTACAATACCATATATGGTAATGGCATTGTTTTCAAGATTGCATACGGTATTTCTGATACGAGGATGCCTCGCAATATGTTTCTTGGAGACAGCATTGCATAAAATGAAGTACAGTTCTACTTTTCGCAATGGAACTCACCAACAACTTGCAACGCCATTGCACAGTGTATCACCCCTACAGCAACTTGTGTCGCAACCAGGTATTGCGAGACGAAGTTGCTGAAAAAATTGCACAGTGTAACGGAACATGGAACAGATTTCATATTTCGATACCATGAAATATTTAACGGTTGAGCAACATTTCCTGACATTTCTTTTAGGGTGAACGAGAAGAAACAGAAAAAGTTAATGGAAAAGTTGCAAAGAAGGACGCTGAAACTTTGATCGAGGTAATAAAAATGAACGTGCGAAAGATGGTGATTACATGTCATACATGTCATTGAGTACATAACAGGAAAATAATGATGAATGATTTTGATGTTAATAGTTTTCCGAGGTGAATATTAAAAGAACGTAGATGCAAAGAAATAAATCAAAAATATTTAGAATATTCTATTTTGCAATAATCTTAACACCAAGCAAACATATCATGACATGATTTGGCAAAAAAACAAAACTATAAGGGTTATATTCATTATGGATATGAGAATATTCGTTTGTCTCATGAATGTCGAAGGTTTGGACTGCTACTGCTAGTCTTCATTAGACGATGGGTAGACTGATGACACAGGAAGACTATTTCTGGTTTTACGTTTATTTTAGGCTGGTATTGGTTCCTGGGGAACAAACGAAGGTGATTTTATACGCGTGTTTACCCAGAGAAGCCTTCCTCAACTTGCTGCAATGTATCCTGAATACAACAAGGTAAACAAAAGAAATAGACCTTTAAGGAGAAAGGATGGCAGAGTTGTTTAGTGCGCGGCATTCTGTGCGAGAGGTCCCGAGTTCGATCCCCAGTGACCTCGCATCCTCATTTCGACTTCTCTCTTTTCCGTGTAGCATTAGTAGCTTTAAATACCCGTAAAACGGAGCACTGATGGAGAGAGGGGAGTAAAATGAGCACCGTCGGCCTCAAGTTCATCAGTATATGACTGTCTATCAGTATATGACTGTCACAAGTTACCGACGTTAATATGTTTTTTTATCGTGTACCTATTTCAATGTTTTTAAGATAAACTAAAGTACAGCAATATAGCCCGTGTACAAGAACCTGGGTTTTAAGAACCTGTTAGGCTAAAATGTTCATTTTAAGCCCCTTCCACATAAGAACCTATTAATGTACTTAAAAGTACCATTTATATTAGAACCTTATAAAAATCTATTTAGGCTAAATTGAAAAATTCAGGTTCTTATATGTGGGCTATTACTGTATTGCACTTTCAGAATTGCATAAAGTGCAATAGCATCTGATGGTTTATTTTAATACTCTTTCTTTCCTTTTTAGTTGGCTAAGATGGACATCGCAGAATCCATAGATAAAGAGATGGACGGAGATCTACAGAAAACCTTTTTAGCAATAGGTAAACGAAAAACAACCCTTTTAGACAAGCAATCTACTATCACGATTGTTCTTTTTTACACATAACGGTAAACCAAATTTATCCACAAGAGCAAACAAATATATATGTCAAGAGGCAATTTCCATGATGGCGTCATTTTACTAACATTACCAGAATGCTTTATGACTTTCATTTGTTATTCAAATAGTTATAATCTCTTGTGAGTAGTTATTATTTCCCAACATTAAGTAGGCAAAGCATTCTGGTCTTTGTAGTATATGACGCCATATTGAAAATCGCCCATTGATCGATGTTTAATTGAATACAATTATTTTGATTCCCGGCAACTAGATAGCGCGACTAACAACTGTTTGCTTAATTTCGTTAGTCAAACATTCCCGTAACCCTGCTGGAGCTCAAGCAGACAAGCTGACCGAAGCAATAAAAGAAGGCGACACTGCGTCGGTAGCAAAGATTATTCTTCCTATGAATCAGGTGCATATATCGTACTTTCATAAATCATTATTACTCCTTGAGAATGAATGAAGGAAGGTTGGAGGAAAAGAGGGAGGAAGGGAAGGACGAGGAAGGAAGGAAGGTCCGAGGTCGAAAGAAGGTAGGAAGGAAGAAAGAAAGGAGTGAAAGAAAAGGAAAGAAGGAATGATGGAACTCAGGAAGCAAGTGAGGAAATTAGGTGAAGAGAAATGGGGGAAGGAAGGAATGAAGAAAGGAAAGATGGAAAGATAAAGAGAAGGAGGTGTAAGAAAGAGGAATCGAAGGCAGCAAGGATGCAAGGTGGATGTAAAATGAAGTAAGGGCGAACAAGTACATACAAATAATCAAGTAATCAAGCAAAATAATTTAACATATCAGAAAATATAGCCTCACTAATAATAATGATAATAATAATTGTAGGCGCAGCTGTCAGAAGTTTGTTCATCATACAAGAAGACAAATAAAAGGGACCTCCGAGACGATATTGAAAAGAAATGTGATGGTGACCTTAAACAAATGCTGTTAGCTAAACTAAGTCAAAGTAAGTTGGTTGACGAATAAAAGTACCAATAACAACTTTTCATTTCGTGAAAAATATCATATGGAAGATACATTAGGATCCTAACTAGGCACTTGTTCCTCATCCACACGAGCACTTCTCTCTATTCTGTATTTACAAGCTCAAAACCCTCAACACATGCTGATTATTTGATGACTGAGGCTGAAATACTGAATGTCCAAAGAAATCACTTCGTGTCAAGGAAGCCGGAAAACTGCACATCAAACTAAACTCACGCATGTTCAATGTCTGAGCCGTGCAGGAATTGGGTACTGCGGTGATTGACGAGAGGCTTAAAATAGTCCCCTTCATACTTCCCTGTGCCATATTAAAAGGTAGCTGGGCTTTTGCATCGAAGCGAGTGGAACGTTGAGCTTGCAATGATAGACACCGTTTAACACGCTTCGATGCAAGCGCAAAGACCCGACTACCTTTCAAGTTGACGCAGGGAACAGTGAAGGGGACTATTGACCACTTCGCCGCCAAAGCTACTCACATGATACGATATCGAATATTGAATTATAATTTAAACAACTCTTTATATTTCTTTTGTTACAGAAGATGACAAGAAAAAAGATAAGGTAAGAGATCATAAAAATATAAACCAGTATTGTATTGTATTGTATTGTATTGGTAAGTATTGGCTGGAGTACATGTGTGTATGTGTATGGCTATAATGATCATGTGTATGATGGACGATGGAAATGGTCGACAATAACCAATACAGATGTTACAAACTTCCATGTTCCTGACGAAAAGAAAAGAGACTCGCTTTAACATGTTTAGAAATATATACAGCTATTTCAAAAACGTTGAATACTGAATAGTGCATTCCAAGACCAAAGGGCATTATGGGTCATACAGCTATTTCAAAAAAAGTTGAATACTGAATAGTGCATTCCAAGACCAAAGGGCATTATGGGTCATACATCTATTTCAAAAACGTTAAATACTGAATAGTGCATTCCAAGACCAAAGGGCATTATGGGTCATACAGCTATTTAAAAAACGTTAAATACTGAATAGTGCATTCCAAGACCAAAGGGCTTTATGGGTCATACAGCTATTTCAAAAACGTTAAATACTGAATAGTGCATTCCAAGACCAAAGGGCATTATGGGTCATACAGCTATTTCAAAAACGTTAAATACTGAATAGTGCATCCCAAGACCAAAGGGCATAATGGGTCTTATTGATTCGTAATAAATAATAAATATACAGCGATATTTACTCCCCATAACTAGCTTGTATATTCATAATAACTATACGTTACTTCAACCTTTCAAATTTATTGAATTTTGTCAAAAAAACATTTTCAATAAATAAATAGAATAAAATAAAAGGTTGAAGTAATGTATAGTTATTATGAATCCAGAACCAGCCTACAAACAACTCTTTTATTTGAGCTTGTATATTGTTTTGAATGGAATGCACCAAGAATAAAATATCTAATTATTATTTATTTTACTTTAAACAACACAACATGACCCAAAATGCATTTCGGTCTGGCAATGCACTATTCAGTATGCAGTATTCTACGTTTTTTGAAATAGCTGTATCTCGCTCATTCGTTTTTTGATGTTTCGCAAATCATGAACAAAAATCACTCGCACTTTCCATGGAATAATCTCTATATAATTTTTTTTTCTGTACTGCATGGAATGACCTATCCTAATCATTGTGAAAATATCGCACATATTCGATCATTTCACAAATTAAGGGAATACGTAGTTCAGTTTTAATTTTTGGCTATACAGTACACACCCGCAGTTAAAAACCTCTTGGCAGAAATTATCCATTTTAATACCCCTTAATATTAGAACCTGTTTAGCCAAACAGGATCAAGCAAGTTCTTATATGTCGGTTACAGCCAAATTACAGGATAAACAACCCACAAGTTACTTGACACAGTTTATTGGAAAATTTAATAATATAATATACTGTTGTGAATTGTAAGTTGATTGTTTATTTGTTTGTTTAAAGTCACAGTTATATGTAATGTTTGTACAAACCGAGCTTATTTATTATTCTTATAATAAGAAACAATAGAATATCCCCTTTATAACAATTAAGAACCTAATTAAGAATCTAATTAAGAACCTGTTTTGCCTACTACCCCTTTATACAAGAACCTTTTTGCCAAATTTAAAAAAAATAAAGGTTCTTAACTGAGGGTGTTTACTGTATTTTAGAATCAAGATAAGAAAGGAGACAAGCTTCCACCATTGGGAAAGAAAACTAACCAACAGAAAAAGAAAGAAGAAGACAAAAAAGCAGACAAGAGGAAAGACTCGCAAAAGAAACCGGACGACAAGAAGCAGGATAAGAAATCCGACAATGCTAAGAAGGAAGAGGACACAAGTCAGAAAGATGCAGATGAATTGTATCAGGCTATACAAGGTAAACTAGACAGATTTACACACCCATTTTACGGTTCTGCAAAGTTCATTGGTTCAAATCCCGTTTAAGTCCCAAAATATTTTTTCAGGTCCCTTTTATTGCAATTGCTGTAATTGCTGACTTTTCCATGACGATCGTCATATCATACACAAACCTATTTTAGTTGACAATACTTGTCGGGAATGTAATGTAATTTTGGTAAAATCCCATGTGTTTTTTTCTTGTGCCAACAGAGTGAAGAGATCGATTATTGATTGTCAGGATGTGGCAGAAAACTAATGAAAAAAGCAAAATGTGTTTGATAGTACCAATCTTGACATCGTGGTTACGCTGTTTTCTAGATTGCTAATATTGCTATAAAACCGACCAAAATATTGAACAATTCCTATGAGCTAACAACACTTTTCTTCTCTTTTGAAAAGAGGTTCAACCGATACCTTGCTTATGTGTCGTTTGTAACACTTTTGAGTTTTTAAAAATGTTTACTCTACAGATAAGGAGAAGGAGAAGGTTATCGATATTTTGGCCAGGAATTGTTCTGATAAGACGAAACTAAAGAAGCTACAGGACAAATACCAGAAAGACCACGAAGAGGTGATTGAAGTTGTCGGTTACTTTGCAGAAGGATGGGAGGAGGAGAGGGGAGGCTGGTTGGTTGGTTGGATAGTTGGTGTTTCTTTTGATAGGTGGTTGATTGCCCGGTTGGTTCTCTTAGCCCGGTTGGGTATTATTGCATGGTTTGTTTTATCTGCTTGCAAGTTTAGTTAGTCCTGTTTGCCTGTTAATCCTTTTTGGCCGGTTGGTTCTCCTTGCCTGGTTGGGTAATTTTGCCCAGTTGTTTCTCTTTGCCCGGTTGGGTATTTTTGCCCGGTTGGTTCTCTTTTCTTTACGGTTTGGTTGGCTCTCTTTGCTTGTATTATATGTTATATATTTTGCCTAACCAATTTTCAGGAGTTACCTGAAACACTGAAGTCAGTTCTCGACGATGAAGATCTACAAGACCCAATTGACTGCCTCTTTTCACCAACTGATGAGTACGACGCCAAATGCCTGAACGATGCAATCAAGGTAAACTATCTAGAGATAAAAGACACTAAAAATTAGATGTCACAAGACACTTTACTCTCTCAGTGCCTCATCTTCTCGGATAAGGACGTAAAGCCGGAGGTCGCGTCTGACACTGTAATTCTTATATAAGGTAGACGTAAAAGATCCTGTTGTGCTGTTCAAAAAGAGCAGGGCATTGTCTCCCGGCACAGCAGTCAGATCTCAGATTATAACGAAGTCTATAATATTCAGTATTGAATGTAGGCTTAAATGGTAAATAAATAAATAACTTACCTTGGTTAATTGTTTTTATTGTCTTCTTTTTTCTGACTTAGGGCATCGGAACTGATGAAGATCTATTAATACAAATTTTATGCACAAAAAATAACAAGGTACGCCAGTAACCATGTATAGTAATTTCGCCAGTCAAATATTCATTCAGTTATTCATAAGCACGTATAGTAGTCAAGCAGTTTGCTAGTCGATATACGTCGATTGGTCAGCCATCCGGCTAGTCAGAAAGTCGGTCATGAGTCAATTTGTCATAAATCAGTCCTTCGAATTAAAGATAATATATACAATATGAGCAGCTGATCTGTATACGATAAGTTCAACGTTAGTTCTTTCATATTTTACTAAACATTATCAAGATAGAAGTAAATCTGGCCGAAAAAATTCATGTTGAAACTTTTGTAAATCAGGACGAAATCTGTATGAGGTTTACAGATCTCGTCACGGACGTGATTTCCTTTGTGAAATTATCATTAACTAATAATGAATTTATGAAGGGGTTTACAAATTATATAACCTGGTAAGAACTTAAAAAACAAGTTGGAGCAAGACAATATCAGTTTACGTTTCATATAATATTTTCATCATTTAAAATTAAAATCTTTTCAGGAACTTACCGCTATACAAGAAGCATACCAGAAAAGTAAGTGGCAATCATTTATTAACGTTTTACTTATTTAGTTCTACCTTATTGAATATCTACTGATTATTTCATAGAGTATGGTAAATCATTGGAGTCGGATATTAAAGGCGATACAAGCGGAGACTTTGAAGATTTGCTCGTCAAACTCTTGAAAGTATGTCACATCAATAGATAATTCGTATTTATTTATCTTATTTCATATTTTTATTATCATAACATAATTGTCAATTTGCCATTTTTTTGCAATCATCAGGGCAGTCGCGATGATTCAGGTAAAGTCGACAAAGCACTTGCTAAGAAAGAAGCTGAGCAACTTTACAAGGTAAATCGCTTTATGTAATGTAACGTTGATCTGGGCCTTGCTGTTCAACACTGTTGTTACACTGTAGCACTAATTATGCTTGGAACACCGGGCCCTGATTTGTAGAGAAATCTATTGGGCAGAACACACATATTTTAGATTCGAAAATGCGCGCGCTTTCAACGTTTTATCTAAAAATAAAAATTATCTGAAAATGTATATAACATATATCTGCTCCAGCTGGTGATGTTTTCATTTGGTTTACTGATTCTTCAAATCTATTAGTTGTAAATACCAGGTTTTGGCCGTTACCAGTAGGGTTTTTAAGTTAATCTCGCCGCGCGCGGTACGTGCGCGTTATATGGATTTGAATGCAGAACGAAACAAAGAAAAGAATCTCTTCCAAAAACGTTAGTGCGCGCAACAAAAGAATTCAATAAAATGAAATGAATGAAATTCTTGGAATGTCAGGAATGCAAAGAACGTTAGGAATTTCAAGAATATATATGAAGCGCGCGCGCGTTGACATCATCGTCCATGACGATTTTCTCAGTAAAGAACTGTTTCACTAGCAATTTTGTCATACAGTTTAAGTGGCGATTTCAAAGGCGACTTTATCAGTGGCAGCTTTGTCGCTGCAAATTTGAATATGCCCGAAATTTATTTTAACTCGCTGCAATTTTCTGTCGCCTAAATTTCGAGCATATTCGAAGTTTCGGCGACAACGCTACTAATAAAAAAAACGCCTTTGAAACCGTTGTTCATATCGCGCGACAAAATTGCAATTGTAAACAGAGATACTATTAAAAAATAACATGAATCTATTTGTATGATATCTTATCGCTTTCCATGTGCATGTAGGCTGGTGTGAAAAAGCTTGGAACTGACGAGGATACCTTCATAAACATCCTCACACAACGCAATTCTGCACAATTGAACGCAACTTTTGCCGAATACAAAAAGGTTTGTAAAAGTCTAACTATTAATAAAATAAATTTGGATTACATTACCAAAAAATGACTAAAGCCTGGTTCACACTAGCTACAAAAGCATCAACAACATACGCAGACTCAGTGAAGCATTTCAAAAAATCTATAGGTGTGAGAATAAACGAGTAAACATGAAAACAGTTTAGATCGCTGACACAGAAATCAAACAACATTATCGACAATCCCTGATACTCTAATGATTTATTTACCATAACCCTTTGGCACCTTGTGCTATTTTCTGTATTGCTTGCAGTTGAAATTCTTTCACTGTCTCAATTCTAATAACATTACAAAGCAGTTAGCACATAGTTAATAGAGGGATAAGCAGCTTTCGTCGATCGATATCGCCATTTTTAATTTTGTCTGCGACAGTAGCAACCAATCAGAATCTACCTTCGCGTATACAGAAGGTTCACTCTGATTGGCCAACTAGACAATAGCTTGTGCATATTGGAAACTGATTAGCGGCTCAGTTCTGCAGACTCTACTTATTGGCGAATATTTTGAGCGCAAAAAAAAGAGTATGCACAGCAGGCTACTGGATCAAGAGAAATTAAATAAAAGCCGCGGCGTCTATTCGAGTAAATACGGTATTAGAAATAGCGCTCGCAATTCTTCTGTATGCTAACCAAGTGAATTGTTCTAGTTGTCTAAAGTGGAGATAGAAGAATCGATTGAGAAAGAAATGACAGGAGACCTGGAAAAAGGTCTGCTTATCCTTGGTAAGTGTTTTCCTGCTGCAGTTTTATTGCTCTTTTAATATTTTGACATCTATTAAAAATATAGTTTTGCATGGGAATCATACTTTCATTTGTGGGGACAACACACTAAGCAATTTTCTACGCCCGTATGTTAAAGAGAATGTCGATCGCCTGAAAATTGTCAAGTGTGCCTGCTGCAGCGACGGATAATTTTTTGAGCGATTTGATTGGCGCGATCAGCGATCGAAATCGCCCATATCTGACATCTCAGATACTGCAATCCAATTCGCTGGCGATTGGCGACGTAAACTAAAATTCTCTCGACCAAGCGTAAAAAAATCATCTATTGTGTCGTCGGCTGAAGAGGTTTTGATAAGCAGAGTATGTCTCTGATTGTTAAAAGTTTAGCAAAGCAAGTTTTTGTTAATAAAATAATTTTGTAGAGGACCGGTCATTATTTATCGCCTGGGTGGGGTGGGGGGGGGGGGGGGGGGGGGGTTGTAGGGATTGTAGTTCGGACACAGTGAAACTTAGCATCAGTATATACATTGCAGTGATCCCCCCTCCTACCTACGGATAATTTCAGAGATCCCCCCCCCCCCTCCTAGATAAGTACCTATATTTTTGATACCTTAATTACTTTGATACAGTACTTACACTCTGTGTTGTCAATATGGTTGTATTCACGGCTACATCGTAAAAATCATCACGCTGAAGCTCCATCTGTACTTCTTTATATCATATAGTTCACTTTTTTCATGACTTTTTCATAGTTCAAGTCTTTTATAAATCCTTCTGTCGAAGTTTAGGGTTCTTTATTGTACACGTGGCTGTTTTTCAGGGGTTTTTGTTTTATTTGGGTTATTTTTTTTTTTTTGCATTTTTAAAAGGCAATTGTTGATTCAAGCCATTGAGCATTTTGTTGTACACTAAGAGTTTAATTCAAACACCGTTGCTGTTACTTTTATGATTCAAATGCTGAGTTTATAATATAAATAATAATATTACGATAATAATATTAAAAATAATTACCATGTAGTACTTGGCAAAAAAAAAGAATTACTAAAAAATATGAAAAAACTGACAGATATTCAATACAGTTTGTGGATGAATAATAAGAAGAAAAAAATCATGAATTTTTACACATTTAAATTTTGAGTGATCCCCCTTTTGATGCTGTAGTTTACGACTGATCCCCCCTTTAGTACTCCCGAAAATTGACTGATCCCCCCTAAAATCCTCCCCCCCCCCCCCCCCCCAGTCGATAAATAATGACCGGTCCCTTAAAGACGTTTAGATTTTCTACATTGAAGATAGCGACAATAATGACAAAATAATTTTGTTTATTAAAATGATTTATCGATGTCGTTATTGTTTAACAGTGAAAACCATCCGTAATCCAAGTGACCAACAGTCAAGTAAACTAGCTGAATCTCTTGAAAGTGGTGACACCAATACTATAGCTAGGCTGATTCTGTCATCAGACAAGGTAAATCATGATGAGTGCACTTACACAAAGAAAAGGCGAAAAGGAAATTAAACATTCAATGATATGTGATCATGATGGTGATCATGATCCTATAGGATCAAATGAACCTAATGATCAAATGGTGATGGTTGTCAATAGTACATGATAATATTGAACTTTTGATACTTATTACTCTTGAGAACGTTTGAAAAACACAACAACAACAGCTCTAAAAAACTCATTAATATATCCTGTGCATCTCTTAAAAATATAATTATTGCTTTCAGAGTAAACTCATTGAGGTTATGAACGCTTATAAAGCAGCAAATAACAAAACCCTTGATAGCGAAGTTGAGAAGAAATGTAGTGAAAATTTGAAAAAAATCCTTCTGGCCAAAATGGGAAAAGGTATAGTAAGTCTATTTTATATTTAATGCATTGTACATTGCTAACACTTCCATTTCAACATGTACCGTAACAACACAACACAAGTTATACAATAGACTCTCACCATGCAGGGGCGGATTCAGAAATTTGTCAGGGGATGTCCCAATTGCAAATTAATGGCTCTTGTGGTGTTAGGGGGTGTTCGGTGCCTCTAGGGACACTCCCTAGATCCGCCCAGGGTGGAAATGCGGTGAAGAAAAATGCAAAATAGCCACGTGGTCAGTGGATCGGATTCTGGGTCGACTAGCCTATGATCAGTTTGGTGGATTCCACGACATTCCTTAGTAGTCCCTACCTCCATTTCGTTTGTGTCGTAAAAATGTGTTGGAGTCTCAGGGCCGTAGCGTTTTGAGAGTTTTGCCACTAAATTAGTTAAAAAATTAGTTAAAATTTAGCTAAAAAAATCTAAATATTAAAGCCTGTCAAATATCAGAAAACATCCAAAATGTGGTGTTTATACCATAATGGCTGATGAAACAGCATCTAGTATGGAATCAATGGATAACGTAGTAAATCTTTGGTGGTGCAATAACGATTTTGTAGTCACCCCCCCCCCCCCCCCCCCTCCCCAGATTTCCTAAGCCTGCTACGGGCCTCAGTCTTGATTTGCGAATAAATGCATGAAAGCCAAGGGCTCAGTGGATCGGATTCTGGGTCAACTAGCCTATGATCAATTTCCTACCAAGGTCATAGCATTGCGTCATTGGGAAAGATGCTGTTTTACTGACTGCCTTCAACGTCCTGCTAGGGATAAAAGAGTAATAAAAGGACCTAAGCCGTGAAATAGATATTAGACCTTAGGGACGGACCATTAGACAATTCCCCAAACAATCCTGCAGAGGCATATTGTGAGAGAAAAAAACCCTGCAGGGGAATATTATGAGAAAAAAAATCCTGCAGGGAATCAAGACCCCCCCCCCCCCCCCCGAAAAGGCTTGTACCCAAGAAAAAAAAATCCTACAGACATTTGTCTTCGAAAAAAAAAATCCTGCACATATTTTCTTCTGCCCCCCCCCCCCCCCCCCCTAATGGTCCGTCCCTTAGTAGTCCCTTATTGTTTTCATTTGTTTCTTTGTGACTTATACACAATATTCATCAAGTTATGTGCCTTCACTCTTGAGCGGTTATCATTAGTTCATTAAACAGTCTTTAGTGTATTACTCTTTAATGTACCATTATTCCATGGTGCTCTTTTGTTGTTTTTTTGGATGTCACACTTTGTTTCACAAGAACAGCTCTAAATGACAGGGGAAAGTTTTTATCTATTTCTCTGTCTTTCTTTACAAGGGAAAGAAAACCAAGGAAAGGAAAGTCAACAGAGAAAGGTAACTGATTCTATCATAAGCACTTATAAAAATGAATACTTTTTATTTTTATGAGTGTTTAGTTGTTTAAATGAACAATGATTTGGTATTTGTTTTGTCTTTAGAGCAACCATAACTTTAAAAATTTCTGTCTTTAGAGCAACCAGGGAAAAGCTAATAAGGAGAAAAGTAAACCACAGTCTAAACCAGCCCAAGCCAAGAAACAAAATGACGCAGGCAAAGGAAAGAAAGACAATGACACTTCACTTCTACATAAGGCTATTGAAGGTATAATGAAAAAATCAATTGAATTATAACAAGTGTACCTTCGATCATGATAAGTCCAACCCTTGTTAACCAATATATATACTGGGTTTCACAAGTAGCTCAGTTTCATCCGAGCGTCGGGCCGGTATAACATTATAAAAATCGGCCAGGTCACCATCGAAAACTATTGAGTCCACTGAAATGCCATCTAGTCCTTGCTCACAGCAACGATTCACAAGTAGCTCAGTTTCATCTTAGCGTCTGGCCGGTATAACATTATAGAAATCGGCCAGGTCACCATCAAAAAACATTTAGTCCAAATGCCATCTTTACCTTGCTCACAACTATGTTTCACAAGTAGCTAGCTCAGTTTCACCAGAGCGTCTGGCCGGTATAAAATTATAAAAATCGGCCAGGTCACCATCAAAAACCATTTAGTCAAAATGCCATCTAGTCCTTGCTCACAACTACGTTTCACAAGTAGCTCAGTTTCACCAGAGCGTCAGGCAGGTAATCACGCTAGAAGGACAACTTGTTTCAAACGCAATTTTTTCTTCTTCTTGGCAATTGCTTGGTATGGTAATTTGAAAACTGTATCGCAACACCTTAAGTATGACCCGGAAGGGAAAAAAACCGTTTGTCGGAGTTTGCAGAATAGTTCTTACTGGGCTTTCTATATTAGTTTTAGTTTGACCGGTTTTATTAATATTTTTTCAGCTAATGATAAGAAGAAAGTCACAGATATTATTGTCCAACATGCTAGTGAGCAATCAAAACTGAAGAAGCTGGCTGATAATTACAAGAAAGATTACAAAAAGGTTAGAGTTATTTTTAATTAGTTTTAGCTTACAATCAATCTATCAATCAATCAATCAATCAATCAATCAACACGCTAGCCATTACAACCCTTCAAAACTAATTTAACCGGAAATATCCAGTTAAACAATCAAAGTGTGGGAACACCCCTAAAATGTGTCTTTTTAAAAGTGCGTGGACCAAGCGGTTTTCCACTCCTAACAGAGGCAGATCTAAGGGATGTCCCTAGCACAGGACAACCCCCCCCCCCCCCCCCCCCCCCACCATAACGCCACAATTACCCCTATTTTATTTAAGACATTTAGGGACCGGACACCCCCTAACACCTTCAGAGCCCTCCTTTAAAATTGTGACACCCCTTGACAAATTTCTGGAGCCGCCCCTGCCTAAGTGTACCACATAAAAGCCTAAAAATGTCTATATACCCTTCCTTTTGCGATAACCTAAAAGATAACAAGAAATATTGAAATTCTGAATCTCCACTCAATCCCTAAAAGATTGATACTGAGTAATCAGCATTCCCACCCCAACCCTCCGGCCGGGATCAGTGGTACTAGTTTTTCTCGAGGCTACACACTACCACATAAATGCAACTCATTACAACCATCACTTACACCCACATTCAAATATTTCAGTCTTAATTTTCTATAAGTTTAGGCTATAACGTTTCAATGTTTCACGGCAGGATCTTCTAGAGGCTGTCGATTCCAATTTAGATGAAGATCTTCATGAAGCAGTCGCAGCGATCCATCTACCAGCATCTGAAGCTGATGCAAGATCACTGTACCTCGCTATGAAGGTAAAACAAATAGAAACAACAGTAATAATATAAAGGAAAATGTGTTATTTATTTGGAATATAATTGTGTTTTCAGAAATATTTAGCTTAAAAGGTCTCAACGATGCTACTGAAATTATATCTTCATTTTAAGCCGATTCATTGTTATTTGAATATATCAAATGCTATATGAATATTCCAAACAAATCATGCCAGGATATTTAATGTATGCAAATTTGACTTATTTCTGTGAATAAGACCCTATCTATCTATCATGTAACAGTGTTATTCTATACTATTGGCAAGTTCTGAATGGCTGTTTTATTCTAATTTCTAGGGAGTTGGAACCAACGAAGCATTATTGATTGAAATATTATGCACAAGGACCAATTCAGTAAGTAAACAGGCCCGCATACTTTACTCATCCAAAAGGAGCTTAAAATGCTTATTTCTACTACAACGCTGGTATATTAGCAAACTACAGTGGCACCTCTATTAAGCGGTCACCCATTAAGCGGTCACCCTCTATTAGGCGGCCACAATAAACTTGACCGCTTTTAAAATGGGTGACCGCTTAATAAAGGTACCACTGTAGTTGTTTCAAGGTGTTTATTATTGTGAATTAATCTATATAACAAAGGGGACGAGTGGTCCGTAGAGGTAACGTCTGGGGACGTATCTTCCAGGGGACGAAAGGTCCGGCATTCGTTTCGGTGGGTCAAACCAAACACAATCAATTGAATTATAGCAAATGCCCAGACAAGACTTTGCATGGAATATCTAACTTAGCATATAACGAAATTGAATTTAAATTTTCAGTCAGATAGACTAACGTTTCTTTTTTTTTAGGAAATAGAAGCCATCCAGAAAGCCTATAAGAAAAGTAAGCGAGCGAATGTATTTGTTTTTACATCTTTTGGCAATAGTCCCCTTCTCAGTTCCCTGCGCCATATTAAAAGGTAACCGGGCCTTTGCATCGAAGCGAGAGGTTTAGTTTACAATGATGGAGACCTTTCAACACCTTGCCGGATAATTACTCAACGTTCGTCTCGCTTCAATGCAAAGGCCCGGATACCTTTCAAGATGGCGCAGGGAATCTGTCAATTCTTTGCACATAAAATAAACAAAAGTGTGATTATTTCACTGTACCATTCGTGTAATGGTGTGTTTGTTTATTCCCAGAGTACGAGAGGTCCCTGGAGGATGCCGTCAAATCTGATACAAGCGGAGATTTTGAAGACCTTCTTGTTGCACTCTTACAAGTATGTACTCTTTAGTGATGAATAGCTCAATCCATTTCTCCCATCCACACAAGCATATACCGTTCCCTCCATACATACATACATACATCTTTAAAATCGCTGTGAATGCTTTGTATTACCAACCAGCTAGCCATTTAGGATCCTATCAACCCAGCTTTCTATAGTTCCGGATCCAGCCAGCCACCCAAGGAGTAATCCCAGATCGAGCTAGCCAGCTAGCAATCCCTGGTCAAGCCAGCCGGTTAACCATTCTGGATCGATTGAACCCGTTTGCTTTGGTATCAGATCCAGCCAGCCAGCCAGGTTGCCATTCCAGATGCAGTTGGCCAACCAACTATCCAGGGTCTAGCCAGAGAGATTACCATTCTGGATCCAGCCATGCAGTCAACCAAACATCAGTTTTCTACTTTTCTCTTGATCATTGTGCTATTGCTTTCTTTTTTTGTGCATTCCCTTAGTTTTTTCGTACAGTTTTTATTCGAATAAATAAATGGAAAGGACAAGAAAATAATATTTATAAAATATACAAAATATTTTTTTCTAGTGTAAACGGGATGAGAGTACTACGGTGAATGATGACCAGGCACATAAGGATGCTGAAACACTCATTGAGGTAAGATATTTAAAAGTAGTTTCGCGTGGTATGTCCTCTTATTTACCACGATTGGCGTCATCGAATCGTCTAAATTGTTGTGGATCCACGAGACGAAGGGGACATACCACAAGAAACTATCGTGAATTTGTTTTTTACCACATTAAAAATATTTTTACTACTCGCGTTTTGCATGTGCGCGAAGAAAGCGAGAAAATAGAAAGAAAATAGCAAGCGTGGCATGTACTCTTATTTACCACGCAGCTCTCGACCAATCAGAAAGCGAGAAAATTATCAAATGTGGTAAAAAAATCGATATTCTGTATTATTATCTCCACGCATCCACTGGATATGAGAAATCGCGCCCTCTGATTGGTTTACCTACTACGAAGAATGATTTTTATGTTGTGATTTAGGCTGGCATCAAGAAATGGGGAACTGATGAAAACGCGTTTATTGAGATATTCACATCAAGAAGTGTTGCACAACTTCAAGCGATGCTTCCCGAATACACCAAGGTAACTTGACAAATAAATTTCTAAGTTCATTCTAGATTTTGAGCAAAATATATTGAAGGACTTGAGAAACTATAAAACTCCATACTGATAAAGCTGCATTAAGTTCAATCAACTTAACAATAGATCCTTGGGACTTTTGCCCAATAGACTAGACGTTTTTAGATTGTCAAAACCAATAGTTGCTTAGTCCGCGCAAGGATTTATAGTTTAGGTGCTGGTTCTTTTGGCTAACGAGAGTTTAATAGGTCGTTTGCGGACGGGATGGCATGTATGTGCTCTAAATCTTCATCCATTAAGTAAGCCAATTCAACGCTTCAGCTTTATAAAATGTCTCGGGGGAACCATTCCACTCTTTTCTTTTTTACTTTTACATTCTTTTCTACTTTTCTTTCTTTTCTTTTCATTGTTTCTTCCCAGCGCTTTTTGAATAATAATAATTATAATGATGATGATATTTATGGCGGTCAAGATAATAAAGAAAACAATGATAGCGAGGATAATGATAACCTAAAAAATATTATTATCATTTACAATAGACTGTGTTTTGTATTTTTAGTGGGCGAAGTGTGACATTGAGGAGACGATAACAAATGAAATGGAAAGTGACTTACAAAAGGGCCTGCTAACCGTAGTCAAGTGTATAAGAGATCCACAAAATACAAAGAACGACAAACTACACGAAGCACTGCAAGAAGGAGATACAACTACTGTAGCAAGGATTATTGCTGCTAACAACGAGGTATGATACCCGGGGTGGACTAATACCACGCTCACACGAGGGGCTAGTTGTAAGAAGCCTGGATAAGAGAAGCCTCGATATTTGAGGGTCCCCAATTGGTTTGGCGGGATGCGGGATTTGCCTTTTTTCGAAGGCGGGATTCGGGATTCGAGCTAAAATCCGAGCGAGATGCGGGATTCTGAATTACTGGCGGGAGCGGGATTTTGTGTTTTTTAGGTGTCGGGATTCGGGAAAACGCAAGGATTTGCGACGGGATACGGGATTTAACTTCACCTCGTGACCAAACTATGGTCAATTGATTTACCTCATTTTCATTACGAACAATTATAAATAACGCCGATCAATAAAAGGAAAATATGTCCCAGATATCATGGACGTAGGCAACACAACGGTATGTATTGTCTATATTGTCTATATTTCTTTAATTTAAATTAAATTAAATTAATTAGTTCAAAAAAATGTCGGGATCGGGATTTGAACATAAAAACGGGCGGGATGGCGGGAATTCAAACAAAAACGAGCGGGAAAGCGGGATCTGAGAACCCCTATGGGAGACCCTCATATTTATGTAAGCTTGACCGTGACATAGTCACAATGAACCGCTCTAAAACGATCTGTTTCGATTTGTAACACTCTAACACCATTTCAAAGCCATTGCTAGAGTATTAACTTTAGTTTTAACTTGTTTGTTGAAACAAATAAGCGATTTTAACCAGCTAAATTATTTTATTAGCATTACATAACTTGGCGTCGTAATGTGTAGTGACCCGTTTTTGATACTAAGTAGCGGTTACATTTGGACTTGTCAAAACTTTGGTTTTAATTTGCCCAAAAAATTTATTTGATTTATTCGAAGAGTAAGCATTGTTCTTCATCAAAATATATTTGTGTCGTTTGAATCGATGTAACAGTGGAGATATTTTGCGTTGAATTTACCCTTCGGAAAAAGTCTTGAAAATTTAAAAATAATTCAAAAATCTGAAAAATATTTGTTTTAAGTTAAAACGTCGTAATAATTTGATATATTATACAAAATTATCTGTATTTTATGAAATGCTATAGTTTTTGACGAAATACACACAATTTATGGCGAAATCTATTGATTTTTGCAATGCGGTAGAACGACCTCGAAAAGTCGACCGAAAACTCGAAATTCCAATATTGTCCTCGTTCTCCTAAAATATTTATCCGATGGAAACAAAACTCACACAGTATGAACAGTTCTTAAAGATCTACGTTCTGGCAAAGTTTGAAGGATTTTTATTTTTTTCATTTTACCGATCATACCTGACCGTAACAGAACGAAGCACGGCCAAAACGCGCTTTAGTCAGAATATATTTTTGTTGTTTTAAATAATACAAAATTTTGAATTAATTTATTCAGCTTTCAAAAAATATACACCTGTACTGGAATATTTTACAAAGCTTGCGCATAATTTGAGTAGAGATCCCCAGTTCCTCCTGATACTTTCAAAAGGACGTGACATGGACGTGTACAGTATATTATTAAATTATAAATAGTAGGTGGACGAAGGATGAGATTGTGAAAAGAGATGTGAGGTTGCTTATCCTATCAGAAGTGGATGTAGCTAGGGCATAGTAGTCACGGCACAAAAGCGGCCGACCCAATATATGACGCCGGCCAGGCGAAAACACGAGGAATAAGCTATACAATCCGTGGCTAACGTGCGGCTCACGTGCCGTGCGTAGTAAAAACACATGTTCAGCGCTAGCATTAATGCCGTTTATTAGTTTTGACAGTTCCCTAGCAACATGTAAATTATTCCAAGTTGTCTAGCAAAGCTATTAATCATTTTATTTTATTTTATTTTAATTTACAAGGCATGCATTATTTTGTTTCCATTATTTTCATATTTTTCATTGTAAAAAGCAACGTTTCCACGCCTAACATATGATGTTGTTCAGAAAGCAGTTAAGGCATTGTGACTATCCTTAGCAACGTATACGTAAATGCCAAATAACGTATAATTATGTAAATAGTAAATAAGACCTCACCCCAGTGTTTGAGTTGGTGGTATTCTACTCTTGGTAGCTAGCACTCCACATCGCAACGGTTATGTCTTGTCAAGCAACACAAAGGACGAGTAAATCATCCATGGAACTGCTACAAAGAAAGTGTCAATTGGGAGAGCAGGCGTACAAGAATAGTGACAGCGAAGAACAGAAAGTTTGTATGTACCACGGCGAGGTCCAGTTAGCTTGGGGTGAGGTGGAAGGGCCATTAACCATCAATTCAGAATACTTATCTTTCCATGCCTGCTTTGAAAGAAGAACGAGGCGAAAGGCCATCTGTGAAGAAATCGAGAAGACCATGGATGTGCCGAAAATCATTGGTGCAGGGCAAAGCTTGAGCGATTTAAGAAAAGAATTGACAAAGCTGATCAAGAAAAGGATATCAAAATCGATGCTCGTTTTTGAAGAACTTTGATTCAAAAGCATAGTTGCTTATTGGACTATTCTTATATCTTTTTAAAAAAATATCCTGCAACGTGAAATATGGTCCTAACCTATCCGAGTAAACCTTCTTTGAGCAAAGGGATATTCTTTATTTACATAAGTAAGTTTTTTTCGTTTAAAAATAGGCGAAGGCACGGTTGCATATTTGACAGTGAAGTCCCTATTCTTCAAATAATATTTGCATATAACGGCAGAACTGTATCATTTTTCTCCCTCAATGAACTAGAATTTCACAACAAAACTCAGTTTTATTGATGATTAATAAGTTTGACAATGGATTACTGTGAAATAGTTAGACTCTCCTGTCAGATTTACCTACAAACTATTCGGCCATGTAAGTAAAAAATAAAAATTGATTAAAATCATCATATTCCATCTTGGATGACATTATGTTAGAATCTGCGTAGTTAATTTCATAGCCCTTCCCCCGGTACTTCCCTTCCACATGCATGCTGGGAACTGTAAACGCGGAGAGCGTCCCATGTCAAATCATTGTGGCGAGTGCTAATCATGCTGATAAATAATGTTGAACTTAATGGATTTTGTGATTATATATGATAATGGTATTACAGTGCGAATCGAAAAACCGTGGGCACCCAGAAATATTTTAGAAATCGTTTATTGTTCGTTGAACAACTCACAAACAACTCTAACTACAAAACGTTTATCATACAGTCAAACTTCTTGCAGTGATATAGTTGTGTAGTTTCTGAGTTGTTCAACGAATAATCAACGATTTCTAAAATATTTCTGGATGTCCACGGTTTTGTGATTCGCATTGTAATATTGATGATGATCGTGGTGATGTTGATGATAAAAAGGAGAAGTTGGAGGAGAAGAGAACAGTAAGAGAGAAAGATCGAGGGTAAGAATAACACCATCCAGAACCCTTCTTAAGGAAAAAACAACAGCACTGAATGAAAATCCAAAGGGTTTTTGTTTTACATAACTCAAATGTAATACAACATTCACAAAATATTTCATTTCCAGGCGGCGTTGAAAGATCTAGAGTCCAAGTACAACTCGCAACACAAACCAAAACTTTACTTTGAAGTAGAAAAACGATGCAGTCCAGAACTCAGGAAAATTCTTTTACCAAAATTAAAAGGTAAAATATGAATATCAAAATTAAAAGGAAAAATATTAATATCATTATAAATTAAAAGCGGTAATGACCCATAGTAAATTGGCAAGAAAACACCTCGCTGATGTCTATAAATTATATAACGTCATCGTGAACGTCATTATACGTCATCGTGAACGACTCGATCTGATTGGAAGAATCTATTCCATGATAAGCAGTCGTCCAATCAAATTGAGTTTTACAAAATAAGGCCCGGCTACGAAGTTATCGGTGTCTATCAGCAACGGCTATTAAACAGATCATCTTGATAATTCTGATAAATAAAAAAAACTATGAAATAAAATATCTGATTTACTCTTTACTGATGTTTTTCAGATAAAACTCAAGAAAAGGCCGCCAAGAAATCTCAACAGGTACGAGAGCCCGGGAAATTAATATTAACGCCATCAAAATACGAGGCGGAAGTAATTTAATTATAATTTAAGTAAAGTATAATTGATATATTTAATTCAAGTATATAATATATTCGTATTCGATCATAATTATCCTGAAATAAAATCTACCTTTACTGAACACCTGTATTATTTTACAAATGGCATGGAATGATTACTAACGTGATGTTATAGGAAATACCACAGGAAATACTAACAATTAATGAAATACCAGTGATATCTTTTATTCCTCCGGGGGCCGTTCAAGAAGCTACCGATATACGATCGCTTTTTAATATTAAACAGTCTAATATCACGAGATTTAAAAGAAGCAAAACATTTAACTGAATTTCAATCGTATACCAAAGCAAAGTATAAATGACAAAGTATAATAGACTCTGGCGCCCGTGTATTAACAACTTGGTATTTTTCATTAATTATTTGAGAACGTAGCTGGTGTTTCGTTTCAATAATAAAGTTTTTTAATTAATTTAATTATACATACACTGCAATATATTAATTACACTGATTAAGAAAAACCCATAATCAATCAGCCAATCAGAATCGAGTATTTCATCTTCGAGAGATATGTAGCTTGTTGTAATAGATCAAGCACGAGAAAGATCTTTAGAAATTAAAACCAATGATAATTCTTTGAGTAATTAAAAGCAAACGATTGCCAGATTTTATGCTAATCAAGAACACATATCCAAACATCCTTCACGGAAGTGATTTCCTTTGTTTTGTCCTCATGACAGGATCGTGACGAGGGATGTTTTCTCGCGAATGATCCCGATTTACCAAAAAGTTTGATCCCTGATCCTAAAAGCTCGCGTATTTTGATCTCTGATCCTAAAAGTTCGCGTATTTTGATCCCTGATCCTAAAAGTTCGCGTATTTTGATCCCTGATCCTAAAAGCTTGCGTATTTTGATCCCTGATCCTAAAAGCTTGCGTATTTTGATCCCTGATCCTAAAAGCTTGCGTATTTTGATCCCTGATCCTAAAAGCTTGCGTGTTTTGATCCCTGATCCTAAAAGCTTGCGTATTTTGATCCCTAATCACACAAAAAATGTTCTGATCCCTGAATTATTCATATTATCCCGATCCCTCTTCTGTGATACATGATTCCAGCTGATTCGGGCTATGTGATCACCGATCCCAGTCATGTGATCCCTGATCCCACGTCACGAACCTGTTATAAATTATTAATGAGTTTGAGAGTTTATCAAAATCAGCTCGTAAAAATATTCACTCAATTTATCAATCTCTTGTCCTTCTTTTATATTTGTGAAGTTGTTAACCTGATCTTCTTTAACAACTTGTTTTGCCAAAAAATAGAATACCAATTCCTGAATTATGTATTTCCAGAACCTAATTTATATTCCATGGGAAAATATAAGATTGATAAGTGTTTTCCTTTTTCAGGCCGTGACCAAGAAACAGTCCGATAACCAAAAGAAGAAAGACAATGGAAGCGATTCTAGTAAACTCCACACAGCTATAGAGAGTAAGTCGTACAAATAATAATGATAATAATTAGAAAGACCTCGACTACTAGAACGCATAAATTCCGAAGAAGTAGGATTGGGGCTGGAAGTGGAATCAACGTTGATCCATGCTTCCCTTCCATAGTATTTTTGTTCAATATCATTCATGATTTATGCGCATTTGAAAATCACACGATTGAATTTGCGCAATATAAATTAATAAATTATTATTATTATTATTATTTATTTATTCAGCCTTTAATGTGAATCAAAGATTCTTGATTTCTCAACTTTTCAGCCTGGTGATTCAAGATTCCTTAAATATTTTTTTTCGATTATGATTCTGCTTCCTCACCCGAATAAGGACCATCACTTTCAACCTGGAAAAATTGGAATGTCCTAAAAAAATACTCGATCGACGTAGCTATGTATTCTGAATTGAAGGTTCCTTTTCTCATAGTGGATAGTAACGAAAACGAAACAGCTCTTGCATTACGAGTCCCTTTTTGTGGCTTTTGTAATTATTATTTATATTGATTTTGCGCAGAGAAAGATAAGAAGACAATCAAAGAAATAATTTTGAGGAACGCAACAGAGAAAAGCAAGATGAAAGAACTTGCCGAAGATTATGAGAAACAGCACAAAGCGGTACGTTAAATTACATCTCCTTAATTCTCCTTCTCCCTCTCCTTATGGCTCTGTAGATGATTATCAATGATTATAATTTTGTTTTGTTCACAAGGTTTTGATCGATCAGCTGGAATCCAAAATTGATGAAGATGTACACGAAGCCATTACAGCCATGGTCCTTCCTTCTGCTGAAAACGATGCAAGAACATTGTTTTATGCAATGAAGGTAAGAAAATTAATGCTTTCTTGCTCACTCCTTATAACGTCCTAATTCTTTAATTTCTTCATTATTATACTTCATATTGCTTGTTTAAACAAATTGCTATCAGTATTCTGTGATACGGGGCCGGAATCAAAAACATTTAGTCGTTAAAAATGCAACATTTTGTCTCCACTCCACATAGTTAATAATTCACCACACAACACTTGACGCATGGGCTGGTTGGTCAGCCTGGCCCACGATAACACATTTTATTAAAGAAATCAAACATATCCATCATAACAAAAACTAAACATTATAGCCAGTCACGAAAACCCAAAGCCACTTTGTGGAAAATAGGAACGTGAACCCCCCACATTTGCTATAATGCATACCTTTGGGGTTTTAAGGTTAACATGGTGAACTAAATACAGCTAGTGTCTTCCATAGAAAGTTAGGGAATCTGTTATATATAAATTATAGTGAAAACTTAAGCTAAATAAGTACACGGCGCGAGGCTGAAATGAATGACGCCCCATATATACACTCAGACTAACTAGACTTCCTCGATTGTCACAAATTACATTTCTAGTGAGCAGTTTACAGATTATTGAAAGTTAATTAATTTAAAATAACGAAGGAGAACACTATAGTTTACTTTTTTATCAAAGGGTATTGGCACTAAAGAGACTCAGCTGATAGAAATCCTGTGTACAAGAACCAATGAAGTAAGTAAATAATTTGAGTAATAAATGTAATCCTCTCCAGAGAATTGCCCTCATGTCCCCTGAGTTGCTCTTGTCTCCTGGGTTGCCTTTGTCTCCTGGGTTGCCCTTTTTCTCCTGGGTTGCCCTTGTCTCCAAGGTTGCCCTGATCACCTGGGTTGCCCTTGAACCAAGAAGAATCAATGGAGTAAGTAAATAACTTAAGTAAGTAATAACTGTAATGCTCCTCAGATACTAAAGACTATAACATGTTGAAGAATTGTGTGTGAACTTTCAAAAATGGTATACAAAACAGATAACAAATTTCTTCTACAGGAAATACATGACATAACTGCAGAATACAGAAAAAGTAAGTCTACCTTGATGTCTTTGATACAATTTTGTTGCATCATTCTGAAAGTTTTCTCATGCACTTATTACTCATAGCTACAGTATTCAACAATATACATATCATAAATTCACCTAAACTGTGCTTGTCACCTAAGTTCAGCTTGTCTCCTAAGTGTCCCTGATCGCGCCACCTGAGTTCCCCTTTTCTCCTGAGTTGCCTTTCTCTCCTGGGTTGCCCTTGTCTCCTGGGTTGCCCTTGTCTCCTGTGTCGCCCTTGTCTCCTGGGTTGCCCTTGTCTCCTGGGTTGCCCTTGTCTCCTGGGTTGCAATTGTCTCCTGTATTGCCCTTCCTTCTCTCCTGGGTTGTCCTTGTTTCCGGTGTTGCCCTTTTCTCCAGGGTTGCCCTTGTCTCCTGGGTTGCCCGTGTCTCCTGAGTTGCCCTTGTCTCCTGGGTTACCCTTGTCTCCTGAGTTGCCCTTGTCTCCTGGGTTACCCTTGTCTCCTGGGTTGCCCTTGTCTCCTGGGTTGCCCTTGTCTCCTGGGTTGTCCTTGTCTCCATGGTTGCCTTTGTCTCCTTGGTTGCCCTTGTCTCCTGGGTTGCCCTTGTCTCCTGGGTTGTCCTTGTCTCCATGGTTGCCTTTGTCTCCTTGGTTGCGCTTGTCTCCTGGGCTGCCCTTGTCTCCTGGTTTGCCCTTGTCTCCTGGGTTACCCTTTTCTTCTGGGTTGCCCTTGTCTCCTGTGTTGCCTTTTTCTCCTGGGATGCCCTTGTCTCCCGGGTTTTCCTTGTCTTCTGAGTTGCCCTTGTCTCCTGAGTTGCCCTTGTCTCTTGGGTTGTCCTTGTCCCCTGGGATGCCCTTTTCTCCTGGGTTGCCCTTGTCTTCTGTATTGCCCTTGTCTCCTATATTGCCCCCTTGTCTCCCGTGTTGCCCTTGTCTCCTGTATTGCCCTTGTCTCCTAGGTTGCCCTTGTCTTCTGGGTTGCCCTTGTCTCCTGAGTTGCATTTGTCACCAGGGTTGCCATTTTTTCCTGAGTAGCCTTTGTCTCATGGGTTGTCCTTGTCAACTGAGTTGCCCTTCTCTCCTTGGTCGTCCTTGTCTCAAGGGTTCCCTTTTTCTCTTAGATTGCCCTTTTCGCCTGGGTTGCCCTCGTCTTCTGAGTTGCCGTAGTCTTGTCTTTGCCATATGACTTACCTTTATCGTGCCACCTAAGTTTCTTCGATCACCTGAGTTACCCCAATCACCTGTGGAACGATCCAACATATGAATCAAAAATGCTCGGTATGGCCTCACCTTAAAACACCATAAAATATTTTCAACTCTATCGCACTTGTCTCTTGCCTTTTTCTCCTGGGTTGCCCTTGTCTCCTGGGTTGCCCTTGTCTCCTGGGTCGCCCATGTCTCCTTGGTTGTCCTTGTCTCCTGGTTTGCCCTTGTCTCCTGGGTGGCCCTTGTCTCCTGGATGGCCCTTGTCTCCTGGATTGCCCTTGTCTCCTGGGATGCCCTTATCTCCCGGGTTTTCCTTGTCTCCTGAGATGCCCTTGTCTCCCGGGTTTTCATTGTCTCCTTGGATGCCCTTGTCTCCCGTGTTTTCCTTGTCTCCTGAGATGCCCTTGTCTTCTGGGTCGCCCATGTTTCCTGGGTTGCTTTTGTCTCCTGGGTTGCCGTTGTCTCCTGGGTTGCTTTTGTCTCCTGGTTTGCCCTTTTCTCCTGGGTGGCCCTTTTCTCCTGGGTGGCCCTTTTCTCCTGGGTGGCCCTTTTCTCCTGGGTGGCCCTTTTCTCCTGGGCGGCCCTTGTCTCCTGGATTGCCCTTGTCTCCTGGGTCGCCCTTGTCTCCTGGATTGCCCTTGTCTCCTGGATTGCCCTTGTCTCCTGGATTGCCCTTGTCTCCTGGATTGCCCTTGTCTCCTGGGATGCCCTTGTCTCCTGGATTGCCCTTGTCTCCTGGATTGCCCTTGTCTCCTGGATTGCCCTTGTCTCCTGGGTTACCCTTGTCTCCTGGGTCGCCCATGTCTCCTGGATTGCCCTTGTCTCCTGGCTTGCCCTTGTCTCCTGAGTTGCCCTTGTCTCCTGGGTTGCCCATGTCTCCTGGGATGCCCTTGTCTCCTGGGTTGCCCTTGTCTCCTTAGATGTCCTTTTCTCCTGGGTTCCTCTTGTCTCTTGAGTTGCCCTTGTGTCCTGAGTTGCCCTGGAAAAGTTAATACATTTACATAGTAAATTTCATGTAAAATATCTTTAAAAATACTGTAAATTGAATTTAAAGGGAAATTATAGTTTTACAGAGTATGTAAATATTAGACTTTGAACATCCGGAATTTTCTTCGTAAAGTCCGTTTGCGAAACAGCAAAGAAAGCTTGTTCTAGACCCCCAACTGAATTGCGCGATTATATTTAATAGTTTCTGATTGCCTCTTGACCCTTGCTCATTCTTACATAAACTCTCTTTGGACAACAACATGCAACCGGATGTAGCTCGTTGGATGTCGCTAAACCATTTGTTGTTGCTAAAGCCACTTTTCTTCCTTCAAGCACTTCGGATGGCATTAATGGAATATATAATATACAAATTAGGTAATACCTGATAGAGGAGCTCCCATTTTAACTTTTTCTTACAACTGACATCAATATATGCATGTAAATAGTTTTTGTCCACGGGCCATGCCCAATCTAAACTGCAATTATGTTAATTATGTAACCGCAAAAGACAACTACAAAATCAATTTAGTAAATTTGATTTACTTGATGAGCAAAGACAGCTTAGACTTTTTAATTCGATTTACAAACACAAAAACCTACACAAAATGAATTTTGAATATATATATAAACTGAGACGCCGAACCGAAAGATAATTTGAAGTTGGTATTCAGGTTCTTTTATAATTTGGATTTTTTGCATATGGGTTTATTTGCCGGGTTAAGAGAAGATCAGAGCGAAGAAAGCAAAGGAAATACGACAAAATTAAGGTCATTTTAATGCTTTTTTAATAACAGGTTTTTTTTCAAAATTATCAGCAAAATATATCAGCGAAATTTCTTGAGTTTGCTTTATACGGCGTTGCTTTATTTTCGTGCACTATTCCTGAATGTGAATCCGCTAACTCTCTCTCTTTTTTCAAGCTTAAATAACATTTTTGGAAAACAACCGTATGTATTTGATATTTGATTCTCCACAAGAAAGATATAAAATGCCAATATATATCAAACCATATCATTAATATTTTCTTCCTTATTACAGTTGAAAATGATTCTTTTTTCTGTTGTAATTTAGAATTTTTTGCACATCGGTTTGTTGACATATTCACGCTAGTTATCAAACATTTTTTCAGTATTAAAATACTGTCTCTCAAAAACTTGAAATAAACAGTCTTGAACTTAATTAACCGGTGTTTACTTTCCTAAGGTTTTGTTCTTTCAATGACATCGATAATATTTTGATGAATACATGTATGTACTTGAATCAGTTTTGAATTAAACATGGGTCATAGTTTAACTACCAAGCTTGAAAATCCATAAATAAACTGTACTTAGAGAACAATTTAAAGACAGTTTTCATAACGAATAAAGTCGCTTCTTTTTCAATTCTTTTAAATAAGTGTAGTCTTTTTTCTTCCACGAAGTTATCTACAGACACGTTTTCTTGATCTTTTGGAATTAGTCTTTTGTTTTTCTTTAGTAAAATTTCTTGGTTTTTGTATATTTTCTTCTTCGGTCAAAATTCTCTTTGTTTTCTTCGAAGTTCATCTTTCTCCGTTGATATTTTGTATTATTAAATGAAAGCTCTGCTATTAACAAGTAGTATTTTGTTGTTGTTTGTTTGACTTTTTTATCGATAAAAGAACAAATTTTCATCTAAAAGTTTAAAACAAAACCTGCTTTTTGGCTCTGTTATTCGGCGCGCGCGTCATTTTCATTCTCGCCGAAATGTAACAGCTAATCAACATCGCGATGTACACGGACGTACAGACGTGCCCTTGGGCTTCCTGTGGCAAAGCCATGAAAAATGGCGGCCCGCGCGGGAGCTCTATTCTAAAAACTATGCTATATTTATTCTTATAAGTCTTGTTGGACAAGCGTAATCGTTCCGCATATTAGAGTATGGTATACAGCATTTAAATAATATGAAATTTTGTTTTCAAACTGTGACCGGGTGTATTTAGGTCCTAGGATGGATAGCGAGGAGGAAACATATAGAGGGTTACGCGGAGTGTAGAACAAACAACTACACAAGTCAAACTCTAGGACAGAACTGGTTTATTACAATCCAAACATGCATTCTACAATGACATGCTAGCACCATATTTGGCGAGTAAAAATACTGGATTACATAATGACTTCCGGTTAAGTAACTAAACATTGCATCAGAATAATCAAGATTAACATTACACAGGAACCGAAGACAATACACTATGTCAACAATTTAGATGCTTCATTCATCTTATAATCATGAGAACGAACTTATAAACACAGTTCAATTAATTCAGTTTGTCATCTGGTTGAGTTAAATGTACACATTACGGAAATAAGCACATTCAAAAACGATTAAAACTAATGCAAAGTGACCCTGTCACAAAACTGTCAGATTATATTTGTAAATATAGGCAATGTCTGTAAAATTACCGTAAAGTTGCCCTTGTGTCTTCGGTTGCCATTGTCTCCTGGGTTGCTATTGTCTCCTGTGTTGCCCTTGACTCCTGAGTTGGCATTTTCTCCCGAGTTGCCCTGGAAAAGTTAATAGATTTACATAGTTTGTAAATTTCATGTTCAATCTCTGTAAAAATACCGTAAATTGAATTTACAGGGAAATTGTAGTTTTACATAGTATGTTAATATAGGAAATGTCTTGAATATACTGTAAATTACCCTGTGAAAATAAAAAATACTGAAAATATCCTGGTAAAATCTTGTAAATAGCAATGCAAAGTCAATATCAATTTTATGAGACTTTGCCAATTGATACAAGTAAATTAGACATATCAAAGTCCAAGCCAGAGCAGGAAATATCCTGTAAACACCCTAGTAATATCATGTACACAACCCAGCAAGACCCTGTTAATATTTTGGATATTTATGGAATGGATAATACTAGGTTATGTGATAAACTAAATTATAACCATAACCACGAATAACAAGCAAGGCAATGTAAAAAAACGCAATGTCAATGGGACACAAAGTTTTTTGCACAATTTTTTCCCAAAGTTAATATCACCAAATAATAACTGAGACAAAGTTGTTCACCGATATTTGTAGAGCCTGGAAAATACATAATACAATCTCTTATTTCTAAAGGCGCCCTAAAGGCTGTTTTAAAAAAAACACACAATGCGAGTGCAAGATTTTCTATGATCACCTGCATATTTAAAAATACTAACAATTATAGTGTTCATATTTAACCCATGAAATAAATTCACAGGTTTACTGCAAGCACTTTGTAAAATAGTATGAAACAAGATGAAAACGATATGTGTTTACAATGATTGAGTGTTCCTCAAATTACCCAATTGTTTAAACCATTGGCAATTTTTAAAACTGTTCACGATATAACATAACATAATAATACTAACATAATATTTAAAATATTTGCATTGAGCCAAAACTTATATCAATTGAAAGACACGTTTGGGATACAATAAAAATTAACTTAAGTTAAACACATACATTAGCTACAACTATCTACATGTTTCCATTTATCATACATAACATGATTAATGGTGCTGTTTTTAGAGACAGCATACCATAGCTTTCCAAAAGCATCTTTAATCTTTAATTAAATCCTCGGTGCTACTAGCTTGTGACAATGTTTCTTGGGAAGTTTGTATACAACATCAGTGTACCTCAGCATATACTTAATCAATTATAACAATTGATCATTGATCAATTGATGATCAAAAACAACACAAACTTTGCCACATAATTTTGTTTTCAATTGTGATGACGTTCAAAGCACATAAATGATTATATGTAAACATAAACATACTGTAAATTCACTAAACTAAATATATTTAACTATGAGCTAACTAATGCAATTCTTCCTCCTTATTTTGATAATTTTATATTAGAAAATAAAAGAATTCACAATCATTTTACAAGAAATCACAAACATCTTCATAAAAAATTAATAGAACCAATTATGGTAAATTCTCGATTAGACTGATAAGATCATTAATCTATGGAATTATATCCCTGAAAAAATAAAGTCTTCAAAATCAGTTTCAATATTTAAAAAAGAAATGAAAGAGTTTCTTTCTTCATGATTATCATTGATTTATAAGCATTTACTTATTATCCATATAGTCTTTAAAAATACAGACACAATTAATAGTAATAATATCAGTCATAACTGAAAACTGATACCAAAGGAAAAAAAAATGTAAATAAGTTCTTTTGGTGAGTTTTTTATATAAGCCTGTAAGAGTTTCCTAAGCTCTCCACACATATGTAATCTATGATAGACAAAAATGTAATAGAGTACAAACACTAAGGGGTGGACCATTTAACTTTTGAGGGGGGGGGGGGGGGGGGTGGATGATTTTTTTAAAAAATTTCCTGCACGGCCCGAAGGGCCGAAAAAAAAAATCCTGCAAGCCAAAATTTTCACTGAGTGCCACTGAAATCTTTGCTCTTCTATAAAATAAATTGCGTGCACATGCCAGCGGGCTAAAAAAAATTTCCTGCACGGACAAAATCATCCACCCCCCCCCCTCAAAAGTTAAATGGTCCACCCCTAAGGCCTCGTCTATACGAATCCGATCCGGCTGAAACCGCATAGAAATATTTGCGTCCACACGAATATGCGTATCCGGAGGATTCACGTAAAAGTATGCGGTTTCGGTGACCGGATTCAATGGATTCGTGTGCAGATAGGCCGATTCGCATCAAAAAGTATGCGGTTTCAAAAGTATCCGGATCTGTGTAGACGGGGTCTAAAAGTGTGCAACATAAATACCACTAAATACAGTATGTGTGTGCAAATCCGGACAGTGTGCAAATCCGGACACTTTGGCATTTAAGCGTTAAAAAAGAGATCGAATTTGTTTACAAATGAAAACGACATTATGGAATTAAGCATTTGTATGTTTTCTATTGTGTAAGATGTTTTTGTGACAATCGAGTTATTTTCAGAGAGGAAAAAAACCGATTGGTCATGGCATGTAAATATGCAAATTCGCAATAACTCAGTTTTTAACGCGCTATGAATTACATGTTAAACTTAAAATGGTGATTATTCTGCAGAATCAAATGATAACGCCAAAATATTTAGAAGGTTTTCAATTGCAAACAATGTGTTATCTTGTGTGAAAAGAAAAGCTTTTAAAAGTTTAAAATAAGTGTAGGAGACGGTTTTAGAAATACTACTAAAATCCACTAAGGTATGTGCAATTCCGGACGATAAAATAAACAAGATAAACAATCACCCGTAACTTTGAATTATAGGTTAAAATGTCGCTTATAAATATACAATTCAACTGCAGGTTGATTTTGCAAACAAAATTTATCTTTTGGATAGTTTAATAACCATGCACTATTCATTTAGTAGGACATTTATATTCATTTGCAGAATCCAGCGCACGAGTGCAATTACTCATGCGTGAAATACTTTAGTGCTCAAACGTATTAATCAAGCAACATAATTCATGATTTAATTAACACAAATTTATGCTTTAATCTCACATTTAACTGTGAAAATAGAAAATCTATCATAAGCATTCAAAAATTAGGAAATAACTTCAAAGAATTGATTAAACAGAACCTACTTTAATAGTGTCCGGCTTTGCACACAACTGTCCGGAATTGCAACACTCAAACCACTTTACAAATATATCCATAACATTTTTATTAATCTCTAAAATTGACCAATACTTTATCTGAATCTTTATCAGATGTTACCTCAACTTCAGGAAAAAGATCTTTCTTAAACAATGCATTTAACGAATAATATGGCAATTTATCTAAAAACCGTGCGGAATTGCACACACATACTGTACTGCTAAATTATGCAAATTCTTTTGTTCTCTATTGTTTAATCAACACTATTTAGTGGTAAACAGTACAAAGTATTGCACACTTTTAGTGTTTGTTCTCTATAAAAATTGTAAAATGTATGTATATATGTGAAATAAATTAATTACTCGGGCTTTCCAAAGGAAACCCGAGTCTTAAAATGGGCTTCAATGTTTTTTTTTTTTTTTTCTTGGGTCGCAAAACGCCGTCTAGTCGTCACCGCGCATGCGTATGGTCACAGCGCATGCGTAGACTGGCCAATACGAGCACATGGATATTTGATTCGTCGAAGGATTGATTTCTAGGTGGAATATTCTCATATTTTATGCGCTCACTCCACATGATTCGCAGTAGAATTACACTTAAGTTTATGTCGAATGTTTTCGGAAAGGGTCACTGTGAATTTTAATACAGATCATGCAATTTACGGGCTAATTAAGCGAGCCAACTTATTATGATGGAATTTATCGAGAAATCGTCCCTGCTATAAACTCATAATGCTATGGAATTGATTCACAACCAGTTACAAAGGACGAAGCTGTTTACTACTGGATATTTAACTGTATTGTTATGTAAGCATTCTTAGAGAGTACGATACAGCGCACTAGAAGTGAAGACAACAACAGTACAATACTTTAGTGATGTTTAGGGTAAATATTTTGCTTCTTGTAATTATTTATTTTATATTTTTGATTAAAATAACGAGTTTATCTGTCAATAGTTTAATTTTATTGACTATACTATTAGCTCGTACAAGCTTCAGATCCGCGATTGATTGGCGATTGCCGAGCGCTTAGCTTCTCGGCAAAGAACAACAAACTTATACGCAAAACTTTTAAGTTTAAACTTAATCGCTTCCACCTATTATCTAGCAGTTGAACGATGAAAGTAATATTTCTTTGTTTACAATATGTCAGATAACGTGACCGATTTTAAAACTCAAGGTCAAGCTCAACAACAACAAATATAAAACAGCTGAAATCAGCCTCTCTGAAAACTACATCCAACAACCTAAATTAAATCGCCTCAAATATAACACCAATTGCTTTAGTGACTAGTATCTACCTTGCTTTTTCTTGCGTATATTTTGCAAGAACAACTTTAATAACACTGTTTTTAGACAGTCTTTCAGCTCGCATGTATCACTGCACGAACCGAACATCGATATCCAGGTAAAAGCAGTACAGGCAAGCGGATCACGGACTTAAGGAACGGACCAAACAGAAAAGGAGGACGACCAAAAAAATAACTTTTTTTGCTTCAAATCATCTCAAGCTAATCCAAGAAAATGATTACATAATCGCAATGAAGCCCGAGTTCACGCAGTTATGCGTCTAGTTGATTGATTAAACATGCAAAACATTCACTAAAACCTCTTCTGTAATGTATATTCACAAATCGCCTTATTGCCTATTGACTAATTAAGAACCTTAACTAATTTATAAAACTCATTAATCCTTTAATAATAGCTAATAATAATAGAATATCTCGAAGTTCCCAACAAACGGCTGTTGCATCAAAAGTATCAAATTCTTTCATTTCTAGACAACAGTCTGTCTATGTTGACCAAACATTGCTCAGTAAAACACTAAGGAAAACGGCTACAAATGTCTCTTATATGATTTGAATAGGAATAATTCACCAGGCCATCGATAATATCGATATTCAAGTAAAGTTTGTTCTATTTTGTTTACGGTCAACCGAACTTGAATACTTGAATAATCTTGAATACAATAAACATTTCTGAAATATTTCCGGTTGCCGCGGTTTTCTAAATCGCACTGTAACCTTTGTAGGATAATATAGGGCTTAAATGTCAATTTCAAATTTTCAATTTTATTTTATTTTGCACACAAAGAAAATAGTTTAAATACAAAGAATACATAATTATAAATATTATAGTTAATTATAATATAAAATTAATTAAATAGCACAGAAAAGGTGCCGGTGGACTGGAGTAACTAAAGTTTTCGAGCCAGTCCACCAGTAGATTAAACAAGTGGTGAAAAGACGTGTTCTTTAATTATATAAATATAATAAGAATAATAATATATATAATAAAGTTTAGTAGAACTAAATAAAAGTCTAAATATAATTAATTAAGCATTTTTGTTTTATTTTTTTAATAAATGATTTACGTGGGAGCAACTTTATAGACTCCTCAATTGAATTCCAGATTTGTATTGCAATGTCGTTGTAATATTGTTAGCAGTTCATCAAGAAGATTTTAAATCACTATAAATAATAGATATTATCATGATTCTCTCCATTTTAAACAATACTGTTTGGAGGAACTTACAAATATAAGCTTCAAACTAAGCGATTGTAAATCAAAAGTTTCTTACCTCTTAAAAGGAAGTAATTTCATCGATCCTTTTTGTTTAATCACGCCAAATAGCACCGTCTACCGCTATATAGTACTTATACCCTGTTTGGAGCACTTGGAAAGAGTTTCTTTAGAAGAAAAGAGCTCTTTTCTTCACGATAAATATCCGTTAGTCCGTTGGAATCGACCGTCAAAACTCAACAAGATTCTTAACCTGCGTGACACGGTTGAAAAACGCACGACGCATGCCTAAGCAGAATTTCCCGCCTAATTTCCGAGCGTGCGCAGTGCGTTTTTCACCCGTATCAGCCTGCGTCACATCCGGACAGTAGTTTTAAAAGGATGACTTGACCCCATTCTCGTACCCAGACCCTACTCAGCTTTCTGGCAGGCTCTGGGAAACCCTACAACCGGAAGCCAGAATTGTTGTGACAGCGTCAACAGAGCGCATGCGTCATCTTTAATTCGACCGAGTTCAATCTCGTACCCAGCGCCCGCGTTACTTTTGGTCTGCGACAAAGAACGTGAGCTCTGGCATAAACCGTTTCTAGCAAAGTCCAGGATTTATTGGACTTCCGGTTTTACAGCGCATGCGTTAGCTAAATTACGCCTATCAGTTTGAAAATGCATGGGCCAATCAAATTCGCTCAGAAACGGTTTATGCCAGGGCTCACGTTCTTTGTCGCAGACCAAAAGTAATGTGGGCGCTGGGTACGAGGTTGGACCGAGTTGTTTGGGCACGAGAATGAACGCATGAACGAGTACGTCGCATTGATGCCAACCTAATTAATATTTATCATCTTCTGCACGAGCCTTGTCACGCTTGAATTTGCAAACTATTTATGTTTTATGAATTGATTATAATGGCTAAAGAAGTGCATTTGAGCGGTAAAATTAGGGATGGATAAGCAAATATTATCGTAGAATAACATTCTTGGATCAGAATTTTATAAACTTAAAAAAGAAAGGATTTATGAGCCTGTAAAGAATGTTGACATGTGTCTTTAATAGGCTCTCCGAAGCTGCAACCTTCCCGGCACAGTGAGTTAGGCGAATTTAAAAACAGCCGTAACTTGTTTAATTTTAACCCAAATCGCTTGAAATCTTCACAGACACTTCATTAGATAATAACTGAAAATGACACTGAAAGTTTTTATTGAATTGTATTAATATTTCGTTGAAAAACTTCGAAGTTTTAAAAGTCGCCTTATATTCTCTTATAAATAGTGAGCTCGGGCTACCTGTGATGTACCTATTTAGACCATTACTATTGTTATACCACTCAGCCAATCAGATCACTTGATATTATAAGGTTTCCCAGATCAGAGCCCACGACCTTTCGTTAGAAAGCTGAGAAGGATCTGAGAATGGACTTGACCCCGGAAATTGAGGTGGAATTTGAGGTGTTGTTATGGTAACTAGGTGACGTCAAAGGATTAGTGAGCGGGCAAGTTTGGGCAATCTTTTGTTATGGATTATAATATATAGCGCGGCGTTTTTGAATCTTTCATTAAAACATTTGAAAAGAAAAAACGTTTGCCGTGTTAGAAAAACATGGCAACTTTAGTTATTCAAGCTAGGCAATCCAAGAGCAACCATTCGAGAGAAAATGCACTGAACAATCCAACGCAAAAAGAAAGCTACGCGAATTAAGTAAATTTCAACAATTTCAACAAATCTTCACAAATTGATCTTTAATCCAACTATGACGAAGATAAATCAAGTTGATAAATCAAGTTCTGACAGCATGGCGAGTAGTGCTCAAGAAATTATTGAGGATAACAGCGAGGATAGTGTTGATTCGAGTCAGTTTGATTCTACTGAAGATGAGAAAAAGGATGTTTGGGCGAGAATGCAACACATGGCAATGGAAAGGCATCAGCAAGATTTGGAAGTCATGATGCAAAAATATAAACAAAACGGCGATAGTGATGAAGTAGCACACGCCAAAGCCAATAATACTTTTTTGCCTACATATAGAAAAGAGTTGAGGGAGGTTCTACACGAACAGCTGACATGGATGCATTATTTGAGAAGAGATCCTACTTATAAAAAGATCATGGCCACAAAGCAAAACCTTATGGATAATAATGACTATAGCTGGGAGGAAGCAACTGAATCAGCAATACACCAAAGGAAATTTCTACTTAACAAACTATTTGTACAGGAAGAAATTCCAAAACAAAGTATAATTAACTACGCAACTTATAATTCTTATACTCGTTAGCCTTATATGTAATTGTGCTTTGAAAATAATTTTTTTCGCTTTAATAAAATGAGGTTCTTAATTTTGATTGAGTTTTTGTTTCATCTTATTCTACTTTGATTATGCGTAACCGTTGCGACGGAGCCAAAATGAATAAGACAGAGATAGAGAGAATAAGAGCGAGAGAGCAAATAAAGCCTATAGGGCCTTCGGGCCTGATCGGGCCAGTTCGGGCCGGTTCGGGCTGATTCGGGCCGTCGCGGGCCTCTTTTTCGGGCCGTCATACATAAAAATGTAATATTGCAAAAAGAGATTATTTTATGAAACATTGGTCAAGTCAAGAGCTCAGCATGGGTCGCACAAGGCGAAATTGTCCTATTTGGATGTGGAAGCACTAACCTTGCTCGACTAGCAAATCATCTCGATCAAGTTCATCAAATGGATATCCGGCGAAGAGCGCGATAAATGGTTAAAATGGAGTAAACCTGGAGTATGCATTCCCTCAAAGAATTATGATGAAACTGGAACAGAGGATAAAGTACCAAATGTACAAAAATCATTAGCACGACTTCTCAAACAGCAGGAAGAGATGGAGAGAAACTCTTATAAATATATAATAACAAATGAAAACTCTATGAATAGAAATAAGCGCAAGGGAGATGAATCCGCCTCAAAAGTATCTACAAAAAGAAGAAAATATGCCTGTAAACGTAAATGGTTGGGGTTTAAATCATTGTAATTACATACGAATAATAGTCAAAATAACAAAATTGATTTTTGTGAGATTCATATTTAGCTTTTATCACCATTGTAAGGAGAAGAAACGCGGTTTTATTCACTTTTTCATAAAAAAAAATATGAACATTTCCATTAGTGAATAAACTTTGCTATCATTGATAAATGTAATTCTTATTTTGATAGAAAAAAAAGATCCAGATCAGTTGTTCTATTTTTTGTGTTTCTCTTCCTAGTCGATACAATACTACGCAAGTTATGTGAACAATCAGCTTGAATAACTAATAAAAACACGCAGCACAGAGATTTTATGATAATATTTTCGAAAGGTTGGTTGATTATGTTCTGACTGACTTCTAATATGTTTTACGTTTTGTAGGTAGTTAAATATTTTACTTGAATCGAGAGAAAACTATATGAACCGTTTTGTAGTCGCTCACTAATCCTCTGACGTCACCTAGTTACCATAACAACACCTCAAATTCCACCTCAATTTCCGGGATCAAGTCATCCTTTTAAAACTACTCCGAACTTTTTCTCGGTTACGTTAACACAGCGGTCAAACGACTACGCATCATTGGCAAAATTTTCACAGCGGTAAATTTGCCATTGTAAACATAAGTAATTGCGGACTACAGTGTTTGAAGTCGATTCATAAGAAATTCCCTGAATATATAAGCTTGAAGTTTCGTGTACATAACCTTTGTTATGTTGTGAAGCTACCATTAGTTTATACTTTTGTATTTTTGTTTATTTTTAAGAAAAAAGCGATGAAAGTCGTCTAATCCATCGTTTTTTATAGAGTCCGTACCTATGTCAGATTTGTGTACTGGATCATTTTACTTGATTTGTCGCGCATGCATGTTCGTTTGACCGCTGTGTTCAATAAGGCCTTTTGTTGATTTATAAAAGAATATAGGGCGACTTTAGAGGTTCGATGTTTTTCAATTAAAAACATCAACTGATTTACCCTTTATTGCATTTACAGGATATTTACAGATTCCCTTTATTGCATTTCCACGATATTTACAGGTTCCCTTTTTGCATTTACACGATATTTGCAGGTTCCCTTTTTGTATTTCCACGTTATTTACAGGTTCCTATTTTGCATTTACACAATATTTACAGGTTCCCTTTATTGCATTTCCACGATATTTACAGGTTCCCTTTTTGCATTTCCACGATATTCACAGGTTCCCTTTTTGCATTTCCACGATATTTACAAGTTCCCTTTTTGCATTTCCACAATATTTACAGGTTCCCGTTTTGCATTTACACAATATTTACAGGTTCCCTTATCAACCTATCAACCTTTCCGTACATGTTTCCTGATTTGTCCTTGTCTCCTGGGTTGCTCTTATCTCCTGGGTTGCCCTTATCTCCTGGGTTGCCCTTGTCTCCTGGGTTGTCTGTCTCCAAGGTTGCCCTTGTCTCCAGGGTTGCCCTTGTCTCCAGGGTTGCCCTTGTCTCCAGGGTTGCCCTTGTCTCCAGGGTTGCCCTTGTCTCCAGGGTTGCCCTTGTCTCCAGGGTTGCCCTTATCTCCTTGGTTGCTCTTGTCTCCTGAGTTGCCCTTGTCTCCTGGGTTGCCCTTGTCTCCTGGGTTGCCCTTGTCTCCTGGGTTGCCATTGTCTTCTTTATTGCACTGGTCACCTAGCCTACCTTTGTCACTTGACTTGCCTTAATCGTCAAACCTGGGCTGCTTCGTTCACCTGAGTTACCCCGATCACCTGCCTTGTAGAACGATACAACATAAAATTAAAAAAGTTCGCCATGGTATTACTTTAAAACACCTTAAATTATTTTCAATTTTGTTATCTGATAACACTTTTCTAGAATACGGACGATCTTTGGAAGAAGATGTTAAAGGTGATACAAGTGGTGAATTTGAGAAACTCCTCACAGAACTTCTAAAGGTAATTGATATGCACATGTAGTTTGTTTGTTTTTGAAAGTTCCACTCATGGAAAAATCTCAGCTTGATTTTGTGTTGGCGTAGTGAAGCTCATTTATATATTTATTATATTTAATAAATTACAGGGTAAACGAGATCAATCAACAGAAGTGGACGAGGACGAGGCTCACAATGATGCTTCCACGCTCTACGATGCTGGAGTCAAGAAATGGGGAACAGACGAGGACAAGTTTATCGAGATACTGACCACAAGAAGTGCAGCTCATCTGCAAGCAATGATGGTAGAATACGAGAAACTATCGGGTGTACAACTACAGGAATCTATCCAAGATGAGATGGAAGATGATCTACGTGATGGTCTTGTCATGTTATTATCGTGTGTACAAGATAACAACAAGGCTCAGGCTGACAAGCTACACACTGCTCTACAAGATGGTGATACTAGTACTGTAGCGAGGACCATTGCTGGCGCTGAGCAGGTAATGATATTATCTAAATATTTTATATCTACAATAATAATTTAAGGTCCGGAATTGAAAAATACATAATAATTTGCACTTGTCTATATTGCTAAAGCCTTTTTAGGGTAACCCTTCCCAACCCTAAACTATTTACTATTCCACAAAGTAGGCTCATTACTTCATATATTTGAAAGTGTTACTCTATAGTTAGTGTCAAGTGTCATCTATTTCAATAATTGCCATAACTTCGATTAGCAGTACCTTATTTTATGTCACTTATATCACTACATACGTAATCATCTCATCACATGTGTATAATTAAGTTAACTATACTGTAAAGGTCCATCAGATGCATCTAGATCAGTTAGTAAAGAAGCATAGTCGCGCCCGGCCTATTTGCACCAACTGGCTTTTTTGTAACCATTTGAAGCGAACCTTGTTCTTTATTTTTTATAAACATTCGCATCGGTTTTGGCACTTCCCGAGACATTCTGGTGCTAACTCGATCCATTTGCTAGATTTCATTCGAGGATTTACCCATTGAACTATTTTGGAGTCCATTTTAAAGTATTTATTGATTTGGTCTATTGTTGATGGTGGCATGGGTGGCATGGGTGGCCTAGCGGCCGTGAGAGCGCTGGCCTCTCACCGCTGTGGTCCAGGTTCGATTCCCGGCTCGGGCATGGATTATATGTGAGTTGAGTTTGTTTGATGTGTACTTCTCTCCTATGCCACGTGGGTTTCTCTCTGGGTTATCTGGTTTTCCTCTCTCAGCAAAAATGTGAGCCGAGTTGTGTGCAAAATATTAAAAACGTAGAGGTAGTGAGTGTGAGTGAGTCTCCCCGATTAGTAGCTCGCACTGACTGCGTCCAGCTAGAAGATTGAGACGTTAAAAAAGTTATTATTATTTATAGGAAAAAATTTCTGAAATTGAATCTGCTTACAACTCTTCCAATAAGACGAAGTTATACTTTGAAGTAAACAAAAAATGTAGCGAGGATCTCAAGAAAATAATACTTCATAAACTTAAAGGTAAGCTTGCATTCTAAACTTTTTATATTCTTAACATTATCTTACGCGTTGCATGCAGCCTTCATCCTTTGTAGATACGTAGATAAAGTATATCAATTAACAATTATTCGCCGAAGGCAAAGTGAATATCGGTGAATAATAACCGAGACGGAGTCAAGGCTACTATCCACTGATTTTCACTGAGCCTGAGGTGGATAATTGTTTTAGTATAAATGCAAAAGTGATAATTATTTCAAAAAGTAAAAATAACCAGCTGTTTTTTAATAAACTGTTCATTTCTTATTGCTAAAAGCGCGCGAATTGCTATAGGTGATTATCGAGAAATAAATTGAGTTTCTCGACCAATCACCACCGCGCGCGCGATTTTCTACATTCACTTGTGTATTTATAACAAATACAATAAATTAGTACAGTCGAACCAAGCACCGGGACCACGAAATTTTCCGGTTTTGCTTGGCTGAGGTTTTATTTGAGACCTTATTTGGGACCAGCTAATTAAGAGAATTCCGCTTTTTTGAGGATAGAGGGGACTCACTTTACATCATAAAGAAATGAAATTTATACGTTAAAAAAAGTGTTTTTGTAATTTTCAGACAAAAAGCAAGAAAAAGAGAGAGCGCCAGCCAAGGTAGGTCTACATTATCGCGCACGTTTCCCAGATAACAGTGTATACACCTATTTCAAAAACGTTGTCAGAAGGAGATCTGAATCTGCAATCTGAGACCGAAATGAGTTCTCCTATACGGCAGTTTATTCTCATTGCGTGCACTTTCTGGCTTCGGATATGGCAACAGTAAATATAAATCTGAAGGCGCTAAGCGCAAAAAAAAAAAAAAAAAAAAAAACAGGGCCAGGCCTGGTTTTTGCAGTAGGCAATTTTCCTGAATCAGATTCATTTCAGTCTCAGATTGCAGATTGCAGATCTCCTTCTGACAACGTTTTTTGAAATAGGTGTATAAAGTACACGATGAGTTATATTTTCGCTTTTTTACTTGTTTATAGGCAGCTCCTAAAAAGCAATCCAACGCATCAAAGAACGATAAGAAACCTCAGGCCAAGAATACTGCAGCCGCTGGTAAAAAAGACGCTGCTAAAAACAAAGAAGAAGAAAGCACACAGCTTTACAAAGCTATAGACAGTACGAAACTGTGTTTATTAACTCATCTAGTTTATTCTACTTTACTGCCATTGTTGGTCATTTTGTTCTCCTTTTGATAGATTTTGGTTGTTTTTTGTAAGAGCATTGAGCTTTGATAATGCTCCTAAAACATTGCATTATTATTATTTATTATTATTTATTTTATACACATTTTATTGCATGTAAAAAAATATAGAGAAATACATTATTATCAATAGTTATTACTACTGGGTAAAGTGAAATTGCCAATCTAGAGGATAATTGCTGTATAAGTATTCATGTTATGATCGTCTTCTTGCAGAAAATGACAAGAAAAAAGTTACAGAAATAGTTGTCAGTAACGCCACGGAGAAAAACAAACTCGTGAAGCTGAAAGACGATTATCACAAAAGATATTCCAAGGTATGAAAAGCAATGATAGTATTATCATGATGGTGGCAATGATGGCTATGATGACTTTTATGATGATGGTAATAATGTGGTAATGATGATGATGGTCATAGTGGTATTGAATAATGGTGATGACGGTGACGCTCAAAGCTACAACCAAAGCTACAACCGCGCTGCAAGTTAGCCTTAATAAAACAAGGGTAACTGCTTTGTGTAGGGAGTACTCAAATAGTCCCGCAATTTGAAGGTGTGGGTATTATACTTGTACTATATATCGTGTGTTATTCTAATACATTATGGTAAATATATCATGATTGGTATCATTATTTGAATAACCATTACGTGACTGCCTAAATCAGAGGCGGATCTTCAGGCAACGGACACCCCCTAGCACAGCTATTACCACTATTTTATTTAAGACATTTAGGGACCGGATACTACCTTAAGAGCCCTTCATTTGCAATTGGGACACCTACCTTACAAATGTCTGGATCCGCTCCTGGCCTAATTCGAAGTATATAGTTATCAAAACAAGGACAACCGGACGCGTTAAACAATAATTTTATCGGTTTGTTTTTCAGAATCTGGTAGAAGAGCTCGATTCTAAGATGGATGAAGACCTACACGAAGCCATCACCGCTATGTTGCTGCCACCATCTGAAGCAGACGCCAGGTCACTGTACTACGCCATGAAGGTAATGCTAGCAAATTATTCCTTTTCGTTTAAAGATTGATATATTGTTCAATCATGATTGTTAGATGTTATCACCACTTCTCCCCTTGGACCCAGGGAGACCTTCCTATGTCTAAGTGGTAGAGGTGGTTGGCGCTCCTGGTTTGAAAATATTTCCTTTGTGTACCTTTTAGGGTTCTGAGTCAAAAGGGAATTGTGCAACATGACTCTGACCCTACAAGTAAGGGGCAACACTTCTCATTGATATTTTTCTCTTTTAGGGAATTGGAACACACGAAGTTCTACTGATTGAAATCCTTTGCACAAAAACAAATGAGGTAGTTTTATTATCTACACATTAACTTGTTTTTCATTCATCCATCAACTTAGTAATATACTGATCCATGTGTTAAATCATACACCCGTTGATCTATTATCTACCTGCTAGCATGCATGGTAGTTTGACACTGCACATCAAGTCTGCGTAGCGGCTCTTAGGGTCTGGGAGGAGTTAGGCTACTGCCCATCTGCCTAGTCATCTGTTTGTTCTTATGTATATCTGTTTACCAACTGGTTTCGACTGTTTTGTTGATCAGGGGCCGGTTGTACGAAGGGTAGATAAAGTTATCCGCGGATACTGAAAAGTCATCCACTGCATAGGTTTTTTATAGATTTTATCCGCTGGATAAAAGGATTTATAAGGGTTTATCCGGTGGATAGCGCTATTCAGGCTTCGTACAACCGGCCCCTGTTTTTTGCCTGTTAACATGTTGTCATCGTGTGCAATTATCACTACGTTTGATGTCATCATTGTGCACATGATCATCATATCGCGATTATCATTTTAAAAAGAATAGTCATGGTAACCAGCTTAGTAGATCACCTTCCCCAAAAGGAATTATGGGTCACTATTTTTGGTTAGCGATTTTTGAGCATTTTCAAAGTATACAATGTAGACTTTTTTTTGTTGACTGAAATACAATCCCACCATGGGTTTGACTATAAGCTACAGGAAAGTAAAGAAAAGGAGAGTTAACAGGAGAGTAAACAAAAGCAAAAACTGTCATTGATTCGATATTATCTTTCTGTCTGCCACAACTTTGTATTCTTTTTTGACAAAAAGGTCTATATTTGTTTCTTATTTTTAGGAAATGACTGCAGTGAAGAAGGAATACCAGAAAAGTAAGTTTAAATTATTTCTATATTAAGAAAACACAACCACTTAGTTTTTGATACACCTAATTCTATAATGTGATGTCTTCAGAATACGGTCGATCTCTGGAAACAGATGTCAAGTCAGAAACAAATGGTGACTTTGAAGACTTGTTGACTGCTTTGATGAAGGTAAAGATTACACAGTATATTCATGAGTTGGTTGGATGATTAGATGATTCACAAGCGAGCAAACAGTGAAATGATTGATTTGTTGCTTAGTTTGTTCAATATCTTTTTGTTGGTTCGTTTGTTGAATACCTGAACGGCTACTCATGCCATATGGTTTACTGGTATTTTGTTTTGGATGGGCTGGTTCAGTATATTGTTGCATTATTGGTACGCCAGTTGGATAACTGATAGATTAGTTTGACATTTGGTTAGTATTTTGGTTTGGTAAGGCATTTGATTGGTTTGTAGATGACTCTCTTGCATTCACAATTCTAACATTGAAATTATTTAAGAAAATACACCACAGACTTCAATTTAACAAACATGTTTCGTCAGAAACGTCCGCCATCACCAGTGATTTAATGGCAATTGTAAGCGTACATTGAATATATAGACAAGACATATAAAAAACAAAAAGACAAAAAACAATGGGTAATTAAAGAATCAAAAACTAAGCTTAATATTTAGATGTTTGATTTGCACATGGGCGTTAAGCTTAGGCTTTTCCCAAAGGATATGCCAAAAAATACATTAAAATTAAATTTAAAAAAATAAAAAATAAAATATTAAAATTATTGCTGTAATGTGTACTTCAAGGGTAATCGAAACGAATCTACCAAAGTAGATGAAGAAAGCGCGCGAAAAGACGCGTCCACACTTTACGAGGCTGGAGTCAAGAAATGGGGAACAGACGAGGACAAGTTTATCGAGATACTGACCACAAGAAGTACAGCTCATCTGCAAGCAATGATGGTAGAATACGAGAAACTATCGGGTGTACAACTACAGGAATCTATCCAAGATGAGATGGAAGATGATCTACGTGATGGTCTTGTCATGTTATTATCGTGTGTACAAGATAACAACAAGACTCAGGCTGACAAGCTACACACTGCTCTACAAGATGGTGATACTAGTACTGTAGCGAGGACCATTGCTGGCGCTGAGCAGGTATAGGAAAATAAGACAATCGGGTTTGGATAATCGATATGATTACGTATTTTGTTAACAACCACATTCATGATTGTAAACTGCTACTTTACAGAGGTGCAATAAGCACATTTCTTCTCTGTAAATATTCCCTGGAAAACCTCGAGGGGGGCAGTACCAGATGATTTCGCGCGCGCACTTCTGGCTAGTATAAGCCAATCAGAAGCCTTTTTGTTGCATCGCCAACACTTCCAAGATGGCGTCGTTCGATAGAGTTGTTTCCCGTGTTAACCCTCTATAAATACGTTCTTAACAAAACTTTGCAATAAAAAATTATATGTACTTTGGACATCAAAAGCTCTCTGCTACTTTATCAGCAATAAAAAGTATAAAAACAAAACGCAAATGCCTAAAAGTAACCGAAATCGTTGCTGTCTCGAGGCGCCATTTTGAACTGTTCGTTTTGGTAAACAATCCTTTGCGCGTTTCGAAGCGAGATCACTACAGTCGCAAGGCTTGCTTGTCTCTCTCTGAAAATGTATACCCAATATATATATATAGTGATAGAGTAGAACCATCCTACCCCAAGTTTACCTCAGCAATTGTTCTGGTTTTTATTTACACTCCTGTGTGAAGAAAGACATGAGCCTTTAAATCATTTATTTACTGTACTTGTTTTACTGGAAACTTATTTGCTCTCTCTGTTTTGAAGGAAAATATGAAGGCCATTGAAGACTCTTATAATGGTTTATACGATCCAAAGCTATATTTTGAAGTGGACAAGAAATGCAGTGAAGATCTTAAGAAGATTCTTTTAGACAAACTAAAAGGTAAAGGTGATATTGTTTACTTAACTTTTATGATTTTTCTGATTCTTATAATGTCGAAGACCTTCTTCGGGCCCAGATGTCGCCCTAAGACGCCGCGACTATAAGCGTCAATTAAGGCGTCTTAAAAAATTATGAGGGAAAATGGGGGCGATTAAGGTTAGTGCGTCTTTAGGCGTCTTTAGGCGTCTTAGGGCGACTTCTTGGCTCGGAGTGGGCCTATGGCGAAGAGGTTATGTTATATTTTGATGATGAATATGACGATGATATATTATGATTGACATATATTATGATTGACATATATTATGATTGACATATATTATGATTGACATATATTATGATTGTAAATAGAAAAAAATCTAGAATACAGTACTTATAGTACTGTATTCGTTAATTGTAAATGATGTACTGTTTATCATTAAAATAAAAATATTGGTAAAAAAAAAGATTGACATTGAATATGTTGCTCACAATAATAATTCTTTTTTTTTTTGTAGATAAAAGTACAAGAAAGAAATCTCCAACGCAATCTAAGAGGACATCCCAGGGCAGTGCAAGTAAAAAGAAGAAAAACAGTGATAGCACACCTTCTGACAACAACAACAACAACAACAATAACCCAACCGATAATAACAATAACCCAAGCACTGTAGAAAAGCCGACACAGGAAGACCCACAGAACAATGATGCTGGTGATAAAGAAAAGCGACCAAAGATCGACATACCAAAGGTATTTTACTGTTTCAATAAAGTCCATTCTTTAGTTGATTTGTCTTAAAAACTTACAAAGTAGTGAAATTATTGACATCCAGTTTGATAACACTATTGAATTTCATGCCTTTTAGTATTCTTTGGCCGGGGGGAGTAGGGGGGGGGGGGGATACTCCCTTTATCCAAGTGGTAGGGGTGATCGGCGTACCTTTTAGGGTAAAAATATTTCCTGTGCGTACCTTTTAGGGTCGTTTTAGGGTTCGCATATTATATATTATATTATGATGTAAGCTAGTCATTTTTACTCTGTTTTGTTGCTTTGTTGGGGTAGAAATCGACAATGCTTTATCAGTTATTTTTATCTGTGCGTACCTTTCAGGGGTCGTTTTTAAAACCTCCGCCGATCACCCCTACCACTTGGACAAAGGAGGTAACCTCCCCTCTGTGATTCTTTGATTATTCCAATTTTTAATTACATCATTTTGTACCTGTAAGAGTCATTTTTACTCTGTTTTGTTGCTTTTTGTTTTGTTTGCTGTGATTCTTTGATTACTCCGTCTTGGAATGACCTATATATCGCTTTAATCAAACAGCTCTTTTGAATATAGCTGCATACAGCTGTTTATCAAAAAAAAAAAACGATGAAAACTGAATACTGCATATTGAAAATCGCACTTTAAGACAGACTAAATCGTCATGTAAGGTTGGATTATTCCACGTGAGCTACCGCAAATTAAGAATTGTTGAATAATATATATATATAGTAGAAGAATCAAACTTGACTGGCTGGTTTTTTTTTTTTAAAGGTTGAGTATCACGGGACTGTTCTTGCCGCCAAAGATTTTGACGCTGATAAAGAAGCAGAGAATTTAAAAAAAGCAATGAAAGGTTTTGGTAAGAAAACAAGAAACTACAGTATTTACGTACTACGACTGGGATGTTATGACTGCATAGCAAACTAGCTTACAGATGATTTAATACTGATCATTTGAATTAATGTACAGTCGTGTAGAATGAGAAGGCACTTTATAAGACATTTATATGTTTGTCCCTATTTGCTCTATTTAGGAAGTGATGAGGATGCAATCATCGATATTCTTGGGGCATGTAGTTTAGCCCAAAGACAAGAGATTATAGCAAGCTTCAAAAAACAATACAGCAAAGTAGGTCTACGTATTTACAAAAACCAAACATCAATAATATCTTACCTCGCTAGTAAAATAACCTTCCTTCCTTCCTTCCTTCCTTCCTTCCTTCCTTCCTTCCTTCCTTCCTTCCTTCCTTCCTTTCTTCCTTCCTTCTATGGAGGGGGTTGGAGTGAACCTCATAAGACATCTGCAACGGAGGCTAACTATAGTAAAACAGTTTGTTCTTGATGAATAATAGGTCATGTAGAGACGTCAGTTGATCCAAAGTTATAGGAATTCCCAAGAAATGACAAAACCCGAATAGATAATTTTTTATTTGTTCATCAAATTCCTCTTCCTCAAGATCGATTTTAGTTAGCTCAGCTTTGAAGCGCAATGATATAATCGTACTGACATCCCTGAATAGTACCTCAAAATTGCTGACGGGGGGTGATATATTGAAAAGCTGAATTTCCAAACTCTTATAAAAATGTTGTACAGTACTAGTTAAACTGTAATGCTGTTGTCTGTAATGATGATATACCTTTTTAAAACTGTCAGAAATGGCTCTGGTTTTACTGTAATGTAATCGTCATTATTTTAGGACCTCATGGAGGAGCTAAAGTCTGAATTAAATGGTAAATTTGAAGATACCATAGTAGCCCTACTAACATCTGCTGTAGACTACGATGCTAGTTCGCTGAATGCTGCAATGAAGGTAACAGCAATATCTCTATCCATGCGTAGATAATTGATGGATTGAACAGCAATTTTATATTTCTGTTACCTGGTTCGTCCAAGATTAAATTTACTAGTTTTAAATTTACATGTATACGAATGACTGATCACTATCTAAAAAATAAATGGAAACTAGCTAGTAAACTAGTAAAGGCTGCTTCGGTGTTTGATATAAACGATAGGTAATATAAGGAAAGCTGTAACACTATTGTACTCCAAAGAAGGGCTAAAGCTCGAAACATCAGTATAGTTAAGTCAACATTTTTTTACGGTGTTACAAATTTCATTATATTACCTCTTGATTAGTCTCCTCCGCAGGCAACTCCTGAATCCGAGAGTGAGTTTCGTGAGTTTGGGGTTCCTGTGTTGGCACAGGAAGCCCGCGTCATGTTTTTTTTCTAATTGTTCTTCGTTTCCTAAGAGATGCCTGATGAGGAGGCTACCTATATTGATTATTATCTGTATTTGTAGGGACTTGGAACCGACGAGGGTGTGCTGACTGAAATCATTTGCTCTAGATCGAGCGAGGTAAGAAGTTTAATATCAGGGGCGGATCTACGGGGATGTCCCTACTTGCACCAGACACCCACCCTAGCGCCGCAATTACCCCTGTTTTATTTAAGAAATTAGTGTATTGACCGGACACCACCCAACATCTTAAGAGCCCTCTTTGCAATTGGGACGTACACCCCCTGACACATTTCTGGATCCGCCTCTGAGTATGTGTTCAGTAACACTATTCAATAGTATAGGCTAGTAGTATAGGCCAGTCACTCGTACATGTCTCCTAATGAAAGATTAGCAATGAGCAAGGTTTTACCATTTATTACTGTGACACTTTAATAGTAACGCTATTCAATAGTATAGGCCAGTAGTATAGGCCAGTCGTTGGTACATGTCTCCTGATGAAAGATTAGCAATGAGCAAGGGTTCACCATATATTACTGTGACACTTTAATAGTAACGCTATTCAATAGTATAGGCCAGTAGTATAGGCCAGTCGTTGGTACATGTCTCCTAATGAAAGATTAGCAATGAGCAAGGGTTCACCATATATTACTGTGACACTTTAATAGTAACGCTATTCAATAGTATAGGCCAGTAGTATAGGCCAGTCGTTGGTACATGTCTCCTGATGAAAGATTAGCAATGAGCAAGGGTTCACCATATATTACTGTGACACTTTGAAAGTAACACTATTCAATAGTATAGGCCAGTAGTATAGGCCAGTCGTTGGTACATGTCTCCTAATGAAAGATTAGCAATGAGCAAGGGTTTACCATTTATTACTGTGACACTTTAATAGTAACGCTATTCAATAGTATAGGCCAGTAGTATAGGCCAGTCGTTGGTACATGTCTCCTAATGAAAGATTAGCAATGAGCAAGGGTTTACCATTTATTACTATGACACTAAAAAAAGAAAACGTGGTGCGTGTTGTATGTAGTTATATATAAAACATGCTGGGATCGATTACCAGAACACGAAAGAAGTCTCAAAAGACACTTCTTGGTGTATGAGTGACCTGACTATCCCCATGTGCTTTATAACTGCATACAGAAAAGAAAGCAAGTTTTCTATTTTTTTTTTATAAAATACAAATTGATCAACATGCAACGTGCGTGCTGTGTGCTCTCATAAAGCACGTGCTTCAGCCAATCAGAATGCGTGATCAATAATACCTATTTTATAACCTTCTTGATAACATTTTTGCAGGACATTCAGGAGATTAACAAGACTTATAAAACGAACTATGGAAAGGACCTAAGTGAAGCAGTGAAAGACGAGACGAGTGGAGATCTTGGCGATCTCTTCATTGCTTTGATACAAGTAAGACACATAAATACCCTACTACCTGTCTGTCTGTCTGTCTGTCCGTCCATCTGTCTGTCTGTCAATGCCTGTTTATCGGTCTGTCTGTCTGTCTGTCTGTGCGTCCGTCTGTCTTTCTGTGTCAATGCTCTGTTTTGCTATCGTCTTGTGTTTCTTCTCGCAGAGTAAAAGACCTTCCGGCGAGAGCTTTGATGAAGAAGCTGCTTATGGTGATGCTCAAAGACTTTATGAGGTATGTCATCATTGCATAAGGGTTTTGTGCGCTTGAGTTTGGTTTTCTTAGATAGTTTGTTGTGCTTCCTTGCATTTGATCTTTGTGCGTCCTTACATCCCATCATCTGCTTGCGTCTTCTTGCGTTTCGTCGCTTATTACACGGTATCGTGCGCGTCCCCTTACTTCCACTTACATTGCCTTGCATCACACCTTGCATGTCTGCTTGCATGCGTCTAATCTTATTGTGTTTAGTTTTGTCGCCTAGCTTTACACTTAGTAATATATTGTTTGCATCTCTTTCCTTCCATTGATATTGTCTTGTGTCTTATTTTGCACGTCTGCTATTACGTATCTATTACGTATCTATTACGTATTTCGTCTCTTAACTATCATTTATATCATCCTGCGTCTATTTGCCTCTGACCGCGTCATATTGAGTATGTAAAGCTTGGGACGAAAAAAGTTCACCATACTTGGATATTTTTCAGGCTGGCGAAAAGAAATGGGGCACCGATGAATCTATGTTCGTCAATATCCTAACAACACGAAGTCCCATGCAACTCAAGGCGATATTCCAGGCTTATAAAAACGTGAGTTAATCGTAACTTTATTGTCAGTAATTGCCCTATTTCATTATCATGACGTCACGATGTGTTTTAGTGGGGGATAGAATCGCCGAAAACAATGGTAATTTCAACTAAATCTTCTTTCTCTTTGAAAATTGAGCTTCAAATTATCTAATTTTTATGTATGTTATGTGTCTATGTTTATACTTTCATATTTATGGCATTTTGTTGTCATTTCTTTCCTATCCGTCTTGTAAATGCAATTTTATTTATCGTGTATTCTTGTATTGTTGTTATGAATCTGTCCCCCACTGGCGACCATGATCCTTAGCGTTAGAACAAAAGAATGTTTTCATGTGACGTCATAGTGAAATAGGACAATTATTACTGTATGATTCTATCATTCGTATCCTTTCAAGGTCTCCAAGAAGGACATACTTGAGTCTATCGAAGATGAGTTGACAGGAGATTTCCACACAGCGGTAAAGACATTAGGTAATAAATCCATGCATGCATGCTGTTGTTGTTGTTGTCGTCGTCGTCGTTGTCGTTGTCGTCGTCGTCGTTGTTGTTGTTGTTGTCGTTGTCGTCGTTGTTGTTGTCGTCGTCGTCGTCGTTGTTGTCGTCTTCGTTGTTGTCGTCGACGTTGTTGTTGTTGTTGTTGTTGTTGTTATTAAGCGCGTTTCAGTGTATGCTCGTTTACATTCTCACTGTATTGTTTATAGATATTTATAGCGTTTTTAGATTGAAACAATTGTTTAGCAAAGTTTGAGAACTTTTTATACCATTCTTAAAATTATGCCTTGTAATTGGGATAATTTCCGTGGAAAGGGGAGCTGAAAAGAGCTAAGAGGAAAAAAATGAATGCCCTCTCGTTGACATTTGCTTTCGATACATTTTACAGGATATTTTATTCAGTTGGTTTTAGAGTTATTAAATTGTGACATCTTAGGAAGAACATCCTTACAGTTTCTTCAGCGATGCAGCTGACGAATAAATCCCAAATCGATCGAAGGCTTCGAAGGCTATTGGTTTTGAGTATGAGTGGAAAGTGAGGCATCTCAGTGCCGATTGTTAGAATGTCCCTTAGGGCTCGGTTGTTCAAGTAAAGCCTGACTTAGTGCTCATTCTGCTTTAGTCATTATAGAACATTGAATAACTGATTAACCCCTGGGTTGTTTTGAGGCATTTTGAGATTTCAACAGCTTCAAACCACTCCTTGTTTAACGACCATGGTAGAATTGTTTTCTAGATAATACAACATTTTGTTTTCTCTTGCAGTGACATGCATAAGAAACCCACCAGAACATTTTGCAGAGTGTTTACATGAAGCACTAACTGGAGTCACGACAAGCAATACGACAGCAGCGCGTATAATTATTTCACGATCTGAGGTAAGGGCACTATAAGCTGCTGTTGGTGATGATCGATGACTCTCCGTCTTATTTCAAGATGAATAACTGAGCCTCGATCGTTTTTTGATCCTGAAACGCCTCAAACAGCATACAGGCAAATTATGCTTCTATCACCAATTTGAACAATCTTCAAGTGACCTTTTTCGTAAGGGACCGACCGTTAGATAATTGTGGGAGATTGCGGGATTTCCCCTAAAAATATTGAGCACTGTTTTAAGGAGGCAGCATGGTTGAGTGGGCAGAGCGTCGGTCTCGGTTGTGAAATTAATATATATAAGAAAATAAACAAATATTACTATTACTCTCAATCCGGTGGTGCCGGGTTCGAGCCCCCGCTCTGTCCACTAGCTGAGACTGTATCTGTCCCGATTTGGATTAGGTCAAATTCAGTCTCTCGATCATGCTTGTAAATAGCCAACTGGTTTGCCTTCTTACCAGTAGGGATTCTTATCTGAGGGCCATTATGAAAACTACCGGGTAATCCGGTAATAATGTATTACCCTCACAAAATAAAGACGATTTTTTTTTTCGTGCAAAACAAAAACTAAAACCTGAAAAAAATATCATGCAAAGCTGAAAAAATACCCTACACAACCTTGAGTGCAAAAAACAAATAGACTTTACTCTCACAAAATAAAGACGATTTTTTTTTCGTGCAAAACAAAAACTAAAACCTGAAAAAAATATCATGCAAAGCTGAAAAAACACCCTACACAACCTTGAGTGCAGAATACAAATAGACTGCACCGAAACAGCCATTAGAATACAACAGGTTTTGTCACTGGTCTTTTAATATTTTATCTACATGCAGTCGTGGCTTAGGCTGAGCGATAACAAACAAAACAAAAGCCTGGTTCACACTGCGTCATAATCGTAATCATAATCATAAGCAAAACAAAAGAAATTAGAAAAGGAAATTCCCCAGGGGATGATACATCTTTTGTTTTCTTGCTTAGGGGTGGACCATTTGACTTTTGAGGGGGGGGGGGGGGGGTGATTTGGTCGGTGCAGGAAATTATTTTTAGCCCGCTTGCATGCGCACGAAATTTATTTGATAGAAATGCAATGCCATTTGAGTGGCGAATTTGGCTTGCAGGAAATATTTTTCGAAATCATCCCCCCCCCCTCAAAAGTTAAATGGTCCACCCCTTATGATTGTGATTATGACGTGTGAACCAGGCTTAACCAATCAATGTTCTACATGTATCCAGCTTAACCAATCAATGTTCTACATGTATCCAGCTTAATCAATCAATGTTCTACATGTATCCTGCTTAATCAATCAATGTTCTACATGTATCCAGCTTAACCAATCAATGTTCTACATGTATCCAGCTTAACCAATCAATGTTCTACATGTATCCTGCTTAATCAATCAATGTTCTACATGTATCCAGGCTTAACCAATCAATCTTCTACAAATATCTTTAGATCGACTTAATGGAAATCAAGAAATCATACCAAGAGAAGAATGGCAAATCTTTAGCAGAGGACGTCAGAGATTGCTTGAAAGGAGATCAAGAGAATTTATTGTTAAAGCTACTTGGGGACTAGTTAAACACAACAAACAACCCCCCACTTCCTCCCCCCTTGTATGAAAAAAGCCAAGACGCTTTATTGTTAAAGCTACTTGGGGACTAGTACAATCCCCCCACTCCCTCCCCCCTTGTATGAAAGGAGACCAAGACGCTTTATTGTTAAAGCTACTTTATTGCCGAGGCCAAGTTTCACAGTTCCGCCTCAGTGACCACGAATAATAGTTCCAAGACGAGGTGATAATTTATAGTTTTGCTATCCGCAGCAACTGGAACCTCGACTTGAAACTATTATTCGTGGTCACTGAGCGGAACTGTGGAAAGGACTACTCTCATTTGTTTTCTTTTCACATTTTCTGCACAGTTTTATTGTAGAGATAGTTTATGAACTAATAGTGGAACAGTATTTCGTCATTTGGCTGATCTTTGACATTTAATTATTTTCTTAGATTAATAATGTTTGATGTTATCAGGCATGTACATAAAAACGAGGCCATTAGGACAACGCTTGTACATTTTTTACACAATAAACGAATCATGCATTTTTGAAACTTGTATGTTTTCTGAACAATGGACAAATAAACTTTATGTGGTGTAAAAGAGAGTGAAGAGGGGAAGCCCAGCCGGGGGGGGGGGGGGGGGGGGGGGGGGTACTACCTAAAAAAATGGATAAGGGTGCTCGATGGACGGTTTTTAAACACTGTTTCAATATGTATAATCTTAAGTTGGAAAACTGACCCTAAACGGTACGGTGCCAGTTCGAGACCCTAAAAGGTACGCGAGGGTCTTATTTTCGACCCTTAAAGATCCGTCGAGCACCCCTATCCATTTTGTAAGGGAGTCCCCCCCCCCCCCCCCCCCGAGGGGAAGACACAAGGGATTTCAAATACTACATAAGTCGATTCGATATAATTCAGATTAAACGCGCATCATTTTAGAAATCAAGTAAATCCATCTAGATATATATGTGATCTATTCTTTGATATTTAAGTTCATTAACAATCCATCTTACAACATCCAGTTATTCAGAGCAAATTGGATAGTGCTATTGAAAGCTATGGAGAGGGGTAACCCCTAAAAGGTACGCATAAATTAAGAGAACTAGCTTTGTTGATTTCAACCCCTAAAATGTACGACTGTGGATTGTACTCGCAGCTAAGCTAACCAACAAAGACAAGTAAGAATGCACATAAGGGAGTACCCCCCTCCCCCCCCCCCCCCCCCCCCTGGGAACTTGAGTTATTGCTGTCATGGCTACTACAACCAATTAAGTATGGTTGGAATACTGGGTTGGTGTTAATCCCATTTGAACTCTCTATTAGAGATTTCCGATTTAGCGGATTTGGATTAGTATATTCCAAAGCCCCCTCGATAATTGCGCCATTTTTATTTCAACTTTACAAAACATTGAAAACAATATTTCTTCTATATGCCTATTCCACTATTATATGACTATTCCGCCTATAATCCGCTAAATCGGAAATCTCTATTGAGAGTTCCTAGCCGGTTTGCCTTTGTCCAAGTGGTAGGGGTGATCGTGCGTACCTTTTAGGGTCCTTTTAGAGTTTTTGGCTAAAAAATCAGTTACGTAACATGATTTCGTACCTGTAAGAGTCATTTTTACTCTATTTTGTTGCTTTGTTGGGGTAGAAATCGACAAGGCTTTATCAGTTATTTTTATTTGTGCGTACCTTTTAGGGGTCGTTTTCAAAATCTCCGTCGATCACACCTACCACTTGTACAAAGGGAGTGCCCCGGGGCGGTTGGCGCTAACCCAGCGCGTTTAACAACCATACCCAGGTCAAAAGGGCTAATTAAAAACATTGTTTTAGTTGCGATACTTAGCAGAATTCAAAATAAGTGATAGCTTGTATACGCGAGGTCAACATCCAGGCTTCACATGACCGGAAATTGCTACCTAAATAAAGTTACCTAAATAATAGCCTGTCCCACATATGTACCTGTTTAATTGATTATTCAAGTAAACAGATATTTTAATATTTTAGCACTGTCATATGAAAGATCCACCTGAAATTAATTGGCATGTTTGGAAGGTTTTGATGCTCTGGCTAAAATACCAAAGACGTTGTGCTCAATGAAAAATGTAGAGTTTTGTATGTAATATTCTGCTGAGGCCTTTGATGTCTCGTTTTGATGTTTTTCTGATTTTTCAAACTCTTATACGGTAGCTTAACTTCTTGCAAATTTAATCGTTTTTTCTCAAAAAGTCATTTGTTTATATTATGATAATTAGTGTCGGCCTTTTATGAAAGTCGTCTATTTTCATAATATTTCCGACGAGCATATACGAGATACGTTTACCTTGAATTCTCCCATACCCCCCCCCCCCCTGTCCCAACGCTTATGCATGCGGTTACACTCCAGCGGTTACACCCCCCCCCCCCCCTAGCGTCGAATTACCATGCATATTTTAATTAAGACATTTAGGGACTAGACACTCCCTAATACCTTTTAACACCCCCTAACACCTTTTAACACCTTTTAACACCCCCTAACACCTTAAAAGAGCCCTACATTTGAAATTGGGCCAACCCGCCTGACAAATTTCTGGATCCGCCTCTGCACTCTGTAGTGAACCAAGCTCCAGGCACAACAGAGGTCTTAAAAGGAAACTCAACAATGTTTCCTCTATCATCGTATATCCTCATTCTTTCCTGATCTATGCCGACGATAGATGGGCGATAAATACCCAGCCTGTGTTAGTGGCTCTAAGCGAAGGGGGCTTGGAAGTATAAGGGGAAGGGATGGGGAGGGACCGGGGGAAGGGGGTACTCTCCCTTTGTCCAAGTGGTAGGGGTGATCGGCGGAGGTTTTAAAAATGACCCCTATAAAGTACGCACAGATACAAATAAAGCAGAGTAAAAATGACCCTTACAACTGATTTCTGAGCCAAAGCTCTAAAAGGACCCTAATAATGTATCTGTGCGTACTTTATAGGGGTCATTTTCAAAACCTCCGCCGATCACCCCTACCACTTGGACAAAGGGAGAGTACCCCCCTTCCCCCGGTCCCTCCCCATCCCTTCCCCTTATACTTCCAAGCCCCCTTCGCTTAGAGCCACTAACACAGGCTGGGTATTTATCGCCCATCTATCGTCGGCATAGATCAGGAAAGAATGAGGATATACGATGATAGAGGAAACATTGTTGAGTTTCCTTTTAAGACCTCTGTTGTGCCTGGAGCTTGGTTCACTACAGAGTGCAGAGGCGGATCCAGAAATTTGTCAGGCGGGTTGGCCCAATTTCAAATGTAGGGCTCTTTTAAGGTGTTAGGGGGTGTTAAAAGGTGTTGTTACGCAGAGGAAATATTTTAACCCTAAAAGGTACGCCGATCACCCTTACCACTTGGATAAAGGGAGTACCCCCCTCCCCCCCGGGGGAGGGAGAGATTCCATACATTATAAATATCGTTTATTTCTGTTTATTAAGCCTGTATTTCAGTGACTGTTTGGTCTTGATCAGTAGGGTGTGGGTGGACGCGAACACTGCGTGAAAAACGTACTCTCGAATTTCTCTCGTATCTCGATGACCTTCTTGCTCCTTGGAGATTCAAAACATGTCTTGAGTGATGATATTCTCTAAAGTACAAGTTAGTAAACACAAGGTTAAGAAAGACGCCAACTAAAGTTAATAAAATAACAGCTGCAGTTGCGCCAGACGAGTACCACTTGCGGGTGCTCGTTTGAGAGTAATAGAACGTCATCATCATTCCGTTTTCCACCGCAAAAATCCCATAGTAAATACCAGCTGAGAGAAGAGAGCGGGAGATCTTTAACTCAAACGTTCTCAGCCGTATTTGCTTGACAGTGAATCCTAAGTAAATGAATATGTAACACGGGAGAAGAAGTATCGCAACCCACCACACATCTTTGTCAGCGAAACGTTGTCGATTTATGCTGTAGTAGATTATAACGCAAATTAATTCATGGGCGCCTAACACTGCTGTCGTGATCCAACGATATGATATGATGAAAGATACGATAGTAATGATACGTGCAATAATTAGAATCAGATTGTAAGTCACAATGATTAGGAAATACGCGGTAACATCTTGCATGCCTGGAAGAGTCCTGTTTTCAAAGTTCGCCAATGTTGACACCAGGCTAATTAAAGAGAATGTTAAAGAGGCTATTTGGACCCAATGTATGGCCTGTTCTTGACCGTTTAGCGTATGTATTTGGAGGATCATTTGTGGGATATCTTCCATCAAAGCTTGTACAAAGTCATTAGCAATTAAAGAGCGAATTGTCTTCTTTTCCTCGTCTTTAGTTACTAAATAGCCACGTCGACTCCATACTTCTTTGTGGTTCTTTACACACAATGTAAACAAATGGATCTTTAGCATTCCTGACCCGAAGAAACCAAAACAGAACAAGTCTTTGCATGTTTTCGCGCCGCCGTCTTGTTTAAGATGTTGCATTAAGTGAGCAAAACTCATAGCAAATGATGGTGCTAGGGCGAACGCTAGACAAAAGCCGAACTGTTCGTACTTGTAGGCTTGGAAGTACAAAACACATGTTGCGATGTCAGAACCCACGTCGGCCAACGCGAACAGCGCACCAAATAGATACTTGAACAAGTCGTACTTGTAGAGTACTTTAGTTGTTTCTAGAGGCATTGTATTAGGGTCATTATTATCCTTGCCAGTGTCTGAACATGGTTCTATAGACGTGCGAACATTCATGGGCAGTGAGTAGACGAAGACAAACGCAGCACACCAACTCGATACTCTATATACTTGCTAGTTCAGCAATAGTAGTCGTTCAGTACAGTTGACCTTATTGATTTAACTGATGAAGAATTGAAGAGATTTTACGATAATAAGGCAGCAACTTTAGGTATAATATAATGGAGTAAAAATAGCTTGGACGCGATTCATGTGACAGCTAATCCTACAATCCTCGAAATCAGAACACCGTTGCTAAGCAGAACTGGATTGTATACTTATAGTACCACGTGATAAGGGCTGAAGAATAACATAGTTCATTGGTACCGGAATTACAGATACTTAAACCTTAAACCACTTGGCTTTTTTTCAGGTTATCATCTTCTGAGAATTTTACTAATAAAACCTCTAAAAATGAAGCTGTGTTCACTGATAATTCTTCTAATGTATTCACTCAACAAAGTGTTCACAGTTCGAGTGTCCTACCTGTAATTTGATGTTAACCTTTTTGTTTTCTTTTTATCTCGTTTTATTCCCTTTCTCTTTACTTTCTTCTCTATTTTTGTCTCTTATCTATTCATTTCTTGATTTCCTATTTTCACTGAGCTATGTTTATCTCTCTCTTGTCTATTTTCCCTTGGATAGTTTGCTAGCCGAATTTTCTCTCTTCAAAAAGTATTCTGAGACCCTTTTTGCAGAAGTTAATAACATTAGACTATTATATTTATCTAAATTTTATCATACAAAAATAACTACTGAGGGAGGGGAGGGTTAAATAACTCGATCATGCAGATTTATTTCCCAGACGACCCTTCCGGCATTCCTTTCCAAAATGGCGGAAAAGAAGCCATGAAATTGAATTTGCTTTTAATGAAACCAGCAAAAGTTATAATCTCTCATCTAATTCTTGCTACATCTTCGCAGTTTGTTAGCTAATGTCATATCTGTATAAATAGTTCCTGCAGGTGGCTCAAAGACTGGTTCTACAACATGCCTCGAACGCGTATAACTGTGAAATTGTCCCAGTTGCAAACCCGAACTAAATGCAAAATGTGCGGTAACTTTGTGAAGAAACAGGACAACCACGATAGAAAATCTTGCAAAAATGTATCCTTGCTTTGTGTATGGTAGTTGTATTACTTTATTTACTTGCTTTTCAGTTGGATACCCGTGAATGGACACAGTTTATGTCGATATAAATGATAATTTGTAAGCTTGCTGTGATAGCTAGCCGTTCGTAATGTAACGGTCTATTCCAACGTGTAAGTTTTTCACATTTTAAAAATGACCGTTAATGTCTATAACTTGACATTATCTACCATTTACTTAGCTATTCATGTCGAGAATGTATGTTTCAGTTAATTTAATCAGAACATCAATCAAATTAACAGCAGGAAAGTTGTTTGAAAGTTGTTAATTCACAAACCCGTGAAAATATTGCTAAATTAGCATATCTAGCATATATCTAAGCTTGATTCTTAATATAAGCTAATTCATTTTATTATATTTTTATTTATTTTACCATTTAAGTCTGCATTCAATACTGAATATTATTGACTGCGTTATACATGTAATTTGAGGCCTGACTGTTGTGCTGGGAGACAATGCACTGCTCTTTTCGAATAGCACAACAGGATATTTTACTTCCACCTTATATAGGAATTAGAGTGAAAGCAGACGGGACCTCCGGTTTTACGTCCTTATCCGAGAAGACGAGGCACTGAGAGAGTAAAGTGTCTTGTCCAAAGACACAACGTAATCGCCTGGGCACGGAATCAAACCCAGACCATTAGGCCCGGAATTCAACCACCAGACCATCACGTCTCTCTAGTATTTCACTGCAATTGTTGCACTTGCTTCACATGTTGAAAGAGTTTTTATTAACATGTGTGAGAGCTAGTCCACTTTTCTATTTATCCAATTTTGCACTTTTGCATTCCAATTAGCGGTTATATACCATGCCTAGAAGAAACAATGAAAAACCATGAAGTTCATCATATCATATCATAAAGTAAAGATAATAATATAATAGAATAAATAATATGTTCCACAGCAGATCCACATGCATAGTGGTTATTCTTCTACTCACACTCACTACCTCTAAATTAAATATTTTTCATACATCACTCCTCACATGTTAATTTTTGCTGGAGAGTAAAAACAAGAATGCTCGGAGAAAAAAATCCTTGTGGCATGGTAGAGAACAACACATCAAACAAATTCAGCTCACATATGATTCGGTTCTTAGGCTGAGACTAACCGGGATCGCAGCAGTGAAAGGCCTCAGCCAACCATGTCACCCATGCCATCCAAAGTGTATGTAAGTGATATATGTTATTTTTTCTTTGACATTTCTTCAGATTCCAGGATTTTTTTATGATGAAGAAAAGAAAAGATATTTCAAGATAACAAGTGAAAAGAAGGATAAGTTCAAATGTCCACCCAGAAAAGCAGAACAGTTATATTGTGAGAAATGTAAACTATATAAAGAAAAGCAAAACAAAGTGAGTATAGACTAAGATATACGCAGATACATTATTTGAAATACACCTATTTCAAAAATCATTGTTGCAAACAAAGCCACAGTCCACACTCTGAAGCCTGCAAAGGATGTCGGTATTTCTTCTCTTAATTGTTACTCTATTTATTCATAGCATATTTTGGTTGTGTTATATGACCATAACAAGTTGTTGTTGTTGTGATAGATATAAATAGAAATATTTATTTAAAAAACGTACAATAAATCACAAATTAAGTCCATATAACCAACATCCTTTGCAGGCTTTAGAGTGTGCACTGTAGCACCGGCTGTGACAACGATTTTTGAAATAGGTATATATCACTATCAAGCTTTAGAGGTGCCAGATTATCCTTCGCGTTTGTATTCGCTAATTGTAATATCAGTGTATTTATAGTTATCAACAGTCATTATTACTTTGCTCTGGTTTACAATAGACCTTTTCACAGTTCCATTCAGTGACCACGAATGATAGTTCCCAAGTCGAGGTTCGTGTTATTGCGCAAAGCAAAACTATAATTTATCATAGGAACAACGCGAACCTCGACTTGGAACTATCATTCGTGGTCACTGAATGGAACTGTGAAAAGGACTATTGTTCTTTATTTAATTAAATATATCTTGCTCCTAGTTCAATCTCATGATATTAAGTCTAGATGTATTATAAAAAGCGATTGTATGTCACTCGAAATTAATTGATAACTTCTTTAGTGGCCCCAGAAGGAACATAAGATACCAGGGCACGAAGCAAGCAAGCCTTAATCCTATAGTTCTCTAAATGTCACTGCTGTGGGCAGTTATTAAGTGTGGTATATATATATTTTTAAGAAAATACAAAATTATTTCTTATAGTAAAGTGCCTATTCCTAACAAACACATGCCCTTGATAAACTATTTTAATTTATTAAATCTGGTATATTTGTTGTTTGTTTTGTTTCAGAAAAGACAAAATTCTTCCATAGTAAAGCAGGTCTTTGCTCAGCAGTATAAACAGACAAATCCTTGGAGCTTAAGACGGGAGACTTTAGAAAGACTAATTTGTAGTTATAATATAAAGCAGAAAATTGATATCCAGCTGACACACCTTGATCCTTGTGACTTTGCTGTTAGTCTAATACAGGTATAAAATCATAAAATACCACTTTGCTTATACACAGGGTTCGTGCTACTCCTTAAACTCCTTGAAAACTCCTTAAATTTGATTTACGTTTTTAAGGGCACTTGAAAAGCCCTTGAATTTTAGAAAATCAACAAAAACTCCTTAATTCTAGCTAAAGTAGGGTAAAAATTCTAGTATTGTAAATTAAAAATGAAAATAACATTTGCTCACATTTGTGCGATTTATATATCAAAGCGCTTAAAAAAATACTTTTTGGTCCTTGAAAACTCCTTGAAAACTCCTTAGATTTTGTTTACTGACATCAGCACAAATAAATTAAAACCCTGTATACACATTTTCTCTTGTTCCAGTTTACTCAGTGGGGAAAATGGGGTTGCACTGCCATATTTTGTCTCATTAATTAATAATTTCCCCCCTGAGTTAACTGGAACTAGAGAAAAGTTGCATTAGCAAAGTAGTTTATTGTGCAGCTGCTGGTTTAATTTGTTAAAAGATCTAGACCTTGCTCACTAGTAGCTCAGTGGTTAGAATGTCTGACTGGTAATTAGAAGAACATCAGCTAATATATCTTTTTTTCCACTTGGGGAAACATTTTCCAGTATATTTAAATTGTATAAATATGTAGCATACTTCTTATTGCAAAATTAGGTATAAAGTGCTTTTTTCAGAACTACATATAGCTTTTTGAAATAAAGTTGTGCATCGATCACTGTGAGACTCTGATAGTATAAATATTAAATATTGAGATTTCTAGAAAAATTGTTTCAAATTATACTGAAAAATTAAAGATTTCATCTAAGTACTATACTCCTATTTCAAAAAACGTAGTCAGAATGAGATCTGAATCTGCAATCTGAGACTGAATTCAATTCTGGAGTACGGCATTTTTTTCTCAGTGTGTGCACTTTCTGGCTTCGGATATTGTGACGGTAAATATAAATCTGAAGGTGCTAAGCGCAAAAAACAAATTTTCCTGAATTCATTTTGGTCTCAGATTGCAGCTTCAGTTCTCCTTCTGACAATGTTTTTTTGAAATAGGTGTATACAATATGAGCGGCCGGTCTGTATGGGATATACAACCTTCTCCATGGTTGTGAATTCTTTTGAAAATGTCTCATTAATTATTCATGAGTTTTATAAGTAGTGTTTACAACATGAGCGGCCGTGTTGTATTGGCAGATACAATCGCAAGCCGAAGGCGCGCGATTGTATCGCCGATACAACACGGACGCGAATGTTGTAAACTACTTAAAAAATGTCTAGGTTAGCTCTTTCATATTTTACCAAAATTTTCAAGATTAAAATAAATTTTGCCGTAAAATTACCAGTTAAAACTTATGCAAATCAGGATATACAACACTAGTGTTGTATCAGATTTACAACACTCGTCATGGTCATGATTTCTTTTGAAAATGTCTCATTAATTATTCATGAGTTTTATAAGTAGTGTTTACAACATGAGCGGCCGTGTTGTATTGGCAGATACAATCGCAAGCCGAAGGCGCGCGATTGTATCGCCGATACAACACGGACGCGAATGTTGTAAACTACTTAAAAAATGTCTAGGTTAGCTCTTTCATATTTTACCAAAATTTTCAAGATTAAAATAAATTTTGCCGTAAAATTACCAGTTAAAACTTATGCAAATTAGGATATACAACACTAGTGTTGTATCAGATTTACAACACTCGTCATGGTCATGATTTCTTTTGAAAATGTCTCATTAATTATTCATGAATTTTTTAAGTAATGTTTACAACATGAGCGGCCGTGTTGTATCGTCAGATACAATCGCAAGCCGAAGGCGCGCAATTGTATCGCCGATACAACACAGACTTAAAAAATGTCTAGGTTAGCTCTTTCATATTTTACCAAAATTTTCAAGATTAAAATAAATTTTGCCGTAAAATTACCAGTTAAAACTTATGCAAATCAGGATATACAACACTAGTGTTGTATCAGATTTACAACACTTGTCATGGTCAGGGTTTCTTTTGATTCTCATGAATTTTTTAAATATAATTACAGTTCTTAGGACACTAGCAATTCTCAATGCATTTACATGATATGTACAAAATATCTTTAAAAAGTGTGTATTACTAAATAAAAATAACTGTATCTATCTGTTTGTATTTTTTAGCCTGATTTGAAATGCAAGAAGATTTTAACTCTCTACAAAACAATAAATGCTGACAATCAAATGTAAGTACTAATTTCTTAAAAATAAAAAAGATAAGTTTGATTCATACAACCTTTACAATTATCTTTTTCCTCATTAGAGTCCAATTCCATCAAATTGAAAGAGAGTCTAAAAGTAGATTGAAAATATTACCTGGGACGGCGATGATGAAAAAGCAGGTAAAATAAAACAAATGGTCAACAGGTTGATCATTAAGGATACTACTTGCTAAGTAAAACATAATTATAATACCCAGAGGTTATTTTCTACTTGCTTTAGCATTTGTAAGTTCGATGGTTTGTGATGCAACTAGAATTCAACCAGTCTGGCCCAAAGAGCTTAGAAACTCACTTCTATGCATATGTTGATTTGATTAACACTCAATTATAGCTATATTTGGAACCTAATCTTGTCAAATTGTCAAATTACGTTGAATCAAAGATCTTCATAGACTTAAACAAATCAGAAGGTCAGACACTGACCCTCCGATTTTAATTGTAAACATTACATAGCCTTAAGCTTTTTAATTTACTATAGATTTAGATATTTGGGGTGATGATAAGTGAGAATCATGGAATACATCACATCTAGTGAACCATCTATTGGCCATTGCTCCTCCTAAGGTGGGAGGGTCAGCAAAATCACATGTTGTCTTTCCCAAATAACTATTATGCACCCCCCCCCCCCCCCCCCCCCCATCCTGGCTGGTAAAAAGTATCATTTGATAACTCCCCCTCTATTTGCCCAGTTTATAACTAAAAATGCATACAATTAGCTATGTAGCTTCTGAAAATAATGTGGCCCCTCAATATAGCCTGTGTTACAGCTGGAATTTTTCTCTCGAAAGTCCGTCTGTGAATCAGAGCAACGAACCGTGTTCTGGCCCCCAGCGAACTACACGATTATATATACTAGATGCTGATTGGCTTTTGATGATGCTCTTTCTTACACAAACTCTCATTGGACAATTTAATACTTCCGGTTATGTTGAATTATCCAATGAGAGTTTGTGTAAGAAGGAGCATCATCGAAAGCCAATCAGCATCTAGTATATATAATCGTGTAGTTCGCTGGGGGCCAGAACACGGTTTGTTGCTCTGATTCATAGACGGACTTCCGAGAGAAAAATTCTGGCTGTAAAACAGGCTACTCAATATTGGCGACCCCCCATACACTCATAAATGGAAGCCCCCTAAAGTATTATTCTATTTGTTTAGGCTGTCACCTCACTTCACTGGAGTCCACATCCAAAATCATCTGACTACTTTCTGTATCCTTAACATTCAATATTAACAATTAGATGAGTATTTGATGGATTTGTGGCTGATCAGTCATATTTTATTCTTTGTTAACTAGCTTCATTCTTAAATTGTTCAACAAACTTATTACAAACAAACAAGCAAACAAACTTGGCAAACGAATATTAATCATAAATAACAGGTTCACATTTAAATCTGTACTTTCCCATTTAAATCTGTACATATGCAAATTTTGTTGATGTGTGCTAAACACACAGACAAACCAATCAGAGAAGTTCACTTCAGAAATAATATACTCTGATTGGTTGATCTGTGTGTTTAGCACACATCGACACAATTTGCATAAGTACAGATTTAAATAGGAACCTGTTAAATATATATTAAGTATCAAACTTGAATACATCAAGCCAGGATTGTTCTCTTTAATAAACTGTTCAAGAATGTCCTTACTAGGCTGTGATGGCAAGTGGGGAGAAGGCATGCTATTTCACACTAACGGAATAATGCAAAGTAAGAGAATGTTTGTAGATGAAATATTATGGACATGTTGTATGATGATGATGGTAATGAAGATGATGATGATGATAGTGGTTATCATGATGGTACTGATGATTATTTTCATAATGCTGATAATGAAGAGCAATGATATTAATGACAATGACGATAATGAAGATGATGATGATGATGATAATGGTAGTGGTGGCAGTGGATATAATGCAATGATGATGTATCAATGATGACGATGATGGTAATGACAATGATCTTGATGATCATGATTATAATGTTATCATGACAATGATGAAAATGACAATAATGATAAAGATAATTATTAGTGATGACAATAATTATATATGATACAATGATGATGCATTAATGATGATGATCTTGATGATCATGATTATAATGTTATGATGATAGTAATGATGATGGCAATGGTGGTAATGACAATAATAAAGATAATTAGTAGTGATGACAATATATATATGATATATAATGATAATTTTGATGATGATGATTATTATGTTATGATGACAGTAATGATAGTAATGATGAAAACGACAATAATGATAAAGATAATTAGTAGAGACGACAATATAATAATATAATACAATGATAATGCATTAATGATAATCTTGATGATCATGATTATAATGTTATGATGATAGTAATGATGATGACAATGGTGATAATGACAATGTTGTAGATGTAATGATGAAAACAATGTACATAATGCTGAAAGTATTGCAACATTATTCTTTGTTTCTAGCATTCATCAGTCGGTATCCCATGAACCACCATTCTGTCTGGACAAGTGCTTGGTGTCCCAACCCTTTATATGACAACGTAATTAGCATGGGTAAGTACTTTCCTGTAACACTCCAGTTTCCCATTATCTAGTACCACTATACTATTTGACAAATGGTACAATCTAGTACCAATGTACTATTTGACAAATGGCACAATCTAGTACCACTGTACTATTTGACAAATGGCACAATCTAGTACCAATGTACTATTTGACAAATGGCACAATCTAGTACCACTGTACTATTTGACAAATGGCACAATCTAGTACCAATGTACTATTTGACAAATGGTACAATCTAGTACCACTGTACTATTTGACAAATGGCACAATCTAGTACCAATGTACTATTTGACAAATGGTACAATCTAGTACCACTGTACTATTTGACAAATGGCACAATCTAGTACCAATGTACTATTTGACAAATGGCACAATCTAGTACCACTGTACTATTTGACAAATGGCACAATCTAGTACCAATGTACTATTTGACAAATGGCACAATCTAGTACCACTGTACTATTTGACAAATGGCACAATCTAGTACCAATGTACTATTTGACAAATGGTACAATCTAGTACCACTGTACTATTTGACAAATGGCACAATCTAGTACCAATGTACTATTTGACAAATGGTACAATCTAGTACCACTGTACTATTTGACAAATGGCACAATCTAGTACCAATGTACTATTTGACAAATGGCACAATCTAGTACCACTGTACTATTTGACAAATGGCACAATCTAGTACCAATGTACTATTTGACAAATGACACAATCTAGTACCACTGTACTATTTGACAAATGGCACAATCTAGTACCAATGTACTATTTGACAAATGACACAATCTAGTACCACTGTACTATTTGACAAATGGCACAATCTAGTACCACTGTACTATTTGACAAATGGCACAATCTAGTACCAATGTACTATTTGACAAATGGCACAATCTAGTACCACTGTACTATTTGACAAATGGCACAATCTAGTACCACTGTACTATTTGACAAATGGCACAATCTAGTACCAATGTACTATTTGACAAATGGCACAATCTAGTACCAATGTACTATTTGACAAATGGTACAATCTAGTACCACTGTACTATTTGACAAATGGCACAATCTAGTACCACTGTACTATTTGACAAATGGCACAATCTAGTACCAATGTACTATTTGACAAATGGCACAATCTAGTACCAATGTACTATTTGACAAATGGTACAATCTAGTACCACTGTACTATTTGACAAATGGCACAATCTAGTACCACTGTACTATTTGACAAATGACACAATCTAGTACCACTGTACTATTTGACAAATGGTACAATCTAGTACCACTAATAGAACAATGGTGATAGATAACATGAAACTGTTCCTATTCACTGAATGATTGATTGATTTTTGTTTACTTCTCTGTAATTAAAAAGTGATGCCTTTTTCTAGGTGCATCTAAAATGGCTCTTACGTTTGATGTGAATACCAGGCGACGAATGCTGCGTTTTCTGTCCAATACTGATGTTTTTGCTCAGGAATTTGCAACCCGGGTTAGTCTCATTGCATGATTTGTTTTGTTCATTTACTATAACATTTGTTTATTTGTTTATTTACTCTTTGAATTGTTCAGATGTTGACGTCAATTTATCAGATTCATCATAATCATCACTTGAGTTCTTGTTTGCTCAGTTGACTCCTTAATCATCATCACCATGACATTCATCATCATTGGAATCAATATCATCATTATCGTCATCAGTTCATCATCATAATTTGCATTTGAATCAATATCAACATAAATCATCATCATAATCACTACTATCATCATCATCACCATCATTAAAATCAAGATTATCTTTCATCACCTTCATAATCTGTATCATCACCATCATCTTAATAATCATCATAATCAGTATCATCATATTAATCATCATCTTAATCATCATCATCATCATCAGTATTAGGACTGTCCACAAGTTGCTCGGCAACTTTTGGGCAACTTTTCCAATTTCGAGCAACTTTTCCAATTTCGAGCAACTTTTTCACTCTCGAGCAACTTTTGTTCTTTGTTTTATTTTTACATGAATTCAAACCAATTAACAAGCCAAATAAGAACAAAATAGTTTTTTTTACTCCAATGATTCAAATACTGTTTGACAATAGACTTGACAGTATTTGAATATACACTTTGTGGAGCAGTGGTCTTTCTGTGGTAATTTGTAAATACGATCCAGGTGGTCAGCGGTTGTAAAATCAAAACAAACTTTTCTGCAAATACCAAGAAAATATTCTAAATTTATTCTAACACGTTATATTATTAAAGCTGACGGAATTCTATGCTATGATATCATCAAATTGATAAGAAACGTCAAAAATGTCCGAGCAACGTTTTAACAACTTTTAGATTTTGAGCAACTTTTAAGCAACTTTTTGTTCTTTTGAGCAACATTTGAGCAACTTTTTGGGAAATTATGAGCAACTTTTTTGACTTTTTGGAGCAATTTGTGGACAACCCTAATCAGTATCATCATCAGTATCTCATATTAATCATCATCATAATCTTGTTAATCATCATCATAATCAACATCATCATCATAATCAGTATCATCATATTAACCATCATCTTGCTCATCATCATAATCTTCTTAATCATCATCATAATCAAAATAATCGTCATCATAATCAACATCATCATCATCATTCTTATCGTGTTTATCGTCATTACCAGCAATATTGATTTACTAACCATTGTTGTCTATCGTACAGAGCCCAGTCCTGTTCAATGGTTTTCGTAACGGTGACATGAAGAGCTGTGATATTCGACTAACAGGGTCACGTGCTTCCTGTATGTTCATGGCTCAAGATAAACCTATTACGTCACTAAAACTAATGCGAGATGAGGTGTACCTACTGGTCAGCGGAATGGACAAAACGGTAAGCCAATGCCCCCATTCCCCCGCTCAGTACTTAGCCCTGGGTTACCTAGTGGTTAACCACTCGCCTCTCACCGCTGCGGTCCAGGTTGGAGTCCCGCCTTGGGCATGGATTGTATGCGAGTGGAGTTTTTTTGATGTGTTGTTACTCTTTGACTCTACGTTTTTATCCGGTTTTCATCCCGCTGCAAAATTCAACATGTGTGCAGAGTTGTGTACTAAAAATTAATAGCTAATGAAGAGGTAGCGAGTCTCCCCAATTAGTAGGACACTTGTGTCTGTCTTATTATAAGATATAGACCTGAAGTGATTTACAGCGCAACGCGTAAAAGTATGGTCACTGATAATGTATTCGCATACTTCTGTCTCGCCATCGATCCAATCCGAGACAAGATAACACAATCCTACAACGCTGATTGGATCGATTGCGAGACAGAAGTATGCGAATACATTATCAGTGGCCATACTTTTACGCGTTGCGCTGTAATGGTGTTTTATTTGTTCATATATTGTTAGATTTTCATATTTCATTCTCATTCTCTCATCGCAAAAGGATAAGTTATTGGAAAAGTCCGCGATTGCTTAAGTAACAAAAATGCCAAAAAAAAAAAGATTTCATAATAATAATAATAATTTATTTACTTAATATAGCGCTTTTTAACATTAAAATGATCAAGAGCGCTTTACATGAATAAGTCAATAAAATATAAATATATAACATATGAATAATTACTATAAATATTAATCTATAAAAATCCAATACTAAAAAACGAAATACTAAGTGGAAATATTCTAATGGAAATATTCTAAATAAAAATAATTAAGTTAAATTCACTAAAAACTACTTGTTATAAGCTATGTTAAAAAGATGTGTCTTAAGCTGTTTCTTAAAAATGCTAAGTGATTTTATTTCCCGAATTTGTACAGGAAGGCTGTTCCACAGTGTGGGGGCAGCAGCATAGAAAGAACGCGCCCCTAGTGTCGATAGCATACGCCCTTTAGGACGATCCAAGACTAAAGTGTTGTTAGACCTTAATGAATATGCAGAACAGGACCTAATGGACACCAAATCACTTATATAGCTAGGCGAGATGTTATATATAGCCTTGAATGTAATTGTTAAAATCTTAAACTGAATACGATAAAAGACAGGTAGCCAATGAAGGTTGTAGAGTACAGGCGTGATATGGTCATACTTTCTAGCGTTCATTATTAACCTAGCGGCAGTGTTCTGGACCCTCTGCAATTTACAGATCTGATATTTAGGCAGGCCATAAAGTAAGCTATTACAATAGTCAAGTCGTGACGTAACAAAAGCATGAACTAATGTTTTAAGACAATCCTGAGAAAGATATTTTGAGATCCGTCGAATATTGTGAATATGATAAAAAGCAGCCTTACAAATTTGATTAACCTGAGGATCCATACTAAGTGAATTGTCAATAATAGTACCCAAGTTCCTGACATTTACAGAAGGATCAATTGTATGTTCGCCAACATTAAGAACTGACAGATTTAATTTATTAAGTTGTTGGCGAGTTCCAATTACCAGGAATTCTGTTTTGTCATCGTTGAGCAACAGCCTGCTATCAATTAGCCAGTTCCTAAGGTCTTGAATACACTGCTCCATAGCATGAAGGGCGTCGGCTTGTGCGTTGGCACCATCAGGCTTGAAACTAATGTATAGTTGAGTGTCATCAGCATAACAGTGAGCCCGAGGAAGATGACGTTCTATAACCTTGAACAACGAAGAGGTGTAGATAACAAAGAGAAGAGGGCCAAGACAAGATCCCTGTGGTACACCGCAGTTTAGATGGAATTGCTTGGACAGAGAACCATCAATACAAACTTGTTGACATCGACCAGACAGATAGGAGCGAAACCAGTCAAGCGTAACGCCACGCATACCAATGTCACTGTCAAGCCTTTCCAACAGAATGTCATGATTGACGGTGTCGAAGGCCGCGCTAAGATCTAGAAGCACCAACAGTGTGACATGCTGAGAGTTCATGTCTAGAAGAACATCATTCATCACTCTCAGCAAGGCCGTTTCAGTACTGTGGTGCTGGCGGTACGATGACTGTAGCTCGGGGTACAAGGAATTAATGACCATATGCCCATGCGTTTGTTGGAATACGGCCTTTTCAGTAAGCTTAGAAATGTACTGAAGGTTACTTACAGGGCGATAGTTCTTGAATATCAAGTCGAGTCCGAGCTTCTTCAGTAAGGGACGAACCAGCGCACATTTCCATTGGTCGGCAAATGTACCCGCCTGAAGCGTGTGGTTTTCACCAACACAAGGGGAGGTGGGTGGTGGGTGAATCATCCCACGGCGCTGTTTCAGATTACCGCGCTGAGATAATTTATACTAGAGGGGCACTGTATGTATGGTTGAAAGTAACAGGTCGTTCAATAAATAATCCATGTGAGCTTCATGGTATATTGTACCTTTGGGGGGGGGGGGGGGGGGGGGGGGGGGAGGGGGGTACTTCCTTTATCCAAGGGGTAGGGGTGATCGGTGGAGGTTTTGAAAACGACCCCTAAAAGGTACGCACATATGAAAATAACTGATAATTGACAATTGTCGATTTCTACCTCAACAAAGCAACAAAGGCAGGTACGAAGTCATGTTACGTAACTGATTTTTGTGCCAGAACCATAAAAGGACCCTAAAAGGTACGCACAGGAAATATCTTTTCCTATAAGGTACGCCGATCACCCCTACCACTTGGACAAAGGGAGTACACCCCCGGGGTCATTTGATCCAGGACACAAACGGTATTTGAAGTTGGCGTAGAAAACCTCGAAACTATGCAAATGTGTAAATAAGTTGATGCTAATCGTCTATTTTGAAATACGTCTTTTCTTCGCTGCTGTTTCTATAGATACGAAGATGGGACTTACGAATGTCAAAAGTTGTCCAAGAATACCACGGCCACTGCAATACTCTAACACTTGGTCTACCGATCTTTGTGGACCCTACGGAAACGTTACTCTTCGCAGGTAATGGGAAATACATACTTTTGCTTAAACAAACACTTTTTTACATAAGCATCATATGTGAGTTTTATACTCAATACGCGTAAACTAGATATGTAAGATACTAAGTAACATACACAAGATATACGTAAACAATATACCCCAGATACTTGGCAACATAGGTAGGGTACATAAATAAAAGACACGCAAGTAACATACCCAAGATACGTAAGCAAACGTAACACGCGTAAGTAAAATGCGTAATTAAACTTAAGACACTTAAGTAAACTTAAGACACTTAAGTAACATATCCAAGATACGTAAGAAACGGTAAAGCACGTAAGTAAAATGCCCAAGTGAACCTAGACACGTAAATAACATACCCAAGATACGTAAAGTAACGTAACACGTAAGTAAAATGCGTAAGTTAAGTTAAGACACGCAAGTAAACAATAAACCCATAATACTTAGTAACATAGGTACGGTACATAAATAAAAGATACGTAAGTAACATACCCAAGATACGTAAGGAAACGCAAAGCACGTAAGTAACATATGCAAGATACATGTATCATATGGAAATACCGTACATAATTACTTTTGACGGGGCTATCTCTAACACAACCTTCTACTCGCTAACATACGTAAGATATAACCATTTGGTCAACGTTTCTTAAGGCCCGTTTACACTAGCAATTTTGTCGCGCGACAAGAGCTGCGATTTCAATGGCGATTTTATCACAGCTTTGTCGTCCCAATTTCGAATACGCTCAAATTTAGGAGACAGAAAGTCGCAGCAAATTGCACTAAATTTTGAGCATGTTCAAACTGCGATAAAATCGGCATTGAAATTGCAGCTCTTGTCGCGCGACAAAATTGCTAGTGTAAACGGGCCTTTAAAATTGTTTTTTTGTCCAAAGTTCATATAATACCTGACCAAATCAATTTGTTTCTATATTCAGCTGGAGAAGACTCAATCACACGTGTTTGGAGTATCAGTACTGGTGAGATTGTTCGTACCATACCATTCCCTGTAGATGAAAAAACTAATATATCATCCATCCCAGCCCTGTGTTACTCAGACGAGTGGGGAGGACCTGGTGGACCAGCAGGGCTCTTCTATGGAACCAATGAGGTTGTTCGCTGGTATGCCACGTGATGGTTCTTTGACCAATGAAATAAGAGATACAAGAAGTATGACATACTGAGTGATTGACAGCTCTTTGGGTAGAATACATTGTATATTTGTAATTCAACTACAGTAATAGCCCGCGTATAAGAACCTGAATTTTTCAATTTAGCCTAAATAGGTTCTTATAAGGTTCTTATATAAATGGTACTTAAACCTTAATAGAGATTTCCGATTTAGCGGATTATAGGCGGAATAGGCATATAAGTAGTGGAATAGGCATATAGTAGTGGAATATACTAATCCAAATCCGCTAAATCGGAAATCTCTAATAGGTTCTTATGTAGAGGGGGCTTGAAATTAAAATTTTAGCCTAACAGGTTCTTAAAACCCGGGTTCTTATATGCGGGCTATTACTGTAGTGAAAAGCAAACAAGTTTGCAATTATAGAATAAAGCTTACAATGAATACAATAGGTTTCAACTGCACCACAAACACTTTGTCCTACACAAACACTTTGTCCTACACAAACACTTTGTCCTACACAAACACTTTGTCCTACACAAACACTTTGTCCTACACAAACACTTTGTCCTACACAAACACTTTGTCCTACACAAACACTTTGTCCTACACAAACACTTTGTCCTACACAAACACTTTGTCCTACACAAACACTTTGTCCTACACAAACACTTTGTCCTACACAAACACTTTGTCCTACACAAAGTAAAACCCTGACAGTTTCAAGTACATTACAAGTACTTTCCTCTCAATTAATACCATGATTGACAGTTTCTATGGAGACATAGAAAAAAAAGTAAGGAAGTGACAAAAAAAGTTGTACTGGCACTGAAGAAAAAAATATATATATGAGGGTGAATGAATGAATGATTAAATGTACTGATGTAAGGAAGGTAACACATGACAGTGATGATTTGACAAATCATACTGATGACACAGCGGCTCTCACAATGATTGACAGTTGCCATGGAAACATACAAAAAGTAACAAAATCTGAAATGATTGAATAATGAAATGAACTATCTTTGACATTGAGGGATTGATAGTTGTCATGGAAACATGCTGGAAAAGTAGTGAAATCACAGATGATTGAATAATGAAATGGATGATCTTTGAGGATGAATGATTGACAGTTGTCATGGAAACATACAATGTTATGGCAACCTAAAAACGTATTGTAACATGTATATAAAATTTGATGGTGAATCTAATGCTAATAGTTAATAATGCTAAAGCTTACTAAAAAACTTGACATATCTAAATGTAATGGTATATTATACGTTTGACGTTATCAAAACAATGAAAACAATGAATTTTTTGTTTAGTAACAATATTATTTTTCAATAAAATGAAATAGAAATTTACAATTTTGTAATGTTGTTTTTGTAATCTTGAAATAGATTGTATATTTACATTCACCCTAACATTATTTTTAAAATCTTTCTAAGTACCATTACAAAGGAAACTCCCATACATAGAAAACTCCCATTTCAAGTTCTTCATTGCACAGCCTAAGCCTTGCAAGGATGTAGTTCAAGAGACAAGATATACATCTATCAACAAACAATAAAACCAACTACAGTCAAGGCTATGCCTTCACAATGGTGAACTTGAAACTTGTCTACAGATTGTGAAGGGTCTCTTCAAGATAGCGGCACAAAATAGTGCATCCTGGGAACATCAGGTTATCCAATCTAGTCCCAGTCTTTTGCATGTATCAGACTGCATAAAAACGACTTTGGTGTCAAGGTTTCAAAGTTATGAATTTTTCTTTGGCACACATTTATCACACACCCGAACAGGTTGATCCCAGCCCCTAGAGGGTACCGGTAATCGTTGCTTTGCGCAATTATCACACACCCCCTGTCCACAGGCCCTACAATGATGTTTATAGTCCTTAGCTTTAAATTCTGTCTCACAAATATAGCACTCTGTGATCTGGGCATCTGGGATCCAGTAGCTTGGTCGTGCAGCGTCTGTCAGGATTACCCGTGGATAATCTAATGCTGTTCCAAGAGTCTCTACAGCCATGTGAACACCTTCGATCATCTTACGAGCAGCCCTAGGACCAAGTGTTTTGTCGACTATAGTTGGTTCTTGTTCGTCTTCTAATGCATCAGATAAATCACTGAAGGAAAATAGAATACAAATATGACTTAAAAAAGTAAAATAAATCATTGTGCTACTACAGGGCCACCCAAACAAATGTCAAAATAAATAGTTTTTGAGATCAAACAAAAAACTTGTAGAGGGTTCTCACAGGCTAAGATGTTTCTTATTCAATCTTGCTCTATTCCGTTCACAAATAATGAAAATTATTAGCATTTTGAGCAAAAAAGTCAAACATTTGTAGAGATATTCTATTGTTCATATTCTTGATCGTGATTGGATAATCATGTTTTGGTGGCCCCAGTTCAGTAGTCGCACTGTAACTTCCAAACATTAATTAAACCACCAAGACTTTATATTTTTTTTATTGTGACTTATAATTTTTTCCTAAAGGCCCGAGCAAACGCACGCAACATTGTTGGCCAACATTGTTGCGACACGGTTTGTTGAACACGAGAACAAAAGAAATGTTGGATGAGTTTCCATCATCCGTCATGTGTAATCTCGAACACAACGATAGACCCATAGATAGAAAAGGTAAACCTAGACTCGGGCTCCCATGCGGGGTAGCCTGAGTAATTATTTGTGCCATATTAAGTAATACTAAATCGCTGTTTGTTATTAGTGGTAACCCAGTCTCCTGACCACCATACCTCAGATTAAACGATGGTTGTAGTTGCTGGCCTGGTGGCTCGTCATTGTAACAGGTGTCACAAACACGTACAGGTTCTGTTCCCCAGCCTCGTTCTGGTACAGGTTTCTTATTGGACGAGCATTCATCACAAAAGCCCCCACCACAGGCACGGCAATGGTGCTTCTTCTCACCATCATTAAATAGACGTTGACATAATTGACAGGCCTGTATAAAAACGAATATTTGAATTATATGTTTGAGTTTGAATGGAAACTAGCGAGTAAACTAGTATAGGCTGCGTGGGTGTTTGATATAAACGATAGGTAATATACTCAGTATCTCTCTTTAGTCTAACTCTTTTACCTCGACGAAGGGCTTAAGCTCGAAACGTCAGTACAGTTAAGTCAACATTTTTTACGGTGTTACAAATTTAATTACATTACCTATTGTTTGAGTTTACATCTAGTTCTGGTAAAATTGGAAAAGGAAAACAAACAATCTCTTAGCATGTACTTACAGATATTTCTGAGTTTGGAATCCAGTATTCAGGTGCAACTTGGTCAGCAATCCAGTCACTAACAACTCTACTTGATGGTGCGCTGTAAGCAGTGACAGTTTCTGTTACATACTTTACACCGTCTAAGACACGACGGGCTGCATTGCTTGGATCGTGAGGTGATGTCATGTCCTTTGGGTACATAATAGCACATCAGAGTTAATATGATATAAATATATGATTTGATATCCACCATTATCTTCATTGCCGGATTTCAAGCCGACAGGGGCTGGGGCGAATTGCCTTACACTTTGTTAAACAAGATTTGATTTACATAATCAGAGAAACCTTGTCAAGCTTTACAAAATCCTGAAGTTTGGTATTGATTGGTTTAATATTGTGTGAAATACAGCCATTCAAAAACTTGAAAATTCTTTACAAACGGCAATATTAAACCAATCAACACCAAACTTCAAGACATTGTAAAGCTTGACAAGGTTTCTCTGATTATGTAAATAAAATCTTGTCTGGCAAAGTATAAGGCGATTCGCCCCAGCCCCTAATGGTTTGAAATCTGGCAATTGTCATTGTTTTCTACAGTATAATCATAATCAGACAACACACTTGGCTATTTTCTATTCTGTTAGAACAAATTTCAATCATCGCCTGCTATACTGCAACAACCAATTTTTTAGCAATCTTGACATATCATATATTGGGGATTAAATTTGCTGGCTAAAGCCGACAATTTGAATTTGCTCCAACAAGCATGATGTGTTGTCCACTTTAATCAGCATTATCATAATAATAGTTTATTGCTCAATATATGAAGGCGCAAATTAGCATTTGGATATGATCAAATGCGCCTATAAAATATTACATTCTATTGAAACAATTAAATAAAGAAATTTATAAAATATGTTAATATATATAAATATAGAAACTTAGTTACATGCAAGTGAAATATCCTATATATAATAAAAACGTCAGTAAATCTAATATAAATATGTTCATAAATATAATATATATATTTATAAAATTCATGAATAATTAATGAGCAATTGACAAAAGAATTCACGTCCGTGACGGAGGTTGTAAATCTCATACAGATTTCGTCCTGATTTGCATAAGTTTCAACTTGAATTTTCTCGGCCAGATTTACATTTATCTTGACAATTTTAGTAAAATATGAAAGAACTAACGTTGGACTTTCATAAGTTCTATACAATATTCGCGTCCGATCTGTATCCGATATACAACGGCTCGTCTTCGACTCGCCGTTGTATATCGGATACAGATCGGCCGCTCATATTGTATATATTACTTATCAACACTCATCAGCAATATCGTAAACATTTCTTTAAATACATACCCCAGGCCATATATGCTTTATTTCAGGACGTGCCACTGTTTCTACTGGATCTCTATTACCGTACCAGTACTCTCGACTTTTAAAAATGATACCACACTCTGGACACTCTAGAATGTACCTAGAAATAAGTTATCATAAGTAACTATCGATATCTTATAATAACCGTCATCCGGCTGTATTCATACTTTCACTTGTAAGAACCATAACCCTCCCCCCCCCCTCAAAAATAAGGTATATTTATGGTCATGTGAAAGTAGAGAGTCATCACCATTGCTCGTTTTTTAGAAGACAGATACCACCAGAAACACCACTGTCATCATGATTACTTATAACCATCAACAATTCCACCACAGCCATCACCACCACAATCAACAATGTCACTGTCATCAGCATGCATCATCACAATCACAATAACTACTGTCACCATCACAATCAATACTATTGCAATCTCTACTGTTGTCACCATCATGAATACCACCACAGCTATCACCATCACAATCAAACAATGTTACGCTCATCACCATGCATCATCAATTCCACCACAGCCATCACCACCACAATCAAACAATGTTAAGGGCAACACCATGCATCATCAATTCCACCACAGCCATCACCACCACAATCAAACAATGTTACGGTCATCACCATGCATCTTCAATTCCACCACAGCTATCACCACCACAATCAACAGTGTTACCATCATCACCATGCATCATCAATACCATCACATGAACATACTTTCATCAACACTTACCCTGACCATGCATACTTAACAATGCCAAACCAAGAAGAATCATTTGCAGAACACATCTTAGGAATAACAACTTTGACTTTTCCCTTCTCATGACATGCCTTACACAAGAAGTATCGATTGTCAAACTGGGCCTGGTATTGACAACATGTTGTGCAGTTGTGTGGTATACCATCATTTTCATGCTTCATACTCTGTTTGCATCGTGAACTAAAACAAAAAAAAGTGTTTGATAAGATATACTTTTGATTATTTTATGATGCCCTATAATGATGATGATCTGGGGCCGGTTGTACGAAGGGTGGATAAAGTTATCTGCGGATAAAAGTTATCCACTGCATAGGTTTTTTTATAGATTTTATCCGCTGGATAAGGATTTATCCGGTGGATAGCGCTATTCACCCTTCGTACAACCGGCCCCAGGATGAGGATTGGTGATCTATTTGATAAAGATATACTATTGACTATTTTGTGCACTATAAGTGTTGATCTGGAAGAGGTATTTCAATGGCGGATCTAGGGGTGGTGAATAGGGTGGCTAGCCAACCCCCATTTTTGCTCCGTTTTCTGCTTTTTATTGTGTTTTATTTGATGAGTAACATATGAACAATGCACAAATACCAAAATATACGCTTCACATTCACCCCCCTGAAAATATTCCTAGATCTGCCACTGTGTTTGCCCTGACTCCTATATTAATTTTTATAGTGCTTTGCCTACTAAGCTGATCAAATTGTATTCCAAGATGACTATGATTAACACCCAAGACGTCAGCAAGTAACAATCTCATTTTCACATGTTAAAGTGAAGTCATTTAACCCGTGAAATAGAGATTAGACCAATACACCTTAGCAGTCTTTAATTCCATTGTTTTCTTTTGTGTCTATTTGACTATTACACCTTGACTATTTAATTTTGTTTCACGGGTTAAATGTCTTTACTCTACTGAAGATTTAAAAATATCCCTTTTAACTTTAAAAAGTTTTTTTTTATAATTATAGACACAGTAGCCCATAGTTTAGCTGTTAAGAACTATCAATACATTGGCATTAAACTTACTTGCATGATAGACAAGAAGCTTGACAAGTAAAATAAGCATCTGGAAATGTATTCACTATGGTTCTTTCAATGTCTCCACAGAATTTTTCATTTAAAAACTGTAAAATAAATAATACTGTTTCAATTCTCAGTATGTTTCACAACCTTAAATAATTGTGCAGGTTAAATTTATAAGTTACTCATCGACTAACTCACACACATAATCATTTACCTGACAATATAACTTGTTCAACTACCTCAGTCGCACAACCACATGCCCACCCACCTATTCAACAACCAACTTGTCAACCCTTTCACACACCCATTTATACTCAACCAAGCTCCCAACAACTCATACAACCATGACAATACCCCCACAACAACTCACTCAACCACCTATATATACACCCACCCAGCCAGGTAATGCACTGGGTCACCCTCCCATCAGTCCTTCCACACACTTCCTGACTCAACCACCCACTAACTCAACCACCTGACCAATAATCTGCCCACCCATCTATTCAACCACCCACCCACATTTTCCATCACCGACTCTTCCTGATACTCACTTACTCAAGTATAATAATAATTGTAAACACAACTTATGACATTTTATTACTTTTCTTTGAAATATGACTGAAATGAATCATGTTAAAACTTACCATGAGGGCATTGAATATGATTTGTGGTGATCTTGCTGACCTCACAGAATTATCACCAAGATGTTCTTTTACTGTCTTTTTTAATCCATTAAAGTCTGTTGGAGGAGCATACGTCCTGGTACCTATATACTTGATAGAACTGAATGCTTGTGGTACACGCCCAATATCAGCAAATCTTTGTTTGAGAATATCATCTGGATTTCTTGAAGTTGCTCCTGATGGAAATAAACAATTACATCAATAGTAAATCAATCAACACACCAATCCCTCAACCAATCAATAATCAATCAATCCACCAATCCCTTAACCAATCAATCCCTCAAACAATCAACAATCAATCAATCCACCAATCCCTTAACCAATCAATCCCTCAACCAATCAACAATCAATCAACACACCAATCCCTCAACCAATCAACAATCAATCAATCCACCAATCCCTTAACCAATCAATCCCTCAACCAATCAACAATCAATCAATCCACCAATCCCTTAACCAATCAATCCCTCAACCAATCAACAATCAATCAATCCACCAATCCCTCAATCAATCAACCAATTATTCAATCAATCTACCAATTCTTCAACCAATCAACAATTAATCAATCAGGTGCAGTTTTACTATAACAGACTAACCTGTGAGTGATGTCTGTTCATCTACAATCCCAAGCAGATCAGTATGCTGAGTCTCATGGAATATAATCACTGCAGGTCCAAGTGTACATAACGGCACATTCAAATTAAACCTCTCAGTAGCTGCATAAAGTTCTTTAGAAAAATGCTTCAAGTAAGCCTCGGATGCATCTCCAAGGAAAGTAAACATATCTGTATGAAGCCTCTCTGCTCTAGTTCTGTATATTATTATATCTGATATTGCTAACACTTTAAGCAAAAGCCTTGTTCTTTGATTCTGGTTGCCTGACATCCCTAAAAGTCCTTCAGTGTCTAGTATTATACAGTGTGTATTACTATCATATGATGCCCATACTCCTACAGTGCATGATAACTGCGATGCTGATGTTTGGAAGACTTCTTCGCCATCAAAGAATGTGTGGTTCAAAGTATGTGATTTTCCATCACCAGTATTGCCAAATATTGATAAGACTTTTGTTCCTGGATGTTCTTTTATGCCAAGTCTTCTTGTTAGATCTTCAGGGGTTTGGACCTATAGGTGAAAAATTAAAATGACGTATAATTTTCATGATTAGCAATTTTTTTATATTAAATTGCTTTTCAAAATTTCAGTGGTTAATAAACAACAGCGTATACATGTACAACATTGCCAAGCATTTTGATATATATATTTTTCTTTTAAAGAAAAATATATATTGGACTTTCTTCAAAGTCAATTAACTTATTAAAGTTGTCCTTCAGTAGCATTTTGAAAGGTATTATGAGAGTAGGTTTGAGGCAATGTACTACTGTATTTATTCGGATCTTGAGCTTTTGAAATTTATAGATTTTGAATAGATTGGGAAATCAAGGTCATAGACAGAAACAACACCCCAGTCAACTTAAGACTCTAATAGAAGCTGCACATATACGCAACAAAAAACCTGAGATAAATTCCCGTGACGAATGTGCTGAATTAAAAGAACTTTTGTTTTGACACTATTGTTTGACACTTTTATTCCACACTCGCATAACTATGTAAATTTCGTACAATTTTTCACTCTATCTTCTGATGATGTCGGCGTCCAAAGAAAGCTCAAGATCCGAATAAATACAGTAGTACATGGTAAAATCTGTAAGACACAACTTATATGTAAAATATTTAAAAACTATTGTAAAAATAGAAGTTTCTTACTAGTAAATAAAATAAAATAAGTAGGCAATAGCTATTTTATGCATTGTAAGTAAGTTAGTGTTTATTTGTCTTCTCGTGTGTCACATTTATTGTGACACTCTTTAATTGTAAATTTGTTTTTGTGTGTGTATGTTAGTTATTAATAATAATAAAACAAAGTTATTAATTGTTATTTATATTATTTCCGGGTACACTTAATCTGGAGCCTCGCTCTGTGGTGTAATCCCTCACCACTTCATGTATTTTTTTTATATTTAGCAATTCTCATTTGAGTATTTTTTTTTCTTGTATTATATTGTATTTTTAAGGTGGAAGTGATTAAATAGATAAATAAAATAAATAAATAAAAGTCAATTAACTATTTCAAAAACAAAAGCAATAATATTTTTCAAGTCATTCAGAGTAGCTTTTCAAATTGTGAAATGTGGTCAATTTATGTGGTTTACAATCTCTATACTAATCAATGCTCGGTAAATCGTAACATGAATTTGGTCTGCTAATTTACATTTATTATCTATTACTATTCTGTTAACAAAATTCATGTTTATAATTACGAATTCCCCAATAACAACCACAAAAACTTGTGAATATCAATAGCCCTACCATGTACATAAACAGCTGTTTACATTTACAACACAAGGCATGGTAAAACATGGAATATTTAGTACCTGCAAACATTCCTTCTCGTCGAGAAGAAGAAAACTTCTTTCTTGTTCATCATCTATATTCGTGTTTCTTGTTTCTAAAGCGTCTTTCTTCATTGGAGATTTCGTCTTTTTTGAGGTATTTGATTGAGTAGAGTCAGGGTTTGTTACGGCCTGTGCACAATTCGTGAAGAGCGACGTATTAAAAGATGTGTTTTCAAGTTGTTTAGTTATAAATATGGTATATATTACGAAGTAGACTAAAAAGACAGTTTATTTGTAAAAGTCACGCATAATAAGATATGTATAAAGAGTGATTTAAATTCAGAAGGCATGAAAACAAACAACAATTATGTCATCAGCAAAATTAAGCTTAAAAAGCTTATATTTTTTTAGCCTGGAAATCAGCATTCATACCTTTGGTATTAAAGCTCCCGATGTCGCCTTTTCTACTTCTTCAGGCTTCTTCGATAGTCCTTCTTTCTTTCTGTTTTCATTTGGAGCAGTTTTGGACGGTAAAATAGCAGCCATTCTCAACTTGTCAAGCAAGCATTTTCTGCGAAAACAAAATTGATGACTCATGAAGAGATGGACTGGGCTCCACAACATCGGCTTTGCAGCCAAGCCGTAAGTCCTTCCCATGCTTCAATGCGCGCTTTAAAAATAGTAGCCTGGCCTTCTTGTCAATTCGACATTCGCGAAGGAGAACAAAATGGGGAAAAAAGATGGTGACTCAAAACGTAAAAGAAAACGCGCGATTTTCGATTCAGACAGTGAAGATGACGAAAGCGGCGGGGACTTAGAAGATGTATGCATACTTATTGATAGTTGTTTTTCGTTTTTGACTCGCATTTTCACTGAAAATAAACATATTTTGCAGGAGTTGTTGAACTTGACCAAACGACCGAAGCAAAAAGATGCAGCCCCAAAACCTGAGCCGTCCAAGGCTTCGGCTGCTTCTGACAGCGATATGGATTCTTCAGAGGGCAGTGATGACGAGGTTCGTAATGATCCGCTACCAAAGTCTTGATACGTAAATAAAGTTTTTAAAATAAAGTGTTCTGAAAAACGTGCATGTTAATGTGTAAGCGTGTTGCCCGTATTAAACGGTTCGATGTACGGACGCGCTATGGTCAGCATTTTGCGAAGAAGCACCAAATATCGACTACAAATAGAGTATCTCGCTGCAAACTCTCATTTACCCGGCTGTAACGAGATAAACCAAAAAGAAGTCCCCCCATATTGGCGAGAATGAAAGCAAGTTGTTGTGAACTAAACATATAGACACAGTCATTTCAACCCCAAGTCATCTTGCCTCAAAGTAACATCGAGGGAGACTATTTGATATTTGGTGGGGGGAGGGGTAAGGTTGGGTTAAATCCCATTAAAAATATCAAACAAGGTCTCAAACCTGAAAAAATATATATACAGCAACAAATGTGGAGCGAGTTTATGAAAAAATTATTATGCACCACTTTAGTGCAGGATAAAATATCGAGCAAACTTAGAATTGGCCCACCCCCATCAAATACCAAATGGTCGGCCCCTGCTAGGATATGTTTATAACCAGGAGTGATTAAATGAAATGTGACCTTTTATACATTAGGTATTCAATGATAATTTATGATAATTGATTAACTTAAGAAACTTTGCTGAGTGACTAGTGATTAATCATGAATTACCAATAACAATTGGTATTTTATTACTGCAGTTTTCCACTTTCTGCGAACTCAGACATTCCTACAGATTATTGTGAAACACGTTTTTAGTTGCCATCAATTAAAACTAATTAGTCGGTACCTTTTAAATCCTTGATTGACGGCAGCTAAAAACGTATTTCACAACAAGCCGTTGAAATGTCTGAGTTTGCAGAAAGTTGAAAGCCGCAGTAAACAATTATTCACTGAAGGCAAAGTGACTATCAATGCATGACTTATAATCGTGACAGAGTCGAGGCTTTTATTTATCGATATTCACTGAGCCTGAGGTGGAAAATTGTTTTAGTATGAATGCATTTTATAAGTGATTATTTCAAAGAGTAAAAATAACCAACCATTTTTGAAGAAAAACTGTTCATTTCATATTTCTCAAAGCGTGCAGTAATTATCAAGAAATAGTGTGAATTTCTCGACCAATCACCATGCTCGATGTTCTATAATCACTTGTGTATTTATACCTAAGGTTATATTGAAGTATTGATTATGATTGATTTTCATTGATGATTTTCTTCAGCATTTGTAAATAAATACACAACAAATAGAGCAGTTTTCGTATGAATGGGAAACTGGCCATAATATTTACGGTACTGTTACTATAGAACTTTCAAATGTTTTTATAGAATTACGGTACAGCTACGGTACGGTACGGTCAGTTTCCCACTCATACGAAAACCGCTCTATATAGCAGAACTCATGGTTGTTGATAACTATTTTATATTAAATTAATAGTGGACAATGGACTCGGAGAATGGCAAAGGCAAAATGATCAAAGGAAAAGTTAAAAAGAAACAAGGGAAAAACGATTCTTCTGAAATGGAAAGTGGAGAAACGTCATCTGGAGGTGTGTATTGTAATGATAATGATGATAATAATGTTGATTATGTTTTGGATGTTAAAAAATAGAATAAAAATAAATTACTTTTTTAACATCTCAATTTTCTAGCTGGAGACATGTGCCCTACTAATTGGGGAGACTCAGACACACACTCACTATCTCTACGTTCAACATTTTGCAAACAACTCGACTCACATGTTTATTTTTGCGGAGGGAGGAAAACCGAATAACCTGAAGAAAAACCCTCATTGCATAGGAGAACACACAATGATATTGATGATGATGGTGATATGGTAATGATATTGATGATGATGGTGATAATGGTAATGATAATTATATTGATAATGATGCTGATAATGGTGATGATAATAATATTGATGATGATGATGATAATGATATTGATGGTGATAATGGTGATGATAATGATATTGATGATGATGGTGATAATGATATTGATGATGATGGTGATGATATTTATAGTGATGCTGATAGTGATGGTGATAATGATATTGATGATGATGGTGATAATGATATTGATGATGATGGTGATGATATTTATAGTGATGCTGATAGTGATGGTGATAATGGTGATAATGATATTGATGATGATGGTGATAATGATATTGATGATGATGGTGATGATATTTATAGTGATAATGATAGTGATGGTGATAATGGTGATAATGATATTGATGATGATGGTGATAATGATATTGATGATGATGGTGATGATATTTATAGTGATAATGATAGTGATGGTGATAATGGTGATAATGATATTGATGATGATGGTGATAATGATATTGATGATGGTGGTGATGATATTTATAGTGATAATGATAGTGATGGTGATAATGGTGATAATGATATTGATGATGATGGTGATAATGATATTGATGATGATGGTGATGATATTTATAGTGATAATGATAGTGATGGTGATAATGGTGATAATGATATTGATGATGATGGTGATAATGATATTGATGATGGTGGTGATGATATTTATAGTGATGCTGATATTGATGATGATAATGGTGATGATAATAATATTGATGATGATGATGATAATGATATTGATGGTGATAATGGTGATAATGATATTGATGATGATGGTGATAATGATATTGATGATGATGGTGATGATATTTATAGTGATGCTGATAGTGATGGTGATAATGGTGATAATGATATTGATGATGATGGTGATAATGATATTGATGATGATGGTGATGATATTTATAGTGATAATGATAGTGATGGTGATAATGGTGATAATGATATTGATGATGATGGTGATAATGATATTGATGATGGTGGTGATGATATTTATAGTGATGCTGATATTGATGATGATAATGGTGATGATAATAATATTGATGATGATGATGCTGATAATGGTGATGATAATAATATTGATAATGGTGATGATAATGATATTGATGATGATGGTGATGATATTTATAGTGATGCTGATAGTGATGGTGATAATGGTGATGATAATAATATTGATGATGATGGTGATAATGATAATGATATTGATGATGATGGTGATGATATTTATAGTGATGCTGATAGTGATGCTGATAAAAATAATGATTGTGATGAGCACAATAATTTCACTTTCAAAAGTACATTGTTTGAGTCAATCTATCAAATGCAATTCTATTCTATGTTTTTAGAATTGTCATCTTCCTCATCTTCGGACTCTGACGAAGAAGACGATACATATGATGATGGCTGGGATGAGAACTTATTTGGCGATGAAGCAGACAGAACCATGCTTGCGAGAATGACAGAAAAAGAAAGAGAACAAGAAATCTTTAACAGAAGTGAGAAACGTGAAGCCCTCAGGACTAGATTTGACATTGAAAAGAAACTACGTCAAGCAAAGAAGAAAGCCAAAAAGAGAAAGAAAGAGGAACAAAGAGGTGTCATGTATTACAAAGGTGGAGGGATTGCTTTAAGGAAAAAGGAACGAAAGAAAGTCGTTGAGGAAAAGAAGGTTAAAGCACTTGACGACTTGAAAGCCAAACGGTCAGAGAAGAAAGAAAAGAAGGAAACCTTTTTAGAACAGAAAGAACCACTGAAGACCAGCGAAGTGTTTACAGATGATGAAGATGAAGATGATCAAGATGAGAGTAAATCCAGTGGCGATGATGATTCCTATTCAGGCTCTGATGACGAGTATGTACATGTATCTAACCTTTTGTTTAAAACATAATCATTATGATATAATAATAGACATATTAATGAGTTGTGATCATCTGTATGAATGTAGTCTTGACTGTGGATTGTTGACACTGATAATTTCACTACATGTACAAAATTCTCCTGCTTAGGTTTAGTGTTGAAACATCAGATGCCAGCATCAATTTAAAAGCCTCACAACTAAATACATTAGGACAATCGGGGCCACAAGTTTATTTTACAGAACTTATCACTGATTTCTTTTATAAAATTCTCATTAATTATTCATGAATTTGATAACACTAATCATTGTTTGATGATACTAGGCAAGGATACAGAGAGCCTGTCAAAGTCACCTCTGTGGATGAACTAGAAAGAGTCAGACTGTCAAGACATAAGATGGAGAAGTATGTTGACTAGAAATACATTTAGGTTTTTTTTATTTATTAGTGTATGGGATGGGTCGACAAAATCACCTCTTGTCTTTTCCAAATATTACAACCCCCCCTCCCCCCTTTCCTGGTGGGTAAAAAAGATCATACCACCCCAATATTTGCCCAGTTTATTAATACTAAAGCTGCATACAATTTGTAACAACCCCCTCCCCCTATTTAGCTTCCAAAAATAACATGACCCCCCTCAAGATTGCTGATTACCTTAAGGATGTTCACTTTCAGGAAAGTAGAAGAAGTAAATGTCAATTTGCTGAGACTTTGCCAGTTGATAAAACTAAATTAGAGACATCGAATAAGCTAAAAAAAATTGGGGGTCACCGTCCTTGTTTTCAAGCAAAATGGCCTCAAAGTCGGCAATTTCAGCATTTTTCGCAAGCTGTGTGACGGAATGTCTTGGTGGCAAAAACAAGAAAGAAGATTAGTAAAAAAAAGCCAGTTATAATAAAAGAAGGCCATGAAATGTTTTTGAAACTAATAATATTTCAAAATAAACCGATTGTTTGACACAAAACGAGAAAATAGATACCTTTTTTGTAGAAAAAGACCGAACTTCTCAAACAAAATGGCCGCTTTTTGTAGTTTTCGAGGGTGAAAAAAAAAGTGAAAAAGCCGATTTTCAATGTACATTTTTTTTCAAAAACTAAACGAAGACTTATTTTTAGTAGTGATTTTGATTTATTAGATAAAAAAATTGGGGTCACCGTTCGTTTTTTTGAGTTATTGTGCTTCAAACATCGAAAATCAAAAGCGCCCAGGCGTTCCTCACCGCCTGTTGTCGTGCGTAGTAGGATGCGCAAGAGCATTCCCAGCGAACGTCCTTAAGATGAACTGTAGTTTGACATCAACAACAACTGTTTTGTCCATCAAATGAACATATTATTATACATAGTTCCAGTATTCTCATCAACATGAGTGTGAGCTTGCTAAAAAGGCCTGATAGGGAATGATGATTATGAAAATTAAAAAAAAAATTAGAATAATTTCATATAGATGTCTTACTAAGCAGTGTTCATCTTATTTTCCTAGATGGGTTCACATGCCTTATTTTGCTAAGGCAATAATTGGTTGCTATGTGCGCATTGGTATTGGCAGTTGTGAAGGACGTCCAGTATACAGGGTATGCTTACTTTCTTTAGCTGTAATTTGACCTTTAGATTATTATTTTAGTTTTTCAAAGAAAAACACTGTATCAATAGCTTAAGGTGACTGGCTACTTTTGGAAATAATGTTAAACTTTTCTTTAAACTACGATTTATTAATGTAAAATTTAATGCTGATTACAAATATGAAAAGAAAAATGGGGTGTCCCAAGCTTGTTTTCGAGATAATCAGCATTTAATGGATGCCTACACGCGAGATTTTGAAGAAAAACTTGCAAAAACGGAAGCCATATGAAAAAAATCACAACTCATAAGAAAAAAGTTTTTTTTCATACTATATCAAGCACAAATGTTGGGTAATGAATCATTCTAAAATACAACATGGATGGTTTTGAATAAAAGACAAAGAAATATCCTGATCTGACATATTTTGGCCTTTCAGTACTTTCAAAACTCGCATGAAGTCGGCCAAAAAACCCTACGAAAATCAATTTTTTTTTGTACGCTAGAAAAATTAACTTAAAAGTAACCACACAGGAATCCCAAAACACAAAGTTACCATTTTTAACTATCAGTATAAACTTCAAATCAATTTTGACTTTCGAACAAATTTCAAGTTTCAAATGGTTTGTTTCAAAGCATAATATTGTGTAGATAAATTATTCAGAGTACATACAAAACCATTGGTAATTTTTTTTTATTTACAACAATTTACAAACAATAATAAGCTACAAATTACACGACGTAACAAAGGGAAAAAAAGGGGAAAAAAACCTACTTATTTAATTAATAATTTTTGTTGTTTGTCATATTTTCCTTGATATTTTCCTTCCTTTCATTCAAGTTTTAAATTTTTTGATCCACAAGTTTAGCCTACCCTGGGTTCCAGAGGCTCTAGAGGGGATTGGGGAGAGAGAACGGCGGGGAGGCGAAAGGCGGAGAGAGCCTCTGGTCTCACGAGGCACTAATCTCACTTTGTCATTTGATTGGTTCTCAATAACATCCGAAAGAAACAGCGCTCTGATTTGTCGGTCTGAGTAATTATTTGTCACCTAATTAAAACTGGTTTTGTTTTCCTGTGACATGATGTTCACAACTGAAATGGCGAATGTTTGTTTAAGAAGAGAAGAGCTGTGGAAGAAAAAGATGTCCTTTTATGCATAATTAAAAAAGAAAGATGTTTTAGCAGTATTATCCACAAGAAGCGGGAAATATTGATATTTATTTCAAGCTGTTCATGGAGTTTATACATGGCATATATTTTTGAATTCACACAATTCAACTGAGTTTCTCCAGTCTTAACTTTCAGACGTTCGCAGAATCTCCTTTGCATTTGCATTCGCTTTTACATTGTTTATCTTTGTTTTATTTATAGTTTCAACAGTTTGCTTCGGTAAGATTGACCTTTAGTAAATATCTAGCTCCTATTTCAATGTTGTGATATTAGAATTGGGAAACGATCGTATGTTACTCTGAATTGATCGGTATTAAAGTTTATATTACAGAGTCTACAGAAATTATCTATACCCAGAGATCTATACCGAAAATTTGCTTATTTAGTAGTTTTTTTCACGGGAGATTTTGTAGGCGACAAATTCATGTTAAAGTTGTTTTCCGGTCGACCGCTCCACGTGAAACCTAATGTCAACAAAATAAAAAAAAAACGGTTTGGCGAGAATTTGATACCTCATTGATTCGCGAAAGTGAGATTAGTGCCTCGTGAGACCAGAGGCTCTCTCCGCCTTTCGCCTCCCCGCCGTTCTCTCTCCCCAATCCCCTTTAGAGCCTCTGGAACCCAGGGTAAGTTTAGCCATGATATTGTGTGTAAATTATTCAAAGAGTACAGGCAATACCATTGGTATTTTAAGTTGTTTGTTGTGTGTTCAATGTCTTGCTCCAACGGGGGGAGTGTGGGCATACCCAGGGGCTATTGACATTTTTAATATCTTTTTGTCAATAGTCTGTATCCTGGGGACTTCAAATTCATATACTTACTCAATTTACTCATATATTTACTGTTGTGGAAGCAGAACTTTGTGATGAAATTGTCAAAAAACATCTAGCAGCCCCACTGAGGTATGGGCAAAGTTTATGTTCAATGGCCCGACTTTGCCCGCACTCCCCCTGTTGGGGCAAGGCATTGATAGGTGCATTACTAAGGGCTGATAGATGTATGCTTAATTTTCTTATTTACAGGCGGCAGAAATAAGAGATGTTGTTGAGACAGCAAAGGTTTATGGTCTTGGCACTACAAAAACAAACAAAGGATTAAAACTAAGGTACAAGGGAGTAATATAATTATAATAGTATAGAGAAAGAACACTATAACCATGAAATAAATAGAGAATATTACATGGGCACGCAGAGATATCAATGATCATCTCTTATGAGTGAGCAGCAAAAATCGCATCTCCAAGCGACCATGTAATGTTCTGTTTATTATATAATTATCATTGAAAAGGATGTAGTGTTTGCGCTTTATAATTATTCTTCCTTTTTTTGTGTGTGTATTTTGAAAAAATCCCCCAGTAGAATGTTGATTATTTACCAAAATCTCTGGATTCATTTGGCAACAAACACAACAAACACTCGTGTTCTGTGCGCGTTTTCTATTCCTTCATTTGTGTTTGTTTGTTTGATTTCTGTCACATTCTGTAATTATTGATTTGAATAGTAACTGGGTCATGTTTAATGTGTTTAGACACGGTGCTCAAGAAAGAGTATTCAGACTGGAGTTTGTATCTAATCAAAGATTAACTGAAACAGAATTTCAAAGATGGCTAGAGGAGGTATGATAATCTTATAACCATTTTAAGATATTAATGTAAACTATTTCTTGTATTCCCCATTTAATTCATTCCTATTTTCCTTTCTTCATTCCTTCCTTACTTATGTACAAGCAATTTCTCCTTTTTCTTTGTTTTTAATTCCTTCCATCCTTTCTGTTTCCCTTCCTTCCATTCTTCCCACTTGTTTTCATTCATTCTTTAAATGTTTAACATATATTTTTTATTTTTAGCTTTCATCCCACCTTGCTTTTCCTTTTCTCTTTGTTTTTATTTATCTTTATTCTTTCTCTTTTGTCTTTCACTTTATTCTGACCACCTACTGCCTCCCTCTTTGGTAATACATTCTTACTTTGCTACATACAACCAATTGCAAAAATATAATCCTAGTAGGAAAGGATTTCATTATAAAAAGACAAAAGAAGATCACTCAAGCTGATCTCTTTCTTTTGTTATTCCTTTCTTACTAAATTACTAATGTTCATTTTTCATGTGACAATATTCTTACAATTAGGTTTAAATGTTAAATACTAATTGTAGGTATTTAATCTATTTTTGACAGTCTGACTTACACTCCATACCAATACCAACATTAGAAGATATTGAACGTAAAGAAAGTGATATAAAGAATGCTGCGAACCACATGTACAATGAAGACGACATTGAGAAGGTAATATCTCTCACTCTTGAACTCTAACTACAGTGGTCACCCTCTATTAGGCGGCCACAATAAAAAATCCCAAATCTTTTTCTTTACAATTTCTTATACCTCTATTCAGCCAACCTCTATTAAGCGGCCACTTAGGAAAGTCCCAAGGGTGACCGCTTAATAGAGGTACATTGTACCACAGACTGTATTAGTTTGTCAATTCTTGCACTGGTGTAGGGAAACCACTATATTTGATAGCTTAGTACTATTCTTTCCCAAATACATTTTGCAGTTAGTGGTTGTTTCAAGAATTTATGTTCACTCTACATACATGTATTACATACAACAGGTTCCCATTTAAATCTGTACTTATGCAAATTTTGTTGATGTGTGCTAAACACACAGATCAACCAATCAGAGTACATTATTTCTGAAGTGAACTTCTCTGATTGGTTGATCTGTGTGTTTAGCACACATCAACAAAATTTGCATAAGTACAGATTAAAATGGGAAAGTACAAATTTAAATGGGAACCTGTTATACATACATTACATACATTATTCCATAATAACAAAATAACAAAAAAAAATATGTTATTTCCACAATGTTGAAGTTCTTATGAATTAACTTTGTTACTGTGTTTCTTTCTTGATAGATTGTTTCTGAGAAAAAGAAGTTCAGGAAATCACCATTTAATTATGCATTAAAGAAAAACAACCTTGCACAAACAAAGGTCAGTCAAAATACTAGAATAGAGAGAAAAGGTTTGATGTTTGTTTTGGCTTGGACTTGGTTTGATTATTTTGAATTATAAAATAACTATTTGAAATCACGTATTTTGAGAAGAAAATACGTCATGCTTCTCTTAACACTTCTCTCGTGTTCTGACAACCCTGCATGCTTTATAACTGCACACAGCACGCGCACGCGTTTTCTATTTGTGTTTTTGTGTGTGTTTGTTTGTTTATCAATTTTATGCATTCTTTTGTTTGTTTAACACTTGTAACAGTGAATAACAAATTACAGCTATTTCAAAAAATGTTGAATACTGAATAGTGCATTCCAAGACCAAAGGGCATTGTGGGTCTCATTGATTCGTAATAAATAATACATATAAACAGCGATATTTCCTCCCGATAACTAGATCATATATTGTTTTGAATGGAATGCATTGAGAATAAAATAACTAATTATCATTTATTTCACTTTAAGCAATATGACATACTCCATAATGCATTTCGGTCTTGCAATGCACTATTCAGTATGCACTATTCAGTATTCTACGTTTTTTTAAATAGCTGTATATAAAATGCATCTGAATATGTACATGTATGTAAATTTGAAACATGTTTGTAATGTTCATGTGTAGGAACTTGCTGAACAAACAGGGGATCATGAAGCTGCAGATAAAATACGTCTTGAGCTGGAAACACTTGAGGAAAGAGCACAAAACCTTGACAAACAGAGAACTAAAGGACTCAGTGCTATAAGGTTTGCATTCACAGTGATTGTACAGTAATACAGCACCAGTCGAAAGTTGTGTTTTCGTTGGCCCCCTAATACAGTACCGCTATTGTTTGGTTAGGTTTAAGGCAATTGTTTGGAAAGACTCTATTGTTTTTTAAACCAATCCTAAACAATGTTTCGATTTGGTGCTGACTGTCCTTGATTGTAATCATGATCTTGTGATGACAATGATTATAATGGTGATGGTTGTGGGATGGTTAATATGTCTGATCATGATGATTATAATGGCTGTGATGATGATGATGATGATGACAGTGATTGTAATCATGACTATAATGATGATGATTGCAATAGAGGTACAAATGTTATTTTGATGAAGACAATTGTATTGTTAATATATATATATATTATCTTGCTGATTGTGGCAGTGTTTATGATGATTATGATACATGTAATAAGTTTGATGTTAATAATAGTTATTTTCATGTAGCTGATAATGATGGTTATTTACAAAATGCCCGGGGAGGGGGGGGGGGCTCCCTTAGAAAATGGATAGGGGTGCTCGACGGACAGTTGTGAAAATGACCCTAAAAGGTACGCAGAAATTAACTCAAATAGTGATTTCAGACCCTAAAAGGAAGGACCACATTAAAAAAAAATTAATTATGTATAATCTTAAGTTCGAAAACTGACCCTAAAAGGTACGGTGCCAGTTCAAGATTTCCCCCCCCCCCCCCCCCCCCCCGGGACAAAATGCTCCTTACTCAAGCTATATCATATTTTGTTTCAGTTACATCAATGAAAGAAACAGAAAGAGAAATATAGTTGAAGCTGAAAAAGCTTGTGCAGTAAGTTAGTTGGTGTTTGAGTTGGCCTGTACAATGATAGTGGAGGAGAATTATCAATTAGACAACAGAAAGCCACTTGCACATGGTGTTACAGACGCACAAGAGAAAATAGGAAGAACGATTAACAAGCGTAAGAGTTTGCGCCACATTAAGCTGAGTGCGACTCTAGCTTGTTAAGAGTCCTTTATGTTTTCTCAAGTGCGTCTATAACACCATGGGCACGTGATCACTCAACTAAAATATCGAAAGTGGGCTAATGTTCTGTCATTTAATTCATTTTTCCAATCCTGACCATGCACAAAATGAAAGCATTACATAATCAGCCAATAAAATCTTTTGGGGCAGGTCAGTCAACCATAATAAGTGAATGTTGAACAAAAGATTTTGCATGGTCATAACCAAAACTCATTTATTTAAATTAGCTTTTTCATTGTAATCATATCCATTTTTGTATTTTTGTATTTTGTATTTTTATTTTAAGCGCTTAGAACAGACTTGAATAAGCGCTATATATTATTATAATAACAGGTTCCCATTTAAATCTGTACTTTCCCATTTAAATCTGTACTTATGCAAATTGAGTTGATGTGTGCTAAACACACAGATCAACCAATCAGTGTATATTATTTCTGAAGTGAACTTCTCTGATTGGTTGATCTGTGTGTTTAGCACACATCAACAAAATTTGCATAAGTACAGATTTAAATGGGAAAGTACAGATTTAAATGGGAACCTGTTTAATATATATACTCAACATCCATTTTTGCTTCTTTGTTTAAGCCTGTTTGATTTTTACATAAACATTCTCCTTTCATTGTGGCTTGTTTAATATTCTAAGTGTTTTCTTCTGCTACTAATAGGAAGAACTAAGAACAGAAGAGAAGAAAGCTGATCCATTTACCAGAAGAAAAACATTACCAATACTAGTATCAATGGTAAGTCTTGCCTTAAAATAAGGCATGTTGATACTTTTACCATCACACTAACAATAGGTAATATAATAAAATTGGTAGCACCATAAAAAATGTTGACTTAACTTTACTGACGATTTGAGCTTTAGCCCATCGTCAGAGTAAATGCTTAAAACGTCAGTAAAGCTTAAGCCAAATTTTTTTTACAGTGTTACAAATTTCATTATATTACCTGTCGTTTATATCAAACACTGACACGGCCTATACTAGTTTACTCGCTAGTTTACATCACACTAACAGTTACTTTGTGCACACATTTCAATTCCAGCTCTCCTCTTCCCCTCCCCATTGATCTGCAGTATTTTTATCTCTGTCTTTTATTCCTTCTCTTTATTCTTCTTTTTCTTTGTCTAAACATAGATGGATAGCAACTTTTATTTAAACTCCAATAAATTACATATGATATCTAATATCCTATTTTGTATTGATAGTCTAAGGCTGCAGCCTCAACGGGTGAGGGGGGAGCCACCCCACCCCCAGAAGAACCTAGTACATCACAAGCTACTGAGGTAAGAGTGATTACTGGAACCATAACTCCAACTTTCATATTTATTGCTATGTAAAGTACCTAAAATGCAGCTTATAAGTGATGTTCTACAACAACGCATGATAGGAAACTGAATACTTCTATTCTTTATGGCTGCTAAAATAAATCCTAAAGCAGTCTTTTCTGTCTTGTTTATAAAAAGCATCAGATATATAAAACATCAAAAAATTAATTTGTGAATTATTGTAGCAGGCATTTGCAAGTGCTCAGTTTCCCATTATGCTTTGTTCTAGTAAATGGCATTCATGCACATCGTCTTGTCATAAAAAAAAAACAATAAATAAAAAGGCTGGAATTAAAAATATATAAAAATAGGAATTATCTTTGCATACTTTTTGATATTATTATGCTGGTACATGTATATAGCTAATTCAATTATGTCGCTGAAAAAATTACACATATGAATATAGCATAATTCAAGCTTGGTAAGCAACATTCAGCATGCAACAAACAACCTTCATCAACCTTTTTTGAAATAGCTTTGTATCCAATGATCTCTTTTAGGCTCAAGATTAGGCTTTGAAATTTATAGATTGCTTTATGCAGGGTTTGTAATTTCTGGTTAATGATTTAATCAACAGACACCAGAGATGTCAAGGACAGTGTCCAAGTTGGCTAATGTAAGTATATTTATTGTTGAATTCTTTGTAAGGTTTAGCATTTGTCAAATCACCAGTAGCTTATAGCTTTTGTTTTGGTAAAGTGACTTCTTTATTTTGACTCTGATGATTTACATATTGCTCGATGATGATCCTGCAGAAAGATTGAAATGTCAGACTTCATATTATGAGTCTGAAACACGCTCAACCTCGTTCCCAGGGCCCTCTCCCTTCGTCCCACCCAAAAGCGAAGGGAGAGGGCCCTGGGAACTAGGTTGAAACACACTAGGTGCCAAGTCGTTGCGAGATGGCACTTGGACTACTTGTTTTGTTTGTATTTTTTGTTTCTTTTGACACCATATTAAATCGCCAATAAAAAACAAGACTCAATTAAGCACAAAGCATACAGCAGTACAAGACTCCGTCACATATAGAAGCAAGTCGACCCAATGCCTTCTGCTTATACACCTATTTCAAAAAACGTTGTCAGAAGGAGATCTGAATCCAAAATGAGTTCTGGGGTACGGCAGTTTTTTCTCATTAAAAATTTGTTTGCGTGCACTTTCTGGCTTCGGATATGGCGATGTTAAATATAAATCTGATGGTGCTAAGCTGAAACAAAAACCAAAAAAGGGCAAATTCATTTTGGTCTCAGATTGCAGATTCAGATCTCCTTCTGACAACGTTTTTTGAAATAGGTATATATGCATGCTTCGGTATCTTGGCCAAATCTTGACAAATATGCATGCCTCGTTATCTTGGCTAAATCACGACCAAAGGATAGACCTAACGGCAACGTAAACCTAGAATCGTACTACCACAGGTAGTCCGAGTAATTAAAAATAATTGACTAATATCTTTGTGTTTCTGTCTTGACTTCAAATGACATTTTTTCGTTATTATTATTTATAGACACCAGCTGATAGTCTTCTTGACACCCCCTGCAATACATCAGAAACACCAATGGCGGAAGGCAAGACCACATCCAACTCAGAGGACCTATTCTCAGCACATAACTTTGATATCACTATTAATCTTAATTTTCCTCTCCCGGGTAAGCTATCTTTATAATATAATTTCATTGTTTCAAGTGTAATGTTAATGCAATGTTGGTTCTTGAGTATCGTTGTCATTTTGTCTGATCATTATGTCATCATCTTAATTTATCAAAATATCATCACTATTTTTATCACCACCATGATTATCGTTATCCTTTCATCGTCATCATTATCATCACCATCGTTATCTTTATCATCATCGTTATTATCATCACCATATCATCATTTTCATCATCATTATTATCTTTATCATCATCGTCATTATCATCACCATATCATCATTTTCATCATCATTATTATCTTTATCGTCATCATCATTATCATCACCATCGTTATCTTTATCATCATCGTTATTATCATCACTATATCATCATTTTCATCATCATTATTATCTTTATCATCATCATTATTATCATCATCGTTATCATTATCATCATCATTATCTTTATCATCATCGTTATTATCATCACTATATCATAATTTTCATCATAATTTAATCTTTATCAACATCGTCTTTATCATCATCGTCATTATCATCACCATCATCGTCATTATCATCACCATCGTTATCTTTATCATCATCATCGTTATCTTTATCATCATCGTCATTATCATCACCATCATTATCTTTATCATCATCGTTATTATCGTCACCATATCATCATTTTCATCATCATTATTGTCTTTATCAACATCGTTATCATTATCATCACCATCATTATCTTTATCATCATCGTTATGATCATCACCATATCATCATTTTCATCATCATTATTATCTTTATCATCATCGTCATCATTATTATCATCATGACCGCCATCAAGGATGCCATTAATTCCACACTATCTCATCATTTTCGTTATCAGTATTATAGAGATATTACTGTTACTATACTAATAATCATCATCATCATGGATTCTATCTATAACATTTTCAATAAATCATTTTATGCCTGCATGTACTATACTTTATCCAAATAATGACAATTAATCTATTTCCATTTCCAGAAACTCGCACCACCCCTAACCCTGTTTCCCAGACCCCCAACATCGACCGGGATGGAACTTCTAGACGATCTTTAAATCTCGAGGACTACAAGAAAAGAAAAGGTCTTATATAGTGAGACTTTCTTTACGTGATTTTATCATATCGAACCACAGACCCAGTAAGTCACTACTATCAAAATGTACAAAAGCACTGAAAAGAAAAGAAAAGAAATTTTACGTATTCTGTACAAAATACACTGTAATCTCTTAAGAAATTGATCGATTTGCGATAGAGCATTAGTGACCCTGTGGTGAAAAGAACCGAGCGAGGTCCTGGGGAACATTTTAAGCCCTCATCTCAGCACCAGTGTTTTTCGGACATTATTTCCACAGGGAGACCAAGAGGAGAATGTACATGCCAAGTTTGACTCGTGTTTTAGATGTAATGTGAATATTTATGAGCTTTTTCGTATTAAAACTGTTTCATTTGACATGATCATTTATTTGGGCAATAGTGTTAAACTAAGTGTACTGCGTCCATGGGTAGAAGAGGATGATTTGATTAACACATCGGACTAGAAAGCCGAAACTGTGGGTTGGAGTCCCGCCGAGGGCAATTGTTATCTTGCTCATGTATTAGTATTTCACTTATACACAGATACACAATTCATTATTTCACTTCAATTCTGCGTTTCCATTTGCGGTGTTCAACTTACCCTTAGAGAAAAATATCGCCCAGGGACCTATACTTCATTGTACTGCTAACAGATTCCCATTTAAGGTTACGGTCCACGTTCGCGGTGTGCTTTCACATGCTCTCAGTTAAAAGTGTGTTTACCGCGTCATTTTACAATAATAATAGACATATTATATATCATTTTAAAGCTTATACAACAGAGAATAAGACTGTGTATGTTTTGTTTTATATAACAATTTTCTGTAAGGTATGCTCTTCGAAAAATCTCAAAATTAACCGCTTTCAATGCGAGTTGTTTAAAAAAGTATAAGTCAAAAAGCTCATACTTCTTTGCCGTCATTTCTTCGTTATGTCAATCAACACATATTGGTCTTCAAAACCGTGTCCAGGTTTTTTAATAAAATGCTTAGTTTTAGAGTTATGGCCCATTTTGTTATTTAACTTGAAGTTTTAACAATGAGTCGACTTTGAAACACATTTATTCAAGAACGAAGCATTTTATCGAAAAAACTGGACACGGTTTTGAACACATGTATGTGCTGATTGATATAATGCAGAAATGACGGCGAAGTAGTAGGAACTTTTGGACTTATACTTTTTTTAATGAAAGCGCTCGATTTTGAGGTTTTTCGTGGAGCATTGGTTAAATGTATTCGTTTTCTTAAAAAAACTTACATAGTCTTATTCTCTGTTATATAAGCTTTAAAATGATATATACTTTGTCTATCTTTATTGTTAAGTGACGCGCTAAACAATTTTTAACTGAGAGCACCCCGCGAACGTGGACGGTAACCTTAAATCTGTAGTTTTCCATTTAAATCTGTACTTTCCCATACTTTCCCATTTAAATCTGTACTTTCCCATTTAAATCTGTACTTTCCCATTTATATCTGTACTTTCCCATTTAAATCTGTACTTTCCCATTTAAATCTGTACTTTCCCATTTAAATCTGTACTTTCCCATTTAAATCTGTACTTTCCCATTTAAATCTGTACTTTCCCATTTAAATCTGTACTTTCCCATTTATATCTGTACTTTCCCATTTAAATCTGTACTTTCCCATTTAAATCTGTACTTTCCCATTTAAATCTGTACTTTCCCATTTAAATCTGTACTTTCCCATTTAAATCTGTACTTTCCCATTTAAATCTGTACTTTCCCATTTAAATCTGTACTTATGCAAATTTTGTTGATGTGTGCTAAACACATAGATCAACCAATCAGAGAAGTTCACTTCAGAAATAATATACTCTGATTGGTTGATCTGTGTGTTTAGCACACATCAACACAATTTGCATAAGTACAGATTTAAATGGGAAAGTACAGATTTAAATATCCAACGTGGTTGGTCCTTCTGGTGTATAGTGTTTAACATATCAAGCTAGAAAACCAAAACCGTGGGTACTTACCCGCCAAGGGCAATTGATGTTTTTCACGTGTATCTGTATCTGAAAAAAGAATAACCTTTATATACCTTTTTCAAAACAAGATTTGATTCTTACAACAACTGAGACAAATTTCAATATACTCAAAGACCAACGATGTGGTTTGTAATAAATTTATTGTATTTAATTACATTATTATAAATTTAATAATTTAAGTGAATGTCAGAACATTGTTCAAACTTTGTTGAAACAGGTATATGTATGCAATGAATGAATGCATGCTCAAAATAGGTGAAACTTAGCCTCCTCCGCAGGCATCTTAGGCAGAAGAAACGAAGAAGAAACACGACGCGGGCTTCCTGTGGCATATGGCAAACAAACAAAAAACACAGGAACCCCAAAATCACGAAACTCACTCTCGGACTCAGGAGTTGCCTTCGGAGGGAATAGGTGAAACTGAACTGGTAAATATTTCAAATCCATCAATAGTTGTTATATATAAAATATACCGAAACATGTGAAATGTATCTACCCATAATCCTTGTCGGCCTTAGTTTTAAAATTAGAGGGTTTTTTTGGACTAACTTTATAGACAAGTGTTTCAATATTTAATGAAAACGCACAAAGAGACAAGTGTAGGTTGTGTGCAAAAACGAAGTAATACGCTTTTTGTGTTTTACGTATCCTAAGAGAACAATTTCATAAATTAATTATGATTATGCCGGTAAATGTGAATCTGTGCGGTATTTAGGGGACGTACGTTTAAAGTGGTTGTCGGTTAATGCGGGGAATTAAGAACGCCCTGGTTATTATGCGGTATTTGTCTAAGAATTGTCACGGAGCCCTTCAAAATAGAGCAGTTAAGATAAGTATTACTCGTTTATTTTGCGTTTATTTTACACTTTTTTTCTTTTCTTACTTATTTGTATTTTCTTTTTCCTTATTTTCTTTGTTCTTAATTTTGTTCTTAATTTCACATGTTTTACTTCGATTGATTTCCTTCCATTATACGTTTATCCCTTTTCCTTATATTCACTGCAATGTATTGAATGAGCTCAAAACAACAGGTTTTTTGTATCTTGACAAAGTTACGGTGAGGGGGAGGGGTGGAGTTGATCGTGGTGATGTTTACCATTTGCCACCAGTACAGAAACACCATGTCTCTGCGGCCGATGGTTGTAACATGGTAGGATTTATTCCTTTCCTTCTCAAACATGACAGCTCAACAGTCGTTCCACGGCGAGGTCGTATCAAACTTAAACAAGCTAAAACCTTATCACATCTACTTATTCGACGACGCCCGACATCGAAACGATCTTGTACGATATTTTAACTCATTGCGTCGAGACGGCTTGCTCTGTGATGTCACGCTTCGACATGGTAAACGAAAACTCGCGTGTCATCGGAACATCCTGAGTGCCGCAAGTCCTTATTTCCGCGCTCTCTTTATTGAAGCGGAGTCGGGAAAGTTTGTGAAAAATGTCGATATTCCTGCTGACCTGGACGCACCTGCTCTCGATGCTACCATCGACTATATGTATTCAGGAAGTGGTTATTTAAATCCTACGAACGCTATTGGCGTACTGAAGGCGTCGTGCTTGTTTAAATTACAATCTCTTGTTGACGAATGCACGTTCGCTTTGTCAAAGTACATCTCGTTTGATAATTGTTTGGAAATCAAGGACATTGCTTTACTGTATGGGCATAAGCGATTGCATGAGCGATGTTGGAGGTTCATTTGTAGGAATTATCAAGATGTAACAACGAGTCGAGGGTTTTTGGAGCTGACAGAGCAGAAGCTTGAGAAGATTCTTGGCAGTGATGATGTTCGCGCCACGGAGGAACAGGTACCCGTATAGTAGATTAGTATAGAAAATCGCACGATCTTGAATACGAAAAAATAAAGAATTTTACTCAACATCGTGCGATTTTTTATTAATATTATACTGAAAAACTAATTGGTACCCTGCATAGTACAATTTGCGATTTAATTGAACTCCTCTTGTCCAATCAGAATCGTGTTATTTTGCACAGTCTATTATAAATAGCTAAACAGACTTAAAATGTACAAACATCGTTCATGTTTACTGTAATGGCTTGCCATATACATAATCAGAACAATGGAACTTCTTTCACCATAGCAACAAACATTTATTAAGAGCTTCTCATGACTGTTGCGTTTGCTTCAAAGATAAATGAATGCAATTGTTTTAGTTTATGGAAAATAAGGCCAAGGTGAGAGATATGATCAGGCGTTGGGCCTCCTGTGGTGGGGTCAATTCATAAAAACTATCTATTTTACTTGCCAATCAGAAATCTTTGACTATTTTTCGGAAAGTTATTGTTCGTTATAAGTAACGATCTTTTTTGCGCGCACGGGAGGGTACCCTGCTAGCAGAGAAACAGTTTGTCTCGCTTCTGATCGCAGGAGAAAGAGAGCTAGCGAGACGAAACAAGTGATGACAGCAGCTCAAACTGAACGCAATTTTAAAAACCAGACGAAGAACTACAACTCTTGATTGCTTCAAAATGAAACATGGTATTCTACGGATGCCAACCACAATGTCTACAGCAAACATTTTTGCCGAAGATCGATGTGGAATGGAATTGATTGATTGATTGATTGATTGCATTCAGGTTAACGTGAGGGGAGGGGTGGTGTACTTTTTCGTGCATGGTTTGGAGGATAGACATCATTTATATCAGAAGTGCATGAATTTGAAAGTGAAAGTTAAGACCATGCAATTTTAAAATACAGAATCATAGCATGGCATATTTAACCATATTTCTCACTTCAATGTCCCAGTTATTTGACAGCCTTGTTCGATGGACCAACTTCAACCGCAACGAAAGAGGCGTTCATTTTGCCAAGCTCCTTCGTGTAGTCCGCCTTCCACTAATGGCCGACAAATTCCTGGTCAAAAACGTGGATAATGAAGAACTGGTTCAACGATCTCCTTCATCAAAAGAGATGGTCATGGAGGCAATGCGTTATCAAATGGCTGACGATGAGATGAAGAAGTCATTGCGGGGTCCACGTACCATCCTTCGTACTTGGAGTCAACTTACAGATGTGATCATTTTTGTTGGTGGCAAAGGATCCAGTCCTCGTGAAAGTCGTATTACTCTATGTTATGAACCAAGAGAGAATGCTTGGTTTACCATCGCACCAACACCGTGAGTTATAGCGCTATCATTATTCAAATAGTACTGTTTTGTATGTCGTATTGTCATTGCTGCACCATCGTCAAAAGCAAAGGTTATTTGTAACTACGTCAATCGAAACCATTGTTCACCATCAACAGTTTCAGCATCGGCATCACCACTGCACTCATCACTATGTATCAGCATCACCACCACTACCACTACCACAACCACCATGACCATGGCCATTACCACCACAATCAACATCACTACCATCACCATCACCCTCACCACCAACATCACCACCAATTTCCCCACTACCACAACCACCATGACGATGGCCATTACCATCACTATCACCATCACTACCATCGATCACCACCAACATCACCACTACCACAACCACCATGACCATGGCCATTACCACCACTATCAACATCACTACCATCACCACCAACTTGATCTGATCACATGCATCACCACCAACGCCAACATAATCTTCCTCATTATTTTCATCATCTTTATATGAGCACCACATTACATCAATATCATCAATGTCGATCTTCAATATCATCATCATCATTATTATCATCCTTGTTACCTGCACATGGTTAAGACTGACATAAATGAGATTATCAAAAACTTAGTTATATAAAAGTTGCTACATTATTATTTCAACTGATTTCAGTTATTTTTTTGTGCTGCAGGGTTGTATTATCTGACCACTGTATCGCTTGCCATGGCGACATGGTGCTCTGTTGCGGTGGTTCAGAAGAAGGCAAATCGTCTTTACTGCTGAAAAACGATGTCTATATGTACGATGCACGATATAATCAGTGGACAGAAGTGGCGTCGATGAACGAGGAACGAGCCATGTCAGCTTGTAGCGCATACCAAGGGCTCTATTATGTCGTTGGTAGGTAGATTCAACTTTCTCTTCGTCAAACCCTTGCTCAGTAAAATGACCAAGAAAATATGCAATCATATACGAAAAACGGTGATGTTAAGGTGGTTATGATGCGAATGTGTTAGTTCTGATATTAGATAACTGATATAAAATGATAAAAGATGACAACAATGATGACGACGATTCAATGGTAATGATGCATGGCTAGTGAAGTCAAAATATTATAAATGATGAAGATAATAATACTTTATATCATATGATAATGATGATAATGATGATGATTATAATTATACTGTTGAACAGCTGGAGAAACAAACTGATACGGACACAACACCGATTCAATCAAAGTATCGAACATGTCCTTCTCGTTGCCTCACTCGCCTTCGCAGCTGTTTTTAGTGTCGGTCCCATTCCACTGCGGTTCACGGATTCCCTCCTCATCAACTGCTTCTCACTCCACTCGACCTGTAGGAGGGAATCTATAGATAGCAGAGATAATAAGACCGAAACTGAAAACATCGACGAAATAAAACTAACTCAGTGATCATTTATGTAATATACACAATATTTGCGTTCGATCTGTATGCGGTACATCCTTTAATTCCGATAAAGTTTGTCACCCGTCGAAAAGCAAACAAGCTAGTGCCGCAAAGGATCATGGATCAATTGTAAATGTGCATTCGGAACGCCTTTTTTGTTGTTTGATAAATCAAAACGGTCATTTCTCAATAACAGATTGACAAGTGTAGCAATGTGGACATGAAATCCATGTGTCCTGATAAAATTTACATAGGTTTCCCATAGTCCCCTGCGCCACTAGCTTGTAGGCTTTTCACTTCGTGGGTGACGTGAAAGTTTCTCGGAAAGGGTGTATACAACGTCGAAGGCGAGCCGTTGTATATCGCATACAGATCGGACGCGAATAAGTTGAATCTTATGCAAATCCGGACGAATTAAATCTGTATGAGATTTACAGAACTCGTCACGGATATAGTTTCTTTAGTAGAATTCTCATGAAATATTCAGGAATTTTGTGACGTGTTCACCTTTATATCACTAGGTGGAATGATGAATGGTTCCAAGTGGAACGCTGTTGAAGTCTACAACCCTATCAACAACAAATGGACGATATTACCAAAACCAAACATACCGCGAAGTAACCACGCTTTGGTTACCACGGAAACTCATCTATATGCAGTCGGCGGCGATGGTTATGAAATTGAGCCCACAATCAGCGTAGAGCGGTTTGACCCAGTTTCTGATACATGGAGCTTCGTGTTGCCGATGAGTTGTGGTAAGGTTGGAGCATGCGCGGTGGCATTAGATAGAAAGCTGCTGGTGATTGGTGGATCGAATGGATACCACACGTTGAAGCAGTGCGAGGCTTACGACATGGACAGCCATCAATGGAAAAATATACCAGGTAAATATCTGCAGGGGGACTGAAAGGTGGACGGGGTATTTGTTTTGGCTATATGAAACTCATTATTCAACTGCCATATCCTAGCTCCTAGCTCCTACCCTAGCTCCTGTATATTATAACCCTGAAGTCGTCGAGTCAGTCAGCTGGACTGGTGATTATGAGAAAAAATCACGGTCGTACCACGGTCGTAACCTAGCCTCCTTAGCATGCAGACGTCATTTGTGAGGGAGGAATTTGACGGTCGTATCACGGTCGTATCACGGTCGTATCACGTACGGTCGTATCACGGTCGTATCACGGTCGTTTCACCGGGATACGGCCGTCATACACTATATACACTCATTTTCTCATCATATCGTTTATTTGTATTTCCAGAAATGACCGAGTACCGTCAAAATGCCGAAGCTGTGGTAATCCATGATCACGTGTTTGTAGCAGGAGGAAGAGATTTGTATGGCAAACGTTATCTAGACACGATAGAACGATACGACCCATCAACCGATCAATGGACTATTGCCACGCAAATACCTATCCACAAAAAGGGATTTAAATGCGCTGTAATAACAATATCGAAAGAATTTCTACAACCATTTCAAACTGCTACCTCATCATCGTGACAGTGTCACCACGCTTACAATGGTGTGTAATAATACTCATTGTATCGGGTGATATGGAGGCTTTCTAGATCCGTTGATTTACTAACACACAACACACATGATTTCTAGATCAACACACACTGCCATGCGCAGTCTGTCTTTTAATATTACGTCAGTATTAATTTGCATATCATTACATGGTGTATATGGCGAACGGCGACTCCACGACCGAAAGGAATTGTGGTTACACATACAACATATCCTAGTGTTTTCTGGATTGCTAAGCACAGTTTCATCAATTTTAAAATCTAGATCATTTATAATATATGAGGCTGGTTTTGTGCTGTAAGTTAGTTTTCTGCCACAATAGATGCATAGATAATCAATATCAAACATACCCACAGTTTCTTTCGGTCGTGCAATCGCCGTTCGCCTCTCGCTGTTCTGTCCACTTTTTTGAAATAAGTGCATATCCTGCTCTTTCCGTGTGCTCTTGTGTCTTGCATGGATAATAAAAATAATAATTGAATACTTATAATGCGCAAAATTTATACATATGGATATGATATGACGTGTTATGCGCGGCTATGAACGAACAACAGTTTGAAAAATAATGTGAGAACGCAATAGTGACGAACTGAAAGTTCTAGAAAAGAATATTTCAGTGTACGTTATGAATTTATTATTTTTTCAGTCACATTTTCAGTGCATTTTATTTTTCTTGAAACATTTGCTAACGTTTTATTATCGACTTGTTTTTATTTGTTATCAATAAAATATATTCAAATATATATTGGAAATGTTTTGTGGTTTTATTTATCTTGTTCCTGTTCTTCTACTTTTGATTTCTAAATGTTTTTTTTTCCCATTTGCACTTATAATATATATATAATACATTATTCATTCATTTTTTACGCTAAAATGGCATTATTCTAGATGATTTTTAAAAATATTTTTTTAACAAGGTACCCAGGTACCTCTAAATTTGTGCCTATTATCAGTTTTTCTCGGGGATGGGAGGGTAGTGACAAATAGCTAAAGTCGTTAATTTTCTTATATTTCTATGACATAGACATAAAGACATGGAATAATCGAGATTCAATATTTCGTAGATGAGCATGTCTTATATGGATGGGTTTTCTACCCAAGACGTCATATATTTCATTGTTTCTGATCGAGAAAGCGTTCTCGCAGAACTAATTACCAAACATGAATATTTATAACCCTTGAAAAGCGTTTGAGTGTGAAGCCGCTGGACACGGCTCTAGAATCGAAAATTCCAGTAGCGAGTTTGATTACTGGTAGAAGCGCTCTGTCATTTTAGCCGCAAATTTGACTACGAATTGACGAATTAAAGCGAAAAGGTAAGTTTTTATTGTATATTGTGTTTTTTAGGAAAGTTTTTGGAATATTTTGGTGCAATTTCAGTCGTAAATAATTCGAGAAATAGTGACGCTTTGCCAAAGTCTCTCACTATCAATCACGAACGCGTCTTGCAAGAAGTTCTGTTGCTTGGTGTCATCTGTCGGTCCGTAAATAACATTTCTCTGGATTTTCACTCTTCACTGTTGAATTTCAATATATAACTCGTACGTATTATGTAAAGAAAGAGCGAAAAATCCAATCATTTGCGCTAAAATGATCTAGATTCAGAAACTAATCTGCACAATCTATAAACATTCCCAAAAATTCGTCGCTCTCCGATTGTAAACAACAAATGAAATCTACATTTGTTGTGATTAAACGTTCCATTTATTGTCGAGTTATTCGTGTTTATTTTTTAATGTAATTTTGTTTTTATATTTCCTCCCAGGTGAAAATGGCTCACGATCGTGGTTATGGATGTTGGCCGGGATTTTTTATGACATTTGAAGGCTTCCTAAAGATTCTAGAATTCGTAAGTACCTGCGAAGTACTCGCGATTTTGTTTTGGATATCATGAAAAATATATATTATTCTGAAACCCCTCTGTTTTGTCTCACACGGCGGAACATCTGATCAATGTTAGTATATAATATATGTTTTTAATACTCGTTCGATCGCAATCATCTCAAATATGTGCTATTACCGCGCCCTAGTGAACATCAATCAAAACTTTATTTCATAAATGTGTGAAAATATCAACTTTGTTAATTATAAAGCACCTTTTTAATTGAATTTTTTTAACACATACAAGTCTGTGAATCTTCGAACTAACTTTGCCTTGTTTATAACCACATTTGTATATAATCGATATCAGTTTAGGCATTAAAAATACCGTCAAATCACTGAAACAAATCGACCTTGAAAAATTCAATATTTTTGTTTCCCGTCTTTTTGTTGTACGAAGGTATATGTTCTTTTTTCATTTATATTTAATACTTTTAATAAGTACATAATATAGTTTTAGTAACAGCGTTCTCAGCAGGGTTGTAGAGTGTCCGAAAACACACACACTGAAAATGATTGCAATGGTTGATTGATTGGTTTGACAGATCCAAATAAATTGCCTTTATCGTAAATGGTCAATGCTATCTTGTACACCATACTTGTGCATGGACAGAAGACATTGATAAAAGAATGATAATAGGTGGATAAATCCTCTATTGTGTATTAAAACCATTTAATTACTATATATTGCAAAAAAATGTTTAGCAGACAGACAATTTTGAAAGACGCTTTCTGGTCTAATATTTGGGACAACGTACATCTTTCTTCCCTCTGATATAAATTATTTAATCATTGGCTTTGTCAATAGAGTTATAAAGTATGACGTTACAAACAAATACATTTAAACCATTTCGATAGACAATTTTTGCCTTGGTTCATAACTTTAAGAACCAATCTGAAAATACAGTGATTTGTATATAAAAATCATATATCCAAATGGCCATATCCAAACTGCTTTTTGACAGATTCTATTTGCTTTATGAAAATCCGTTTTCCTTTTCTATTAAAATTGAGAACTACCTGATATATGGTACAGTGAAAATAGTTTTTTTATGATGTCATAAAATAAAATAAAAAAAATAAATCACTTTTTTAAAGTCTCAATCTTCTAGCTGGACACAGTGTGCCCTACTAATCGGGGTGACTCACTCACACTCACTACCTCTACGTTAAATATTTTGCACACAACTCTGCTCACATGTTCATTTTTGCGGAGGGAGGAAAACCGGATAACCCGGAGAAAGACCCTCGTGGCATAGGAGAGAAGAACACATCAAACAAACTCAACTCACATATAATCCATGCCCGAGCCGGGACTCGAACCTGGACCACAGCGGTGAAAGGCCAGCACTCTCACCGCTAGGCCACCCATGCTACTCATCACTTGAGTACTCTATCATAACTATTAACATTCAAAACTGACAACTACAATTGAAGTAAAATGTTCAATGTAGAGGTTGGTAATTATGTATTAGTAAAGGAAATCACACGATTTTGAATACAAATTATTTGTTATTAATAGGTACGAGTGATGTTTTGAAAGTTTTCAAAATTGGATGAGCCTTTTGAGCAAGTCAGATTTTGATAACTTTCAAAACATCACGAGTATAATTTTGTACAGTATATTATAATAATGAAAATTGACATTCACACTTTGTGGCTCCAACCTACCTTCAAATTCTTTCCAAGATTATTTATCCACCATAATCTTATTGGGGTTCCTGTGTAATGTCTACCACAGGTAACCCAACATTAACTCATACTAAAACTCTTTTTTCTTATTCCTTATTTTTTAGATTCTTGGATTGATTGCCTTTGCACTAGTATTGGGTCATGAGAAAGCAGAATTATTCTCTCATTATGGATTCTTCATTGTCGTCAGTGCACTGTGCTGGATATTTGCCTTGATCTTGTTGCTATGGCATTTGCTTGGTTGTTGCTATGTCTGCTGTCTTGGAAAATGGCAAAAGGAATACTCTTTGGTATGTGTTCATGTGAACTTTGTCAAGATACAATAATATTTAAAACACAAGTATGAGTGATTCATCTGGGTTTCCAAACTTAAGAATACATGTGCTCTTATTGTTTTTGAGTGTTTTGAATCCCGGGGGGTGTTCTCCCTTTGTCCAAGTGGTAGGGGTGATCGGCGTACCTTTTAGGGTTGAAAACATTTTCTGTGCATACCTTTTAGGGTCCTGGCTGTAAAGCATTTATTTAACACGTTCCTTTAAGGGTCATTTTTACTCTGTTGCTAAAAGTAAGCTTGGCTGGCAAGAACATCGCACATCCATACCTTTTAGGGGTTGAAATCAGCAAGGTTTTAACTGTTATTTTAATCTGTGCGTACCTTTTAGGAGTCGTTTTCAAAACCTCTGCCAATAGCCCCTACCACTTGGACAAAGGGAGTACCCCTCCCCGGGTTTGAATCCCAGATCAAACATAAACATGAGTGTTTCAAATAGTTTTTTGTAGATATAGCTTTACCAAATTCACCCAAAAGGTGAAATTAGATAATCTACTTTGCTGAAAATGTTTTGAAATATTAATGAGTTTGAGAATTAAAGTTTGTCTGTAGCTTGGCAAGGCAGTAGAAAATAGAAAAGAGTCTGTAGACATTCTGTGATATAAAGGTTTCTTCTCCATATGCATGTTGTCGCACAAATTGTCACATTGTATGGTAACTGTTATAGTAAGGCCATACAGCATGCAATGGATATCATAGACTGATATATATATATATATACACCTAATTCAAAAAAGTTTGACAAGGTGAACAGTGATTGGAGATTACATGACCAAAAGGAACTATGGTTAATACAAATTCCTTCTGATTGTTTCTAAATTACCCAAACAATGCCTCCACCGTTCAGCGGTGTTCAATGGAATAAGAAGACATTCGTACACAGTTCCATTTGGTCACTCAATCGCCAATCGCTGTTTGCCCCTTCAACCTTTTTTGAATTCAGTGTACATATATAACTACTGCTGCAGGCTAACTAGCCTTCCATACAATCCTTTTACTAGTCATTATAATTATTTTTGGAGAATTACATAATGTACTTATTGATGATTTTATTTTATTTTTCAGTGGATATTTCTGCTCAGCTATGCACTGTCCTTCTTCTTCTTTTTCCTGTTTGCTTCAGCTCTATTGGCCCAGTGGACATATAACGATGCCCAGCTCATTATTGCAACAGTAAGTAATATATAAAAAAACTTAGCTAGGCTTTATAGGTGAGCGTATACGTAGTGTTTACAAGTGTTAGTATTGTGATGCTAATTTGCCAACCATTTTCACTGAATAGATTTTTTAATTTTCTTTGTTTTAATAACAATGGTTGATTGGAAAACCATGTCAAAATATGTCACTATTCTTCCACCTATATACTGCCAGATGAACGTTGCATTTCTATTACAAAAAGTATTATAATTGTAGTTATACGGTAGCCAGCCAATCAGGGTGTGCGATCAAGTATTTTATAATCATGTATATAGTAGATAGATTTAATAGGATAGTCTTACTCAACATTCTTTTGTTCCATAGATCCTTGGATTTATTCTGACCATCATCTTCTTTATTGAGATCATCATCTACTACTGTCGCGTAAGGAAGATCCGACTAACTGAAGTAGCATATGAAGGAACCAAGACACGCAATATTTAAACTTACTGACCTAAGTATAAAATGTAAATTGTTTCATCAACCGAAAAACATTGATAGATTTTCTGTTGCTGAGACATGAGCCAAACTAAGTAACATTTAGGATATTCAATAAGTAAATAATATTAGAACAGTTCTCCTCATTTTATAGTAATGGGGAAAATAAAATTTGAAACACTGGTGTCAGCAGTGAGGATAACTAATGGCAGTTAAACTGTGTGAGCTGCATTGATGTTGTGGGACACAATAAAACTAAAACAGTACAATATAAGTGGTTAAACTAGTTAGTGCTGCCTCACTAGTGTTTCTAAAGGACCGGGCAAATGGTTTCAACATTTGCTTCAACATCCATTCGATTTTGTTGAATGGCAATGTTTAAATGCTTTTTAACTATTAAAACATTGTTAAAACATGTTGAAACGATGTTGAATTGATGTTGAAAGAGTTTAAAAGCATTTAAACATTGCCATTCAACAAAATCGAACAGATGTTGAAGCAAATGTCTAAAACTGTTTGCCCGGGCCCTATGGACACAATTGGACCAAAACTGTATCATAACTAGCAGTAAAACTTCTGCTTTAGTGTTTTGTAGTTTATACATCACCGTAACTATAGGTAACTTATGTTTGGCTTCCTGTGTAGCAAATGTATGAAAGGGAAGTGAGAGAGTGGTAAGAATTTTCACTGCACTTCTCTCATCCCCATTGTTTCTCAGTGAATATTTCTACACAGGAATCCCAATTCAGAATGACTATTAAGTAGCTTTCAGATGAGTATAGTTGTACTGAAATTTCGTCCCAATTTGATTATTTTGATTGATATCCTTTTGTATACACCCATTTTCATAATCATTGATAAGCACTAAAACATGAACTACATGTATCCAAAGCTGTTGTACAGTTTACTAAATAATGTATTTAGAATAAGTCTTTAGCTGTAGGTCAATGAATATGTATTCAACTTTTGTGTAGGCTATTTGTGTGAAACAAAACTAAACTGGTATCTGAATTTTAGAGTACTAAAACGTAATATTTTTTCACTTAAAGCTGTGAGTATCACTACAGCAGAGTATAAAAACAAAATTTATACAACACCTCAATCCATCCATCTATCTTCTTTAGTTTTAGAATTTATATAAATATACTTTTATATAAATGTATTTACATGACATGTCATGACATGACAACACATGTGACATGTGACATTATCATTATTATTTTGTTATTGCACTATGTATATAGTAGCTGCCAGTTGACTCAAGTAGCTCAGTACAACATAAGGGAAGAACCAAAGTGAATCCAGAATATTCTCAAAATAATATTGTAAAAACAAAATGACCTATTACTCAGGATGTCACAAATTTATTTCTATAAAAGTATATTTCCAAAACTACCAATCTTTTTGAAGTCAGCTATATAGTCGTTTCACGGATACGCAAAGTCTTTAACTCTACAAGTTTGTTTCATTCCAATGTTTTTGTATGAACCTATGTTTAGGTTCTTGTTTATTTATCTGTTTTTGTATAAGAAATCATAAAACGGCTGTTAAAAAAAATGTTAGAGCGTATAGTCATTTTGGTCGTTTTAATTTTTTTTAGCTAAAAATGAATAACTTTAAGAAATGTTGAAGTAGAAAATAATTTGCTTGCTATTCACCATTTTAATAATTCATAAATAAAGGCGATTTTTACAACAATTTGAGTCCAAAACAAGTAATATCACTGACATTTGTTTAAAATAAAGCGACACATCCTGCCTCATAACTTTGCAACAATCGCCTATGTAAATGAGTTTTGATGGTAATATTATAGAATAGCTTTTGTGAATTGTAACAGTTGCTTATAAAGAACTTTTTGTATTTTGATAAATAAAAGTTGTATAATGATTGTGTGGTATATTCAGTGCTGATTCAATAATTCTTGGAAAATCCTATTATTGATTTTTGTTGTTGTATTTCGTTTTTGTTTGATCGAATGTATACATCCCTTTTTGTTTGTTTTTGTATGTATGTATGCATGTATGTACATACTGGCAGTGGTCACTATTAAGCGGTCACCCATTAAGCCGGTCACCCTCTATTAGGCGGCCACAATAAAAAGTCCCAAATCTATTCTATACCTCTATTAAGCAGCCACTTTAGAAAGTCCCAAGGGTGACCGCTTAATAGAAGTACCACTGTATAATTTGTTCGGTATAATATTGAAACAATCCACAAAAGTTCGTTGTCATATAAAACGTCCTTTAAAAGTCTGTAAGTACATCCAAATGGTTTTCTTGACATCTTTTGTCCTGTCAGACAAAGAATTTCATTCAAACCTACCATCTGAAACTGTCCAAGAGCTATCAAAATGCCATCTATCAAAAATTAGTGGAAATGCACGCAGTATTGTAAAAAATTCGTTGCTTGAAACTGAGACGAAGCATTTGCATTTGGCTGAACGCTTGCAAAATTGTTATCATTCTTATTGTCAGGAAAAAGATATTCAGAATTCCTAAAACATTATTTTGTTATAAAGAATTGATATAAAAAGGCAAACGAGGCAAACAAAAAATATAGCAGTATTCCATTACTGACCCTCCCCTCCCCTACCCAGAAGACCAGACTTCAGGAGTGGTTACTTAGCCATTAGTTAGTGAACGTGTCATACAAAATGGAGGTCTAGTAGTTTGAACACGGCATTCCAAACTGATCTAAACACCACAAAATGGAGGACCTAACGAGACTACTTAGTCTCTGTGCATGTATGTTGGTCGGCTGCTACGTGGCTGGGATGATTCCTTTGGCATTTTCCCTGTCAGAGGTAAGTGAAAACAAGTTCTTACTCTGACGCGCGATGATGGATGATCAAGAAATCAATGATCTTGTTGTTTTATATCTTGCACTCACTCTACACAATGTACCACTTGCTGTTGGTTTCACTTTTTAATTTCTCGTTTACTCCCACATGCCCTAGATTGAATCTATAAACTAAGAATTCGAAATCGTAGTTTTTAGTTTTAAAATTTAAATATAAAAATGAATTTTAATTTATCAGAAAATAAGCCTATATTAGCTCCTTTTTGCGCAAAAAATTAATTGAATTGACTCGAGTGGATTGTCATTTGTACGTTTTTTTTCCACGGCTTGATACGCTGTCGTTTTTTTAAACTAATAAATGTTTTTGGTAATAATATATGAGTTAAAAGTTAATATAATAAGTTTGGATTACACCAACAATAATAAGCTAAATAGTAGATGAACACTTCCAATTTTTTGTCTGTAGCCTTAAATTTTCTATTTTTTTTCTTTCTAGAAATAACACATTTAAATCAATAGAACTTCTGAGGCACTAAATACTTGTGAGTTTTTGATTTTTCTCAATTTTTTTGATGCAGAAAAATGACGTTTTTTATAGTTAGCATAATTGATATAAAAAAATTTGAATATTGACCAGTCACTTTAATAAAATATTATTGTTGTTGAATAAATCAATTAATTAGTTATTTTTACAATATAGTACGTCAGTTATATCACATTTGTTCAATTATAATGCAAGTTTTGATAAATAATTGTTTTTAATATCAATCTTGAAAAGATAATAACAGCATAAGATTTATTTGAAGTAATGTTTTATACACCCAATAAGAGTAACATTACTGATGAGTCAGATGGTAACATTTTGGTAAGGTAAAAAGCAACACCAAGGCTTGAACTAAAATGTCCATCTCTTGTTAATTGTTTAATCAAAACCAATTAAGATCACAAAGCATGGTTACTTGAGGGTGGCCATGGGGGAGTCATCATCACGTTTCACGAATCGATATTTATGATATTCACACATCACATACAAAATTATAAGTCACTTTCAAAATATAACAATGTTCGTTATTTTCGTGAATCACACACTTATTTTAGCCTAAATCACAGGTCACAGTTAACATTTTTTACGGTGTTACAAATTTCATTATATTACCTATTGATTCTTTATATTGTTAATATTCTGATTGAACATTAAACAAAGGTTAATAATTTACAATAAATATATGTCATTTGCAAAATTTGTACCTCTTGTTAGTGGCTACTTTGTCTTGGTTAGTCTTTGAATATTCATTGGTATTCAGCTTGTCCACTTTCAGTGATATTGGTATTAATATTTCTCAGACAATGGTCCTATTTACTAATAGTTGGAAATGTCCTATTTCAAGCATATAAACTAGCTTATTATAATGATATAAGAGATGCCGAGAGAGCATATTTGTTGCTGTGGTGATCTATTCTATAATGAAATAGTTTGTTTCATTTGTGTTGTCAATAGCAACATGACTGTGTAGAATGTAAATTAATATATAGTTTTAGGTTATATTTATTTGTTGACAATTTTGTCATTAATAATAATAATAATAATTTATTTCTAGTGCATCCCAATAATTCTCGATGCCCTTACAATTGATATAAAAATACATGTTGATATAAATATAGGAAGATATAAATAGATATAAATAGATATTTACAAATAAGTAATGCTCATACAGATGTACATTGCCTTGAAAACCTAATTTCTGAAGTTTGGCCTATTTAAAAAAACTTAGACACTGGATTTAGTAGATTATCAAATGCTAAATATGTTTCTATATATATGTTTGTTTATAGAGAAGACTGCGTATGGTCAGTGTCCTTGGTGCTGGCTTACTGGTTGGGACTGCACTGGCTGTTATCATTCCTGAAGGAGTTCATGCACTGTATGCTGAACAAAGTCATGGTCAGTAACAAAGTACAATAATGTTTTTGTTTTTTTTTCATTTTACATTGAGGACACTCAAATGTACAATTGAACCATGAATATAAACCATTTAATTTAATTTTACTGTGGCGAGAAAATCGTTTTTATCCCTACAAAAATCAGCTACAGACAAACATGTCAAAAGAATGTGAATAAATTATCAATAAACGATTTCTCAATTATTTCTTGGTGCCCACGGTTTTTTTGATTCGCACTGTAATTATTCATGAATTTTATATTTTTTTTTGCTACTTTTTTTTTTGCTACTTTTTTTTTAATTTTATATTTTTTTTTGCTACTTTTTTGCTTTTAGACTATTGCATAATACATAGAGTATAATTATTATACTGAACAATTTGTCTTTAATTTCAGTTCATGGTGGCCATGCAAGTCATACACACAGGCATCTACATGAAGCAGTTCCATCTACAACAAACCTTCCTCCAAGTGTAGAAGAATCACATGCTCATGTCCACTCAGTATCACAACACATTCCCACATTTGAGCCAGATGTTTTTATTGGGTTATCACTATGCTTTGGGTTTATTTTTATGCTTCTTGTTGATCATATAAGTGGTGGGCACTCCCACGGTGGAACTTCAGGTACTTGCAAAATAGTGGTGTTGATTAATGATTGACTGATTGATTGATTGGTTGGTTATTAACTCAAACAGATTGTTTAATTGTCTGATTGATTGATTAATCATTAATTGATTGATTAAGTTCATTTTCTGCTACCGGTATTGATTATATAATTAATTAATAAATTAATTACAGTGCGACTCGCCGTACCGTAGTCACTTACAAAAACTTTTGATGAATTTTTGACATTATTTTGACATTTTTTCATCTCAATCTGACCAATTACAGACATCAAAGGATCTAAAGTCTCCGCCTCTCAATATAAACTCTGCCTTTGATATAAACTTGTACCTGATTGGTCTGATTGAGATGAAAAAATGTCAAAATAATGTCAAAAATTCACCAAACGTTTTTGTTAGTGACTACGGTACGACGAGTTGCACAGTAATTTGTTTATTCATTAGTTTATTCCATAGTTTTTACATTTCATTTCACCTGATCATTCATATTCACTCTCACTTCACTTTTTACTCTAAAAGTGTGTTGAATCCTCAATATTACTTTATTCAAATATTTTATGATGGCCCTCTGTAATAGCATACTTAGTTAATAATTTATATTACAATATAGATGTTGAAAGCAACTCTCGTCAAAAGCATGAGAAAATGACAGCAACAATAGGCCTTGTAGTACATGCAGCAGGTAAAGTAAATTAAGAATTATAAAATGTTAGAATGAGAAAACAGACATCTTTTTGCTCCTCTCAAACCTCACATTGGAAGAGGAAAGAAAGGGCGTCTTGGATTTTTTCCTTTTACATGGTAAAAACAAATTTTGGATGGAAAACAAATGGTACTTGTCTTTCTAATCGAAAATTTTCAAAAAGCTCAAAGTTGCTTTTGAAGTAATCAACCTCTCCCGCTCTTTTTGGTTGTTGATAAAGATTGCTTCTCGGTTTGTCTGATCAGAAAATTGTTTTCCATTTGCAAACAAATTTTCATCTTGGTGGATTTGCTGTAAGGGAAATAATAATAATGAATCTTTTTTGAAGAACCTTTTTTTTGATCTGCACCCCTGTTTTCTAGGGCCAAGGAAATGCTGATTGAATACGATACTTAGTACTGTATTTACTATTAAATTGTAAATAAAATAAATCTAGAATACCGTACTTATAGTACTGTATTCATCAATTGTAAAAGGTGTACTGTTTCTTTTTGTTTGTTGTTTATTGATTTCGTTATGTATTCATTGTTCACTGTTTTATTGTAACATTATGTATTAAAACAAAAATCTAGGATACATTACCTAGTACTGTATTTACTAATTGTAAATAGAATAAATCTAGCATACATTTCTTATAGTACTGTATTTACTAATTGTAAATGATGTACTGTTTATTTATTAAAAAAAATGAAAAAAAAAATTCTGATTGAATAATAATGATATTGACTGCCCCGTTATCTTCACAGCTGATGGGATTGCTCTAGGAGCTGCTGTTTCAACATCCAAAACAGATGTAGAATTGATTGTATTTTTAGCTATTATGTTACATAAGGTCAGTTTTAAATACTATTATGATCTGTACCCCAGGGTTCGTGCTACTCCTTAAACTCCTTGAAAACTCCTTAGATTTGATTTACGTTTTTAAGGGCACTTGAAAAGCCCTTGAATTTTAGAAAATCAGCAAAAACTCCTTAAAAACTCCTTAATTCTAGCTAAAGTAGGATAAAAATTCGAGTATTGCAAATTTTCGTAAATTCGTAAATTTTCGTATATCAAAGTTGTCGCAAAAAGTGCTTGAAAATTACTTTTTGGTCCTTGAAAACTCCTTGAAAACTCCTTAGATTTTGTTTACTGACATCAGCACGAGCCCTGGTACCCTTAAAATATGGTTTTACCAATTGATTGTATTTTTAGCTTTTATGTTACATAAGGTCAGTTTTAAATGCTATTATGATCTGTACCCTGTAATATATATTGTGTTATCAATATTTATTGTTTTATCTGTTTTAGGCTCCTGCAGCTTTTGGTTTAACAACATTTTTACTGCTTGAGGTAATAATGATGATGAGGATGAATTTTAATCATTATGATGATGATGGTTAGAAGGCTTTCATTTATTAGTGTATGGGGGGGGGGGGGGGGGATTAGCAAAATCACCTGTTGTCTTTGCCTGTCTTTGCCAAATATTATGCAACCCCTCCCCTCCCCCCTTTCCTGGTTGGCAAAAATATCCTAACCTCCCCTATATTTACCCAGTTTATTACTAAAGCTACAATTTTAGTAAAATATTAAAGAATTAATGTTGGAGTTTCTTAAGTACTATACAATATTTGTGTCCGATCTGTATGAGATATACAATGGCTCATCTTTGACTCTCCACTGTATATCTCATACAGATCGGCCACGAATATTGTATATAGTACATATCCCCCAATATAGCTTCCGAAAATAACATTACCCCCTCAATATTGCCAACCCCCCATACACTAATAAATGAAAGATATTAAATGATGGATAATGTTAATGTTGAAAACCTATAAAGAGATACTAAAGAAACCTTTGGCTGAAAACATCTCAGTTACTGGGAGTTACTACTGACTAGGTTCAATATATGACAGTCAAAAACTGAGTTCTTCAGGCTTATCCGGCAACAGTTCGGTTAGCCTTGTCACTCCAAACTGCCTATGCTCTGGAGAAACAGTTGTTACATAGTGGTGGTGGAGGATGATAGTAATGATAGCGGTAATGATGATGATGATAGTGATGATGATGGATAATGAAGAGATACTTTATAGTGAAGATGGTAAGGTAAATGACAATGATGATAATATTAATTGAGATAGTAGTGACAGATGATAACATTATTGATGATAGCTGTGAATATGATGATGTCATGATGATGTTATATTATTAAAAAATGTATGTGTGATCTATAATTACAGGGGATGGAGAGAAACAGAATACGACGTCACTTACTAGTGTTTGCTGCAGCAGCTCCAGTTATGGCATTAGTAACATTTTTTGGTCTTGGTCAAGTGAGTAACTGCGATTGAAATTATTATCACACTACACTCACACTCACACTACACTACACTACACTACACTACACTACACTACACTACACTACACTACACTACACTACACTACACTACACAACACTACACTACACTACACTACACTACACCACACCACACCACACCACACCACACCACACCACACCACACCACACCACACCACACCACACCACACCACACCACACCACACCACACCACACCACACCACACCACACCACACCACACCACACCACACCACACCACACCACACCACACCACACCACACCACACCACACCACACCACACCACACCACACCACACCACACCACACCACACCACACCACACCACACCACACGACACCACACCACACCACACTACACTACACTACACTACACTTCATTTCATTTCACTTTTATTTTACATACTACTACTACTGCTGCATGAGTCTAAGGCAGATTAATGCACAGATTATCTTTGAACTTTAAATTTTAGTTTGACTGTGAAAAGTGCATAATGTTTTCTAGATTTTGATTGCCTTGCCATGCCCTGACCAAGTTCTTGCTGTGAACATTTCATAGTCATACAAAATCTGTTCTATTGTGTAATTGTGCAGTTATGGAATCTGGCTGCAAATTTAGCATTTTTAAAGAGATGAACCATACTGATATATTATACTTTTGTTTCAGAGTGGTAAGGAATTATTTACAAGTGTCAATGGCACGGGAATAGCAATGTTATTTTCAGCTGGAACATTCCTTTATGTTGCTACTGTACATGTTCTTCCTGGAATTGATACAAGTCACAGTGATGCCGGCGACCAAGCCAAGGCTCTTAAAAGGACAGATTTAATTCTTATGATTATAGGGATATCTTCGCCGTTGTTGTTATCACAGACACACAGTCACTGATAGACATACACATGTAAATAATTTGTGAAAAGGAAAATGGACATTTATGCAATAGAGCTTACAATTTGATTAGAAATGGGTACATTATTAATACTTGTATTATGCTAGCCTCCTCTGCAGGCATCTCTTATATCTCTTTTCATCGAGCTTCCTGTGTTGAGGAAAACGCGAGCAGGGAAGGGAAGAGGCAATTTTTTTTCTTGCCTGACTAGTGCCTAGTCCCTCTCTAGTAGCAGCACAGGAAACCCAAATCCAAATTAGATCACAGAGATGCCCATGTAGGAGGCTAGTATCTAGATATAAATATAATCAAATGTAAGTTTAGATGTTACAGTGAGGGGGTACTCGAACCATGAACACTTTTTCAAGTTAATATTTCTGAACCTTCTACTGCTTCAAAACCTCTAAAAATGAAGCAGTGAGTTCAAGTACACTAAGAGTTGATTATAAATCTTATTTCTAATCTATTCGCTTATGGGATGGGTTAAAAAAGTAACAAAAAAATTAAAAGTGTTCCTTTTATGATGATAACGTAGCAATGGCACTGGTTGTGAACTGTATATGTTGGATGTAGGCTGGCTCCTTCCGATTAAAGTGTTCATGGTTGGAGTGTCCTCAAAGTATATTGGGCCCAATATGAGTTGCATCCTCCTTTTATGATGATAATAAGTTAATTCAGCCACACAATTTGGAGTATTAAACAAAGGTAATCTGTTCAACATATAAGAAAGCTAAATGTACTGATATTCACTCCAAATTTCAGTAAACTATATATAACTTATTTGAAATATGTTAAGTTCTGAAAAGGTTTGTTCAATAATTTAAATTAGACACTAAAATTATTATCAATATGATATGGATTTTAAATATATTATTATATATTATAATTTATAATAAGGTATTGGTACCTATTCTCGGGCAGTCCCTATTCTCGGGCACCACGAAAAAATAATATTAATACACAAATGACAACATTGATATTTTTCCTTCGTGTTTATTTTGTTGATGTTTGCATGTTTTCATTGAAAGTCTTGAAAGTTTGTGTTAAATCTATGTAAAATCACAAGTTTACAATAGTATAACTTACCGGCTTCCATTGCCGTTGATTCGAATATTCGATTATAATTCAGAAAAAAGGAAAAAAATAGCAGAAAATCCGGTTTGAAAGTCATAACTTTTCACGTAAAACCGTAAAACCGGCCATCTTGAATCCCATGAAACTGTTTGGGTCGCTGTATTCACTCAATTACCGCAAACCAAAAGTATTCTCACCACAGCAATCCCGTGAACCTATTCTCGGGCAGCTAAAGATCTGAAAGTTTTCAGCTGTTTCTTTTCAATCCGCTTTGGTAAAAGTAGCTCAAGGTGATTTCAAACTCAGTTTTCAATCTCTAAAAATTATCGTATTGTGTTGTTGTTGAACGAAGTACCGAAAAGACGTAGCAAGATAGCAACTCACGGATTAACACAAAACGTTGAAAACGAGAGCTTTAAAAACCATGTCACGAAGAATAAAAAGTAAATTGAACATAAAAAGTAAATAGAACGGTCTTTGCGTTAATTGTAAGTATTTTATATGTTATTTCGGGATTTTTTTTTCGGTCGCCCGAGAATAAGTTTCGGTTGCCCGAGAATGGGTTCGGCGCCCGAGAATAAGTACTCCGAGTGCATGAATAAACTTCGCTCAAATGTCTGTTTGCGAAATAATATATTTACACAAAAAAACTTATAAAAGTGTCTAATACAGTGAATATTATTAACATGGTAAGTAAAAAAAAAACCTCAACAGAATCGCATTATTTTCGTGTAATTTGCTTTGGTGCCCGAGAATAGGTACCAACACATTAATTTGATTTGATATTGTGTATGGAATACCTTTGTTTCTCCAACTGTCTCTTTTTATGACCTAAATAATTTTCCATTTTAAAACTAATTGTACAAAACATTTTAGTTGGCTACTTATGGAGGGTGGGATATTTTAGGATATAGCATAAGATATGCATATAAAATCACAGTCATTTTGTTTATTCAAACCAGGTCATGGACAAACCTAGCCTGATTTTCAGAGCAAGCCTGGGGCATAGGACCCAGGCCCGCTCTGATAATCAAGCTAGTACTAGCCTGGATCTGCAATAATGCTTAAAATTGTTGGGACATTGTTACATTTTTATGACCGTTTTGGGTTGAAGTTTCTTTGGCAACCCCCTCCCCTAAAGCAATGTTGATTAGCCTTTCTCATGAGAACAATCTAACACTCCAAAAATTCAACATTGGTTCGGGGGAGAGTGGGGAACATAAAATGTTTATAGAAGGTTTTTTTACTTAAAAACCGGGTAATGTCCCAAGATATTTTGCACATGATTGTAGGTAAACAGCATCATCAGGAACACAGGTTATATTCTCTCTAAACCCCTGGGTACTCGAGGATGTGCAAAATGCTCCAATATAGAATCAAGATCGATGTACAACTCTAGACCTATGTTTTCAAAATGTATTGATATCCATAAAACCATGGATTTTGCTATTTAAAGTTTTTGAAATACTACTAATTGAAAACTCTAAAAATGATTTAATTTCAAAATTCCATATACCAAAGAACTGTCTGCGTACCAAGTATTTTGATTAACCCTATCTTCCCTTCTTGATCCCTTCCTGCCTTTCTCCCTTCCTTCCTTCCATCCTTTCCCTTTTTCTTTCTTTCTTTTTTATTCCCTCCCATTCTTTATTCCTACCTTTTCACTTCGTACCTCCCTTTTTTCATATTTCTACTTAATTTGATCTGTTTCTAATTAATTTCTAAACAAATGTACATTAATAGATAATTATTGTAATAAATTTATTATGGAATATTTCAGAATATGCTGTGCTTTTAAAAACAAATTTGATCTAATACCCAAACTTCTCTCCTCTTGTAATAAACGGATAAACATGGTCGTTATTTCAAGCATGCATAAATCTTTTAATCGTTTTGCAAGATTTTCTGTGAACTATTTAGTTGATTTGCGCGTTGGTTTTTTTTTCGCAGCGTCAAGCTAAGCCATTTCTAGTGTTATTAATAGAGTTCGTCAGAGCTCCTGTGTTTGTCTATGAAAACGGAGCCAGTACGGAAACGCTCTCTAGAGTTGAGGAATTAAAGCTTTACGTCACATTCTCTTTTGCATATCCACGGCTACAGCCGATTGACTTTATAGCTCGCGGACTCAGTTCAAGCGTTCAATTTGGAATGACAAATAAAAAGTGTCGTATTTTTCTCAATATTGACAAACTGTTTAAGGACGGGGCCTATTAATTAAAAAGTAATGTCTTCTTCAAATAACTATGTGAGTTGTTTTAACCCTTTAGAGGGTTCTTCAAATCTGGCTAGAAAAGGTGGGGTCACCGGGCAGTTAAGAGAAATAATGAGTCTTAAATATGGCTGACGTCACGATTTTACCGGTATCGACAAATAAAAATGTTTTTCAAAGGATTTTCATTGGAACATCTCTTTGATAGCGGTAAAGAATCAAGTAATTTTCTAATAGGAACATATATTTTTTAACGTATTTTCAAAAGTTAGTAGTGAAATATGATATTTTTAGCATCACGACTTGTATTTTACGAGGTTTAGAAAATTCGAATTTTTGTCTATTTTCCATTCAAAAATCAGTTGCTTTTTCGAAATTTTACATCAAAACCATTGTTTAACATGTTCTTAATAATTGAAGTTGTAAAAAAATTGGGGTTACCGGGCGTTTTAAAAAGTTATCGCGTGGTAAACTTTGCCGCCGAAGATCATCATAAGACAATTTCTTTCCGGTCCCCTCCCTACCGAGTAAAGAAATTCGTCATCATAGGTGCATTGTGGGACTGTTTTTATAAAAAACCGCTACCGTCGCGTCTACCATCGTTAGATGTTTTTTTATTTGTATTTTGTCATCTTTTTAGGTAAGATAGCGCGTTAAAATGGAAATTTATGTAGATGCGCAGTAGCCTGCGCAGTGCAATAGTAGGTCCCGTCCTTAAGAAAACATCGCTATTTACTATATTTCTATGTATTTTCATCAATATACATTATAACGTATGAAATTTATAAAAATTTAAATAAAATAATACAAAGTATAGTTTAAAATGTTATTTTATTTTTTTCATTTATTACCGAGTTTAATTTATTGCTATGTCAATTAGCCACTTTCCTATCGAGTTTGGGGCCTGGGACGAGTGAAGTACGCAAAGGCGTCTGGGATCGTTAATCGGTACGCCTTCGTCAGTTTATTATAGTAAATATGGCTGACAAACGATGTTTTCGCTAAGTGACTGAGAAGATATTCCCGGTGCAAAGCTTATGAAACCGATTGACCAATGTACTTGTTCTGTTTTACGACGGTCATTCTAAGAATATATATAACTGTGTATTTTACGTTTATTGAGAAAAAAATCAAGCAATAAAGACGATCAAGTAATGTCGTTTCGATACACCGCCGTAATCTATAATGAAAACTTCGTAGTTGTTTAGCATATTATCACAAAACTTCGTAATTTTCCAATAAATAAATGTCTTAAATGTAGTAATTCCATGCAAGAATGCAATTATAGTTGTGTTTTAAAAGTTTATTGAGAAAAAAATCAAGCAATAAGAACGATAATTTAATACAAGTAGAGTCGTTTCCATACACCGATTAGTTTAATATCTGTGACAAATTAACCGAGTAAATGTCTAATAACCACGCATAATAAACCAGTTTTTAGTATAAAAGTAAACATTTTGAGCTTAAATGTAGTTCTTTTAAGAATACAGTTGTGTATTTTAGGCTTATTGAGAAAAAAATCAAGCAATAAAGACGATAATTACGAGTAGAAGCGTTTTGATACAGATGACAACTTACAATCACCGCCGTAATTTATAATGAAAACATCGTAGTTTTTTACCATATTATCACAAAACTTCGTAATTTTCCGGATCCAGTAAATCATCATAACATGTCTTTATAACTTGGTATTTTACGTTGCTTACTTCAATATAGATATGTATCGAATCGACCTGTTGAAAGGAGTATCGAAACGACCGGACACCGCGTCTGAACAGATACGAGTCATTCGCGAGTCAGCCTTTAAGGAATCATTCCTCAACAAAATATCGTATTTTTTCGCAGTTCTGGATCTTTAGGGATGCAGTAAAACTTGAAGCCAAGAGATTTGTTTCGATAGCTATTAGAACAATTTGGAACGCAGCAGTTATAGTTTGGCATGATTGTTTAGTGTGGTAGTTTACAGTAATCAAACACGAAGGCGTACCGAGTAACGATCCCAGACGCCTTTGCGTACTTCACTCGTCCCAGGCCCCAAACTCGATAGGAAAGTGGCTAATAGTTGCACTTTTTCCTTGTCACTAAGACGCCACTAAACACTACACACAGGACTCCTGACTACACAATATATGTGATCCGGTAAACTGTCTCAAAATGTATCGACATATGGGCAGTTCTCTCTACTAGTCTAATTCAGTTAAGCTTTACTTTTATCCACTCATTTATTCACTAGATTCACTTGTTCGTTCGTTCTTTTAAAATATCTTTTATCCTTTCATTTATTCATTTAATATTCATTCAATATTCATTCATTTCTTCATTCATCTATCTATCAATTTATTCGTCCATCCATCCATCCATCCATCCATCCATCCATCCATCCATCCATCCATCCATCCATTCATTTTTCCATTCATTCATTCATTCGTTAATTCATTTATTCTTTCATCCATCCATCCATTCACTCATTCTTCCATTCATTCATTCATTCATTCGTTAATTCATTCATTCGTTCATCCATCCATCCATCCGATCCATTCATTCATTCATTCTTCCATTCATTCATTCATTCGTTAATTCATTCATTCGTTCATCCATCCGATCCATTCATTCATTCTTCCATTCATTCATTCACTCATTCTTTCATTCATTTATTCATTCGTTAATTCATTTATTCGTTCATCCATCCATCCATTCACTCATTCTTCCATTCATTCATTCATTCATTCGTTAATTCATTCATTCATTCGTTCATCCATCCGATCCATTCATTCATTCATTCTTCCATTCATTCATTCATTCATTCACTCATTCTTTCATTCATTCATTCATTCGTTAATTCATTCATTCGTTCATCCATCCGATCCATTCATTCATTCTTCCATCCATCCATCCATCCATCCATTCATACTTTTTTTAATTTGTGTAGCAAGCCGTTCAGATATGAGAAATTTCTCCACTTCGAGTAATGGAACAGCAACCCCGTTCTCAAAGGAAAATCTCAGGAAACGAGGTTGAGTGAACGGCAGGTTAACCATTGTCCAAACTTAGAAGTTTTTGTTTCCAAAAAAAAATTTGACAGCTCTGCGTGGGCCTTTTTTGATTTTTTAACCAATAAGAAATTATCAGTTCGTCACAAGTCACTGACTGAGATCAATCATGGCACCTAGCCTATTGTATTTGATGAACACTAAAAAGGACTACAAAAAAAAAATTCTAGGATTAATTCGGTGAAAGCTGTTTTGTCTTATATATCAGTTCCTGTTTAGCATTTATTTTCTTAATCGAATTACTTACTATCCATTAAGTACACGTTAGTGAAAAATTAAGGGATATTTAAACAAAGACTTCGTCGGAAATAGTGTGGAATTAAGTCTCCTTTTAAAAATTAGTAATAGACTGGCTGCCGTCAGAAACTTTTGGCGGAAGGATAGTACTTCATGTCAATTTGTTCGTTTGCATTTTAAACTATACTTTGTATTATTTTATTTAAATTTTTATAAATTTCATACATTATAATGTATATTGATAAAATACATAGAAATATAGTAAATAGCGATGGTTTCTTAAATAAAACATATTTGAAGTTTCCCAGTTACACAATTAGAGCTCCTACATGACGTATTATCCTTTGGTGTGCGTCTAGATCTCGAAGTCCCGAAGACATCCCGCGAATCTCCGTGCCAGGTTACCTAGTTCCAAGCCAGTCAAAAGCTGATTCCACGTAGCAATGGCACCGGTTGTGTACTGTATATGTCGGATGTAGGCTGGCTCCTTCCGATTAAATCAATAATAAGCACAAAATGAATATACTAAGACGAAGGAAAGCTATCCTAGTCTTTCTAATTTTAGTATGGATTGGAGGAATGGCATATTTCTTGACGAACATATCAGGCAAAGATGACACTATCTCCGAAACTTACCAGGCCGACGTCTTGGATAGAAATAGTAATGAAGATATCTTACTCAGAGAAAAACAAGAACACAGACAAACAAGAGAACACAGAGAAGAAAAAGAGGAATCACAAGTAAGCAGTTTTGAAATATTATTGATGTCGAAATCCTCTTCTGTGCTTGTTAATATATTGTTATTTGTGGTTTGGAAGTTTTATTTGAAGAAATTAGCATCATTTTGAATTCCTTCATTCTTTTAGCTCTCGTAGGAAATTGCTGTACATAATTAAACACTGCAACCTGCTTTCAAAAAAGTTAACCTTATACGACTAATAAACTTGCCTTTTTAAGAAGAAAATTAAGTTCTACGCTGAACTTTTTCTGTCAATTAAAGTAATTATGAGTAATTTGCATATTTTGTTATATTTTCATTTTTTGCGTCCGCATGTCAATTATAAAATAAACCATAGGCACTTTAATAAATTATGATATACAATATAGCGAGAAATAACTAGAATTTACAATTTACATGTATATATAGTGTATATACTTAATATAGATTATTTAAGAAACTCACAATCCTCAATTTGTTTGAAGATTACCAAAAAGATTATTTACATTAGGGCCTAATAGCTTTTGTTTAAACAGAGGGAAATCCACCCGTTAAAATGGGAGTGAAATTCTCTAATCCCAACCACCTTCAATGTCTATAAATGGTTTCACATCAGGTGTCTGTTAACAATTGCAATAATTTCAGTAATAAAGTTCCCATTAGTCAGGGAAGGTTAGCAAACAATATATAATATTTATTAATCATGGCTGTTACTGATACCATTTAGCATTGTTTTGTTTATAGTGGTTTTGAGATAATTTCGATATATCAAGAACGTGGAGTTTCTAAAGTTTCCTTTAAACCTTTTTATCCCCCAAAAAAATTCATTCAATAACAAAAAGAGATTTTTAAATAGTTGAATAAAATGTGCATAATTAATTGTGTACATTATTTTGCTTTGTGGTTTTTGGCGAATTTCAAGGTATGTCTGGAATATTAAGTTCTCTACATGTATGTAATTTTTTAAATCATTTTTTAATAGTTAACAAATTGATTTTGATTTTTATCTTTGAACAAGAACTGTAAAAATTCTTTAAAAATGTTAATTTTTGTTTTTGTTTTGAATGAAATGTAGGTTGTTTTGTTTTGTGTTAAGGTGAGGCGAATCTTAATATTTTGAAATAGAGTCTGAAAAATATAATAATGAGATTTTACCATCTCAATTAAACAGCAATTATATCATAAAAAACATAAAAAAATGGAATGTTTTAAAATGTAAACTGTTTTTATTTCAATCTAACATGGTCGCTCACCACCTATCTTTTTTACTCTATCAAATATATTTATTGTTTTGTACAATCATAATCACACATTCAATGATTATTAGTAACAAAATATCTATTTTTATTAATTACCACTATATTTTTTCCTTTTTGTTGTACCAACACCTAAATAATTATTTCAAGTGTTTAGTCTTAATCCCATTCAGAGTTTTTGCCTTTCAGCTATTTTTATTACAAGTTCTATACTTTTTCATTTTTTTGTTGTACCAACACCTGAATAAATATGTCAGCTGTATTTTTTTGTTATGGTAAACCCATTAAGCTTTTTGCCACTCCTGAATTACCATAATGTGTTATATGTACATGTAAACTTGTATAAATTTAATAATTAATTGATTGTAAGGTTTATCTGCTCAATTCCAAAAAGCAAATATTCCAATTAGCTATCAATTTGTGAGTAATTGGCGGATACATGTATCATACAGGGTTCGAAATTCCAACCAGATTACTGGGTAAATGCGAGTTGAATTTTTTAATTAATATCGAGTGCCAAAAAAGTTGAGTGGCATTTTTAAGCAAACTGCCTTTTACAGTTTCAAAATTCAGATTTAAAATATGAAATTGTCTAACATAATTTCTGGTGATGGACAATCTGACATTTCCAGAAAATTGAAGGCTATTACAATAGCAATAAAGAGCAAAGAGTAGGAAAACACTGCCTTGCGTTTGTCTTGGCTGCCATGTTGTTTTTATCAAATCATGTGTGGGACTAGGTTCTAGCTTTTCAAGCCACAGGAGTTCCTTGCTTTTTGTGTAGATTGTTTTTATCTTGTGTCTGGCCCATTTAGCTTGAAGATGTGAAGTTGAAGTTGCTAGATGTGGCTAAAAAAATGAAATTCTAACCTTGGACTGATACATAAAATGATATATATTTGTATATTTTCCACAATAACCAATATAACCACAGACAATTTGAAGGTCTAACCATTTGCAGATGTATTAACAAAGGCAGCACCTTCTCAATGATTTTTTCACATGTAAATGATATAACATGTTCATCATAAAAGAACAATTCTCAAGGGAATGACACGTGGTCTGTAATGGGCAATTTGCATACAGAGGTAAAGAGGTCTATTGGTCTGGAAGGGACACAATCTCTGTAACTCCCACATGATAGCCTGGAGCTTAATTAAGCAACTAATCCAACCGGTCGGCAGTGTTAAGCATGTTATTATCATGAAATATATCACTTAATACACCCATAATTACGATGAAATACCTAGAGACAAGAAATGGTAGCCTTGGTAATTCAAAACTAATAATAATAAATAATAATAATAAAATTGAGAAGTGATGTGTGTTAGAATATTTAATGTAGGGGTATAGTGTTGAGTGTGAGTGTGTCGAATACTTAAACATAAGCCACTGCATGGCTAGGGAGATTCGGTAACAACTCCTTGTATTTCGACTTGAAAAAAAGTGTATCAGTTAAAGTGTAATGGTCAAATAACAACAAAAGAACACAATGGAATTAGAGTGTATTAAAGAGTGATATACTAAATAGTGTTTCACAGGTTAATGAAAACCACTCTAAACCAATGATTTATTTTTGTTTATTTATTAAAAATTCCTGATTTGTTGTTTTTTCTGCTACTCTAGAATAATGGTCGTGTCATTGCCAATGATGAAGAACATGATACAAGGAAAATCAGTGACTTTGATACAGATGCATATATTAATAAGAATGGATTCAAGGAGGGAGAAGATGCTTATGCAAGAAATGCTTACAATTTAAAAGTCAGTGATAAGGTTGTTTTTAATAGAGAAGTACCTGAAGTCAGAGATCCGCAGTAAGTTGATATATAGAGGATATTACATAGGCACGTAGAGATACCAATTTTATCTTCAAGTGTTTGAATGATCTCTCATGAGTGAGTGCAGCGAAGATAAAATTTGTATTTCTAAGTGACCATGTAATGTTCTGTTATTACATAATTATCAATGAAAAGAAAATAATTTTTTTTTGACACAAGAAGTTTCTGTAAAGCTGTGTAACCCATAGCTTCCTATAGTTACCTCAGCTGGCTCTCACCTCCATATAAGGATAATTAATAATATGTATAGTAATTTGTAAATTATAAGTTGAAAAAAAATTGTCCAATTTTAAGTGATTGTCTGATGTTTATTTCAGATGCAAAGAAATATCCTGGCCTAAGGATTTACCAACTACATCAGTTATTATATGCTTCCATAACGAAGGAAGAAGTGCTTTGCTTAGGACTGTCATAAGGTAAACATTCATTTAATACTTTATGGTTGTAGGATACAGTTTACACTTACATGGTTTGCAGGTGTTCAAAACATTAGATGAACTTTAAAGTTGTTTTTAGCATAAGACAGGAAACAAAAAAAACAGACACACACACATACATACAGGCATACTGACAGACAGGCAGACAGACGGACAGGAAAGACAGACAGAAAGACAGTTAATTTTTAAGCATAAGACAGAAAACAAAAAAATAGACAGACAGACATATAGGCTGACTGACTGACAGACAGACAGACAGACTTACAGGCATACTGACAGATGGACAGAAAAGACAGACAGACAGACAGACAGACAGACAGACAGACAACAGACTTACAGGCATACTGACAGATGGACAGAAAAGACAGACAGACAGACAGACAGACAGACAGACAGACAGACAGACAGACAGACAGACAGACAGACAGACAGACAGACAGACAGACAGACAGACAGACTAATTGAATATATTAGGCATAGTGCACTATAGTTCATTGAAGTAAATTAATATGTAATTTATTATTATTACAGCACAATTAACAAAAGTCCTCCAGAGCTTCTCAAAGAAATTTTATTGATAGATGATTTTAGTGATGATCGTAAGTAAAGCATCTCAATGATTATAAATAACTATTATCCTGGTGACTGCCCCAGATGATGAGTATAGTTATATATAATACTATTAAACAGACATTTAATCCGGCAAGCTATACAATAGACCTCTTCACCTCCCTATGCATGCAAATTGCCCATTTCAGATCACGTGTCATTCCCTTGAGAATTGTTCTTTTATGATGGACGTGCTATATCATTTACATGTGAAAGAAACAATTCCCAAGGGTAGCATCACATGAACTGAAATGGGAAAACAAACAATAAAGGTATTAAAAGAGGTATATTATAGAGCAAAGCTAAATAATAATGCAATTATAGTATTTTATTGAATTGTGTGCATTGTGTCCTCTATTACATTTTCTACATAAAGTGCATGTGTTATGCAAACTGACAGGACATTTCTCATTTTATAATTTATTGTTACAGCCGATGATGGGAAAGAATTAACAAAACTACCTAAAGTCAAGCTTATAAGAATGGATAAAAGAGAAGGTATTAAAAACATTATATTTTATTACAGATGTTACCTTAATTATCATAATTTATTTATTATAATTAATATTCACAGTGAAGCCACTTAACATTAATTTCCAAAATACCTTGAGAAAGTGCAAAACTTTTTGGTCATAATTAACAGTTTCCCATTTAAATCTGTACTTTCCCATTTAAATCTGTACTTATGCGAATTGTGCTGATGTGTGCTAAACACACAGATCAACCAATCAGAGTAGATTATTTCTGAAGTGAACTTCTCTGATTGGTTGATCTGTGTGTTTAGCACACATCAACAAAATTTGCATAAGTACAGATTTAAATGGGAAAGTACAGATTTAAATGGGAACCTGTTCTTAATGATTATCATTAGTTATTATAATATTCACAGTGAATCCACTTAACATTAATTTCCAAAATACCTTGAGAAAGTGCAAAACTTTTTGGTCATAATTATAATTATTTTGTGGCACTTTGTGTACTATATTAACATTTCTTTTACTACGTACATTCTGGAAAAGGGATTTTCAGTTACAATTTATGTAGACATTTTAGATTGAAAACCTAAAGATTACTCGAGGAAGGATTACAATACATTAATAGCAAACTGATGCTATTCTCACTTTATTGCAAAACCATGTTATCTCTGAATTTAAGCAAAGCTATGTGTGGTACTGAGGTTTTGGCAGATTATAGCACAAACGCCCTTATATAGCAATATTGAATGTGACCATTGCAGGTGGATTTATCAGTGATTTCTTTTCACAGGTTTAATTCGTGCTAGAGTCAGAGGTGCTGAAGCTGCCAAGGGTGAAGTACTGACATTCTTGGACAGTCATTGTGAATGCAGTAAAAACTGGCTAGAACCTTTACTACTTAGAATTAAACAGGTATTAAATCAAACACACATAACATCAAAATGAACAAATGAATGAACAAATACCATATTTACTCAAATAGGCACCGCTCTTGAATAAGCACTGCATTTTAACGCTTTAATGTTTGTTACTCTAGAACAGCATTGAAAATATTTTTTTCAAATTAATTATTTTTCACCACTCGCCCATTAGTTATCTCCCCAATACTTGTAGTTCTGATCAAGAAGGGGACAGTAATATTAAGAAAAATTTAATAAGCTCCACAGCGCTTATTTGAGTAAATACAATACATTTCAAATATTAAATATATGAATACATTTTCCTGGTCTTTTGACTTTGAATAGCGCAGCACATGAATGCTAAAAATAGAGCTTTCCAAGACTTGGACAAACATTAATTGTGTTCAGTTTTTCAAGTTGAGCAATATATGAACCGATCTTATCATTTCCTGCTGAAATTAGAATAACAACATGATTAAAAGATTTGCTTCGATCAGCATTGAAAATAGTCTTCTGAAAGTTAAATAAAAGTTTGTTTGTCTGGGTAACGCTTTTGTCTCCATTTTTATGACATCATTCATGCACTGCGCTATTGTTTTCTTGCACCTGGACTTATCCTATCTTTCTGTTTCCCGTTAGAATTACAAAACTGTTGTTTCACCAATTATTGATGTAATAAATATGGACAATTTTGAATATCTTGGATCTTCTGCAGATTTACGAGGAGGTAAAATATTAAATCATATAATTATTTAATTTAATTTTTTAATATTGATTTAATTCAACTTTTTGTCAATTTTGTATGACCCCAGTAACTATTTGTGAGTTTATTATTTTTTTTTTCATAACTGATGTAGGAGCCTTTGGCCACTTTTTTAAAGATAATGAATGTATTTTAATTATATATTTATGTATTTAATTATGTATTTAATTTTTGTGCTGTATAATTTTAGGGTTTGGGTGGAATTTAAATTTCAAATGGGACTTCCTTCCTCAAAGGATTATATCAGAAAGACAAGGAAAACCTACTTCACCTATTGCGTAAGACTCTATTATCATACTAATATTTTGTATAATTAATAGTAGTTATTAATTATTAAGATGGTAATGGTGGTAACTATGATGGTGGTTGATGATAAAATCATGTGATCATATTTATCCATTGTTAAAATAAAGAGAAAAGAGAAGATGTGAATATTTGAAGATGGTGATGATTGTGTTGATAACAGGTTCCCATTTAAATATGTACTTTCCCATTTAAATCTGTACTTATGCAAATTTTGTTGATGTGTGCTAAACACACAGATCAACCAATCAGAGAAGTTCACTTCAGAAATAGTATACTCTGATTGGTTGATCTGTGTGTTTAGCACACATCAACACAATTTGCATAAGTACAGATTTAAATGGGGAAGTACAGATTTAAATGGGAACCTGTTTGATATAGATGGTGATGATAATCATGATGATGTTGATCATTGATGGTGGTGATTATGATTATGATGATGTTGTTGTTGATGATGATAATGATGGAAATGATCATAATGATAATAATAATGTTGATGTTGATGATGGCGATTATTATGATGATGATGATATTGATTCATGATGATATTGATGGTGATATTGATGATGATATTGATGACAAAGTGGTGATGATGATGCTAACTATTGTGTTTGTTTTATTTTGTTTGTATTTGTAGGACACCAGTAATAGCTGGGGGGTTATTTTCTATTGATAAACAGTGGTTTTCTACACTGGGAAAGTATGACATGAAGATGGATGTATGGGGTGGTGAAAATCTAGGTAATTGTCTGTTTTCTGTCAAGTTTTGTCTTTATCTTGACTTCTTCATTCATTCTTTTATTCATACATTCATTTGTGCATTCATTCTTTCATCATTCTGTTCATTCATCCATCTATCCATACATTTATTCATTCAATTGACACATGTAATCTGATTTTTTAATGTTAAATTTTATTCTCTTCCTTATTGTAAAGTTGAACTGCAACTCTCCTATAACTTATTGAACATATCTTGTGATTATTTTTCTTTTAGAAATTTCATTCAGGACTTGGCAGTGTGGAGGCAGTATGGAAATCATTCCATGTTCTAGGGTTGGTCATGTTTTCCGTAATCGGCATCCTTATAAATTCCCTGGTGGCAGTATGAATGTATTTCAAAAGTGAGTACAAAACAATTTATATATATACAAAACTATGATGTAGAGCAAATTTTATGCAGTTAAACCATGAAATAATATCAAGCAAATTCTAACAAATAGTCACTATTTAGTGACAAATTGTTGCTACTATTCAACCAGAATAAATAATAAAACAAAGGATAATGAGGTATCTTGTGTATTTCTCTTTTGTCTCAAAATGTTCTGGTTGAGTGATGTATTTGTTAGTAAGTACTTTCTTAGATTGCATTTCAATTAAAGAAAACATAATTTGATGATCAATGCCTGCTTTATAAACATTATTGGACGTGATGTTTTGAATGTAATTTTTTTCCAGTAACATCATGACTGATAATACTTTCTAATTACTATAATCATAAAGGCAAAGCATAAAATAATTTATAAAATGTCAGCAATTTCATGATAACTCTTTTTTGTACATTATATTATAATCTATTTAATATTTTATTTTACATTCCTTTGTTATTCTGATTTTGTTTAAATTTCTAAATTTCTAAAGTAATATTATTAATTATTACTGGTATGTTCACCTTTTACAAAATATATGCTCAAAATTAATATCAGGGGGGGATACAAGTGGTGCAGGGCTCAGACAATCATAAAGCATCACCAACATAAAGCATCACCCCCCCCCCCCCTGAAAAAAATCCTGGATCCGCCCCTGAATATGTTCATTTGTTATTATTTCAATAGGAACACTAGAAGAGCAGTTGAAGTATGGATGGATGAATATAAAAGATTTTATTATGCTGCTGTTCCTTATGCTAAAAACACACCATATGGAAAGTAAGTGCTGATTACAATCTAACACTTTATCAAAACCAAACATGAACAAACCACTGAGGATGTAACAAACCTTGGCTGTGACAACGTTAACCCTTAGTGACTACTGGCTCATAGTAACTACTACAGGCAGGGGTGGGCCTGGTCTCCTCTTAAAATTCTTAGTTTGGATAAAACTTTGTTTGTTTTCGATGTGCCCCAAAATTATTTGTATCTTCTGCCAACACTGTAACATCACATAATTGGATGTTAAATATCTGAAAAATAATATACATTGTAAAGCATCATATTTAAACATTATTACAGTGGGCACCTACATTTTTTTTAGAAATCGTTTTTTGTTTGTTGAACAACTCAAAAACAACTATATCACCGCAAGAAGTTTGACTGATGTGTAGTATGATAAACTTTTTGTAGTTAGAGTTGTTTGTGAGTTGTTCAACTTACAATAAACAATTTCTTAAATATTTCTAGGTGCCCACAGATTCGCACTGTAACATGAGAAGTATTCTTATTGAGTTTACGTGAATGACCCCCTACCTCCCCATCAATTATCTAATTGTCCATCCCTAAGAATGGTTATATTGAATAAACCAAAATTGTTGATATTGACAGTTGGTTGATTTGTGGTTGACAGTATCAAGGGAAGACTTGCTTTAAGGAAGAAACTGAAATGTAAACCTTTCAAGTGGTTTGTCCAGAATGTTTATCCAGAGCTCAAGTAAGAAGCAACACTTTTTATAGTCATATCTATATAAAAACCAGTATTCAAAACATGTTGTCTTAATTAGTGACATATTTTTAACATGTTTGGCAAACATTATTTAAAACATGTTGATTTAAAGTGTACATGTTAGCTTGTATAAATGCGCCTTTTGTTAAATAGTACAGCAGTGACGATAACATTAAACTAGAGTATAACAAGTAATTAATATTACTGTTAGATAATAATAATAATTTATTTCTAACAGGTTCCCATTTAAATCTGTACTTTCCCATTTAAATCTGTACTTATGCAAATTTGGTTGATGTGTGCTAAACATACAGATCAACCAATCAGAGAAGCTCACTTCAGAAATAATATACTCTGATTGGTTGATCTGTGTGTTTAGCACACATCAACACAATTTGCATAAGTACAGATTAAAATGGGAAAGTACAGATTTAAATGGGAACCTGTTTTCTTAAAAAATACATTTAAAATTCTCAATGCTTTTTACATGATATAAAATATTTAGTTCAAGACCTACCTATCCAACAGCTTTCCTTTTGAGTTGTACGGTTCTCATATTTATATAATATTCTGATCTCATTTTCATTTCTGCAGAGTTCCTCAAGATGACAAAACCAAAGCATTTGGTGAAATCAAACAGGGCAACCAGTGTATGGATACCCTTGGTCATTCAACAGGACAGAATATTGGCCTGTTTGATTGCCATGGTGCTGGGGGTAATCAGGTAAGTTATGTTATAAATATCATCTACAAAATAGAAAACAACAGATTTATAGCAACAGCAACAATGTCAAATACTAAGGTAATAGTAATCATATTAAAGTGTTAATTCGGCCTATGATACCTGATTGGCCTCAAACCTTCTGGTAAAGTAAAATGGGCATCATGATGATGATTATGATGATGATGATGATGAAAGCAATAGGAATGATGGTTATGATGACAATGACAATAAGAATGATGATGATTATGATGATGATGATGATGAAAGCAATAGGAATGATGGTTATGATGACAATGACAATAAGAATGATGATGATTATGATGATGATAATGATGAAAGCAATAGGAATGATGGTTATGATGACAATGACAATGATGATGATTATGATGATGAAAATAAGTATGATGATGCTGATGATGACATTGACAATAAGAATGATGATGATAACGATGACAATAGGTATGATGATGATGATGACAATAAGTATGATGATGCTGATGATGACAATGACAATAAGAATGATGCTGATGATGACAATAAGTATTATGATGCTGATGATGACAATGACAATAAGAATGATGATGATGACAATAAAAATGATGATGACGATGACCATAGGTATGATGATGATGAGCAATAGCAATAGATATCATAGTTGTAGCCACAGCTATAAGAATATTTGTAATTTTGGTTATTGTAATTGTTCTATATATTTTTTAGATGTGGACTCTGACTGACAGTTCTCTTCTAAAGCATGATTCAGCATGTTTAGCAGTAGATAATGATGTGGCCATGTTGCGTGATTGTGATGAAAATAGCAATGACCAGGTTTGTGTTAAATGATAATTTATCATAATAAATAAATAAATAAATAATAAGCAATATAATGCAATTTGTAAAACCGTAAAAAAAGTTTAACTTAAAATTACTGACGTTTCGATCTTTAGCCCTTCGTCTTTTACTCCAACAAACAGCTAAAGCTTGAAATGTCAGTATTAAAGTTAAGTCAACATTTTTTATGGTGTTACAAATTTCATTATAATACCTATCGTATATATATCAAACACTGACGCAGCATATACTAGTTTACTTGCTAGTTTCCAAATAAATAAATAAATAGTTTTCAGAGCAAGGTTCACCATGAGGAGGTGTGGGTGGGGATTGAAAGGTATATCAAATCTGAGCTGCATAAAAAAATGTCTGCATGCATGGTTAGTGAGTGCTACAAATTAGCAAAATTAGTATGTGTTGATTGGCTCTCCTTGTGAAGCAGTGAATATCCTAGATTATTCCAAGCTATGGAACTAGCCAATCAGAATATGCAGGATTCTCTCTTTTAATCATGATTGATTAACTTATCACAATATATTTTAATTAAATTCTTGAGAATGAAGTCAGTGACTTAAATATATACCAGAATGATTACAATTTGATTTTGTGTTTTCTTTACCAGCATTGGGAATATGAGAAAGATATCAGTCGATTACGACACAAGAAAACTGGACAATGCCTTGATAGTTCCAGAGTCAAGGATAATGGCCTTACTCTAAGTACATGTTCTGATGGCTATTCACAACATTGGGCATTTGAAGTTAGTTTATAGCATTTTGTAAGATAGGAGACTTTTGTAGCATATTAAGTAAACTATAAGACATACAAGATGGAAGATCCTTGGTGTAAGGACCTCACATATGAACACTGTAATTATAACAAGTGCAGCACAAGTATGATTTAGTTTTATTACTGCTTTGGTTTTGTAATGAAATATAAAATAAAACCTTACATTTTACATTTCACATTTTACAATAGGTATAACAGGTTCCCATTTAAATCTGTACTTTCCCATTTAAATCTGTTCTTATGCAAAACACACAGATCAACCAATCGGAGTATATTATTTCTGAAGTGAACTTCTCTGATTGGTGGATCTGTGTGTTTAGCACACATCAACAAAATTTGCATAAGTACAGATTTAAATGGGAACCTGTTGTATACACCTATTTAAAAAAACCTTGTCAGAAGGAGATCTGAATCTGCAATCTGAGACCGAAATGAATTCAGGAAAATTGCGTACTGCAAATAGCAGGCCTGGCCCTGTTTTTTTGTTTCTTGTGCTTAGCACCTTCAGAATTATAGTTACCGTCGCCATATCCGAAGCCAGAAAGTGCATGCAATGAGAAAAAACTGCCGTAACCCACAATTATTTCGGTCTCAGATTGCAGATTGCAGATCTCCTTCTGACAACGTTTTTTGAAATAGGTGTATAACTATACTCAATGATCAGTGTAACCCACTAATGTATATCATATATGGCACTGTAATCAATGCACATTGTTAAAAAAATAACAATTACTGATCAACTTCATTTGTGAGGTTTTTACACTGAGGTAAGCCCTGAAAGACATGTCTTTAGATCCATGACAAAAACTCAAATTCGCCTAAATTGTACATGGAATGCAAAGGAGAATTTAGATTTTCATCACCTATTTTTGAAGGCAGAACATTAGTTAGCACAATATTTTTCACACCTAGTATTCTTCATATGTAAAGAATTGATTGTAATTTTTAGTGTGTTCTGTCTACTCTTCCTGCTGTTCTGTCTAAAGTTTCGGTCAAACGGCAATGATAGTTCATGATAGTTGATGATAGTTCCAACTATCATGTGCGTTTGACTACCAACTAGCATCGACTATCATGGACTATCATAGAGTTTGAACATGTTCACATTTCACATGATGGTTGATGATAGTTTTTACCGCCTCGCTTACTATCATCAACTATCATAGCCGATTGACCTCCCCTTAAAGCAACTATTCTAAAACGTTTTTCTGTCAGTAGAGTTAAGCTCTCGTGATAGTTACCCAGTCCAACCATGTGTTATATCATATATTTTAACCAGCAAATCAACATGTTCGTAATATTGCAATATTTTATAAACGCAGATAATATAGAATTGAATTTGACATAAAAAAGTGATTGATTTTTATAACAAACAAGAAGGTTAAGAGAAGTTCCTTTGTTTGATTTAAACTTCTACTTCTAAAGCTGTGTGCACACCATATAATAATATTGTTTTTCCTATAAATATACCAGCTTTAAATGATAATATGTACACTGGTCAGTGGTGGTCAGTGGTCAAGGCCCAGTTTAGATGTCAAACTTTTGTTGACCCTAATTGCCTTCAAGTTTGAGCACTCTTTTCCTCAAAACTAGTAGAAGTAATATTGTAGACCAAACTTAACACACATCATCTCCTGGCACTTAGCAAAACAACTGATATCTTTTATGGTAGATATCAGCCTTTTATTTGCTGAAGGCAATTAGATTCGACACAGCAATAGTTTGATGTCTGAGTTGGGCCTAAGGTAACAAATTATTGAAGTAAAATGTAAAAATATTTTCCTTCAAACCTGACATTTCAGATGTTATCCATTGTCAGGATAATAGTCTCCCATGCAGCCATGTTTAGCCTCATCACGCAACGCTCGCTCATCAGTGTTGCGTGACGAAGCTTAACATGTCTGTGGGGAGACTATTGCCAGGATAGACTAGAACAATGTAGTCTATGTGTAAAAAGTCATTATTTTAGGACATATTTACTGCCTAATTTACTCTTAATTTTGATAAAACTGTTCTTTTTTATTTTGTTTTAGTAGTACATGGTGTGCACACTTATGTCAGCTTTAGGTATAACTTGTTAAGTAATAAGAAAGAAGTAAAGAAATAATACTTTTAACAGGTTCCCATTTAAATCTGTACTTTCCCATTTTAATCTGTACTTATGCAAATTGTGTTGATGTGTGCTAAACACACAGATCAACCAATCAGAGTATATTATTTCTGAAGTGAACTTCTCTGATTGGTTGATTCTTGTGTTTAGCACACATCAACACAATTTGCATAAGTACAGATTTAAATGGGAAAGTACAGATTTAAATGGGAACCTGTTAAAAGGATATAATAATCCAATGAACAGCAATTACTTCATCTAATATACATCCTTTACAGTGAGGACACTCCAACCGTGAACACTTTTGTTTTTTAAGTTCTTAGTTTTATCCCATATCCCTTGAGAGAATAGATATGAAATAATATATATAATAAACACTCTGTGTATTTGGATTCACTGCTTCATTTTTAGATGTTTTGAAGCAGTAGAAGGTTCAGAAAATAACAGTTTAATAACATGAAATAAGTCAAGTTTCACGGTTTGAGTATCCTCACTGTAAACGTCTAGGTAACTTGTAAGATATTTATACTTGAATGTTTAAAGACTGACCTAAATAAAATAACAATTGTGTATATTTTTGTATCATTTATTTTTTGGGTTGATTGAACTATTGCATGCATGCCAACCTCAAATGGATTTAAATCTTTAGAATTCAATGGTGATTTCTGACATTTTTACCTCAGAATTAAAAAACAAAAAAAGAAGTAACCATGCATTCATCTTGATTAACCAGGAAGTTTCAAGCTTTAATAGACCCATTCAGCTTCAATGTTTATTTACCCACTTCAAACCATGTGTTCATTCCCTTTGGATTTAATCATTTCTTATGCATAAATATTTTCATACTTGACATTAAAAAAAAAAACTCTCAAGGGAATGTCATGGTCTGAAATGTGCAATTTGCATACAGAACTATCAGGGTCTATTAACAAGTGGATAATGTACAAAATCTTGAGTTGGCATGAATGCTATTGATAATCAGTCATGTGCAGTCCACTTTCCAACCCACTATATTCATCAAAAACATATCAGTCTGCATTAGAGATCTAGATCAAATAATATCACCCTCACATAAATGACTTTGCAAAAACTATGTAATCCTGGAAAAGTCAAATTGAGTTTTGGCTGCCAAGACATGAATGATTTTATTTGCTCATTTTTGTTAAGAATGTTAACATGTTGCCATGTTGGTGGTACACGGTGTACTACCCAGATCACCAAATATGACACACAGAAGTCCAGGCATCAAAATCTCAATCTAACTCCAACCAAGTCTCTTTAGAGAGAAAAATGTTCATTCAACAAACCAAATTGTTTGTGTAAAAAACAAACATTTGTGGCCAATAATTTATAATTTTATGGTTCGAGAATATCCCCATTTCTCTCCTTTATCCCTATACTCCAGTTTCATGTTGTCTACTATAGCACCATTGTACTATTTGACAGAAGGCACATTTGCACAGGGGAAGTCTTGATTTGTTGTAAAACATATTCACAAATTCCAAGCAAAGCATTGAGGCTTGAGTGCACCTTTGCTGTGCTAGATAACATGACACTAGCCTTGTAATGTACCCTAGCAGGCATTCCAAGCCTTTTATGTCACTTTTTATGTTGCTGAGGTAAGCTGCCCTTACTACTAAAATTACTCTACTGTTAGCACCCTTAAAAAATGATTGATCGCATTTTGAATTTGTTTTGAAATAACATTATTTTATGTCAAATGATGGAGCACTCCAAATGGTCATGTGAGTTAACCGGAATTCAAAATGCAATCAATCATTTTTCTGCAGCGCTAACAGTTAAGTAATTTTGGTAGTAATATGGGCCGTTATTCAGAATGAGTAAATGTAAGCCTACATACCTAATCAAAGTAAATTATTGTCTATGAATGCAGAGCCTACATGGATTCATCATATTTTATCTAAAGTGGTTATACCCATGATGCAATGGTTCATGTCTTTTACAACATTTATTATGTAATATACCCGGGAATATAAGTTTATTGGAGATTTGATGTCTAAACTTAGCTTTCATTGTCATGTGTAAACATTGCTTTTAAATTTTAAAATATTCCTAGAAGCGTTATTGTCTATCTTTGCAGTTCAGTCTTCGATTCACAATACGTCCTCAAAATTTGTACATTTTCAATCCCGGGTTTCAATTATACGGTTTGAACAACACTGTTATAATCTTTCATTCCACCTTTGCTCTTCCTTGCTGTTTGCTAAACTCTTGATACTTTTCAATATCAAATTGTCCATTAGCCTTGAGAAATACAGGAATTCCTAGTTCTTTTTCGCCTTTCTTGTTGTCAGCATTAGAAGTCTCGGCGACAACCTCTACTGGTCTGATATCAATCAAGTGCTTCACCGACCGAAGAAGGCCATTTACAGCTGGTGTGTTTTTATGAATTACAACTTTATGAAGTCTTGTTAATCCAAGAGCTTTAAGAGTTCTCTTTTCCCACCAAGGTTGTCGTATTCCACTTCTTATTAGCCGTACAGCGTGTAGTTTGTGCACAATTTGAGAACATGCTTCCTTGGCCGCCATATTGGAATAGTACTAGTACTCATGACTCCGCGGAAAATAATCCACAGGCAATCCAACATCTCCCCTACGCTTACATTTCTTCCGTGTCAACAATATCTTTTCATTTCATAAATTAGTGTAAACGTTGATTTTTTTAGATTCATCACAAATATTTTTCTATAAAACCCTACTTTCCCTATAACTTTATTATTTTCTGCTTTCTGAAACCGTGTCAAAAGGGCGACCGGGTTTCCTGTGGTCGGTCCGCACCGCGCCAAATACAAAATGGCGGTTTCTTGAGCAGTCCAATCACCAAACGCTCAAACGGCCACCTAAACGGCTAAAAATAAGCACTATAAAAAATATGATAATTCGCTTTCCATGTTGTCCTCTGCTGCGTTTTCTAAGTGGCCTTTTTGTGGCGCTTCAAACTTGGTTTATTTTTGTCGCTGTCTTTGTTCATTCGTTTGGTATTCACCCAGAAAACTGTAAATGGTTCATGAAAGTTATCAGCAGAGATAATACTAGTGTTGTGCATTCGTTTATTTCGCCTGGTGGAAGCTATTTCCTACGAATTCAAGTGCAGTGTGATTCCAAAGTGAGTATCTAGTGTATCTGTAAGTATTAAAGCATTAATTAAATTCAACCGTAAGCTCTTACATATAAAAAAACAAACATGAAATTTTAATACTTAATCTTAACTTAAATAACTTATAATTTTTGATAATGTTAAAAAAATATGTATAATATGACGTGGTGTTGACAGTAACTATTAATCCAAAAATAATTTGCATAGGATTTCAGTCTTGATTGGGCTTCTCCCTCTGGATTTATAAGTTTTAAATATCATATAAGTTTCATTTTGATGTGTTATTACAACTTTCTCTCCATCCCTTCTCCAAATGTTTTTGGGGTCTTCTATTTTGTTTTATATTTATTTTAAATTTTATTAGCTTCTCCCAAAAACACAAAGGGAGATAACATATTAATTATATACTTAAACTGGGGTGGGCAGAGAACCCACAACAGCAAGACCAGTTACTGCAAATGCTTTTTAAAATTGCTTCTATTCTGCGATGATCATGATATCATACATAAACTTTCTCTTTGTTATTTTTTTAATGCTGTTTAAGAAATCATATTTTGTTTCTCTCATTACTAGATTAATTCTGAAGTGTCCAGGTACTTGGCCCTTATTGGAGTAACACCTAAATTACATATAGAGAGTAAAGCTTTTATACCAGTTGATACTGGCTATTATACATCCAAGTATGTTGACACCATACAGACTGCTGTTGTTGACTTGGGGTGGCTGGAAAACTGCAACTGTTTGATGGCACATTCTAGGTAACTAACTGCCTTTTTTCTTGCCTCTTTTCACCAATCTCCTTCTGCTAAGTGCTGGCTAGTACATATGCTATAAACTAGTGGAAATATTATGTTACTTACATATTATTACAGGGAAATACATTTTTACAAGTTTATTTATGTTACTCTTTATTTTAATAGGTGAAAAGGTTCCCATTTAAATCTGTACTTTCCCATTTAAATCTGTACTTATGCAAATTTTGTTGATGTGTGCTAAACACACAGATCAACCAATCAGAGAAGTTCACTTCAGAAATAATATATCAGTTTATATATTTTATATATACAATTTGCATAAGTACAGATTTAAATGGGAAAGTACAGATTTAAATGGGAACCTGTTTGATGTGGTTTTGCAAATGTTATGGAAACTTTGAATTCATAGAAGTACCTAATGTCATAATTTTTATCATCACTACTTATAACCATCATATTCATTTGGAATGATTATTATTATCACCATTACCATCATTATCATCTTGATTACCACCACTATCATTATTGCAATCCTTATCAAAGTCCCACTATAGATACAAAAAGCACTATCTGTAGACGTTTTCAAAAAGAAGCTAAAAACTTACTTATTTATTTGAACAATATTTATAATTTGTCATAAAATCTATTTTTCTGTAAAATAATGATATTGGTTTTTTGATTAGTGATCATAATTTGTAAAGAGCATGGAATGTGCTAAGAAATAAATTATTATCATTATCATTATTATTATTATTATTATTATTATTATTATTATTATTATTATTATTATTATTATTATTATTATTATTATTATTATTATTATTATTATTATAATTATTATTATTATTATTATTATTATTATTATTGTTGTTGTTATTATTATTATTATTATTATTATCTTGCCCATTATCATTTTTAATAGTATGATTATATTTGTCACAATCATCATCATCATCATCATCATTAACATGATCATTTTCATCATCATCATCATCATCACCATTTTCATCATCATCATTTTCATCATCATCATCATCATCAACATTTTCATCATCATTTTCATCATCATTTTCATCATCAGCATCATCATCATCATAATCAGCATCATCATCATCATTTTCATCATCAATGTACATGATGATAAGTGAACATTATTTTCTCCAAAGATGCCCTATAAAGTACAAAACATTTCTCCTTATTTCATTAGGTGTTACTGTGACAATAACCCTCCTACTTGCACCAATGATAACCATGTTATAACTGCAAACTGTTCTGACTGTATGGAGTTAGACTGTACTACAGCTGGTCAACTGTGTAATCCTGCCTGGCTAGCCCCTCTCCCTCTTAGAGAATGGGTGACAAGTTTACACTGTAGCATAGAGGGCCTTGGTGTTGGTCCTTATATTGGATCAACAAGGTAACAGATAAATGCAAAATATTAATATGAAAATGTCATGCATAGTTTTGGAGCAAAGTTTTATTAACACTATGCATAAGTGTTGAAATGTTTTGATAGCAGATTTGAGTTTGATCAAAGTAAATTTAAAATTCTATAGTTTATGCAGTTGCTTAGTATTATGGCCAGAGAAAGTATTTGCTGCAGTGAAAGATGCATGAAAGCATGCCAGTGACCCAACTACTCATTTCTCTTGCCCAAGACAGGCATTTGTGGGTCTGAAGTTGACCCAGAGATAACAGCATGGCCCTCTTCAACTCACAAAGGATTAACAGCAACAACAACAACAACAACAACAACAACAACAACAACTTACTTATCCATGTTGTACTCTTTTGGATATATGAAGCATGCAGAAATGATTAGACAAACAGTTTCAAATATATCTCTACAAAATATCAAATATAACCATTATGTTTCTAACTAAATTCTCATGAAATCCATTAACTATGTCAAATCCTATTTATTTAGTACTGTCTACCATGTTGATGGTTTCCACGACAGCCAACAAATCAACACCGTTGGATCAAGGGCAGCCAGTTTACCAAAGAATGTACATTCTGTCCCATTAAACTGTCTTCCTCAGCATTCTCCAGTATGTCTTGTTACATGGTTGTCCACATCAAATGTAGCTCTGTACTCAAGTTCAGAGTTTGCAACTGTGGATATCATAGAGGTAAATATGATGGGCCAATGCGTTATTAAAATCTTTACAACAGCTCCAAAAGGGTTGATCAAGGTGATAATCTCATGCTGGATTATGGGCATACATGTGCAATCCCCCATCCAGCCTTCAGAAAATGTACAAGATGCTTGCAATTTAGCATAATATCTGGTATCTGATCAATAATATATATCCTGTGCTCTAGACAAATAGAAGTTTGGGTTGATATATTACAATCATCATCATCATACAATCATGTGATCATAAATGATAAATATTAAAAATATTAAAAATAAATTAATATTACAATTAAAATTATCTCAATATGTAGATTATTCATTTATATATCTATTTTTACGAGTTTAATTTATATAGATAGACCTTTCCTGAATTTGCAAAACTTATCAATCTATACATCTCTGTATGTTATTTACTCCAGCTTTTAATCTACTGTTTTATCATCAGTGAACCTCATTCGGAAAAGGTCTGTAGAGTTTGAAAAAAAAAAAAGTGCCTTTATGAGAACACCTTCAATACTGTTATTTCTAACTTATGGATGTTTTTATCAATGTACCATGTAACTGTTCTTTTTGCAGATAGGAGACGTTTTTAATGGTACTCCTGTATGTAGTGAGGTCTTTCAATCTCTGGATGTCATCAAGGGGTCCATATCACTCTTGGATACTATCATCCTAAACACTCCTGTAAGTATCTATAACCTCTCATTAGACACCCATACAACACTCATACAGGGTTTATACGCATCTCAGACAGGGTTTTACGCATCTCAGACAGGGTTTTTACGCATCTCAGACAGGGTTTTTACGCATCTCAGACAGGGTTTTACGCATCTCAGACAGGGTTTCAGTACGCATCTCAGACAGGGTTTATACGCATCTCAGACAGGGTTTATACGCATCTCAGACAGGGTTTATACGCATCTCAGACAGGGTTTATACGCATCTCAGACAGGGTTTATACGCATCTTAGACAGGGTTTATACGCATCTCAGACAGGGTTTATACGCATCTCAGACAGGGTTTTACGCATCTCAGACAGGGTTTTACGCATCTCAGACAGGGTTTATACGCATCTCAGACAGGGTTTATACGCATCTCAGACATGGTTTATACGCATCTCAGACAGGGTTTTACGCATCTCAGACAGGGTTTTACGCATCTCAGACAGGGTTTATACGCATCTCAGACAGGGAAAATTCACGTGTTGTGCTCATCGATTCTCTTTTGTCTTAGGTTGGATTAATAGATATAAAAGGCAACCTCAAATCACAACTGCTAGCTGCTAATGGTAAAAATAATGTTAGTCATATATAGGGTGGGATAGCAATGGGGCGAGGTAACAATGGGGCGAGGTAGCAATGGGGCGAGGTAACAATGGGGCGAGGTAACAATGGGGCGAGATAGCAATCGTCTGAAAAATGAGCTTTTGTTGTATCTTTTCTAATAGGGTCTAGGAGTAATGTTAACTGCTAACTGCTAATGGTAAAAATAATGTTAGTCATATATAGGGCGAGGTAGCAATGGGGCGAGGTAGCAATGGGGCGAGATAGCAATCGTCTGAAAAATGAGCTTTTGTTGTATCTTTTCTAATAGGGTCCAGGAGTAATGTTAACTGCTAGCTGCTGATGGCAAAAATAATGTTAGTCATATATAGGGTGGGATAGCAATGGGGCGAGGTAACAATGGAGCGAGGTAGCAATGGGGCGAGGTAGCAATGGGGCGAGGTAGCAATGGGGCGAGATAGCAATACTGCTAATGGTAAAAATAATGTTAGTCATATATAGGGTGGGATAGCAATGGGGCGAGGTAACAATGGGGCGAGATAGCAATCGTCTGAAAAATGAGCTTTTGTTGTATCTTTTCTAATAGGGTCCAGGAGTAATGTTAACTGCTAAATGCTGATGGTAAAAATAATGTTAGTCATATATAGGGTGGGATAGCAATGGAGCGAGGTAACAATGGGGCGAGATAGCAATCGTCTGAAAAATGAGCTTTTGTTGTATCTTTTCTAATAGGGTCCAGGAGTAATGTTAACTGCTAGCTGCTGATGGTAAAAATAATGTTAGTCATATATAGGGTGGGATAGCAATGGGGCGAGGTAACAATGGGGCGAGGTAACAATGGGGCGAGATAGCAATCGTCTGAAAAATGAACTTTTGTTGTATCTTTTGTAATAGGGTCTAGGAGTAATGTTTTGCGTCATTGTATCAAGCATCTTGTTGCGCCAGTGGCAGTAGATTCAGAAGTATCAAGGGTCATTGCAGTAGGAGATAAACCCCATCAAAGCAAACTATTTGCTTCCTATGTTGTATCAGGTACTGCATTTCTCATAGGTATAAGCTTTAAGTCCAACTTAAAAATTCAAACTATTTAATTGTGCAAGGTTTTTCAATTATTTTGTGAACTATAGTATGAATAATAATAATATAATAATACTTTATTTATAATGCGCATATGATAACGCGTTTATTTGTATTTCTTCTCATTCCTTCCTTTCAGATAAATCAGTTACCTTCGAGGAACTTCTCGACTCAAACCATTCAGATGTCTGCATTTTTATCAGCACCTATCTCGATACGGACGTAGCGTCATGTGGAATCGTTACTGCCAGTATTGGTAGTGATGCTGATGGGACTGTCTTGGTCCTTGTGGAGGTCACCGATCCCTTATCTTCTTCACAATACTATATCGTAAAATATGAAGGTAAAATACAACTAAAATAGTAGAATCAGTGGTTGTAGAAGGGAATTGTTACTTGTGTGGCGTTAATAAGCATGCAGTCAGAAAGGATTTTCGGAGACAATGGTCACCAGCAACTTATTATTACCATTATCATCATCACTGTTGATCGCTTTTGTATTAATACACAGGGCGAACTTATAAACTGCCGTCTCTTACCCTAAAGGACTGTATGTTAATGAAAATGACATGACATGACATGACATGACATGACATGACATGACATGACATGACATGACATGACATGACATGACATGACATGACATGACATGACATATTGTCGTACAGATGTCGTACTATTGGTTAGTTATCGCTCTTGTAGTATTTTTTTTCACCCCCCGCTCCTCTCGGATGCAAAATTGATGCTACTCCGTCCACAAATCAACAATATGCCCTCCAAAAGTCATGTTATTGTCCTATCACTATAATCATCTGGGGCAAATGGTACGAAGACTGAATAACGTTCTCCACTGGATAAGAGTTGTCCAATGTATAAAATTGGTATAGGTTTTATCCATTGGATAGGGTTTTGTCTGTTGGATAGGGATTCCTGTGGATAGGGTTTTATCCGTTGGATAGGGTTTTATCCATTGGATAGGGTTTTATCCGTTGGATAGGGTTTTATCCATTGGATAGGGTTTTATCCATTGGATAGGGTTTTATCCGGTGGATAGGGTTTTATCCGTTGGATACGGATGTTTTTCGTTGGATAGGGTTTTATCCGTTGGATAGGGTTTTATCCGTTGGATAGGGTTTTATCCATTGGATAGGGATTTATCCGTTGGATAGGGTTTTATCCGTTGGATAGGGATTTATCCGTTGGATAGGGTTTTATCCGTTGGATAGGGTTTTATCCGTTGGATAGGGTTTTATCCATTGGATAGGGATTTATCCGTTGGATAGGGTTTTATCCGTTGGATAGGGATTTATCCGTTGGATAGGGATTTATCCGTTGGATAGGGATTTATCCGTTGGATAGGGTTTTATCCATTGGATAGGGTTTTATCCATTGGATAGGGTTTTATCCATTGGATAGGGTTTTATCCGTTGGATAGGGTTTTATCCGTTGGATAGGGATTTATCCGGTGAATAGGGTTTTATCCGTTGGATAGGGTTTTATCCGGTGAATAGGGTTTTATCCATTGGATAGGGTTTTATCCATTGGATAGGGTTTTATCCATTGGATAGGGTTTTATTCATTGGATAGGGTTTTATCCATTGGATAGGGTTTTATCCGTTGGATAGGGTTTTATCCGGTGGATAGCGCTATTTAGGCTTCGTACAGCTGGCTCCTGGTATTAAACATTATTATTTCATTGTCATCGTCATCTTCGTCTATCGTTATCATGTGTCGTGCTCACGATATCTATTATTCTTCAGTATCAGGTAATAGTCATCACTGGGCATTGGTATATACCATTCCTACAAGACTACCTGACTCACATGGTAAGACAGACTGCCTTTATCTTTTTATCATTAAAAGATATTGACCACGTTGCCAATAACTCAACTACAAAAATTCATTCAACTAAAACATACTGATAACAAATTTCGTAACATACTATTATAAAACTAATAAAAAAATATATAAAAGTGTTTTTCGACGTTTCGACTTCGTACAAACATTCATATACGCTAATTAATTTATCGACACCATCCTAAAAACATCAATAGCTGTTATTACAATTAAATGCAAATGAGGTGCAAAGGAGACAGCAAGCATTGTATAGACCCAATAGCCTCACTTGCATGTGATTCTTAAAACAAAAGTTAGAATATCTCATCTGTAATAACAGTTAACGGGACAGCTATATATATTGAGATACTATTGCTCTGTTTTTGTTCACGTTCTTTGTCGTGGCTCACATTAGAAGCATGTGCAAATACGGTTGTTGTTTGTTTCTTTCACAGGCCACGAAGAAGACTTCTACATCATTGATCAAACGTTCGATTCTTCTAGCGTTACCTCACTACAGCCTATGTTGGTTGGTATGTCACATACAGCAACCATTGGAAGTGATGTATTTCTTTGGGGTAACATGCTATTATACAGGTAACTGGGCTTTTATATCATATAGATAAAGCAATCATTGGCAGTGATGTATTTCTCTGGGGTAACATGTTATTATACAGGTAACTGGGTTATTATATCATATAGATATAATAATAGTTTTCAAGGGCTTGTCTTGGTTGGTATGTCCCATACATCAATTATTGGAAATGATCTATTTCTTTCTTTTGATAACCTGCTATTAAACAGGCAACAATTTACCAGTGTAATAAAACTTGATCAGAAAAAACGGAAAGCTTTCGGTAAGGCGTGTGTGATATCATCCACGGGCGTGGCGGATGCTTCTTTTTTTACTGGATCAGGTAAGTCGGACGGAGAAGTCTTTGACTTATCATTAGTAGAATGATATGAATAGTTCTCTAATTATCTTGTGACTTTTCTGAAGAAGGTTTGAAAGTATTTCTTTGCAGCTCAATAATCGCAATTATAAAGATACAGTGGTACCTCTATGAAGCGTTCACCCATTAAGCCGGTCACCCTCTATTAGGCGGCCACAATAGAAAGTCCCCAATCTATTCCTATACCTATTCTATACCTCTATTCAGCGGCCAACCTATATTAAGAGGCCAATTATTAAAGTCCCAAGGGTGACTGCTTAATAGAGGTACCACTGTAGTTTTCAATGAAATTGGCTTGTCTTTGCTTTCATTCGAGTGCCATCATTTTATGGACATCATTTATCTTTGCACTTTTTTATTGCAGCCCTCATGGAGGATTGTCCCTTCAAAGACTGACGTCATTTCCATCTAGTTCCAACATCACATTGTTTACAACATCTACTGATGGTACATACGCTTTCTTGACAGACAGTAATGAGGTACGTTGGGCTTCCTGTGGCAAACAAATACACCTTGAAGATCGTAGATTATTCCAAGACGAAAAATCGTCTTCTGGAAACGAAATAACTTAATTGCCCAGGAATCATTATTTCTTCGCAAAGATAAGGGGATTTCTCTTGCAATTGAGATGTTTCGGCTAAAGCGTTGCTATGTACGTTTCCACCCAATTCAAAACCTCTGGGAATAAAAACGTTTGTTCCAAATATTTTCCACGTGACATTGAAATACATAAGACAAAGAATCTTATTCCCAAAAGATTTGCATTGGGTGGACACGTACATAGCAACGTGTTAGCCGATTTGGTCTATGACCAATCGTTGAAAAGTATAGTTTCTGGCCAGAATAAATTATATATGAGTTATATACCGATATATAGAATGCCTTCAATAATTAACGACAACCTTTTCACAACGACCAAGAAAGTTTGTGAAAAGGTGGTCGTTAATTGCCTTATTTCACTATGACGTCACATCATTCTATTGTCTTAACGCTAAGGATCATGGACGCCAGTGGGGGGCAGATTCATAACAACAATACGAGAATACACAATAAAATTGCATTTACAAGACGGAGAGGAAAGAAATGACAACAAAATGCCATAAATATGAAAGTATAAACATAGACACATAACATACATAAAAACTAGATAATATGAAGCTAAATTTTCAAAGAGAAGGAAGATTTAGTTGAAATTACGATTGTTTTCGGCGATTCTATCCCCCACTGTAAACACATTGTGACGTCATAACGAAATAGGGCAATTATTGAAGGTATTCTATAAATCGGTATCATGTTTTTAGTTGTCATCTGGTTCTTGTTTTTTTCAGTTATGGGTCGGAATAGTTGGTACTGCCATGTTATTAAAGATCGAAAGTCCTCTGGTGGATCCCCTCCCCATTACTATGTTTTTTGACTCATTAGGGAAACTACAACAGGTTAAATACACCCTTTCCGAGAAAGTTTGTCACCCGTGAAGTGAAAAGCCTACAAGCTAGTGGCACAGGGGATTATGGTTACCTATGTATACTTTATTAGAACGCAGGGATTTCATGGCCACATTGCGCCACTAGCTTGTGTGCTATTCACGGGTGACAAACTTTCTCGGAAAGGGTGTATATTGCAAAATCATCATGAATTTACTCATGAATTTACAGTGGTACCTCTATTGAGCGGTCACCCTTGGGACTTTCCAAAGTGGCCGCTTAATAGAGGTTGGCCGCTGAATAGAGGTATAGAATAGGTACAGGAATAAATGTGGGACTTTTTATTGTGGCCGCCTGCCTAATAGAGGGTGACCGCTTAGTGGGTGACCGCTTAATAGAGGTACCATACACATTTAATTATCCATCCATTCATTCTTCTATTCACTTTCTCTATCATCCACCCGTCCATCTATGTTATTTATTTTTAAAACTCAAATGTTTATTCATTGTCTTACTTAATTATACATCAAACAATCCATCAATCTTTATTTATTGCTCAATCAATCCATCTTTCCATCCATTCATTCGCTCGTTTGCTCGTTCATTCTAAATTCATCTGTTTATTCATTCATTCATTCATCTACTCATTCATTCATTCATTTATTTGTTAGTTTGTTTATTCTAGATTCATTGATTATTCATTCATCTATTTATTTATTCGTTAGTTCGTTCATTCATTCTAAATTCATTTATTCATTCCTCCATCCATTTATCCATTCATTCATTCATTCGTTAGTTCGTTTATTGTAATTAAATGCATTTATTCACTCATTCATTCATTCGTTAGTTCGTTTATTCAAAAATTCATTGATTTAAATATTTCTTATTAACTGTAGGTAGTAACCGATGCAGACCAAAGATGTGTTTCCCGTCATCAAATACCTCCACAAGGCATCATCACATCGCAAAATTACCACAAAAGAAGACACATAAACTGGATGGAAAACAACCCCTATTCATCAAGCTCCAATTCCTGTCCAACAGCCACATCCAATGAGGCTTCCCAGCCCGCGGAACGTGAATGTCCGTTTGCTAAAATAAAAGCGACTGCATTACACAGTGTCTTGTATAACCGTAAGCTGCATTATGTCAATTATCCACCCAGCATTCATAACTCAACTTTACAACACACAGCTGAAGAGCTTGTAGAACACTTTTCAAGAAGTTCTGAAGACTCGACGTTTGCATCTATTGCTGATAGATTTGATCATGGTCTGCCACGTGAAATATCTTTACAAAGACTTGAGTCGTACTCCTTTGAGCTGTACCTATACTTGGAATATGAGGGTACGATGGGTAGGTATATCCATAAAACTTACAACAATCACTCCTTACGGATGTTCTTTCATGATGCTCACTCACAAACACTAGCAATGCACTAAGTGTTTACAAACATCACTCCCTATCGCTGTTCTTCTATGAGCTTGGTTAGTTCCCTTTATCCAGTATTTTCTCGCGTTTTACGGTTAATGTTAGATTTTAACAATGTGAAGAAAAAAAGGAAGAATTACTAATGTCAATTTGGTTTAAGAATCAGGGAATCAATATATAAATATCAAAACTGAAAGATTTAAAAAATTTGTCACTGTAAAATTCATCAAATATGTGTAATGTTCATCCTGACCTACTTGTATTCAGCTGAAAGACTGCAAGAAGTGTGATTGAACTAATTATTATTATTACTATTAGAAACATCCCCTCATTCCTGGACAATGGATCACCTACGTGTTTCATTCTACGTGTCTGATCCAACAGCGATCAACATTACTTCTCACAGAGAAGAATTCCATCAACTCAAAGCTGTCAAGTATCAGGTAGATATATAGTAGAATACTTCCTTGTGTAGGCAATGCCTGGGCAATGTATGGACTCCCTTTGTCCAAGTGGTAGATGTAATCGGTGCTCCTCTTACGGTTGGAGATATACCCTGTGCGTTCCTTTTAGGGTTCTGGCTCAAAAGTAAGTCAGTCACGTAACATGACTACATACAGGGTTCGTGCAGGTCCTTAAACTCCTTGAAAAGTGCTTAGTTTAAAATGCATTTTCAAGGGCACTTGAAACTCCTTGAAAAACGGAAAAAAGTCCTTGAAAAGTCCTTGAACAAGTTATCGATAAAAAACTCAATAAAACTTTTAAAATATTTAAGCTGTCAGCTTTCATTATTTGTATAGATTATTTTTTTTTTACAAAGATTTATCAATACTTTATTCCTTGAAAAATGTCATTTTCGTCCTTAAAAACTCCTTGAATTTTTTCATGGAAATCCTGCACGAACCCTGGCATACCTCTTAGCTGCTAAAAGCATCACACAGTCGTTTTTTTTTTATTTTATTTTATTAGCTTCGCCCGAATACACAAAGAAGAACACATTTACATAATTAAACTTGGGTGGGCAGGGAACCCGCAACAGCAAGGCCAATTACTGCAATTACGTACGTTTTTAGGGGCTGATATATTTTAATTATGCGTATACATTTTAGGGGTCAATGTCAAAGTCGACCACCATTCACCCCAACCATATGGATAAAGGGAGTACCCCCAAGGATACCTTCAATTTTTTTAACACAACAATTATTTCATAGAACGTTAGTTACCACTAATCTTCTAGTCTGGGACCGCGAAGGATCATGGCAAATATATCAGACAAGTAAAGCATTTTGACGCAAATTTGAAATGGGGACTGGGTACGAGTGTGAAACACTAATTTAGTTATGGTTCCAGAAAAAATAACCCCGTCTCATGGGAGAGTAACCAAATATAAGCTTATTGACCAAGTTTCAGAACGTTTGACTAAATATTAAAAAAAATTATGAGCATCCAAACTCTGCCAAAATTACAGAGTATGGTGTCTTTCATAACGTCCTTCCAAACCATACATTCTTTGTATTTTCGAAAAGAAAAAAAATACCATAATTTCGTTGCAATTTGCACAAACTTGTTCAAACTTTCAATTATTACTAATTTTTATTTGTTCTTGCGTGTGAAGGGGTTTATTTTTGAATTAAATCAATTTTGAGAAACTTGGCTCCAGTCCCTTGGTCGATATTAAAAAAGCTTAATTGCAAATACTCACCAGATGAAACTATTACTGATAATCTTAAAGTTATAGTTGTCAATTATTTATGTAACTATTCAACTATTTATGTTACTATTGTAATGTCGTGGCCATTGCCTAGGTAACTATACAAGACAATGGAGTTCCTTTTACCCATCATCCTCCAGGAGAGTCTCTCGTACCAGTCTCTTTAAAGCTACATGTCTGGAGGTCTGGTTTTTCTTGTCAGGAGAACTCTGATATTGAACCTACTAATGTAAAGGTAATAGAACAAATATCTTCTATTTCACCATTGTGCGCCTCTACCATGCAATATCTAGACTTTGACACTGGTAATAGCTCTGCATTTGAATGCTTATAAACTGTAAAATCATCATCATCATCATACTCATCATCATCATCATTAACATCATTTAGATCATTACCACAATCACCATCATAATCACTGTCATCGTCATCATTTTCTTCGGCTATCACCATCATCATCACCGTCATCATTTTCATCATCATAATCACATCACCCTTACTGTCATCATCATCATTTTCACCATCACCATTATAATCACTATAATTACTGTCATCATCAGCATCACCGTCATCGTCATCATCATAACTATCATCATAACTTTCATCATCTTTATTTCCATCATCAAAATCATTATCGTCATCATCATCCTTACCATCATAATCATATTACCGTCATCACCGTTACCATCATCATCCTTACCATCATCATCATTCTAATTTCTTTTACTGACAGAGTACCCAAGTTATGACAGTGTATCTTGGTTGTCCTGCTAACAGACAAGTGGTATTTGAAGGTCAGATCTCTATGACAGCTAATGGACAGAGACACTTTTGTGGCACAGGAGAAAGCGTTCCATGTTTTTTCTATGAAAGGGGTATGTAGTAATATCAAGGCTATCTTTCTCTTATCTTTATATAATTAAGTGTGATGAGAAAGGTTTGAACTTAGGATTAAACATTGTACTTGAGTGGAGATCATCTGAGATAACAAAACGGCCGAGACGTCACTACTTTTTTCAAGTAATAAAATTTTGTTATCTCAATAATAAAGTGTGTTATTATTATATCATTATTGCTTCTATTTGATAAATTGATCATTGTATCTTCACATGGAAATAAAGTCATGCTATTTTACGTTTGAAAATACCTCATAACCATTTATAAAATCAATGAGTAATTAGACAACATGTTAGATAACATGAAACTGGTCTATTTGTATCTCCACAAGCACATATTCCATGTTGTATCATGCATTATGTCTTTGTTTTGTTAAATTTTGCACATGCATTTATTCTCTATTTCAAGTATTTTACCCATTGTTCAACATCGTTGACTTGGCTACTGGTCAAGTGACAGAATTTCTTGGGCAATACACTTTGAAGATAGTTGGAGGGGGCCTGGATCTAGATACTATGCGTGACTACACACCACAAGAACAACAGTCGTTTAACTTTAAGAGTGAAGGGTGAGTTGCGTGATATAGTTGTATATGGTGTTACTTTTGCAGTATACAATTTTACTGTTCTTTATGTAATACTCCACTTACCACCAAAACCGCATTTTGTTCATACATAATGTTTTGGATGGGTGGAACTAACATTTTTCACCCCACCTATCTCTTTGTTTTTGTTCATACTTTGTTTTGAACTGTCAGGAGTACATCTTCGTTGATCTGGGCTGCTGAAACAAAAACCTTAGCTACAATCCCAGTCTTCAATCGATCAACCAACGGCATTCAGTAAGTATCATTTGCAGACATAGTAACAAGCAGAGACAGTGCAAAAAAAAACGGGCACAGCCTCTAAATATTGGGCAAGGATACAGACACATACACTAATGCATAGGGAAGGGTACAGGCACAGGCACTAAGGCATAGGGAAGGCAACAGGCACTAAAGCATTGGCAAAGGCACAGACACTTAAGGCATGGGGAAGGGTACAGGCACAGGCATTGGCAAGGGTACAATCACAGACACTTAAGTATAAGGAAGGGTACAGACACTAAGGCATGGACAAGGGTACAGGCACAGACACTAAGGCAAGGTTATATTACAGGCACTAAGGCATGGGAAGGGTACAGGGACTAAGGCACGGGCACAAAAAAAGAGAGAACAGACACTTTTGCATGGGTACAGGCATGAGCACAGACATGTCTAATATTAATATTTTTGTATTTACAAACCTCAGATGGTTATGTGGAACTGAAAGTCCCTGTGCAAATGTTGACCCCAAGTTTATGGATAACGCTCAGTTTTATTTCAATGTAGAGTTCTCAAACAGGTAAACAACTAATCTATATCACATTTAACCTCCCATCCCCTTAATTCTCTCCTCTTCATAATCCCAGAGTACCAGCTACACAGTGTTTATTCTTTTAATGAACATCGATCTGTTTGTTGAGATTTTCCAATATACCTGATATAATCAATTAAACCAATACTCTTGTATTGCTAGGGGTGTGGGCAATACTAACTGTGACCTGCAGATATAATCAATTAAATCAATACTCTTGTATTGTTAGGGGTGTGGGCAATACTAACTGTTACCTGATATAATCAATTAAATCAATACTCTTGTATTGTTAGGGGTGTGGGCAATACTAACTGTTACCTGATATAATCAATTAAATCAATACTCTTGTATTGTTAGGGGTGTGGGCAATACTAACTGTGACCTGATATCATCAATTAAATCAATACTCTTGTATTGTTAGGGGTGTGGGCAATACTAACTGTGACTACACGTTACGGTTTATCATACGTGTACATGGACTGCCTCCTGGCTCGCTACACCCTTCATCTATCATTGTATTGGTGAGTGAGTCATCATAAATTTAGGGTCAAATTATTTGTTGGTTTGGCCGGATGGTCGGTCAATCGGCCAATTGGTTGTTGGGTTGGTTAGGTGGATGTTTCGGTTATTTCATTTGCAGGTGGTCGCATGCTTTTTTAGTTAGTTGGAAGGTCTGTCAGTCGGCTAATTGGCAAAGGGTTTGTTAGGTGGGTGGGTATCGGTTGGTTGGTTGGTTGGTTGGTTGGTTGGTTGGTTGGTTGGTTGGTTGGTTGGTTGGTTGGTTGGTTGGTTGGTTGGTTGATTGGTTAATTGACTGATTGATTGACCAGCGGTTTATTGGTTTGCGTGTTAATTAACAAGTAGGTTGAGTCATCAGTAGTCTTACAACGATCATTTTCAGTCTTGTTTAGGGATCATAATCACCGTTATCATGACACTGTTCATCTTCAAGAGACAGGATCAAAAGCTCTTGAAGCAGTTAAAAGCATCGATAAACAAACCTTATAACAGAAAAGACGTTTTACCAGAAACCATGGATCGGTCTGTTGAGACTGGTGGAGGAATTGAGATGGGAATCATTGATGACACAAGCAATGATGTTGAACCATACAAGAACACAGGTAAATGTATATGAATGGTCATTTTTCGGCTGCTCATTTTAAATGTAACTATTTCTTTCCAATAATCATAACCACTATACAACCATCATAATCAACAATCATAATCATAATCTTCCTCATCACTATTAAAACAATAATCATCATCAATGATCATCGTCTTTAACATCACTGCCACAGCAATCATCATTAATTATCATCAACCATCATCACTATCAATAAACATCATCTTCCTCACCACTAATAAAACCACCATCATCATCATCAATGATCATCATCTTTAACATCACTGCCACAGCAATCATCATTAATTATCATCATCTTCGTAATCATCACTAAAACCATCATCATCATCATCATTACCATCACCTTTCTCAACACTACTAAAGCCATCATCATCACCATCATCCTCATCAATGATCATCGTCTTTAGCATCACTACCACAGCAATCATCATCATTGTCGTAATCATCACTACGACCATCATCATCATCAATGATCATAATCATCATCTTCCTCATCACTACTAAAACCATCATCATCATCAATAAACATCGCCTTTATCATCACTACAACAGCCATCATCATCATTGTCGTGATCATCACTACGACCATCATCATCATCAATAATCATAATCATCATCTTCCTCATCACTACTAAAACCATCATCATCATCAATAAACATCGCCTTTATCATCACTACAACAGCCATCATCATTAATTATCATCATACTATTTCTTTCCAGTTATCATCACCACTACAACCATAATCTTCATCAATAATCATAATCATCATTTTTCTCATCACTACTAAAACCATCATCATCATCATCATCACTACCATAGCAATCATCAATAATCATCGTCTTCATCATCACCACAGCAATCATCATTAATTATCATCATCGTCTGCATCATCACTAAAACCATCATCATTATCATCAATGATCATCATCACTACCATAGCAATCATCATCGAATATTGGCATAATCGTCTTCATCATCACTATAATCATCATCATCATCATCATCATCATCACTACCACAGCAATCATCATCGAATATTGGCATAATCGTCTTCATCATCACTATAATCATCATCATCATCATCATCATCACTACCACAGCAATCATCATCGAATATTGGCATAATCGTCTTCATCTTCACTATAATTATCATCAATAATCATCATCACTACCACAGCAATCATCATCGAATATTTGCATAATCGTCTTCATCTTCACTATAATTATCATCAATAATCATCATCACTACCACAGCAATCATCATCGAATATTTGCATAATCGTCTTCATCTTCATTATAATTATCATCATCATCACTACCACAGCAATCATCATGGAATATTTGCATAATCGCCTTCATCTTCACTATAATTATCATCAATAATCATCATCACTACCACAGCAATCATCATCGAATATTGGCATAATCGCCTTCATCTTCACTATAATCATCATCATCATCACTACCACAGCAATCATCATGGAATATTTGCATAATCGCCTTCATCTTCACTATAATTATCATCATCATCACTACCACAGCAATCATCATGGAATATTGGCATAATCGCCTTCATCTTCACTATAATTATCATCATCATCACTACCACAGCAATCATCATGGAATATTTGCATAATCGCCTTCATCTTCACTATAATCATCATCATCATCACTACCACAGCAATCATCATCGAATATTTGCATAATCGCCTTCATCTTCACTATAATTATCATCAATAATCATCATCACTACCACAGCAATCATCATCGAATATTTGCATAATCGTCTTCATCTTCACTATAATTATCATCAATAATCATCATCACTACCACAGCAATCATCATCGAATATTTGCATAATCGTCTTCATCTTCACTATAATTATCATCATCATCACTACCACAGCAATCATCATGGAATATTTGCATAATCGCCTTCATCTTCACTATAATTATCATCAATAATCATCATCACTACCACAGCAATCATCATCGAATATTTGCATAATCGCCTTCATCTTCACTATAATTATCATCATCATCACTACCACAGCAATCATCATCGAATATTTGCATAATCGCCTTCATCTTCACTATAATTATCATCATCATCACTACCACAGCAATCATCATCGAATATTTGCATAATCATCTTCATCTTCACTATAATTATCATCATCATCACTACCACAGCAATCATCATGGAATATTTGCATAATCGTCTTCATCTTCACTATAATTATCATCAATAATCATCATCACTACCACAGCAATCATCATCGAATATTTGCATAATCGCCTTCATCTTCACTATAATTATCATCAATAATCATCATCACTACCACAGCAATCATCATCGAATATTTGCATAATCGTCTTCATCTTCACTATAATCATCATCATCATCACTACCACAGCAATCATCATCGAATATTTGCATAATCGCCTTCATCTTCACTATAATTATCATCATCATCACTACCACAGCAATCATCATCGAATATTTGCATAATCATCTTCATCTTCACTATAATTATCATCATCATCACTACCACAGCAATCATCATCGAATATTTGCATAATCATCTTCATCTTCACTATAATTATCATCATCATCACTACCACAGCAATCATCATCGAATATTTGCATAATCGTCTTCATCTTCACTATAATTATCATCAATAATCATCATCACTACCACAGCAATCATCATCGAATATTTGCATAATCGCCTTCATCTTCACTATAATTATCATCAATAATCATCATCACTACCACAGCAATCATCATCGAATATTTGCATAATCGTCTTCATCTTCACTATAATCATCATCATCATCACTACCACAGCAATCATCATCGAATATTTGCATAATCGTCTTCATCCTCAACATAATCATCATCAATAACCATCATCGTCTTGATCGTCATTACCAAGCACAGCATCATTAATCATAGTCATATGCTATGTCTTCAGGTATAGCATGGGAAAAGCAAAACACAAGAGAAACAAGCATTAAGGCTTAACTGGTATTTCACTATTATTCAAGACTGTAATTTTACAATACTGTTATATGCATACTGCTCAATATATTGAATGTTGGTAAGAAATCGTCATACATGTGTATCCTATATTTTCTGATATCTTATTCACAGACTTTTTAAAGGTTTCTTTATACAAAAACTCTGTATTCGTTATTAAAAAAATATTTAAAGTAAGACAAGAAATTGCCCTGCATTTTTAACGACGTCTTTATAAGAGCATTATATTTAAAGTACGTCTGCAATGTTCTAGCTTTATCAGATCATTTATTTTATTGCATGTTTGAAATATTTTCAGTTCAAAAACTACTAGTATATATAACTAATACTTTACAATCTTACTATGAACAAGAATTACCCATAGTTTTAAACTACGTCTGCAGTGTTGTAGCTTATTTAGAGCATTAAATTTATTGTTTCAAATATTTTCAGTTTCAAAAGAATATGCTCCCATATGTTATTAATACTTTACAATCTTCTTGAAAGTAAATTTTTCAATATCCAAGGCTAACTTATAAACACTAGCTACTGGTGGTATGTTTTTAAACATTAGAATAAATGATGTCCTTGATTATTTGGTATGAATGAAACATGGTTACAGGGGAACTATGATTTACAGCTATTTCAAAAAGGTTGGCAAACATTTTATTGCTTGTTGCATGTTGCATATCAAGCCCGAAATGCACTATGGATGATATATAAATTCAAGCAGCGATCACAACAATATTGCATTTTTTCAAACTTTGTCTGCAGTGTTTCCCAGCATATTGTATTAGGGTTTTCCGATTTAGCGACTTTGGTACTAATAGTAACAGATACTAATTAGCATACATGTTTACCGTTATTAGAATTTCTAGGAGTTGCATGTGTTCAAAATATTACATTTTCTGAGTAAGAATAAAAAATAAGAAAAATATTGCAGAAATAATGACAAATTAACACTGGTACTAACATCTGGCACTATTAGTGCCAAATGTGCCTTTGTGGTAAATCGGAAAACGCTATTGTATGCTGATATTATTTACATACGAATACAAATATTTCAACGTATGCAACAACCATCATGCAAAACCTTCCTAACATTTGTAAAATAGCCGTATTTCAATCGTTCAAATTTAAAGTTACCTTACGTTTTCCAGATGAATTCAACCTAAGTTTTTCAGAGTTACACAATTAAAAGAAATGTTTCGTAACATCTGCTATTGCTATTGCAAAGTAAGTCAGTTTTCATCCTGTCTATTATAATCATCATTTTGTTATTCATCTCGAGTTAGAGTGCATTCAGTTGATTGTAAGAATTCAACATGCTCACAACAATCATAAACTCTGTTGTATTCCTTGTTTCCATCGATTTCGGCTCGTAGGACATCCAGGATAATTTCACTATAGAAATCCTCTCTGTTTTCTTTTATAATTGCAGAATCTTTGCATCCAGACGAAAGCTTCTTTAAATTGATAAAATTTGAAATTATCTCTCTTTCTGGGATGGCGTTATCAACAGAAAGTTCTGCTGCTTTTCTAATGGCAAATGTTAATCGCTTGATCAGTTGTTCTCGAATCTCAGGGCATGGATGGTTTTCCAAAAGACGGCTATGTTCTTTAACTGACTGAGGGACATTTTCCATAACCTTTCGTATCAGTTGATCTCTTTTGGGAGACTGAAATAAATATATATGATTTTAAAATAGATGTTTAACTTTTACTTTAGAAAACTGTCACCTTCTTACCTTGAGTGTCGTAAATTCGACATCTTGGACTTTGTCTGGTGTCAGAACAATGAGTTCGTCCATCGAATTGTCCAGCATTCCACTGTTTAACTGAATTACCTCTTGGTTGGGTTCATAGTCAAAACTGTCTTCTCTATATGGTATAAGAGTGTTGCAGCAAACGAAGGTAACGCCTTCTGGTCTGGACGCTTCTACAAAACCGAAATATTGCAGTTAAATACGAAGAAATGTTTAGTTTTTTAGATCTTATTACTCTCAAAGCCATAACATAACCAGCTGTGACTGACCTGGTTTTACAAATTTCTTCATCCATTCAAATCCGGGACTAACGTTAGTTAGAAATATCTTGGGCACCAATCGTTTCAATAATAACATCTTGAAGAATGCTGCCCAAAGTTGATCTGTGTCATAACAGTGGCTTCTGCTGTGAACACCGTACACTAGCATTCCCACGGGGTAGAGCTTCACCTCCACGTCCTCCAGTTCAGTGAGGGTGTTCACTTTTTCTTGCTTGTACAAAGTGAGAATCCTGTTGTCAACAGCAAGTCCGCAGATGACTGGTTTTTCAGAGTGGAATCCATTTGGAGCATAACAACCTTAAAATAAACGACACAGAAACTACCATTGATAGGGACTATAGGCATTGAAAATGTTTCATGACCATTTAAAAGATATTGACCACATTGGTATAAGAGGTGCCTAACATTAGATCTGATTAAACGGTGAGTATTGCCACGAGACAACACGTACAGTTGTCAAAACTTGGCCCTATTGATATGTTTATTATTCATATCTTACCTGGGATGTTCTCTGTACAGGTTTTAACGGTGTCTAGCAGCTGGTTGTCCCAAAAGATCACCATCTTAGCTAACTTGGAAACCACATTCTTAAAAAGTAATCGTACACAGTTGTTTAAAATTACGCATTTTACAGCAACACACTCTATGTTCCCATGGATTTCCATTTTGGTCAGCTAAAAAAAAAAACTTGGGACGAGTAAGATTTTTGAAGACGAGAGGGGGAAAACAATTTGATGTGACCAACAAAGACATCAAAATCAGACCGCAGCGAAGGAAATGGAGAGGCCAAGCGAAAAGACTATCCACGCTACCCAATCCCCCCTCTCAAACCATATAAACCTTATATACTGATATATATCATTTATTTATATTAGGGTAGAATGTGATTTTGTTGTTACCTTGGTTTCCAACTTATGGATTGCAACATCGTTGTCAATATGTACTTTTTATATTCTTTTTCTTATTCATGATATTTTTTTCTTTATTTTATGCTTTATGTTGTTTAATTGTTTAAAACAATTATAAGCTACTCACTTGATTTGCATCTTCTTTGATATTTGTCCTCGCATACTTTTCCTTCTGAATCAACTGTTGACGTCTAACACTACTCCAGTGATTCGAAGGAGCATTTTGCGTCGTACTTTTTATCGCGTGTAGCTGTGATTCCATTGTTTCTAACGAATCCGAGTGATTCATCAATTCAGTTGTTTTAATCTTCTGTCCGTTCACTTCAACTTCTGCTATCTCTAATTCCATCAGAATTCCTCGCCATTCTCTCATCATTTGTTTCAATAGACGTTGGGTTCGAACTTTCTGAATGGAACCGACAGTTGGAAGATAGGATGGAAGTTGAATGGAAGTGCTGTACCAAAGGTCTTCTCCCCGAGCACCTTGGTTATACCCTGACGCCTGCAGAAAATGTATAGCATCTTGATTTTGTTCCAACTCAAGAACATGCTTGTGGATATCATGCAGCAGCTCTTGTAAGTCTTTGGAATGGCCATGGTTTTGTAGTGTTTGATGTACAATTGTTTTGACATGCCCAAACAGGACTGGTCTAACGCTGATACTTCTTGAGAGTCGTCTAAACACTGTGACCAGACTTGTACACAGTTTGCTGTGAGTTGTTAGATGTTCACTTGTGACAGCTTCCCCGGAGAACAAAATACAAAAGAGCTCCTTTAAGACGTTATATCGGATTTTGAACAAGTGTCCTGATGAACGTCGATTTTCTAGAAAGTATCTACAGAGATCGTGTGTTCCATCTTGGATTCTTACCATAATTTGTGAGTTCTCTTTGAGCAGTAATGCTATGGAAGCAAATTCGTCCAAAATCTTAGCAAACTGTAAGCACCGCTTGAAGGAAGCAATGCTATCTATCATCATTGCTGGATCGCTGTGGTCATCTGTCCATGTCTTTGGGGCATTTTTTTTAAAAAGGCATTCCTCAATTTCTCCAGGTTCTTTTGTTATAAGACGGATTGTGTCTGGAGTCAGGTTTGTAATGGCGTCTACGTCTCTTGAGCTGAGATTTCCATAAAGAATCAGGCTTGTGCACCATGACTCGATAATTGGTCGGGACATCTCCTTTTTCATGTTATCAAACCATAAACGAATTTGTACAAAGCTTATAAAATCATGTGACTCCTGTCTTCTTATGATTCTCTTGAGGCAATCGAGAAGCTTGTCAGATGAATTTTGAAATGCCCCAGCAATCAATGGTAGCATGACGATGTCTTGCCATTTTAGTATGGTCATATTGTCTTCCAAATTGATTTGCGACAGGAAAGCCATTCGTTCGGTTAAATCGGTCCAGCCAGCAACAGCATGTATACAATACACTGTATTGTTATGAATGTTATTGCTTAATTTGAGGAATAGTTCGAAGATATGTTCTTTATTTTCGGTACTTTTGATAATTTCTGACATTACTTCGATTTGCCTCTTGAAGTTGCTATAACAGCCATACGTTTGATGGCTACACATGGCGTTCAGAGTTTCCAGAATTTTGTAGCACAATTCAAGAGCTTCCTGGCAACTTTTCGAGCCTTTGTTCCAACCACAGGCCGCAAGAATGACTTCCTTGCAAAGGACTGCGTGTTCACTACTGAGCCAATGTCGAACTTCGGCAAGAAAATCGGATGCTTTTAAAATGGCTCGGAATATAGAAATGTGATTTCTGATATCTTCCAGGCTCTCATCATGTTGGATGTAAATCCTAGATTTGTTACACCTGCTTTTTTCATGTTCTCGGGTCTTCTTAAGCAAAGTCTCGCACGTTTCTAATGTGAATTGTCTCAAATCATGCTCATCGACGTGCAGCCTCTTTAACTCATCCAGAACAAAACGTCCCAATTGACCAGGTGTATATAGGTCAGTTTCATTTGAAACCTCACTGTAGCCATTCAGATCTTTCTTCAGAAAATGGTTATAATATGATTCACTTGCATGAGCTGTCACAAGAAGAACAGTGCAAAAATCCCTGGTGTTGAGATTTGGGTCAAGCAAAAACAATTCAAAGTCGTGTTCAACAATGACATCGCTTGGCTCGTCAAATTCTGTTTCTTTAATGTGATTTGCCACGTCAAGCAACATTTTGATTCTTCTACTCATTTCCTCAGGACATGACGTTGTCTTGTATGTTAAAACCAACTGCCTGGGTATATTCAATCCAAGGATTCTATTTCCAGTTACTACTTCCAGATCGTCGTTTGACCATTTCCAGTCATTCAGTATCAGAATAAGTAACCTGATACGCTCCTCGTTTTCAAGGCCAACGTTGGAACATTCCGATACACACGACGCTATCAGTGGTATCAAATTGGGATTGGTTATGTTCAGTATTTCTTGAACCTTGCCTAAACCGTCTTCAAACTCCTGCACAGAAACATCTTTCTTTATTGTAGAATCCATCAACTGCAGCACAATACCAGGCAAGTACATTCTATTTGCATCCAGCTTATCAATCATAAGGTTAAACAATCTGCTTGATTCACGTTGGGTAAATGCTATAGGGGTCTTTTCAACTAGAAGATATAAAATCGTAGTATTGATTGAGCTCGATGTGTAAATTGGTAATTTTGCCAGTTTTTGTATTTGATTTACTGACATCTCCATCACATGGACATAATGTTCTGACAATGCTTTGGCGTCAATTTTCAAAATTGGATTTGGTTCCTCTGGTGGGTTTTGTGGAACAAGATGGACGAAAAGCCGATCCAATAGTTCAGAGGAACACAAAGCTGTGTCTTTGATGCTACGTGATGGCATGCTGGGCTTGTTAACTGACACCTTAAACAGGTGGAACATTATGTGTACCATTTCTTCTTCTCCTTTTATGTTTCCTCGTTGAAGCATTGTGCAAATACCATTAATCAAAACCACGGTACCAGTCAATGTAAGAGGAAGTTCAAGGATTTGTTCAAGACCACGTCGGAAACTTCCTATGACCGTCGTATTATTATGATATGACTTATTAATCTGACGAAAAGCTCTAATAACTGCAATGTAAAGAGAAAATACACTGTTTGTGGTATCTGAGAACTCACTTGAGTTTACGAGCAGGTAATTGCAGATGTAAGGCACTGCAAAGTCATTTTCCATCTCGTCGAAGGTACCAACAGATATTGATCCAGCTATGGCTGCCACTAACATTTGGCACATTTCAACATTACAGGTATGAGACAGTACTTGTAAATACTTCAAGATCACTCGTGAGAACAAATCAAAGGTTTTTCTTGAATGAAGGCATCCATCGATAGCACAAAACAAGACATTTACAAGACCATCGTTCTTGCAACCTTGAGCTCCCCTATACCAAGCTTCACAACATAGTATCACAAGTTCACAGTTTTTGAAATTACTAGAATTTGCAACACAAATCAAAAATTGTTTGATATTAGCTGCGCTCAAAGGCAGTGACACAAACTGCATGCAAAGCTCCAAGGTATTTATCAATCCGTCTTTATCCTCGGCATTCTGTATTATTTTCAAAAGTGACTGAAAAACTTCTGCTTTGTCACTTTCAACTGGGCAAGAATTACAAATAAACTGCAACATTTTATTCAAGCTCAGATTGAACAAGTTTCCTGGTGATTGATCAAGCAGCATAATTCCTTGACCTGAAATATCGCAGTGGGGACGAACAGCTATTAGGAAATCAGTCAAGTATTTCTTTGTGCTGGCTGTATCCATATAAGGTGCAATGATATTGAGAATATCAAGATGCAACTGGTATTCTCTAAGATCCCGATTCAGTTCTTGGAAAAGGTCTATCATTACATTTAACATTGATGTCTTCACTTTATGAGCTGGATTCACGGATCTCAAGAATCTAAGGCAGATCTCTTTTAGAATTTGCTTCATCTCACCAAAACCATTGGCCTCCAAATTTGAAAAGAATTCAATGAATCTCAAGCTTTCTTCGCAATTCCAAGATTCTGGAAATGCACTTTTTAAAGCAAAAACCAACGATAACCAGTCATGATCAGTGTTTGAGCAGAAGATTTCTGTAGAAAGTTGCGATAAAAATAGAACCAGGTTGCTTAGAAAAGTGTCGCAATTAAAGGGCTCCATCGTCGAATCTTGCTGCATTCTCATTCTTATCTGAGGTTCCAAAATAGAACCAAGAAGAATTTTCACCAGGACTATATAAGATGCTTCTTTTTCTGGAAACCGTTTTTTCCAAAACCTTAGAATCTCTTCTATGCTTGTATAGTTACTATTGTCTATCAAAAGTGCTTTAGCCGTTATATTGAATGTAAGTGATTGGTGTGGTCTTATAAGGTTTGCTCTTTGTTCATACATTGTTTGGGGCATTAGAAGGTAAATATTATATGATGTTTGATTAATTAATGTCATGATTGACTTGTAAATTGTCATATCACTTTCAAGGCTAGCAGTAAATGAATCAGCATCGGTACTCAGTATGTCAAACAGTGCCTCTAGACAAGTTAATGGAATATTCAATTGGACGAGCTTCAGGCACAATTGAGTGTGACATAGGAAAACAGGATGGTGCTGGAATAATATTTGTAGTTTCTCCTCATTTCCAATAGTGCGCAATTCCTTAAACTCACCTTTAGACATTACAGAGTCCCAAAAGATAGTGTTTCTAACTTGCCGAAGTAATGATTCATCGCCTGGATTTTCGGAATTCCCATTAAGTACAATGTTACATTTTGCAGTTTGTATTGCAAACCAATTGGAAATAAAAGGATACTTCAACAAATCGTTCCAATCATTGAGCACTTTAAGTTTTTGCCCAAATGAACCGCTTGGGTTGTTAGGAGGATTAATCTCCTCATCTCGCCTTGCTACCACAGCTGTCTGTTGAAGAAGTTCAAGAAAGTGGGCATCATTGATCCTTGGTTTAAGCGAATCAAATGTCGTTTCAAACAAAGACAGTAAGGACGGTACTCTAGGAGTGTTCCAATCAGTATTCAAAAGAACTTCTTTATTTAAAATGATCTGATGTAAGTGTAGCAGTTCATCCAAGCATTCTGACAGCTTGATGTCTGGATCAGAGACTGGAGTAGATGCCTCCGAAGAACTACATTTGGTCAGCTCATCAGAAAGCTTTACAGCAAAGTTAACCACGAGAGCAGGACTGGGAATAACGGGTTGACAACTCTCTTCATTTTTGCCTGCTCTTTGATAAAGCGAGACACACAGATCCACAAGTTTAATACTCTCATCTTCAAAGGTCTTGCAACCAGTGTAGACCTTCCTAAGACCTGTTAGGCCTTTGCGGATAATATTAGCTACAAAATTCCCATTCAGCTGGACGAGTGTGTTAATTACATGAAGTTGTCCTTCTTCGGTGAAGAAATGAAAGCTAAGCAATTCATTGCACGCATCAGTGAAATCTGGTCGACAGGTTGAGGCCTGGACACGACCACTTTTTATAAGTTCTTGTAATGCATTTTGGATTGTTTCCGAGGAGGGCTGGTTTGAAGTTTCATTATTTGTGCTATCCAAACCATCCATTTTGAAATAGCCTAGCCATGGAAAATGAACTTTCGCTGAAAAGAAATGGTTTCAATGGTTTTATGGTTTTATGTTTTGCATCATTATAATCAAAGTGTTTCCTATCAATTGTATTTTTATCCGTTATTGATTGTTCATTTTCTGTTTGTTCGGTTTTTTTTGTTGTTGGTTTGTTCAGCATTGTTTGTTTATTTGTTTGTTGGATTGTTTTTATGAAAAGAAAGGTTATTGATGCGGTATTCATAATTGTGTACGAAATACAGGTTCAACAACATGCATGGTCGAGGTCAATCAAGCCTCGCTCCAAGCAATTATCTCGGACTTTGTTGTAGCAAACGAAAATGTTTGTACTTTTTGTCGTTTTTCGAGTTAAACTTATATCAAAATTGTGATTAGGGGAACTTCCTTCCCCCTCCCCCTACACCTAACGTATAAAAATAGTATTCTGTAGCTAGGGTACAGTATTCTTCTTAATATCACATCTATAAAAAATACTCGATTCCGATTGGCTGACGAACTGTGAATTGTTTTCTTAATACCATGCAATTAATTAATTGCACACATCCGGGAACTTTTGTGCTTTAAAATTGATTTATTGCCACTTTTATTCTCAGAAACTCGTATTTTTTATATATGTGATATTAAAAGGAAATTACACCTATGTTCTCGAAGAATTAATGAAAAATACCGCGCGTATTTGATGAAAATGAATTCATACCACGAGTGTTAAATTCTTCTTGAACGGTGTAATTTCCTATACAAATAGCATGTTATTATTATTAGTAATAACTAAATTATATCTAATATATCAATATTGTAATTTCCTTTTAAAACTTATGAATATATATGTAAGAACATTCGACGAAATTTATGTAATTTAGTGTGCATTGAATAAAATTAAACAATCCTAAGAAAATAATATTGAGAGTCAAAGAAATAATCCAAATAAAGCAACTAAATAACAATTAAAGAAACTAAAATTTTGTTACAAAATGTAAAAGAGGAAACAACAGGATGCCTTTGAATGTTGCACTTCCTCCTCAATCGTTAGTAAATTTTCTCGCCGCCTAAAAATTACGATTTCGATTCAGCGATTTATTTTATATTTTAATATAAGCGAAAATTAAAAAAACCCTATACTCACACAATTTATACCCACGAACTGCAATATCGGACCCGCGACGCGCGACGAAAACCCAAACTCGCCATAGTGGTAATCGAGGTAACCAGTCTACGAAATGTAAATCATATAAATCACGACTGGGTTCCTTCCTGTGATTGGTTAGAGCTGTATTTACAAAACATTACCAAAATTAGTTATGAACTGCAGTGATGAATATTCGATTATACAAAATATATATTCGAATCTTTGGTTTCAAAGTTGAAAATAATCGAATGATAAAATGTATCTCATATTTCAATTATATGTAATAATATTATTATTCACATTACGTAAAATCGAATTAGTTTGCTTGTGTGAATATACGAATATATTCATTTTGAATAATCCAATACAGTATGTTGCCCAGTATTGTGACACAACCAAATAAAACTCGTTTTTACCAACGGTTATTTGACATTTCAAAAAAATAAAGACTATAGAGAAAACACTGAACATTTAGCTTCAGTATGCATGTTTTGACGGGCTTTTACATGCACGGATTCTTCGAAGAGAAGCAATTGTTGACAGAGTAGTGGAGGTTTCCTGGACTTTTACTGCGCAGCCGAAACTGACCTTGGCTAGAAAATGAGGGATTTACATCGCATATTCTCAAAGACCAAAGACAAGATTTATACTGACGATAACTAGAGAGTGTATTAACTTCATTCTACGATCCTTGATTGTTCAGCTATTTTGATATTTGCAAAAATATTAGATTCATAATATTTAGTCCGTTTTAAGATTAGGTGCCCAGTTTCGTGACACGCAAATACCAGTGAAAAATTGTTTGAAAACATACATGTTATGCATTCTGTTCGTTTCGTAAATCAAGTTTTGCTTTTGCTATGGAACACTACGGCAGATAGAGTCGCCTTTTCAGATCGTTTATATGCAAATTTTAAAAGTTGATAAGTAGCGGGAATTTGAAACATTTCAAGTAGTTTCATATTCAAACATTCTCATAAAAATTAAATAAGGAACAATCCAAATGTTAGTGCAAAATTAGTTTAAGGTACGAAAATATGTTTTTGATTTGTTTTATCAAATTTTGTTGTGAATTACTTTGAAAACAATGTATATTTACTACGTGTCATTTACCTGATGAATTTGCCTTTGTATGCCAATTTCATAGACTATTTTTCTCTGTAGAGAAAATATAGTATTTACAAACTCAAGTGTCACGAAACTGGGCAACATACTGTATTTATTTAGAAGGAAATTTCCAGCCATTTTCCAACAAGTGTTTTACATCTTAGCATACCAAACGACTGAGCAACATTTGGCCTGCCTAGACAGACTGTTTGACAATTCAAACGCACTAGTGAACGACTTGAAATCAACAAATTCAGCTTGCAGCGGCTCACTCGAGTGCAAATAGCAGTTATAATAGATCACAATTCCCGTGTACAAAAACATAACTATTACTGCTGTTATACTACTGTCTCTATAATAAGATGAGCTCACGTTTAATAGCATACAAGTCTCATTCAAACGGCTTTTCAGCTAAATTAAATGGATTGATAAATTCAAAGCAATAGTCACTCGACAACTCGACTACAAACATCCCTTCAACTTACCTTATAAATCGTCTACATCTTGGAACAGTTATCAAGCTGGTTTGATACGTTTTCCTCTTAATAAAAATGCATAAAGGAAATTTTGCTTTTGTGCAAATTTTGATGACTCATAATTCGGGGAATTTTAGTTTCGGGGAAGCCCCGTGAAATTTGACCAATCAGGTATCGCGTGATATAATAAAACCAGTATGATGTCATGTTAATAGCCAATCAGCAAAAGCCTTATATTGGTGAAATTTACGACATAATCAAATTATTACGGTGGCCCATATACGCAATGAATATATATTTTTGGGCACAAGTATGTTATAAATGAATAAAATGTTACTTCTTAGTGCACAAATATATATTTATTAAATGAAATCTATTTTTAAACGCATAAACATATTTCTCAATACACAAAAGTTACTCACAGTACACGAATATATTTTCTCAATACACAAAAGTCACTCACAGTACACGAATATACTGTATTTTCTCAATACACAAAAGTTACTCACAGTACACGAATATATTTTCTCAATACACAAAAGTTAAGACTCACAGTACAATAGGTGGGTTCACACTAGCGATCTAAAGTAGGTCTAAAGTATACTTTGGTTATACTTGTAGTGTGAACGGTCTCTGGCCATCTCAAGTAATATACTTTGTCGTTATGGTTAATTCGCCTCTTCAAAGAAGCCGAAGTACGATTTCAAGCAGGATGCAGCCTATACTTTAGGTCTTCCTAATCCGCAATAAAAACAGTAAACGTCCATTAAACCTGTCAACTGCTAGTTCTCCTATTGCAAAATACACATTAGAGATATACGTTGACCTTTTTAGCGGGAAATATGGATCTTGTATTATTACTGCAAGCATTTTTGGTTCATAGGATGTATCAAAGCTTCTAAAATAATGATTCCACGGGAATCCGACTCGATTCTCGAATGGGTTATGATTGACAGATTAAAGGCTAAGTAATATACTTGTTCGTCAGTGTGAACGCCTTGCTCGCTTTTGTAAACAAACGAACCTAAAGAACCTACTTTGATACAGATGTACTTTAGACCTACTTGGAGTCTAGTGTGAACCCACCTAATGTATTTTCTCAATGCACAAAAGTTAAGACTCGCAGTACACAAATATATTTTCGCAATGCACAAACGTTTAAAGGAAACTGGGACCGACTCTGCACTAATAGAGGCCTGGTTTCGTTTGGGGGAAGCCATATTTTGTCTTCGCAAGCTAGCATGTTTTGTTACAACTGTGGTGCATTAATACAACATTTATTACTCAGATACTATTTCCAGAAGGGATGCTCACAAAAGAAGATGTTGTTGTTGTTTTTGGCGAAATATCACGACACTGAAATGTCTCTGTGAAGTCTTCAAACACAATTGTATGACATGGGACTGAAAAGAAGGCATGTATCCTACAACATTCAGATCGAAGTACGCCAGGAAATAATTAATAATTTGAATGGCCCGGGGTGTTTGGGAGGATATCGTTCGCACTGGTATACCCTCAGATTGAAAGGCATTCAAGTACATGTAGCACGAAGCCGGCGGTAGTCGAGGGGCTTTGTCGAGAGCTGGATCCTAAATATATAAAGAGAAGACAGTATACGAATCCTGGACCTAACTATGCGTGGCATACTGATGGGTATGATAAACTCAAACCGTACGGTTTCCCTATACATCGATGTATAGATACTCTGACAGTAGGATTGGATAGGATACATGACTTCTTTTCAGTCCCCAACATCTTCTTTTGTGAGAATCCCTTCTGGAAATAGTATCTGAGTAATTCATCGCTGCCGTGGGAATCGCTTTTTCCCACGATGTTTTGTCCACAGCTTGGACAAAACGCAAATAAAAATTGTATTAATACACCACAGCTGTAACAAAACATGCTAGCTTGCGAAGACAAAATATGGCTTCCCCTAAATGAAACCAGGCCTCTATTAGTGCAGAGTCGGTCCCAGTTGCCGGTAAAACTTTTGTGTATTGAGAAAATATATTCGTGTACTGCGAGTCTTAACTTTTGTGCATTGAGAAAATATATTCGTGTACTGTGAGTAACTTTTGTGTATTGAGAAAATATATTCGTGTACTGTGAGTCTTAACTTTTGTGCATTGAGAAAACATATTCGTGTATTGTGAGTCTTAACTTTTGTGTATTGAGAAAATATATTCGTGTACTGTGAGTAACTTTTGTGTATTGAGAAAATATATTCGTGTACTGTGAATAACTTTTGTGTATTGAGAAAATATATTCGTGTACTGTAAGTAACTTTTGTGTATTGAGAAATATGTTTATGCGTTTAAAAATAGATTTCATTTAATAAATATATATTTGTGCACTAAGAAGTAACATTTTATTCATTTATAACATACTTGTGCCCAAAAATATATATTCAAGCATTGCGTATATGGGCCACCGTAAATTATAAATAGTATCAAAAGAAAAACATGTCGATGAGAATTATGTATTAGGGAAATTCCCGTCGTTTCAACTTCATGGGAGCCCCGTGAGACATCAGTTTCAATCAACCAAAGTAAATAGTGGAAATTATTATGATCGTATTTGAACAAAGAACGTTCGAGAAATATACAACTACATTGGTCTGAAATTTGCTTCATTGCAGCCTAATTACTTCATGTTCATATTTCGCTAAATAAACGATGCAAGTATTTTAAAGGCTTTACTGGAAAACGTTCACTATAAATCAGTAGGCAAGGTTTCTCGTCTGGCATACAAACGTCTGTAAAATCTGACTTTACCGCGCTATATTTTTGCTATTTTATACGATTTTCTTCTCAAACATAGCGATTTTACTAATTGTGAAGTTCTCTTTCCAGCCATGAAGATGAATTTTCATTTATTTTACTCTATCAAAATTTGGAAAAACCGACACGTCAACTATTGAAACTAGCAATAACACTAGAGTACAAACACTAAAAGTGTGCAACATAAATACTGCTAAATTATGCAAATTCTTTTGTTCTCTATTGTTTAATCAACACTATTTAGTGGTAAATAGTACAAAGTATTGCACACTTTTAATGTTTGTACTCTAGTGTATGTTGTGTATATGTCTAATATAAACGATAGGCAATACAATGAAATTGTAAAACTGTAAAAAAAACCGTACCTTTTCGAGCTTCAACCCTTCGTCGGAGAAGAAGACTGTGATAAAGGGTAAACGTCAGTAAAAGTAAGGTATTGTTTTTTACGGTCTTACAAATTTCATTTAATTGCCTATGAGTAACATGAACAATGTGAATTATGATTAAACTGATGAAAGTTCTGAGCCTAATTTTTGAAACATCCAAGACATAATTAGTCAGGCTAGAGGGCCCGACTCTAGGTTTACCTTTTAGTCAATCTATGTATGTATACAGTCATTTGACGTTGTCGCCGACCGGCTTCGCGACTACGTGACTAGCCCAAGCGGGAGTATGGTTAAAAAATCACTGAAGCATTACATTTTAGCACGCGCTTTCGAATATACTGAAGTGTGACGAGTACATCTTCGCGTTCTGTGCAAAGAAATAAACCGTTGAATCGAGCGTGGAGATATCGACAAGTAAATAAATACATCTTCAGTTTTCATGAAGAGGATTTGTGTCATCATGTTGACGCGATGGAAATTATTTACATTTGATACAAATATATCATTTCATATTCGATAAAACATTTGAAGCTCGGTATACAACATGCAACAAGCTACATTATACAGCAAAATCTTCCCAATTAACCCACTATTAAACGAAATTTTCAAAAAATATGTTTGTTGTGCTAATAAACACAAAGTCACTTTTCATCCTGTTGATTATTATTATCATTTTGTTATTCATCTCGAGTTAGAGTACATTCAGTTGATTGTAAGAATTCAACATGCTCACAACAATCATAATCTCTGTTGTATTCCGTGTTTTCATCGATTTCAGCTCGTAGGACATCCAGGATAATTTCACTATAGAAATCCTCTCTGTTTTCTTCTATAATTGCACAATCTTTGCATCCAGACGAAAGCTTCTTTAAATTGATAAAATTTGAAATCATCTCTGTTTCTGGGATGGCCGTGTCAACAGAAAGTTCTGCTGCTTTTCTAATGGCAAATGTTAGTCGCTTGATCAGTTGTTCTCGAATCTCAGGGCTTGGATGGTTTTCCAAAAGACGGCTGTGCTCTTTAACTAACTGAGGAACATTTTCCATAACCTTTCGTATCAGTTGATCTCTTTTGGGAGACTAAAATAGATATATATCAATTTTAATATACATGTAGATGTTTAACTTTTACTTTAGAAAACTGTCACCTTCTTACCTTGAGTGTCGTAAATTCGACATCTTGGACTTTGTCTGGTGTCAGTATAATGAGTTCGTCCATAACATTGTCTGACATTCCACTAGTTAGCCGATTTATCTCCATGTTAGGTTCATAGTCAAAACTGTCTTCTCTAGATGGTATTAGAGTGTTGCAGCAAACGAAGGTAACGCCTTCTGGTCTGGAAACTTCTGAAAAACCGAAATATTGCTGTTAATTACGACGAAATGTTTAGTTTTTTAGATCTTATTTACTCTCAAAGCCATAACATAACCAGCTGTGACTGACCTGGTTTTACAAATTTCTTCATCCATTCAAATCCGGGACTAACGTTAGTTAGAAATATCTTGGGCACCAATCGCTTTAATAATAACATCTTGAAGAATGCTGCCCAAAGTTGATCTGTGTCATAACAGTGGCTTCTGCTGTGAACACCGTACACTAGCATTCCCACGGGGTAGAGCTTCACCTCCACGTCCTCCAGTTCATTGAGGGTGTTCACTTTTTCTTCCTTGTACAAAGTGAGAATCCTGTTATCAACAGCAAGTCCGCAGATGACTGGTTTTTCAGAGTGGAATCCATTTGGAGCATAACAACCTTAAAATAAACGACACAGAAACTACCATTGATAGGGACTATAGGCATTGAAAATGTTTCATGACCATTTAAATATATTGACCACATTGGTATAAGAGGTGCCTAACATTAGATCTGATTAAACGGTGAGTATTGCCACGAGACAACACGTACAGTTGTCAAAACTTGGCCCTATTGATACGTTTATTATTCATATCTTACCTGGGATGTTCTCTGTACAGGTTTTAACGGTGTCTAGCAGCCGGTTGTCCCAAAATATCACCATCTTAGCTAGCTTGGAAACCACATTCTTAAAAAGTAATCGTACACAGTTGTTTAAAGTTACGCATTTTACAGCAACACACTCTATGTTCCCATGGATGTCCATTTTGGTCAGCTAAAAAAAACTGGGAAGCGTAAGCTTTTGAAGACGAGAGGGAAAACAACTTTGATGTGACCAACAAAGAAATCAAAATCAGACCGCAGCGAAGGGAATGGAGAGGCCAAGCGAAAGGACTATCAACGCTACCCAATAACCCCCCCCCCCCCCCCCCCTCCCTCCCTCTCAAAACCATACAAACCTGATATACTGATATATATAATTTATTTATATTAGGGTAAAATGTGAGTTTCCAACTTATGGATTGCAACATCATTGTCAATATGTACTTTCATATTCTTTTCTTATTTGTGCTTTCTTTTTTCTTTAATACTCTATGTTGTATCCCCTATCAATATCAATAAAAATACATTGTGTTTAATATATTTTTAAAAAGCTGATATATATTTGTAAATACATTACCCGCCTCGACTAGCTCCGCTATTTGCGGGTATGTGTATATTAGTTGTAATTTCATGTTGAAATCAAATAAAGTCAAAGTGAAAATTTTTATTATTTAAAACAAATATAAGTTACTCACTTGATTTGCATCTTCTTTGATATTTGATCGCACATACTTTTCCTTCTGAATCAACTGTTGACGTCTAACACTACTCCAGTCATTTGGAGGAGCATTTTGCGTCGCGTTTTTTATTGCGTGTAGCTGTGATTCCATTGTTTCCAACGAATCCGAGTGATTCATCAATTCAGTTGTTTTAATCTTCTGTCCGTTCACTTCAACTTCTGCTATCTCTAATTCCATCAGAATGCCTCGCCATTCTCTCATCATTTGTTTCAATAGACGTTGGGTTCGAACTTTCTGAATGGAACCGACACTTGGAGCGTAGGATGGAAGTTGAATGGAAGTGCTGTACCAAAGGTCTTCTTCCCGAGCACCTTGGTTATACCCTGACGCCTGCAGAAAATGTATAGCATCTTGATTCGGTTCCAACTCAAGAACATGCTTGTGGATAGCATTCAGCAGTTCTTGTGAGTCTTTGGAATGGCCTTGTTTTTGTAGTGTTTGATGTACAATTGTTTTGACATGACCAAACAGGACTGGTCTAATGCTGATACTTCTTGAGAGTCGTCTAAACACTGTGACAAGACTTGTACACAGTTTGCTGTGAGTTATTAGATGTCCACTTGTGACATCTTCCCCGGAGAACAAAATACAAAAGAGCTCCTTTAAGACGTTATGTCGGATTTTGAACAAGTGTCCTGATGAACGTCGATTTTCTAGAAAGTATCTACAGAGATCGTGTGTACCATCTTGGATTCTTACCATAATTTGTGAGTTCTCTTTGAGCAGTAATGCTATGGAAGCAAATTCGTCCAAAATCTTAGCAAACTGTAAGCACCGCTTGAAGGAAGCAATGCTATCTTTCATCGATGCTGGATCGCTGTGGTCATCTGTCCATGTCTTTGGGGCAGGTTCTTTAAAAAGGCATTCCTCAATGTCTTCAGGTTCTTTCCTTATAAGACGTAGTTTGTCTGGAGTCAGGTTTACAATGGCATCTACGTCTCTTGAGCTGAGATTTTCATAAAGAATCAGGCTTGTGCACCATGACTCGATAATTGGACGGGACATCTCCTTTGTCATGTTCTCAAACCATTTAGGAATTCTTGCAAAGGTTATAAAATATGACTCCTGTCTTCCTATGATTTTATTGAGGCAAGCGAGGAGCTTTTCACAGGAATTTGGACATGCCTTAGCAATCAACGGTAGTATGTTGATGTCTCGCCAGTTTACTAAAGTCATATTGTCTTCTAAATTGATTTGAGACAGGAAAGCCATACGTTCCGTTAAATCGGTCCAGCCAGCAACAGCATATATACAATACACTGTATTGTTATGAATGTTATTGCGTAATCTCAGGAATAGTTCAAAGACATGTTCTTTATCTTCGGTACTTTTGATAATTTCTGACATTACTTCGATTTGCCTCTTACGGTCTTCATAGCAGCTATAGTTTTCATTGCTACACATTGCGTCCAGAGTTTCTAGAATTTTGTAGCACATTTCAAGAGCTTCCTGGCAACTTTTCGTGCCTTTCTTCCAACCACAGGCTGCAATAATGACTTCTTTGCAATGCACTACGTGTGCACTACTAATTGTGAGCCAATGTCGAACATCGTCAAGAAAATCAGATGCTTTTAAAATGGCTCTGAATATAGCAACGTAGTTTTTGGTATCTTCAAGGTTCTTATCATGTTTATTTTTATGAGCAGATTCGTTACACTTGCAACTTTCATGTTCTCGGGTCTTCTTAAGCAAATTTTGGCATGTTTCTAATGTGACTTGTCTCAAATTATGCTCATCCACATGCAGCCTCTTTAACTCATCCAGAACAAGAAGTGCCAATTCACCAGGTGTATATAGGTCAGTTTCATTTGAAACCTTACTGTGGCCATTCATATCTGTCTTCAGAAAATGGTTATAATATGATTCACTTGAATGAGCTGTCACAAGAAGAGCAGTGCAAAAATCCCTGGTGTTGAGATTTGGGTCAACCAAAAACAATCCAAAGTCGTGTTCAACAATGACATCGCTTGGCTCGTCAAATTCTGTTTCTTCTATGTGATTTGCCACGTCAAGCAACATTTTGATTCTTCTCCTCATTTCCTCAGGACATGACGTTGTCTTGTATGTTAAAACCAACTGCCTGGGTATATTCAATCCAAGAATTCTATTTCCAGTTACTACTTCCAGATCGTCTTTTGACCATTTCCAGTCATTCAGTATCAGAATAAGTGACCTGATACGCTCCTCGTTTTCAAGGCCAACGTTGGAACATTCCGATACACACGACACTATCAGTGATATTAAACTGGGATTGGTTATGTTCAGTATTTCTTGAACCTTGCCTAAGCCGTCTTCAAACTCCTGCACAGAAACATCTTTCTTTATTGTAGAATCCATCAACTGCAGCACAATACCAGGCAAGTACATTCTATTTGCATCCAGCTTATCAATCATAAGCTTAAACAATCTGCTTGAGTCACGTTGGGTAAATGCTATAGGGGTCTTTTCAACTAGAAGATATAAAATCGTAGTATTGATTGAGCTCGATGTGGAAATGGATAATTTTGCCAGTTTTTGTATTTGATTTACTGACATCTCCATCACATGGACATAATGTTCTGACAATGCTTTGGCGTCAATTTTCAATATTGGATTTGGTTCCTCTGGTGGGTTTTGTGGAACAGGATGGACGAAAAGCCGATCCAATAATTCAGAGGGATACAAAGCTGTGACGCTACGTGATGGCATGCTGGGCTTGTTAACTGACACCTTAAACAGGTGGAACATTATGTGTACCATTTCTTCTTCTCCTTTTATGTTTCCTCGTTGAAGCATTTTGCAAATACCATTAATCAAAACCACAGTACCAGTCAATGTAAGAGGAAGTTCAAGGATGTGTTCAAGACTACGTCGGAAACTCCGTAAGACCGTCGTATTATTATGATATGACTTATTAATCTGACGAAAAGCTCTAATAACTGCAATGTAAAGAGGAAACACACTGTTTGTGGTATCTGCAAACTCACTTGAGTTTAAGAGCAGGTAATGGCAGATGTAAGGTATTGCAAAATCATTTTCCATCTCGTCGAAGGTACCAACAGATATTGATCCAGCTATGACTACTACTAACATTTGGCACATTTCAACATTACAAGTATCAGACATTACTTGTAAATACTTCACGATCACTCGTGAGAACAAATCAAAGGTTTTTCTTGAATGAAGGCATCCATCGATAGCAGAAAACAAAACATTTACAAGACCATCGTTCTTGCAACCTCGATCTCCCCTATACCAAGCTTCATAACATAGCATCACAAGGTAACAACTTTTCAAATTACTAGAATTTGCAACACGAATGAAAAATTGTTTGATATTAGCTGTGCTCATAGTCAGTGACACAAATTGCATGCAAAGCCCCAAGATCTTTATCAATCCGTCCTTATCCTCGGCATTCTGTATTATTTTCAAAAGAGACTGAAAAACTTCTGCTTTGTCACTTTCAACTGGGCAAGAAACACAAATAAACTGCAACATTTGATTCAAGTTGAGATTGAACAAGTTTCTTGTTGATGGATCAAGCAGCAACATTCCTTGACCTGAAATATCGCAGTGGGGACGAACAGCTATTAGGAAATCAGTCAAGTATTTCTTTGTGCTGGCTGTATCCATATAAGGTGCAATACTACGGAGAATATCAAGATGCAACTGGTATTCTCTAAGATCCTGATTCAGTTCTTGGAAAAGGTCTATCATTATATTTAACATTGATGTCTTCACTTTATGAGCTGGATTCACGGATCTCAAGTATCTAAGGCAGATCTCTATTAGAATTTGTTTAATCTCACCAAAACCATTGGCCTCCAAATTTGAACAGAATTCAATAAATCTCAAGCTTTCTTCGCAATTCCAAGATTCTGGAAATGCATTTTTTAAAGCAAAAACCAACGATAACCAGTCAGTGTTTGAGCACAAGATTTCTGTAGAAAGTTGCGATAAAAATAGAACCAGGTTGCTTAGAAAAGTGTCGCAATTAAAGGGCTCCATCGTCGAATCTTGCTGTATTCTTATTGTCTTTTTTCTTCTTATCTGAGGATCGAAAATAGAAGCCAGAAGAATTTTTACCAGGACTACATAAGATGCTTCTTTTTCTGGAAACCGTTTTTTCCAAAACCTTAGAATCTTTTCTATGCTCGTATAGTTAATATTGCCTTTCAAAAGTTCTTTAGCCGCTATTTGGAATATAAGTGATTGGTGTGGTCTTATAAGGTGTGATTTTCGTTCATTCATTGTTTGGGATATTTTATAGTAAATATATGTTTGATTAATTAATGTCATGATTGACTTGTAAATTGTCATATCACTTTCCAGGCTAGCAGTAAATGAATCAGCATCGGTACTCAATATGTCAAACAGTGCCTCTAGACAAGTTAATGGAATATTCAATTGGAAGAGCTTCAGGCACAATTTAGAGTGACATAGGAAAACAATATGGTGCTGGAATATTATTTGTAGTTTCTCCTCACTTCCATTAGTGCAAAAGTCGTGAAACCCACCTTCAGACATTGCAGAGTCCCTTAAGATATTGAGTACAATGTCGCATTTTGCAGTTTGTATTGCAAACCAATTGGAAATAAAAGGATACTTCAACAAATCGTTCCAATATTTGAGCACTTTAATGTTTGGCATAAAAGAACTGCTTGCGTTGTTAGGAGGATTAATCTCCTCATCTCGCTTTGCTACCACAGCTGTCTGTTGAAGAAGTTCAAGAAAGTGGGCATCATTGATCCTTGGTTTAAGCGAATCAAATGTCGTTTCAAATAAAGACAGTAAGGACGGTGCTCTAGGAGTGTTCCAATCAGTATTCAAAAGAACTTCTTTATTTAAAATGATCTGATGTAAGTGTAGCAGTTCATCCAAGCATTCTGACAGCTTGATGTCTGGAACAGAGACTGGAGTAGATGCCTCCGAAGAACTACATTTGGTCAGCTCATCAGAAAGCTTTACAGCAAAGTTAACCACGAGAGCAGGACTGGGAATAACGGGTTGACAACTATCTTCATTTTTGCCTGCTCTTTGATAAAGCAACAGACACAGATCCACAAGTTTAATACTCTCATCTTCAAAGGTCTTGCAATCAGTGTAGACCTTACTAAGACCCGTCAGGCCTTTGCGGATACTTTTAGCTACAAAATTCCCATTCAGTTGGGCGAGTGTGTTAATTACATGAAGTTGTCCTTCTTTGGTGAAGAAATGAAAGCTAAGCAATTCATTGCACGCATCAGTGAAATCTGGTCGACAGGTTGAGGCCTGGACACGACCACTTTTTATAAGTTCTTGTAATGCATTTTGGATTGTTTCCGAGGAGGGCTGGTTTGAAGTTTCATTATTTGTGCTATCCAAACCATCCATTCCCAGCCATGGAAAATGAACTTTTGCTGAAAAGAAATGGTTTCATGGTTTTATGTTTTGCATCATTATCATCAAAGTGTTTCCTATCAATTGTATTCTTATCCGTTATTGATTGTTCATTTTCTGTTTGTTCGGGGTTTTTTTGTTGTTGGTTTGTTCAGCATTGTTTGTTTATTTGTTTGTTGGATTGTTTTTATGAAAAGAAAGGTTATTGATGCGGTATTCATAATTGTGTACGAAATACAGGCTCAACAATATGCATGGTCGAGGTCAATCAAGCCTCGCTCCAAGCAATTATCTCGGACTTTGTTGTAGCGAACGAAAATGTTTGTACTTTTTGTCGTTTTTCGAATTAAACTTATATCAAAGTTGTGATTAGGGGAATTTCCTCCCCCCTCCCCCTACACCTAACGTATAAAAATCGTATTCTGTAGATAGGATACAGTATTCTTCTTAATATCACATCTATAAAAAATACTCGATTCTGATTGGCTGACGAACTGTGAATTTTTTCTTAATTACATGCAATTAATTAATTGCACACATCCGGGAACTTTTGTGCTTTAAAATTGATTCATTGCCACTTTTATTCTCAGAAACTCTTATTTTTATATATATGTGACATTAAAAGGAAATTACACCTATGTTCTCGAAGAATTAATGAAAAATACCGCGCGTATTTGATGAAAATGAATTCATACCACGAGTGCGTAAATTCTTCTCGAACGGTGTAATTTCCTATACAAATAGCATGTTATTATTAGTAGTAATAACTAAATTATATCTAATATATCAATATTGTAATTTCCTTTTAAAACTTATGAATATATATGTAAGAACATTCGACGAAATTTATGTAATTTAGTGTGCATTGAATAAAATTAAACAATCTAAGAAAATAATATTGAGAGTCAAAGAAATAATCCAAATGAAGCAACTAAATAACAATTAAAGAAACTAAAATTTTGTTACAAAATGTAAAAGAGGAAACAACAGGATGCCTTTGAATGTTGCACTTCCTCCTCAATCGTTAGTAAATTTTCTTGCCGCCTAAAAATTACGATTTCGATTCAGCGATTTATTTTATATTTAAATATAAGCGAAAATTAAAAAAATCAATACTCACAAAATTTATACCCACGACCTGCAATATCGGACCCGCGACGCGCGACGAAAACCCAAACTCGCCATAGTGGTAATCGAGGTAACCAGTCTACGAAATGTAAATCATATAAATCACGACTGGGTTCCTTCCTGTGATTGGTTAGAGCTGTATTTACAAGACATTACCAAAATTAGTTATGAACTGCAGTGATGAATATTCGATTATACAAAATATATATAGAGACTATAGAGAAAACACTGAACATTTAGCTTCAGTGTGCATGTTTTGAAGGGCTTTTACATGCACCGATTCTTCGAAGAGAAGCAATTGTTGACAGAGTAGAAGTAGAAACCTCCAGGTTTCCTGGACTTTTACTGCGCAGTAAGCTGACCTTGGCTAGAAAATCGCATATTCTCAAAGACCAAAGACAAGATTTATACTGACGATAACTAGAGAGTGTATTAACTTCATTCTACGATCCTTGATTGTTTAGCCTGCGTTACTGACCCTTAGGGGTGGACCATTTAACTTTTGAGGGGGGGGGGGGGGGTGGATGATTTTGAAAAAAAATTTCCTGCACGGCCCAAAGGGCCGAAAAAAAAAATCCTGCAAGCCAAAATTTCCACTGAATGCCACTGAAATCTTTGCTTTTCTATAAAATAAATTGCGTGCACATGCCAGCGGGCTAAAAAAAATTTCCTGCACGGGCAAAATCATCCACCCCCCCCCCCCCCCCTCAAAAGTCAAATGGTCCACCCCTTATAAGCGCTCGAAACGTCTCCCGCCAACAACCGTCTGCGCGCCGAGAGCAAAAATTCCATACTGTTGACGTTGGAATGCAGTCACGCAATACACGAGTTAGCAGCAGTAACGCCGATAAACATGATAAACTAGGAATGGCGATGCCGTTCGTGAAGTTTCTTCTATATTCTGGATTAATTCACTCACTGAAAGCCAGTTAAATGCTTTATTTAGCTTTTCTAATGGAAAAGATGCATTCGTTAGCCTTGCACAGACAATTCAATTATTTTTCAGGTTGTTCCTCTCATCGAAATAGATGGCTTCGAACTTCTCGAGCAATTTGTGGAAGGAAAATGCGATTATTATCGTCGTTCCTCCGCTGCCATCATGAAAGACCAAATGAATTATCTTCAGAGCATATATCGGAGACGAATACAAGCACATTAGTCTGTGATAAAAGCAAAACTATGACAACAGTGACTTATCGAACCGCCAGCGAAAGTTCACACGCCGTGTGAATATCTTAATTTAATTAAATAATTCGTTTTAATGTCTGATTAATGTCACAAATGTGCTCCATGAAATCATTATTTTTGAATGAATATAACTGTAGAAGTGTTGTTTGAGTTTATTGAAGATTTTATTACAAATACCGAAGAACTCTTGTGTATTAAATTAAGTCGGCAAAAGTTCACGGCGTTGAAATCCTTAGAAGATATAGTATTTACAAACTGAAGTGTCACGAAACTGGGCAACATACTGTATTTATTTAGAAGGAAATTTCTAGCCATTTTCCAAGTGTTTTACATCTTAGCATACCAAACGACTGAGCAACGTTTGGCCTGCCTAGACAGACTGTTTGACAATTCAAACGCACTAGTGAACGACTTGAAATCAACAAATTCAGCTTACAGCGGCTCACTCGAGTGCAAATAGCAGTTATAATAGATCACAATTCCCGTCTACAAAAAAATAACTGTTATTGCTGTTATACTACTGTCTCTATAATAAGATGAGCTCACGTTTTTAGCATACAAGTCTTATTCAAACGGCTTTGTCAGCTAAACTAAATGGACTGATAAAATCAAAGCTATAATCACTCGACAACTCGACTTCAAACTCGCGTAGCGATATAACTGATAAATTCCTTCAACTTACCTTATAAATCGTCTACATCTTGGAACAGTTATCAAGCTGGTTTGATACGTTTTTCTCTTAATAAAGATGCATAAAGGAAATTGTGCTTTTGTGCAAATTTTGAATGACTCATAATTCGGGGAATTTTAGTTTCGGGGAAGCCCCGTGAAATTTGACCAATCAGGTATCGCGGGATAAAATAAGCATGATGTCATGTTACAGTGCGAATCGAAAACCGTGGGCACCCAGAAATATTTTAGAAATCGTTTATTGTTCGTTGAAAAACTCACAAACAACTTTAACTACAAAAAGTTTATCATACTACACATCAGTCAAAGTTCTTGCGGTGATATAGTTGTTTCTGAGTTGTTCAACGAATAATAAACGATTTTTAAAATATTTCTAGGTGCCCACGGTTTTGTGATTTGCACTGTAATAGCCAATCAGCAAAAGCCTTCTATTGGTGAAATTTACGACATAATCAAAATAATATCTCGAATTTATAAATAGTATCAAAAGAAAAACATGTCGATGAGAATTATGTATTAGGGAAATTCCCGTCGTTTCAACTTCATGGGAGCCCCGTGAGACATCAGTTTCAATCAACCAAAGTAAATAGTGGAAATTATTATGATCGTATTTGAACAAAGAACGTTCGAGAAATATACAACTACATTGGTCTGAAATTTGCTTTATTGCAGCCTAATTACTTCATGTTCATATTTCGCTAAATAAACGATGCAAGTATTTTAAAAGTTTTACTGGAAAACGTTCACTATATATGAGTAGGCAAGGTTTCTCGTCTGGCATACAAACGTCTGTAAAATCTGCTGACTTTACCGCGCTATATCTTTGCTATTTTATACGATTTTCTTCTCAAACTTAGCGATTTTACTATTAAATTGTGAAGTTCTCTTTCCAGTCATGAAGATGAATTTTCATTTATTTTACTCTATCAAAATTTGGAAAAACCGTCACGTCAACTATTGAAACTAGCAATAACACTAGAGTACAAACACTAAAAGTGTGCAACATAAATACCACTAAATACTGCTAAATTATGCAAATTCTTTTGTTCTCTATTGTTTAATCAACACTATTTAGTAGTAAATAGTACAAAGTATTGCACACTTTTAGTGTTTGTACTCTAGTGTATGTTGTGTATACACCTATTTCAATTAACGTTGTCCATCTGGAATGGTTGATCTGAGACCGATAGGAATTGTGGGAGTTCATTAAATTCCAAATGCATTGTTTTAATCACACTTGAATGGTGCTGAATTACAGATAACAGTATTTCAGAAGTAAACATTAATATTCAAGCGTGATTATAATAATACATTTGCAGTTTAACGAGCTCCCACAATTCCTATCGGTCTCACTGATCAACCATTCCAGATGGACAAGGTTAATTGAAATAGGTGTATGTCTAATATAAACGATAGGCAATACAATGAAATTGTAAAACTGTAAAAAAAAGAACGTACCTTTTCGAGCTTCAACCCTTCGTCGGAGAAGAAGACTGTGATAAAGGGTAAACGTCAGTAAAAGTAAGGTATTGTTTTTTACGGTCTTACAAATTTCATATTATTGCCTATGAGTAATATGAACAATGTGAATTATGATTAAACAGATGAAAGTTCTGAGCCTAATTTTTGAAACATCCAAGACATAATTAGTCGGGCTAGAGGGCCCGACTCTAGGTTTACCTTTTAGTCAATCTATGTATGTATACAGTCATTTGACGTTGTCGCCGACCGGCTTCGCGAATACGTGACTAGCCCAAGCGGGAGTATGGTTAAAAAATCACTGAAGCATTACATTTTAGCACGCGCTTTCGAATATACTGAAGTGTGACGAGTACATCTTCGCGTTCTGTGCAAAGAAATAAACCGTTGAATCGAGCGTGGAGATATCGACAAGTAAATAAATACATCTTCAGTTTTCATGAAGAGGATTTGTGTCATCATGTTGACGCGATGGAAATTATTTACATTTGATACAAATATCACATTTCATATTCGATAAAACATTTGAAGCTCGGTATACAACAAGCAACAAGCTACATTATACAGCAAAATCTTTTCAAACCCACTGTTAAACGAAATGTTTCAAAAAATATGTTTGTTGTGCTAATAAACACAAAGTCACTTTTCTACGGAAGCGCTGAGGGGACTTCAGACTTCAGACTTCAGACTTCAGACTTCAGACTTCAGACTTTTAAAAGACTTAACAGAGAGGGGAAGAGGGGTTTCCAATCACAAATCACGGGCCGTTTTTCATAAATTCACGGATCACAGAGTTAAGTAAAGCCTTTTCACAAATCTGACAAATATACAAACAACAAGAATGTATGACTTCAGACTTCAGACTTCAGACTTCAGACTTTCGATTTTGGGCCTGAGAGATCGCGGGCGCAGCATTCAAGATGGCGGAGGCGAATTAACGAGTACATGTTTGCAGAATTCTTTTTTTCTCACAGTTCGTTTCGTGCGTGATATTATTTGCATTAGACTTAATATGTACGGTGGCCCACAAGGGCAAAACACAACTCAATATTTGGTTGAGAACACAACAATCTTTCGCAGAACACAACAATCGTCTGCGAAAGATTGTTGTGTTCTGTGAAAGATTGTTGTGTTCTGTGAAAGATTGTTGTGTTCTGTGAAAGATTGTTGTGTTTTCAACCAAACATTTAGTTGTGTTTTGCCCTTGTGGGCCACCGTACTTATGGCTTTCAGGATTCTTTCTATTATTTGTAGATTATCCATATATTATCGTTGTCAAACTGTGTTTTGCCAATATAAAGAAGACCTCCAAATTAGCGAAGCGATACGAGGCTACTTTTCTCAAGGATATCAAAATGCCGAAATGACTTGCAATTTTGAAAGAGATTCTATTTACAAAAACAATCAAATAAGCTTGTTCATTTGCATTGAACTCCCAACGGTACAAAGATAATAAAAATATAATACAACAACAATAACAGAGTAATACTGAATAATGAGAAATAAAATAAAGATAAAAGACGAGAGAACTAGATTAGAGGCACTATCTCTATATAGGCCACTAGAAGTGTTTATAAAATGTAGTTTTAAGGTAGCATCACTATCAAGATAGCTTTTTCCTCGACAGTACTCGAACAAAAAATCTTAGTTATTTCTGACAAAAAGGAAGGCCAAAATAAGATCAAACTATAACCTCGAGTTTATCCATCTATTCCTACTACACAAATCTGTGTATTCAAAAATAAATAAATGTCAAGTCATCTTGTATTTTGCGCTCTGACTGAAGATCCAAGTCTGAAGTCTGAAGTCTGAAGTCTGAAGTCTGAAGTCTGAAGTCTGAAGTCTTAAGTCCCCTCAGCGCTTCCGTACTTTTCATCCTGTTGATTATAATTATCATTTTGTTATTCATCTCGAGTTAGAGTGCATTCAGTTGATTGTAAGAATTCAACATGCTGACAACAATCATAATCTCTGTTGTATTCCGTGTTTCCATCGATTTTAGCTCGTAGGACATCCAGGATAATTTCACTATAGAAACCCTCTCTGTTTTCTTCTATAATTGCACAATCTTTGCATCCAGACGAAAGCTTCTTTAAATTGATAAAATTTGAAATCATCTCTCTTTCTGGGATGGCCGTGTCAACAGAAAGTTCTGCTGCTTTTCTAATGGCAAATGTTAGTCGCTTGATCAGTTGTTCTCGAATCTCAGGGCTTGGATGGTTTTCCAAAAGACGGCTGTGCTCTTTAACTAACTGAGGAACATTTTCATAACCTTTCGTATCAGTTGATCTCTTTTGGAAGACTAAAATAGATATATATATCAATTTTAATATACATGTAGATGTTTAACTTTTACTTTAGAAAACTGTCACCTTCTTACCTTGAGTGTCGTAAATTCGACATCTTGGACTTTGTCTGGTGTCAGTATAATGAGTTCGTCCATAACATTGCCTGACATTCCACTAGTAAGCTGATTTATCTCCATGTTAGGTTCATAGTCAAAACTGTCTTCTCTAGATGGTATTAGAGTGTTGCAGCAAACGAAGGTAACGCCTTCTGGTCTGGAAGCTTCTGAAAAACCGAAATATTGCTGTTAATTACGACGAAATGTTTAGTTTTTTAGATCTTATTTACTCTCAAAGCCATAACATAACCAGCTGTGACTGACCTGGTTTTACAAATTTCTTCATCCATTCAAATCCGGGACTAACGTTAGTTAGAAATATCTTGGGCACCAATCGTTTCAATAATAACATCTTGAAGAATGCTGCCCAAAGTTGATCTGTGTCATAACAGTGGCTTCTGCTGTGAACACCGTACACTAGCATTCCCACGGGGTAGAGCTTCACCTCCACGTCCTCCAGTTCATTGAGGGTGTTCACTTTTTCTTGCTTGTACAAGTGAGAATCCTGTTGTCAACAGCAAGTCCGCAGATGACTGGTTTTTCAGAGTGGAATCCATTTGGAGCATAACAACCTTAAAATAAACGACACAGAAACTACCATTGATAGGGACTATAGGCATTGAAAATGTTTCATGACCATTTAAAATATATTGACCACATTGGTATAAGAGGTGCCTAACATTAGATCTGATTAAACGGTGAGTATTGCCACGAGACAACATGTACAGTTGTCAAAACTTGGCCTTATTGATACGTTTATTATTCATATCTTACCTGGGATGTTCTCTGTACAGGTTTTAACGGTGTCTAGCAGCTGGTTGTCCCAAAATATCACCATCTTAGCTAACTTGGAAACCACATTCTTAAAAAGTAATCGTACACAGTTGTTTAAAATTACGCATTTTACAGCAACACACTCTATGTTCCCATGGATGTCCATTTTGGTCAGCTAAAAAAAACTGTGAAGCGTAAGCTTTATAAGACGAGAGGGAAAAAAACTTTGATGTGACCAACAAAGAAATCAAAATCAGACCGCAGCGAAGGGAATGGAGAGGCCAAGCGAAAGGACTATCAACGCTACCCAATAACCCCCCCCCCCCCCCCCCCCTCCCTCCCTCTCAAAACATACAAACCTGATATACTGATATATATAATTTATTTATATTAGGGTAAAATGTGAGTTTCCAAGTTATGGATTGCAACTTCGTTGTCAATGTGTACTTTCATATTTTTTTCTTATTTGTGCTTTCTTTTTTGTTTAATACTTTATGTTGTATCCCCTATCAATGTCAATAAAAATACATTGTGTTTAATATATTTTTAAAAAGCTAAATACATGTAAATACATTACCCGCCTCGACTAGCTCCGCTATTTGCGAGTATGTGTATATTATAGTTGTAATTTCATGTTGAAATCAAATAAAGTCAAAATTTTATCTATCAACGCTACCCAATTTTTATTATTTAAAACAAATATAAGTTACTCACTTGATTTGCATCTTCTTTGATATTTGAACGCACATACTTTTCCTTCTGAATCAACTGTTGACGTCTAACACTACTCCAGTCATTTGGAGGAGCATTTTGCGTCGCGTTTTTAATTGCGTGTAGCTGTGATTCCATTGTTTCCAACGAATCCGAGTGATTCATCAATTCAGTTGTTTTAATCTTCTGTCCGTTCACTTCAACTTCTGCTATCTCTAATTCCATCAGAATGCCTCGCCATTCTCTCATCATTTGTTTCAATAGACGTTGGGTTCGAACTTTCTGAATGGAACCGACAGTTGGAGCGTAGGATGGAAGTTGAATGGAAGTGCTGTACCAAAGGTCTTCTCCCCGAGCACCTTGGTTATACCCTGACGCCTGCAGAAAATGTATAGCATCTTGATTCGGTTCCAACTCAAGAACATGCTTGTGGATAGCATTCAGCAGCTCTTGTGAGTCTTTGGAATGGCCTTGTTTTTGTAGTGTTTGATGTACAATTGTTTTGACATGACCAAACAGGACTGGTCTAATGCTGATACTTCTTGAGAGTCGTCTAAACACTGTGACAAGACTTGTACACAGTTTGCTGTGAGTTGTTAGATGTTCGCTTGTGACATCTTCCCCGGAGAACAAAATACAAAAGAGCTCCTTTAAGACGTTATGTCGGATTTTGAACAAGTGTCCTGATGAACGTCGATTTTCTAGAAAGTATCTACAGAGATCGTGTGTACCATCTTGGATTCTTACCATAATTTGTGAGTTCTCTTTGAGCAGTAATGCTATGGAAGCAAATTCGTCCAAAATCTTAGCAAACTGTAAGCACCGCTTGAAGGAAGCAATGCTATCTTTCATCGATGCTGGATCGCTGTGGTCATCTGTCCATGTCTTTGGGGCAGGTTCTTTAAAAAGGCATTCCTCAATGTCTTCAGGTTCTTTCCTTATAAGACGTAGTTTGTCTGGAGTCAGGTTTACAATGGCATCTACGTCTCTTGAGCTGAGATTTTCATAAAGAATCAGGCTTGTGCACCATGACTCGATAATTGGACGGGACATCTCCTTTTTCATGTTCTCAAACCATATAGGAATTCTTGCAAAGCTTATAAAATATGACTCCTGTCTTCCTATGATTTTATTGAGGCAAGCGAGGAGCTTTTCACAGGAATTTGGACATGCCTTAGCAATCAACGGTAGTATGTTGATGTCTCGCCAGTTTACTAAAGTCATATTGTCTTCCAAATTGATTTGAGACAGGAAAGCCATGCGTTCCGTTAAATCGGTCCAGCCAGCAACAGCATATATACAATACACTGTATTGTTATGAATGTTATTGCGTAATCTGAGGAATAGTTCAAAGATATGTTCTTTATCTTCGGTACTTTTGATAATTTCTGACATTACTTCGATTTGCCTCTTACGGTCTTCATAGCAGCTATAGTTTTCATTGCTACACATTGCGTCTAGAGTTTCTAGAATTTTGTAGCACATTTCAAGAGCTTCCTGGCAACTTTTCGTGCCTTTCTTCCAACCACAGGCTGCAATAATGACTTCTTTGCAATGCACTACGTGTGCACTACTAATTGTGAGCCAATGTCGAACCTCGTCAAGAAAATCAGATGCTTTTAAAATGGCTCTGAATATAGCAACGTAGTTTTTGGTATCTTCAAGGTTCTTATCATGTTTATTTTTATAAGCAGATTTGTTACACTTGCAACTTTCATGTTCTCGGGTCTTCTTAAGCAAAGTCTCGCACGTTTCTAATGTGAATTGTCTCAAATCATGCTCATCGACATGCAGCCTCTTTAACTCATCCAGAACAAAAAGTGCCAATTCACCAGGTGTATATAGGTCAGTTTCATTTGAAACCTCACTGTGGCCATTCAGATCTGTCTTCAGAAAATGGTTATAATATGATTCACTTGCATGAGCTGTCACAAGCAGAGCAGTGATATCAAATTGGGATTGGTTATGTTCAGTATTTCTTGAACCTTGCCTAAGCCGTCTTCAAACTCCTGCACAGAAACATCTTTCTTTATTGTAGAATCCATCAACTGCAGGACAAAACCAGGCAAGTACATTCTATTTGCATCCAGCTTATCAATAAAAAGCTTAAACAATCTGCTTGATTCACGTTGGGTAAATGCTATAGGGGTCTTTTCAACCAGAAGTTGTAATAACGAAGCATTTATTGAGCTCAATGTGGAAATGGGTAACTTTGCCAGTTTTTGTATTTGATTTACTGACATCTCCATCACATGGACATAATGTTCTAACAATGCTTTGGCGTCAATTTTCAAAATTGGATTTGGTTCCTCTTGTGGGTTTTGTGGAACAGGACGGACGAAAAACCGATCAAAAAATTCAGAGAAACACATAGACATGATGCTACGTGATGGCATGCTGGGCTTGTTAACTGACACCTTAAAGAGGTGGAACATTATGTGTAGTATTTCTTCTTCGTGTGTTATGTTTCCTCGTTGGAGCATTTTGGAAATACCATTAATCAAAATGACAGTACCAGTCAATGTAAGAGGAAGTTCAAGGATTTTTTCAAGACTACGTCGACAACTTCCTAAGACCGTCGTATTATTATGATATGACTTATTAAGGTGGTAGGATTGGATAAAATTGATTTTTTATGGAAAATGTTTAAAATTATAAATAAACCTTTATATTCAACTTAATTTCATAGCAGCAAAGAAGATAAAATTTACTTTTCAGAAATGTAAAGAAAGGTGTGAAATTTCACAGCTAAGGTGTCAATATGGCACAGGAAACCCAGAGTTGAAATCAGACTTTTCTCAAAATAACTCGATACTATTATTTCTGTTAAACAAACGATTATCATATCCATAAACTACATTAAAAAAGGAAACTTTTCACCGCAGCCCGGAGCAAAAGGACTTATATTTTAAAAATGAGCGATATTTGACTTAAAATGGCTCGTACAATTTGGCTATTGATTCTTTCATTCCGGGCTGCGGTGAAAACCTTTCTTTATCCCTAAATTACATGTTTAGCAAGTTTCAAATTTTTCTGTTAAGTTTCATGAATTTTACAGTCATTACAACACCATTGATTCCATAATACACCGTTTAAATTGGCCGTCAAAAGCTTAAATCACGTCGAATATCCGCCATTTTGTTTCATGTCAAAGGAAGTCAATGCTGCTTCGATACCCGATCGATAAAAGCCCGTAAAAGCCCGAATATCAACGACAAATTCGCGATTTGTATTGCGAAGCGACTCCGAAGCCACACGAGGTATAAACACATGACGTAATGCTTAACAACGTGTAACGCAATATTTGAAACTTGATTTTTTCAATTTTATCCGTTCAAAACAAGGCCTAAACTACTGCTGGAAGTCTTAAACCTTTGTAGCTTGATATTAAATACTTTCCTAAAGTGTTTTATAATCAAAATATGTGTTTAAAAGAAGGATTTTTCTAGTTCTAAGTATATCGTGATTACTAAATTACTTGTCAACATCGCGCCCTAGAGGTCACAGTGTTGAGTTTTCTCTCAAATTTCAACAAAAATAACATGCTTGGATACAAGGTTTTTCGCTGTTTATTCTGTTGTTCGTGAAAGAATGGAAGTTTAACCCAGCCAAACTGAATTGAATATTTATAAAGCATTCAGAAACGGTAAAAAATGACAAGTTTGTTATCCAATCCTACTACCTTAATCTGACGAAAAGCTCTAATAACTGCAATGTAAAGAGAAAATACACTGTTTGTGGTATCTGATAACTCACTTGAGTTTAAGAGCAGGTAATTGAAGATGTAAGGCACTGCAAAGTCATTTTCTATCTCGTCGAAGGTACCAACAGATATTGATCCAGCTATGGCTGCCACTAACACTTGGCACATTTCAGCATTACTAGTATGAGACAGTACTTGTAAATACTTCACGATCACTCGTGAGAACAAATCAAAGGTTTTTCGTGAATGAAGGCATCCATCGATAGCACAAAACAAGACATTTACAAGACCATCGTTCTTGCAACCTCGAGCTCCCCCATACCAACACGAATGAAAAATTGTTTGATATTAGCTGTGCTCATAGTCAGTGACACAAACTGCATGCAAAGCCCCAAGATCTTTATCAATCCGTCCTTATCCTCGGCATTCTGTATTATTTTCAAAAGAGACTGAAAAACTTCTGCTTTGTCACTTTCAACTGGGCAAGAATTACAAATAAACTGCAACATTTTATTCAAGCTGAGATTGAACAAGTTTCCTGTTGATTGATCAAGCAGCATAATTCCTTGACCTGAAATATCGCAGTGGGGACGAACAGCTATTAGGAAATCAGTCAAGTATTTCTTTGTGCTGGCTGTATCCATATAAGGTGCAATGCTATTGAGAATATCAAGATGCAACTGGTACTCTCTAAGATCGTGATTCAGTTCTTGGAAAAGGTCTATCATTACATTTAACATTGATGTCTTCACTTTATGATCTGGATTCACGGATCCCAAGTATCTAAGGCAGATCACTTTTAGAATTTGCTTCATCTCACCAAAACCATTGGCCTCCAAATTTGAAAAGAATTCAATGAATCTCAAGCTTTCTTCGCAGTTCCAAGATTCTGGAAATGCCTTTCCTATTGCAAAAACCAACTGTAAAATATGTTGTACAGCGCACCAACCAGGTTGCGCATGCGCAAAAGAAATAAACATGTGTTAGCCGTAAATCGTTGTAGTAGTTAGTCGTTTTTTACATGGCGCCCAACGTGGGGCTGGAATTAACCCAAGTTTAACGTAAATATGGCAGAAAAATCAAGTGATTTAGCAAGACTCGTACATATTCGTGGATCAAATCGTGGAGTAGTCACAAAATTCGTCAATGAAGCAGAGTTAATTCTATCGAAAGGTCGTAGTATCGGTGACACGGATTTACATCGTCTGGAAACGTTAAGTTTAGAGCTGGATGGCAAACGAAAATTACTCGAGAGATTGGATCAAGACGTACTACAATTAGCAAGTTTAGCAGATATCGAAAGAGAAGTCGAAAAATCGTCAGAAATCAATACAAGGATATCAGACGTGACACTTCGCATGTCCCGTCTGATCACTCGTGATTGCGAAACCTCGTCACCTCGAAGGAAAGCTGGCAATCAAGGTTTATTCAATTTTTCATTTGAGCATTCTGAGTCCAGCCTCAATTCAAGTTCTTCTGGAGCGAAAGCAAAATTACCAAAGCTACAATTACCTCATTTTAAAGGCGAAGTCACAAGATGGAGTTCGTTCTGGGATTCGTTCGAGTCGTCGGTGCACAACAACATGGAAATTTCTGAGATTGATAAGTTCAATTACTTAAAATCTTTGCTAGAAGGAGAAGCTTTACGAGCTGTTCAAGGTTTACCGCTTACTTCTGCGAATTATGAATCTGCAGTCACGATTTTGAAGGATCGATACGGACGACCACAACTTGTTATTACAGCACACATGGAGGAAATTTTGAAAATACCCGAATGTCAATCAGTCGAGAAAGTTACACAGCTCAGATTCATCTTTGATCAACTCAATATTCACGTAAGAGGATTACAGGCACTTGGAGTCGATTCGTATCAATATGGAAGCTTGTTAATACCTATAATCATGTCAAAATTACCCGCCGAAATTCGTTTAATCATTACTCGTAAAACTGAAAAGGATGTCTGGCAAATCAACGAAATTTTTGAAGTCAGAAGTTGAAGCACGAGAAGTCAGCGTGAAAGTTAAAATCAACGAAGGTTCTGAAAATAATTATCGTAGATTATCAAGTGAAAGGAAACCATTTAACACAACACCTCGTCAACAACCATCATACTCAACAACATCGTCATTCTTCACAAAGGCTGATACAAATAACAAGATGTCTGTCAAATGTGCATTTTGTGGTCAACAACATTACTCAGCATCGTGTGAAACAGTAAACGACGTCAGCAAGCGTAAAGAAATTCTCATTAAGGAGCGTCGTTGTTTTGTTTGTTTGAAAGTAAGCCATCGAGCCAATGCCTGCACTCGTACTACAAATTGTCGGAAGTGTCGTGGTAGACATCATCAATCCGTTTGTAACCAAGAGAATTATTCGTCGCTCAATAGAGCTAACACTGGTACAACAGGGTCAACTAATAACTTCTCTCAATCCTTCGAAGGGGCGAGAGGAGGGACGGTGACACAACAACAAAGTTCATTTACAGGAACTGTCAACTACAATGTCTCAGCTGAATCTAATTGTGTTTTACTTCAAACCGCCATAGCATATGCAAGATCTGATTCTGAAGTTGAACCCGTTGAAGTGAAAGTATTATTCGATAGTGGTAGTCAGCGTTCATATATTACACAAGAACTGAAAGACAAACTGAATCTTAAACCTACAAGGACTGAAACATTGAATCTCAACACATTTGGAGATAATTCATATCGACGACAAAAATGCGACCTTGTTAAACTATCATTAAGCAAGACATCAGGAAGAGAGATATCTGTAAACGCACTAACATTCCCAACCATTTGTTCGAAATTACCCATGTCTGTGGAAATCCAACAATACCCACATCTACAGAACCTAGAATTAGCAGATAATCCTAGTCACAATCACAAGCCCATTGACGTCCTGATAGGATCTGATCATTATTGGCATTTTATCAACGGTAATGTCATCAAAGGAGAAAGTGGGCCAGTAGCAGTTGAAAGTGAGTTAGGATGGATACTGTCTGGAGTAGCTGAGAACCGCAAACCTGAGAGTAGATGTATCAACACAGTAACCAATTTAATCATAGACATGTCAACAGATGCCCCAGATGATGACCTGACTAATCAATTGAAAACATTTTGGCAAACTGAAACCATAGGAATTTACGACAACATGGATGACAATTCTGATGTACCACCGAATGAAGATTTTCTAGAGATAAAACACGATGGGACAAGGTATTCTGTGAAGTTACCATGGAAACCAGACTGTAGTCAACTCCCTGATCATTATGACTTGTGCCGTAACAGGCTCTTGAGCCTGCATAAACGACTTAAGAAACATTCAGAACTACATGTAGCGACAGAGTACGACTCAATAATACGAGAACAGCTGAAATCAGGAATCATTGAGCAAGTTGAAAGAACCAATAAGGAACAAACTACAAACATTCACTATATGCCACATCACGCAGTCATAAGAGAAGACAGAAGTACTACAAAATTAAGAATTGTATATGACGGTTCAGCACACTTAAACGAAGATGTAGCCTCTATCAATAGCTGTTTAGAACAAGGTCCTAATCTGATGCTACTTCTTTTCGACATTTTACTACGATTTAGACAACGCCCTATCGCCATGGCAGCAGATAATGAAAAGGCCTTTTTAATGGTTGAAATTGACCCGTCAGATCGCGATGCCTTAAGATTCTTATGGTTTGTAAATGTACATGACGAAGAACCAAAGATTGTGGAATACCGATTTTGTAGACTTGTCTTCGGGTTAAAACCAAGCCCTGCCATATTAGGAGCTACGATATTACATCATCTGTCAAACTACAATGAAATTGATTCTGAGACTGCGAAGACTCTGAAAGAAGATTTGTACGTTGACGATCTAACAACAGGAGCTGAAACTCTGACTGAAGCAATTAATACATATAATACGTCAAAAAGAATCATGAAAGAAGGAGGATTCAACCTCAGGAAATGGGTTACGAATTCATCAGAGCTACGACAACACATTATGGAAAATGAACATTCTCTTAATACTGAACAAAACAATGTTGACAGCACCAAATCTGAACATAAAGTTTCAGAAGATGACCAATCATATACCAAGAGTACCTTGAATTCAATTGTTGCTAGCAATGACAATGTTGTTAAAGTGTTAGGTGTCCACTGGGACACACAAACCGATATGTTTCTTTATGACTTTACAGACTTAATTAACTATGCCCAATCATTGAAACCTACCAAACGTTCCTTCCTACAGCTATCTGCACGCATATTTGACCCTTTGGGACTCATAACGCCATTTACTATCACCCTCAAGATACTTTTCCAGATTCTGTGCATAGATAAGCTGAGTTGGGACGAAGATCTGTCAGAAGAACTTAAATCGAAATGGCAGACACTCATCAATGGACTTAAAGAACTTAATAACCTTCGTGTACCCAGATGTTATTTTCCTGCACAGAGCCAGTGCAGACACATTGAATTTCACGGATTTTGTGACGCTAGCGTCAAAGCCTACGCAGCACTTGTTTACTTAAGAGTCGTGTATGATGACCACGTAAAGATTACTCTGTTGTGCTCAAGATCACGAGTAGCACCGTTAAAGCAACAAAGTATACCGCGTTTAGAGCTCTTGGGAGCCTTATTGCTATCTCGGTTGATGAACTCTGTTCAATCTGCATTAAAGGGAAGACTTAATGTCAATGACATTTATTACTGGACTGACTCAACGACCGTCTTATGTTGGATTCGTAACCAGAAACACTGGAAACAATACGTTCAACATAGAGTAGATGAAATCCACAAACTCACTTCAGCTGCACAATGGCGACACTGCGCTGGACAACTAAATCCTGCAGATCTCCCTTCACGAGGAATCCCGTCTTACCAACTTATCTACAGTTCACTGTGGTGGAATGGCCCTCAGTTTCTTCAACAACCGGAAGAGATGTGGCCTGTCACTAGTACCAGTTCAGTCGAGGATGACCTACATGCTACAAAAGAAACTGTGAAGGTTCCAGTACCTACTACTCATATCTTCACTAACACCCGGGGAGTGTCTTCTAATATCAATGTTGTTCAACATGTTGACAAAGTAATGACCTGTCAGAATTACAACAACCTTAGCCGCTTGTTGAGAATAACAGCTTATGTTCTAAGATTTATCAACAACTCGAAGAAAAGAAGGAAAGACAAATTGCAAGAATCCAACAAAGTTCAAATTATACCTACAGCTGACAATACAGCAAGCTGAGCTGGAGTGGGTGTTGTCGATACAGTTAGACTCGTTCAGCAAAGAAATAGAAGCATTGGACAAGGTGAGTGACGTCTCTGCCTCATCTGTCCCACTCGTGCGACAATTTAATCTATTCATAGATGAATTAGGTGTCCTCAGATGTAAAGGACGATTAGACAATTCAAGTGTTTCACCTGCAACAAACAATCCAATCCTGTTACCAAACAAACATTTCTTCACAAAGCTTGTTATCAATGAAGTTCATCACCAAGTAAATCACAGTGGACTTAGAGTCACTTTAACAACCCTTCGAGAGAAGTATTGGGTCCCACGAGGAAGAGCTCTTGTTAAGGACTTTATAAAGCACTGCATCATTTGTACCAGATACTCAGGAAAACCATTTGCAATGGAAAACCCGCCCAGTCTACCGGAGATCAGAGTTGATGATGGACCACCGTTTTCAAATACTGGAGTTGATTATGCAGGTCCACTGTATGTTAAGGACATAAACTTAAAACAGGAAGATAATACATGCAGTAAAGTTTACGTTGCACTTTTTACATGTGCTGCTACACGAGCAGTTCATCTTGAACTAGTTCCGGACTGTTCAGCCGATTCATTTTTGTTCGCATTTAGAAGATTTTCCAGTCGTAGAGGACTGCCATACAGAATGATTTCAGACAATGCGAAAAACTTTAAAGCAAGTCAGAAGATAATTCAAAAGATTGCACGCTCTCAAGTTGTCCAGAGTTACCTTTCGAAGAAAGAAGTCAGATGGGACTTCATCGTGGAGAAGGCCCCTTGGTGGGGTGGCTTTTGGGAGAGGCTCATTGGAGTGACAAAGGACTGTATTAAACGAGCTGTAGGAAGAGCCCAACTGACATTTGAAGAATTACGCACAATACTTATTGAAGCTGAGGGAATTGTAAACTCCAGACCGCTGACATACATCTATGACGATACAGAGGGAATCTCCTATACATTGTCACCATCTCATCTCATTTATGGCCGCAGGATTACACCTTTGCCAAGTGGAGAACATTTTGATATCACAAGCACCAATCAAAGTCTGACAAGAAGAGCAAGGTACCTTAAGCAAGTTTTGCAACATTTTACTACTCAGTGGAAACGTGAATACTTAACAAGCCTCAGAGAAAATGCAAAGGTATATAACAAACGCAACAACAAAGAAATTGCTGTTGGAGATATCGTGATTCTAAAAAAGGAAGGTACAGCCCGATGTTTCTGGAAACTAGCAGTGGTCAAAAATCTCTTACCTGGAAAGGATGGCAAGGTACGTGCAGCAGAAATTCGTGTTCTCAACTCATCGACTAAAGCAAAGCCAACAACACTCAAACGACCATTACAAGCGTTAGTTCAAACAGAGGTAAAGGCTAATCTAGATGAGGAAACTCTAAATAATTCATCAAAGAGGAAACCTTGCAAATCCAAAGAGAACGAACCAGTTACTACGAAGAGTCTACGAAAGGCCGCTGTCCTTGGTGAAATGAGAAGAAGAGAAAACAAATGAACACTCAATCATATGGAACATTGAACATTTTAATCATATGAACCATTAAACGTTAATATTGTTATATTAGATTATACTGTTGATAACTGATTATGATGTTGATTCCACTAGCGGAATCAACCGGGGAGTGTAAAATATGTTGTACAGCGCACCAACCAGGTTGCGCATGCGCAAAAGAAATAAACATGTGTTAGCCGTAAATCGTTGTAGTAGTTAGTCGTTTTTTACACCAACGATAACCAGTCAGTGTTTGAGCATAAGATTTCTGCAGAAAGTTGCGATAAAAATAGAACCAGGTTACTTAGAAAAGTGTCGCAATTATAAGCCTCCATCGTCGAATCTTGCTGTATACCTGGTCTCTGTTTTCTTACCTGAGGTTCCAAAATAGAAGCCAGAAGAATTTTCACCAGGACTACACAAGATGCTTCTTTTTCTGGAAACAGTTTTTTCCAAAACCTTAGAATCTCTTCTATGCTTGTATAGTTACTATTGTCTATTAAAAGTGCTTCAGCCGCTATTTGGAATATAAGTGATTGATGTAGTCTTATAAGGTGTGGTCTTTGTTCATTCCTTGTTTGGGATATTTGATAGTAAATATTAGATGATGTTTGATTAATTAATGTCATGATTGACTTGTAAATTGTCATATCACTTTCAAGGCTAGCAGTAAATGAATCAGCATCGGTACTCAGTATGTCAAACAGTGCCTCTAGACAAGTTAATGGAATATCCAATTGGACGAGCTTCAGGCACAATTTAGTATGACATAGGAAAACAGGATGGTGCTTGAATAATATTTGTAGTTTCTCCTCACTTCCAATAGTGCGCAATTCCTTAAACCCACCTTCAGACATTGCACCGTCCCTTAAGATAGTGTGACTAACTTGACCAATTAACGATTCATCATCTGGTTTTCTGGAATTCCCATTAAGTACAATGTCGCATTTTCCAGTTTGTATTGCAAACCAATTGGAAATAAAAGGATACTTCAACAAATCGTTCCAATCATTGAGCACTTTAAATTTTTGCACGAAGGAACCGCTTGGGTTGTTAGGAGGATTAATCTCCTCATCTCGCCTTGCTACCACAGCTGTCTGTTGAAGAAGTTCAAGAAAGTGATCATCAATGATCCTTGGTTTAAGCAAATCAAATGTCGTTTCAAACAAAGACAGTAAGGACGGTGCTCTAGGAGTGTTCCAATCAGTATCCAAAAGAACTTCTTTATTTAGAATGATCTGATGTAAGTGTAGCAGTTCATCCAAGCATTCTGACAGCTTGATGTCTGGATCAGAGACTGGAGTAGATGCTACCGAAGAACTACATTGGTTCAGCTCATCAGAAAGCTTTACAGCAAAGTTAACCACGAGAGCAGGACTGGGAATAACGGGTTGACAACTCTCTTCATTTTTGCCTGCTCTTTGATAAAGTAAGAGACACAGATCTACAAGTTTAATACTCTCATCTTCAAAGGTCTTGCAATCAGTGTAGACCTTTCTAAGACCCGTCAGGCCTTTGCGGATAATTTTAGCTACAAAATGGCCATTCAGCTGGACGAGTGTGTTAATTACATGAAGTTGTCCTTCTTCGGTGAAGAAATGAAAGCTAAGCAATTCATTGCACGCATCAGTGAAATCTGGTCGACAGGTTGAGGCCTGGACACGACCACTTTTTATAAGTTCTTGTAATGCATTTTGGATTGTTTCCGAGGGGGGCTGGTTTGAAGTTTCATTATTTGTGCTATCCAAACCATCCATTTTGAAATAGCCTAGCCATAGAAAGTGAACTTTTGCTGAAAAGAAATGGTTGCATGATTTTATGTTTTGCATCATTATAATCATGCTCAATTTCTATATTTTATAAAACATGTATAATAGAAGCACTCATACAAACATACAAACGAATATAGAAAGACAAACAAAATTGTAAAATGTATAATATAATGTATAATGTAATTAGTATATACAAAGAGCAAATAAAGATTCTATTCATATTCAATCAAAGTGTGTCCTATCAATTGTATTCTTATCCGTTAATGATTGTTCATTTTCTGTTTGTTCGGGTTTTGTTGTTGTTGTTGGTTTGTTCAGCATTGTTTGTTTATTTGTTTGTTGGATTGTTTTTATGAAAAGAAAGGTTATTGATGCGGTATTCATAATTGTGTACGAAATACAGGCTCAACAATATGCATGGTCGAGGTCAATCAAGCCTCGCTCCAAGCAATTATCTCGGACTTTGTTGTAGCGAACGAAAATGTTTGTACGTTTGTATGAAAATGTTTTGTCGTTTTTCGAGTTAAACTTATATCAAAATTGTGATTAAGGGAATTTCCTTCCCCCTCCCCCTACACCTAACGTATAAAAATCTTATTCTGTAGCTAGGGTACAGTATTCTTCTAAATAGCATGTTATTAGTAGTAGTAATAACTTAAGTATATACACCTAATTCAAAAAAGGTTGACGGGGCGAACGGCGATTGGTGATTGGCGATTGCGAGACTGCGGATAATACGAATTTCTTCTTATTCTATTCTAAATTACCCAAACATCGTTAAGCGATGACCTTAGATGGATGTCTCGAAGGTTTCCCTGAACGGTGGAGGCATTGTTTGGGTAATTTAGAAACGAATAAGAAGGAATTCATATTAACCATCGCCAATCACCAATCGCCAATCGCCGTTCACCCCGTCAACCTTTTTTGAATTAGGTGTATTTAATATAAACCCCATTTACACGACATCACTTTTGGCCCGGTACTCCAAACTTTAGGTACGCGGGCCGATCGATTGTGGCCCGTCAAAATCGCTTTTACACGACAAATGTAGACGGGCCAGTTTATCTATGGGGCACTCCAAAAATTTGAAATGGCCCGCCTGATTTCCTGAACCCTTGCTGTATTAAGAGCCGTTCCACGTAAGCTTCGAGTATTTTCAGAAATGGTCAGATATACAACCCCACCTGTACATGTAACTTTGCATGGTGAAGGTAGTCATGAGCAGTAATCATATGGACATTATTAGGTCGTTTCATTTTAAAGCGTTCACGTGACATCCGTTCAAAGTTTGACGTATTTTCGGCTTAATTTTGCAGACTGAAATTTAGAAAATTTGTAGATCTCGTGCAGCTTTTTTGTATTCAAATTTACACGGTATCATTACAGCTTGTGCAAATGTCTCATGGAATTGCCAATCTTTGAAATTGAACAAAATCATAGAATGTGTCCGCTGGTAGTGCATTTTATGTCCAGTTAAAAAGACAAATTAGTACAAAATAGCAGTAAATGTGAAGATGTGAAAGACCTGCAGTCAGTTTTAGTAAAATAGGGAATTTAATCCTGGCTGCGGCCCGTGTTTCACATCTGATCAGATACTTGTGAACAAAATTGTTCGGCCTTTTTTTATCTTGCACAAAAAAAATATCCAAGCAAGGGTCATATGAAGCAGTTGCAACTGAGTCACTCTGAAGTAAAAACAAAGGTCGAATTGATCATGATTTTGTGTAGAGCAGGTTAATTATATCTTGTGTATTGTATTGAATATCACCTATTTTTTCTTTTAAGTAACTATTAAATTTATTTTTTTACAGGAATTTTTAAGTGTCGACCAGAAGTTTTGAGTCAGTAAAATGAATGTGTGCGCACGCCACAGAAATGAATTAGGAATTGGATGGAGAGGTAGACGAAAGTATTTTCATATTTCAGAGAGTATGCGAGTGTCATTTATCAAATCAGATCGGTATTTAATTTATGCAAATCCTGAAGGTTTTTACTAGAAATGTTCGTCAGACCATGCACAATCACAAGCAAACATTTGAATTACTTATTAAATTTCAATCAAAAATTGAATTAAAGTTTTTGTGGCCTCATCCGACCACGTTTTTCCTCTGGTTTTTCCACTTGTAGAACTGCAAGTAGACGCCGCCATTTTGCACGATCAAGAACGAGTGAGCATGTTCTGTATAATTTCCGCTGGATATTCGAACTCGTCGGCGCATTTAAGGTACGCGGACCCTTGTTTTGGCGGGCCGAGACTACCTACCTGAGGTAGTCTCGGCACGCTTAAAAAGTAGGTACGCGGGCCGCTTGGAATTGCGTTTACACGGCAAAATTTACGAGCGCCGTGCCAGAAAAGTATGGTACGCGTGCCAAAAGTTAGAAGTGCCAGGCCCGAAAATGATGTCGTGTAAATGGGGTTATATCAATATTGTAATTTCCTTTTAAAACTTATGAATATATATATAAGAACATTCGACGAAATTTATGTAATTTAGTGTGCATTGAATAAAATTAAACAATCTAAGAAAATAATATTGAGAGTCAAAGAAATATTACAAATGAAGAAACTAAATAACAATTAATGAAAACTAAAGTTTGATGTTACAAAATGTAAAAGATGAAACAACAGGATGCCTTTGATTGTTGCACTTCTTCCTCAATCGTTAGTAAATTTTCTCGCCGCCTAAAAATTACGATTTCGATTCAGCGATTTTTTTTATATTATAAGCGAAAATTAAAAGAATATATACCCATGACCGGCAACATCCGACCCGCGAAGCGCGACGAAAACCCAAACTCGCCATAGGGATAACCGGGGTAACCTAGCCTCCTCCGCAGGCAACTCCTGAGCCCGAGAGTGAGTTTCGTGAGTTTGGGGTTCCTGTGTTGAAAATTCGAAGACGACGAACCTGGTGACGAGCCCCTGTGAGAAGGTAACCAGTCTACGAAATGTAAATCATATAATTATAAATCACGACTGTGATTGATTAGAGCTGTATTTACAAAACATTACCAAAACTATTTATGAACTGCAGTAATGAATATTCAATTATACAAAGTATATATCCGAATCTTTGGTTTCAAAGTCGAAAATAATCCAATAATAAAAATCTATCTCATATTTCAATTATATCACAGGGACCCCTAATCAATCATGAATAATTAAATATGAATAAAATAGATGAAAAACGCGCGCGTGTGATTGTTCGTTGCTTGGGCTTCCTGTGTCGACTACTGCTCGTGATATCTGTTGGGCTTCCTGTGGCCGCCGCACCCTTTCATTGCAACTTGTTCACCCCTTATAATATATATGTGACATATTACTAAACTAGAGAGATTTGCCGAGAAAATTAAACACAAGTTTTTATTTCATCTATTTACAATTAATGATTGATTAGGGGTCCGTGTGATTATATGTAATAATATTATTATTCACATTACGTAAAATCGAATTAGTTTGCTTGTATGAATATACGAATATATTCATTTTGAATAATCCAGTATTTATTTAGAAGGAAATTTCCATCCATTTTCAAAGTGTTTTACATCTTAGTACACCAAACGACTGAGCAACGTTTGGCTTACCTAGACAGACTGTTTTACATTTCAAACACACTAGTGTAATAATGAAAGACTTGAAATCAACAAATTGCGTCTCACTCAAGTGCAAATAGCACTTATAATAGATCACAACTCCCGTCTACAAAAAAAAACCTGTTATTGCTGTTATACTACTGTCTCTATAATAAGATGAGCTCACGTTAGCATTCAAGTCTCATTCAAACGGCTTTGTCAGCTAAATTAAATGGATTGATAAATTCAAAGTTATAATCACTCGACTACAAACCGAGTAGCGAGAGAACATAAATCCCTTCAACTTACCTTACGAATCCTCTACATCTTGGAACAGTTATCAAGCTGGTTTGATACGTTTTTTTCTTAATAAAAATGCATAAAGGAAATTGTGCTTTTGTGCAAATTTTTATGACTCATAATTCGGGGAATTTTAGGGAAATTTTCGGGGAAGCCCCGTGAAATTTGACCAATCAGGTACCGCGTGATATAATAAAACCAGTATGATGTCGTGTTAGCCAATCAGCAAAAGCCTTATATTGGTGAAATTTACCACGTAATCAAGACAATATCTCGAATTTATAAATAGTATCAAAATAAAAACATGTCGATGAGAATTATGTATTTGGGAAATTCCCGTCGTTTCAACTTCATGGGAGCCCCGTGAGACATCAGTTTCAATCAACGAAAGTGGAAATTATTATGACCTTATTTGAACAAAGAACTTTCGAGAAATATACAACTACATTGGTCTGAAATTTGCTTCATTGCAGCGGTTATAAATCTATGTCCAAGTAGAATACAATACATGTATTGTACTGTAGTGTATTGTTCTATATTGTGTGTATTGTATTGTCTTCTATTGTCGTTCAATTGTTACTTGAACATGGATTTACAACCATTGCAGCACAGGCTCCCCACCATCCCAATTCGTTCTGGGCTTCCTGTGGTGGAACGGCTAAAGGCCGTTGGTAAATTCCTTCAAAGTTGGTCATATTTAACTTCGATATTCATGTTCTTTTTTTTTCTTTTAGATTTTACTTTACTGTTCCAAAATAAAGTTTAATGTTTCTTGTTTACGAATTTGTGGTTTATTTTGCCCTGCGATGCATTTTAAAGCGATTTAAAGCGAGTTATTCGGCAGCGAACACACGCTCCCCAGTGAAGGAAAAAAACACAAGGCAGGCAACTCTGGCGGCTACGGCCACCAATCACGTTCATATTATCTTCAAAATCTACCCGAAAAATTAATCCTATTCTCCCCAAACTCTGGCACACACATTAACGATAATCACACAGACCTCAGCCAGAGTTTGAAATACAAAGCTCAAATAAAAAGCATCGAAAACCAGCTTCTAACATCGAAATTATGCTTTCGTACTGGGATCTGTCAACTCTTGTGTCCCTTTGGAATCCCAAGAATGCAAAACGCTACCCAACCTACCCTGGGTTCCAGAGGCTCTCTCCGCCTTTCGCCTCCCCGCCGGGGGTCTCGCCCCAATCCCCTCTAGAGCCTCTGGAACCCAGGGTATTCCGGGGAGGAAGTGACAAATTTATCTGGCGGGGGTAGGGTTGGGTAGCGTATTCATTGACGTATAATAATATATAATATGAACGTGATTGGTGGCCGTAGCCGCCAGAGTTGCCTGCCTTGTGTTTTTTTCCTTCACTATTAATCACTATTAATCAATTTATTTCACATAATATATATACAAGTATTTTTACAATTTCGTCACAATTTTATATTTAGTTAATCTTAGAGTGTATACATATATGTGTGGAGAGCTTAGGAAACCCTTACGGGCTTATATGAAAAGCTCACCAAGAGATAATAATAACTTATTTACATTTCTTTTTTTGGTATCGGTTTACAGTTTTGTATACTGATTATAGATTATAGTATAATGAAAAATTTTGATTTAAATGTTTTTGTTTTTTTACAATATATTTTGAATATAATTCAATATAATTCAAGATACTTATGAAGTAAGAAACTCTTTTATTCTATTCTTGAATATTGAAATTGATTTTGAGGACTTAATTTTTTCAGGAAGAGAATTCCATAGATTAATTATTATATTTCTAATCGAGAATTTGCCATAGTTTGTTCTAATAGATCTTTTATGAAGATTTTTTTGATTTCTTGTGAAGTGATTATGAATTTTATTATTTTCTAAGTTGAAGTTATAAAAGGAAGAAGGAAGAAGTGCATTACTTAGTTTATAGTTAAATAAAGCTACAAGCAGATCATTAATTTGGAAGATATTTAGTATATTTAGTTTTTTGAAGAGTGGCAGAGATGGAGAAATATAAGAGGAGAATGTTATTAGTCGTAGGACCTTTTTCTGTAGTTTAAGTAGTCTGTCAAGTCTAGTGGGGTAGTTGTTAGCCCATACTATATTCCCGTAGGTCAAGTAGGTGTATATAAGTGTATAACAAATCAGTTTCAATATTTTTTCGTTAATATAATATCTTATTTTACAAATAATTCCTATGGTTTTGCACATCTTTTTTGATATGAGATCAATATGGTGTTTCCATGTGAGATTTTCGTCAATAATTATACCTAAAAATTTGGTTTGTTGAACCTGTGCAATCTTTTCATTATTGATAAGTAGGGATGGTATCGATTGCATTTTTTTCTTTTTTGGTTTAAAAATGATAAAGTTTGATTTTTTAAGGTTAAGCGTTAATTGATTAATTGATTAATTGATTAATTGATTAATCACTGGGGAGCGTGTGTTCGCTGCCGAATAACTCGCTTTAAATCGCTTTAAAATGCATCGCAGGGCAAAATAAACCACAAATTCGTAAACAAGAAACATTAAACTTTATTTTGGAACAGTAAAGTAAAATCTAAAAAAGAACATGAATATCGAAGTTAAATATGACCAACTTTGAAGGAATTTACCAACGGCCTTTAGCCGTTCCACCACAGGAAGCCCAGAACGAATTGGGATGGTGGGGAGCCTGTGATTGCAGCCTCATTACTTCATGTTCATATTTCGCTAAATAAACCATGCAAGATGTTTTAAATATTTTACTGGAAAACGTTTACTATGAGTAACATAAATTGAAACTAGCAATAACACTAGAGTGCATTCAGTAAAAGCGTGAAACACTAATTACCAAATTGTGCAAAATAGTGCTAGTTGAACAATAGAATTAGCATAAAATAGTACAAAATAGTATTACTAGTGTTTCACGCTTTTACTGAATGCATTCTAGTGTATGTTGTGTTTATGTCTAATATAAACGATAGGCAATACAATGAAATTGTAAAACTGTAAAAAAAAACCGTACCTTTTCGAGCTTCAACCCTTCGTCGGAGAAGAAGACTTTGATAAAGGGCTAAACGTCAGTAAAAGTAGGTATTTTTTTCCGGTCCGGTATCCTAGTAATTCGCGCGCTGTGATTGGCTAGCGCGCGGTCCAGTTTTTCACGATCTGCATGCCCGGTCCACAGTATCCTGTTGGTAGCATTTCTTCCCAGCGATATTCATTTTTGAAAAATCTTCTTTAATAGGTAATTGTTAATTATTGTAATTTATCGAACAACATAGTAGGAGATCTAGAATTCTGAATTGACCAAAACACTGACAGAATGTGATAACCGACTGAGAGAAAATTAAAAGCTACATGGCGAGCATTGGTTGTTTTTGCAAACATAAGCAAAAGTTGAGAAAATCAAATCAATACTGCAAAAACTCACGAGAGAATACACGAGAATACACAAAAGGTTGTGAGAATACACCAAGTTTTTTTAAATTTTCTAAAGAATATAAAGCTCGTTCACATACCTCAATAATAGTTGAAAAATATACTTGTAGTTTTTGTTTTCTTTGTTGATGAGATATGTCTTTGCTTTTCAGCCACTTTTAAAATGCTATAAAGTCTAGTTTAATTTTGAATCCTGTGAATTGCTATTATAATAAAACATAATTTCAAGATCTTCACTAGAGTGCAATCAGTCATATCCGTGAAAAACTTAAAAGTACAAAATATACAATAATAAACACAACAATTTAAATTGCATAATGTTTGATGGATACTCTGTTTACACTCTACCTCTATTATAAACATTTAAAACATACAATTTACAATGTACTTATTTCATGTTATTTACTAGGAGGATTGATAAGGTCATTTTGCAAATGTACCTACTGTCAAAGTCCATTATTTTTCTTGTTTTTCGATTGGACGAGGGCTTCCCATGATCATGAACAAGTTTCAATGTTTTCCTTAAAACGTACAATATACTTATTTCATGTTATTTACTGAGACAGAGGATTGATGAGACAAGTTCAATGTTTTCCTTGTAGCAGCTCACAGTGGTGTACCGTAATAACAACACTTTTGGCTGATATAAAATATGGCAAAATTGAAAACGATCACTTATAAACAATTACAGCTATTTCAACAAAACATGAATACTTGATACTACATTCCAAGGCGAAAGGGAAAAATAAATACACCGCAATGCAATTTACTCTCTTTGTGTAGCTATAGTATATTGTTTTCAATGCAATAAAAATTACAGTGCGAATCAAAATACCGTGGGCACCTAGAAATATTTTAGAAATCGTTGTTTGTTAGTTGAACAACTCAGAAACAACTATATCACCGCAAAAACGTTTGATTGATGTGTAGTGTGATAAACTTTTTGTAGTTAGAGTTGTTTGTGAGTTGTTCAACGAACAATAAACGATTTCTTAAATAGTTCTAGGTGCACACAGTTTAGTGATTCGCACTGTAATATTATCACTTATTATTACCTATTTTACACAAAATATTGTATTTTCCAAACTTTGTCTTCAGGATCTTCCAGCATATTTTATTATATATTTACATTTGATACAAATATAACATTTCATATTCGATAAAATATTTGAAGCTCGGTATACAGCATGCAACAAGCTACATTATACAGCAAAACCTTCCCAAACCCTTTTTTGATATATAAATTCAACCTAAGTTACACTATTAAACAAAATGTTTCAACAAATATTTTGTGCTATTAAAAACAAAGTCACTTTTCATCCTGTCTATTATTATTATCATTTTGTTATTCATCTCGAGTTAGAGTACATTCAGTTGATTGTAAGAATTCAACATGCTGACAACAATAATAATCTCTGTTGTATTCCGTGTTTCCATCGATTTCAGCTCGTAAGACATCCAGGATAACTTCACTATAGAAATCCTCTCTGTTTTCTTCTATAATTGCACAATCTTTGCATCCAGACGAAAGCTTCTTTAAATCGATAAAATTTGAAATTATCTCTGTTTCTGGGATGGCAGTGTCAAGAGAAAGTTCTGCTGCCTTTCTAATGGCAAATGTTAATCGCTTGATCAGTTGTTCTCGAATCTCAGGGCTTGGATGGTTTTCCAAAAGACGACTATGTTCTTTAACTGACTGAGGGACATTTTCCATAACCTTTCGTATCAGTTGATCTCTTTTGGGAGACTGAAATAAATATTTATGAACATTAATATTTATGGATGGAGTCCATTCTCATCGCTAAGAATAAAAAAACTGTTTTAACTAATAGAGACAACGGAAGGACTTTACCTGATATTCCGTTATTACATTTATTTAGGGGTTTTTTCATTTAATCTAGCGAACTTTTTAAGATTTCTTTTCAGTTGTAATCATATTTTATTTATTTATTTATTTATTTATTTTAATTCATTGTTGTTATTTTGTCCTTCCCCGCGCTCTATTCAGTTCACTACCCCGCGCTGTTGTATTTCTCTATGATTGTTTCTGTATGCACGTGCTTCTTGTTAACTACGTACGTTAATTCAAACATATTATCTTCTTACCCTAAGTGTCGTAAATTTGAAATCTTGGACTTTGTCTGGTGTCAGTATAATTAGTTCGTCCATCGCATTGTCTGGTATTCCACAGTTTAAGTTAGCTACCGCAACGTTTGGTTCATAGTCAAAACTGTCTTCTGTAGATGGTATAAGAGTGTTGCAGCAAGCGAAGGTAATACCTTCTGGGCTGGACGCTTCTGAAAAAAAACCCAGTTGTTGACTACGACAAGATTTATAATTTTTTAGATCTTATTTACTGTCAAAGCCATAACTAAATAAAAAACATCAAAACACTTTGTGCCTTGACTTACCTGGTTTTACAAAATTCTTGATCCATTCAAATCCAGGACTAACGTTAGTTATAAATATCTTGGGCACCAATCGTTTTAATAATAACATCTTGAAGAATGCTGCCCAAAGTTGATCTGTGTCATAACAGTGGCTTCTGCTGTAAACACTATACACTAGCATTCCTACGGGATAGAGCTTCACCTCAACGTCCTCCAGTTCAGTGAAGGTGTTCACTTTCTCTTCCTTGTACAAAGTGAGAATCCTGTTGTCGACAGCAATCCCGCAGATGACTGGCTTTTCAGAGTGGAACCCATTTGGAGCATAACAACCTTTTAAAAAATGAACGAGAAAGAATGTCGAAGCCATTTCACTACCTGGTACCCCAAAGAATATCGAAATAAAAAGAAAGCTCAGTACCGTTGATAGGGACTATAGGTATTGAAAAAGTTGATGATCATTTAAAAGATATTGAAGACATTGGTATAAGCGGTGGCTTACATCGGTAAGTATTCTTGATTTGCAACCATTCCCAGGAAAGTGAATTGAACAAAAGAAACCGCAGCCATGCTGGTGGTCTTGACAAAACAAAACCATCACCATGACTGGTGCAGACCGTACTTTTGTTCAATTCGCTCTCGTTGGAATGGTTGCAAACCATTTATTCATACGATACAACTCTTACAGATGTCAAGACTTGGCCATATTGATTTGTTTATGCATATCTTACCTGGGATGTTCTCTGTACATGTTTTAACGGAGTCTAGTAGCTGGTTGTCCCAAACGATGACCATCTTAGTTAACTTGGCATCCAAAGTTCCCTTAAAAAGCAATCGTATAACTTATATGCTAAAAAAGCAAATGTTTACAACACACTATATCTGGCGGTTCGTCCGCACTACCATACAATATTCATCCCATGCGTAATTTGTTCAAATATTAAAACTAAAGGACTGTAAAACTTTTGTGGGAGGAAGAGAAGTAACAAACTCAATTTCCACAAGGGTAATATTTGAGCTAGTTGAGATTAAAGCATATGGATTGCAGTGCAATTGTCAATATATAATTTAAGTTCTTAAATGAAAAAGGGAGAAATATTTCCGAGATAATTTCAAGTTACTTACCTGATTTGCATCTTCTTTGATACTTCTCCGCACATGCTTTTCCTTCTGAATCAACTGTCGACGTCTAACACTACTCCAGTGATTCGAAGGAGCATTTTGCGTCGTGTTTTTTATCGCTTGTAGCTGTGATTCCATTGTTTCCAACGAATCCGAGTGATTCATCAATTCAGTTGTTTTAATCTTCTGTCCGTTCAATTCAACTTCTGCTATCTCTAAATCCATCAGAATGCATCGCCATTCTCTCATCATTTGTTTCAATAGACGTTGGGTTCGAACTTTCTGAATGGACTTGACAGCTGGAACGTAGGATGAAAGTTGAATGGAAGTGCTGTACCAAAGGTCTTCCCCCCGAGCACCTTTGTTATACCCTGACGCCTGCAGAAAATGTATAGCATCTTGATTCCGTTCTAACTCAAGGGCATGCTTGTGGATAGCATTCAACAGCTCTTGTAAGTCTTTGGAATGACCATGTTTTTGTAGTGTTTGATGTACAATTGTTTTGACATGACCAAACAGGACTGGTCTAACGCTGATACTTCTTGAGAGTCGTCTAAACACTGTGACAAAACTTGTACACAGTTTGCTGTGAGTTGTTAGATGTTCACTTGTGACAGCTTCCCCGGAGAACAAAATACAAAAGAGCTCCTTTAAGACGTTATATCGGATTTTGAACAAGTGACCTGATGAACGTCGATTTTCTAGAAAGTATCTACAGAGATCGTGTGTTCCATCTTGGATTCTTACCATAATTTGTGAATTCTCTTTCAGCAGTAATGCTATGGAAGCAAATTCGTCCAAAATCTTAGCAAATTGTAAGCACCGCTTGAAGGAAGCAATGCTATCTATCATCATTGCTGGATCGCTGTGGTCATCTGTCCATGTCTTTGGGGCATTTTTTTTAAAAAGGCATTCCTCAATTTCTACAGGTTCTTTTGTTATAAGACGGATTGTGTCTGGAGTCAGGTTTGTAATGGCGTCTACGTCTCTTGAGCTGAGATTTCCATAAAGAATCAGGCTTGTGCACCATGACTCGATAATTGGTCGGGACATCTCCTTTTTCATGTTATCAAACCAGAAACGAATTTGTACAAAGCTTATAAAATCATGTGACTCCTGTCTTCCTATGATTCTCTTGAGGCAATCGAGAAGCTTGTCAGATGAATTTTGAAATGCCCCAGCAATCAATGGTAGCATGTCGATGTATTGCCAGTTTAGTATGGTCATATTGTCTTCCAAATTGATTTGCGACAGGAAAGCCATTCGTTCGGTTAAATCAGTCCAGCCAGCAACAGCATGTATACAATACACTGTATTGTTATGAATGTTATTGCTTAATTTGAGGAATAGTTCGAAGATATGTTCTTTATTTTCGGTACTTTTGATAATTTCTGACATTACTTCGATTTGCCTCTTGAAGTTGCCATAACAGTCATACGTTTGATGGCTACACATAGCGTCCAGAGTTTCCAGAATTTTGTAGCACATTTCAAGAGCTTCCTGGCAACTTTTCGTGCCTTCATTCCAACCACAGGCCGCAAGAATGACTTCCTTGCAAAGCACTGCGTGTTCACTACTGATTGTGAGCCAATGTCGAGCTTCGTCAAGAAAATCGGATGCTTTTAAAATGGCTCGGAATATAGCAATGTAGTTTCTGGTATCTTCCAGGTTCTCATCATGTTTATTATAATGAGCAGATTCGTTACATTTGCAACTTTTATGTTTTCGGGTCTTCTTATAATTAAGCAAATTTTGGCATGTTTCTAATGTGACTTGTCTCAAATCATGCTCATCAACATGCAGCCTCTTTAACTCATCCAGAACAAAAAGTGCCAATTCACCAGGTGTATATAGGTCAGTTTCATTTGAAACCTCACTGTGGCCATTCAGATCTTTCTTCAGAAAATGGTTATAATATGATTCACTTGCATGAGCTGTCACAAGAAGAGCAGTGCAAAAATCCCTGGTGTTGAGATTTGGGTCAACCAAAAACAATTCAAAGTCGTGTTCAACAATGACATCACTTGGCTCGTAAAATTCTGTTTCTTCTATGTGATTTACCACGTCAAGCAACCTTTTGATTCTTCTCCTCATTTCCTCAGGACATGACGTTGTCTTGTATGTTAAAACCAACTGCCTGGGTATATTCAATCCAAGAAATCTATTTCCAGTTACTACTTCAAGATCGTCTTTTGACCATTTCCAGTCATTCAGTATCAGAATAAGTGACCTGATACGCTCCTCGTTTTCAAGGCCAACGTTGGAACATACCGATACACACGACGCTATCAGTGGTATCAAACTGGGATTGGTTATGTTCAGTATTTCTTGAACCTTGCCTAAGCCGTCTTCAAACTCCTGCACAGAAACATCTTTCTTTATTGTAGAATCCATCAACTGCAGCACAATACCAGGCAAGTACATTCTATTTGCATCCAGCTTATCAACCATAAGCTTAAACAATCTGCTTGAGTCACGTTGGGTAAATGCTATAGGGGTCTTTTCAACCAGAAGATATAAAATCGTAGTATTGATTGAGGTCGATGTGGAAATTGGTAATTTTGCCAGTTTTTGTATTTGATTTACTGACATCTCCATCACATGGACATAATGTTCTAACAATGCTTTGGCGTCAATTTTCAAAATTGGATTTGGTTCCTCTTGTGGGTTTTGTGGAACAGGATGGACGACAAGCCGATTAACGACACAGGAACAAATAGCTGTGTCTTTGATGCTACGTGATGGCATGCTGGGCTTGTTAATTGACACCTTAAACAGGTGGAACATTATGTGTACCATTTCTTCTTCGTGTGTTATGTTTCCTCGATGGAGCATTTTGCAAATACCATTAATCAAAATGACAGTACCAGTGAATGTAAGAGGAAGTTCAAGGATTTGTTCAAGACTACGTCGGAAACTCCGTAAGACCGTCGTATTATTATGATATGACTTATTAATCTGACGAAAAGCTCTAATAAATGCAATGTAAAGTGAAAATACACTGATTGTGGTATCTGAGAACTCACTTGAGTTGACGAGCAGGTAATGACGAATGTAAGGTATTGCAAAGTCATTTTCCATCTCGTCGAAGGTACCAACAGATATTGATCCAGCTATGGCTGCCACTAACATTTGGCACATTTCAACATTACAAGTATCAGACATTACTTGTAAATACTTCAAGATCACTCGTGAGAACAAATCAAAAGTTTTTCGTGAATGAAGGCATCCATCGATAGCAGAAAACAAAACATTTACAAGACCATCGTTCTTGCAACCTCGATCTCCCCTATACCAAGCTTCATAACATAGCATCACAAGGTCACAACTTTTCAAATTACTAGAATTTGCAACACGAATGAAAAATTGTTTGATATTAGCTGTGCTCATAGTCAGTGACACAAACTGCATGCAAAGCCCCAAGATCTTTATCAATCCGTCCTTATCCTCGGCATTCTGTATTATTTTCAAAAGAGATTGAAAAACTTCTGCTTTGTCACTTTCAACTGGGCAAGAAACACAAATAAACTGCAACATTTGATTCAAGTTGAGATTGAACAAGTTTCTTGTTGATTGACCAAGCAGCAAAATTCCTTGACCTGAAATATCGCAGTGGGGACGAACAGCTATTAGGAAATCAGTCAAGTATTTCTTTGTGCTGGCTGTATCCATATAAGGTGCAATACTACGGAGAATATCAAGATGCAACTGATACTCTCTAAGATCCTGATTCAGTTCTTGGAAAAGGTCTATCATTATATTTAACATTGATGTCTTCACTTTATGAGCTGGATTCACGGATCTCAAGTATCTAAGGCAGATCTCTATTAGAATTTGTTTAATCTCACCAAAACCATTGGCCTCCAAATTTGAAAAGAATTCAATAAATCTCAAGCTTTCTTCGCAATTCCAAGATTTTGGAAATGCATTTTTTAAAGCAAAAACCAACGATAACCAGTCAGTGTTTGAGCACAAGATTTCTGTAGAAAGTTGCGATAAAAATAGAACCAGGTTGCTTAGAAAAGTGTCGCAATTAAAGGGCTCCATCGTCGAATCTTGCTGTATTCTTATTGTCTTTTTTCTTCTTATCTGAGGATCGAAAATAGAAGCCAGAAGAATTTTTACCAGGACTACATAAGATGCTTCTTTTTCTGGAAACCGTTTTTTCCAAAACCTTAGAATCTTTTCTATGCTCGTATAGTTAATATTGCCTTTCAAAAGTTCTTTAGCCGCTATTTGGAATATAAGTGATTGGTGTGGTCTTATAAGGTGTGATTTTCGTTCATTCATTGTTTGGGATATTTTATAGTAAATATATGTTTGATTAATTAATGTCATGATTGACTTGTAAATTGTCATATCACTTTCCAGGCTAGCAGTAAATGAATCAGCATCGGTACTCAGTATGTCAAACAGTGCCTCTAGACAAGTTAATGGAATATTCAATTGGACGAGCTTCAGGCACAATTGAGTGTGACATAGGAAAACAGGATGGTGCTGGAATAATATTTGTAGTTTCTCCTCACTTCCATTAGTGCAAAAGTCCTGAAACCCACCTTCAGACATTGCAGAGTCCCTTAAGATAGTGTGACTAACTTGACAAATTAACGATTCATCTGGTTTTCTGGAATTTCCATTGAGTACAATGTCGCATTTTGCAGTTTGTATTGCAAACCAATTGGAAATAAAAGGATACTTCAACAAATCGTTCCAATATTTGAGCACTTTAATTTTTGGCATAAAAGAACTGCTTGCGTTGTTAGGAGGATTAATCTCCTCATCTCGCTTTGCTACCACAGCTGTCTGTTGAAGAAGTTCAAGAAAGTGGTCTTCTATGATCCTTGGTTTAAGCGAATCAAATGTCGTTTCAAATAAAGACAGTAAGGACGGTGCTCTAGGAGTGTTCCAATCAGTATTCAAAAGAACTTCTTTATTTAAAATGATCTGATGTAAGTGTAGCAGTTCATCCAAGCATTCTGACAGCTTGATGTCTGGATCAGAGACTGGAGTAGATGCCTCCGAAGAACTACATTTGGTCAGCTCATCAGAAAGCTTTACAGCAAAGTTAACCACGAGAGCAGGACTGGGAATAACGGGTTGACAACTATCTTCATTTTTGCCTGCTCTTTGATAAAGCAACAGACACAGATCCACAAGTTTAATACTCTCATCTTCAAAGGTCTTGCAATCAGTGTAGACCTTACTAAGACCCGTCAGGCCTTTGCGGATACTTTTAGCTACAAAATTCCCATTCAGTTGGGCGAGTGTGTTAATTACATGAAGTTGTCCTTCTTTGGTGAAGAAATGAAAGCTAAGCAATTCATTGCACGCATCAGTGAAATCTGGTCGACAGGTTGAGGCCTGGACACGACCACTTTTTATAAGTTCTTGTAATGCATTTTGGATTGTTTCCGAGGGGGGCTGGTTTGAAGTTTCATTATTTGTGCTATCCAAACCATCCATTCCCAGCCATGGAAAATGAACTTTTGCTGAAAAGAAATGGTTTCATGGTTTTATGTTTTGCATCATTATAATCAAAGTGTTTCCTATCAATTATATTCTTATCCGTTATTGATTGTTCATTTTCTGTTTGTTCGGGTTTTTTTTGTTGTTGGTTTGTTCAGCATTGTTTGTTTATTTGTTTGTTGGATTGTTTTTATGAAAAGAAAGGTTATTGATGCGGTATTCATAATTGTGTACGAAATACAGGCTCAACAATATGCATGGTCGAGGTCAATCAAGCCTCGCTCCAAGCAATTATCTCGGACTTTGTTGTAGCGAACGAAAATGTTTGTACTTTTTGTCGTTTTTCGAATTAAACGTATATCAAAATTGTGATTAAGGGAATTTCCTTCCCCTCCCCCTACACCTAACGTATAAAAATCGTATTCTGTAGCTAGGGTACAGTATTCTTCTTAATATCACATCTATAAAAAATACTCGATTCTGATTGGCTGACGAACTGTGAATTTTTTCTTAATACCATGCAATTAATTAATTGCACACATCCGGGAACTTTTGTGCTTTAAAATTGATTCATTGCCACTTTTATTCTCAGAAACTCTTATTTTTATATATATGTGACATTAAAAGGAAATTACACCTATGTTCTCGAAGAATTAATGAAAAATACCGCGCGTATTTGATGAAAATGAATTCATACCACGAGTGCGTAAATTCTTCTCGAACTGTGTAATTTCCTATACAAATAGCATGTTATTATTAGTAGTAATAACTAAATTATATCTAATATATCAATATTGTAATTTCCTTTTAAAACTTATGAATATATATGTAAGAACATTCGACGAAATTTATGTAATTTAGTGTGCATTGAATAAAATTAAACAATCTAAGAAAATAATATTGAGAGTCAAAGAAATAATCCAAATGAAGCAACTAAATAACAATTAAAGAAACTAAAATTTTGTTACAAAATGTAAAAGAGGAAACAACAGGATGCCTTTGAATGTTGCACTTCCTCCTCAAGCGTTAGTAAATTTTCTTGCCGCCTAAAAATTACGATTTCGATTCAGCGATTTATTTTATATTTAAATATAAGCGAAAATTAAAAAAATCAATACTCACAAAATTTATACCCACGACCTGCAATATCGGACCCGCGACGCGCGACGAAAACCCAAACTCGCCATAGTGGTAATCGAGGTAACCAGTCTACGAAATGTAAATCATATAAATCACGACTGGGTTCCTTCCTGTGATTGGTTAGAGCTGTATTTTACAGTGGCCGAGAGAGGACACTGAAACTCGTAAATCAAAAGTCGTAAGTGGAATTTCACTTGCCACTTTCCTATACCACTTGCGACTTCCCACTTGCGGGTTATCACTTGCGAGTTACCACTTACGGCTTTCCACTTGCGACTTTCCACTTGCGACTTTCGACTTGCGAGTTACCACTTGCGAGTTACCACTTGCGAGTTTCCTTTTGACCACCCCTCCCCTCCCTATCTATACTTATATGACCGAGAGGAAACTGGATCGAGAACACAACTACCAGGCCTTTAGTTCTTCCATCATGGCGGACGAAGGTGAAAGTAAGCTTTTCACACTTTTGCTTGTAATTCATGGAGTTTTGTGATCTTTTACTGAGAAATAATGTTTTTGAAGCTATTCTTAGATGTGTTAGAAGACTGGTAGGGCAAAATAAAACACAGGAAATAATCCTAAAATACCTTTAACGCGATTTCAATTTGAACTGGAGGTAAACTTTACAGGTTTAACAAAAGTATTAAGCTTAAATAAGCTTATTCAATAAGACTTATAAGCAAACTTTCATTACAATTAAGATATTGTTTAGTTTGCATGGCAATTAAATCTGGAGTCTTATATTGATATCCCTTCACGAAAATTTCAATTGTTGTCTGTATGGTATATAATTCTCCTACAAAGTGTCTATAGACATATCCGGCTGCCGGGTAAATAGGGGCAGTGGAAATTGAGCAAAAGTCCTTGGTTAGAGTTAGGTTTGAGTTAGGTTTAGCAATGAAATTAGTGATTTAGTATTGACTGCCGTAAATATAAAGATGTGATGGAAGCCATAATGGTATGTACGATATTTTGCTTTTATGTAAGCTTATTGATGTTGGGGAATTTTTGCTTGCTTTGCTAGTGTTAGAAATCACAAAATGTTTCTAAAGGCAGCACCATTTTGAAAGTTCTTCTTTATTGCCAGGGAAGGAAGTTTGACTGTTAATGGGTTGTATTATCACCGATCTTCATTGATTTAACATTTATTATAATTGTATATGATTATAGTAAATCTGTGAACAATGTCTAAATAGTTATTATGTATAATATTTTAATATTCAGAATTAATAAAAAGCTCTGTTTATTTTAATAGTGGCTATTAATCACTTCGACTATCAATCAACCCCATAATATGCGACCTTGGAGTGGGCAAGCTTGTGGATGCCACACACCAGACAAATGCAGAAGGAAATGCTGGAAGCATGGCATATCAACATAAAGAGCAAATTAATGGTGAGAAGCCAACACCAGCAGTTGATGTGTATTCTTTAGCCGTCATCATATTGGAAACGTATTCACGCCAAAAGGTTTGGAAGGGTATGACTGCAATTGAAGTTACGAAAGCTAAAATACTAGATAATAAATACCCCAACATTGATATGGATGAGGTTCCAGCTCAAGCGAAAGAAATTATCAATGTCTGCTTCCAAGATGCCAAGAAAAGACCATCATTCCTTTCACTACTACCTGTGGTGAAATCCTTGGATTGAAATCTTGAGACATGACAGTAATTATACATGGAGTCAGGACATCATATTTTTGACATTTCTTGTTCTTTGTTGTTGTTCTTCTCTAATTCTGTGTACTCAAGCATGTTAAGGACTGGGTTTTTCAGAATTTAAAAGAAATATATTTCTTGTTCGTGTTTACAAGTACAAAGCTGAAATTTGAATCAGAAATCATTTTTGGGCTGTTTTAAAGTTTATTTGTGAGAAAGTTGATATAAATTGGTCACGTGACCATTAAGGCAAAAAAAAAAAAACCCCAAGAAAATTTAAAATGGGCCTGTCAAAACTTTTTCCCAGAATATTAAAAAGTATGTGAAAATAATGCAATTGTGAAGGTCTTTCAAAATCCGTCTCGTTTGATTGTCCATTGGAAACCGTCCATTGTACAAGATAGGCGAGTTATAAGGCAAAACAGGTCAAATGACCAAAGGCTAAATAAATTAACAATTATTAAAAATTCTCAAAATCAGAGAATGAAGGAAATCCAAACGAAGTGCATTAGGATTGACAGGTATATGTATACAATGTTTTAACATAGTTTTTACTTTTAAAGGAAATGTTTCTAACCGGCCCATTTTTAATTTTCTATTTTTTGGCCTTAATGGTCATGTGACCACTTTCTGACATCAACATCACCACTAAATCTTTGAAGAGCCCAATTGTAAACAGAAAACCAAATTTCAGGTTTGTATTCCATTATAGAAGTTTTGTAAGTTTCATTAAAAAATCAGAAATCATGTCAGAACTGTTTTGTGAAAAAAAATGTTGAAAAAAATACATAAGTAAAACACAAACAAAGGTGGTTTTCTTTATTGCTTTTTTCCTGAAGCAAAAATTTGCAAATGTATGTTTGATTGTTTGAAACTTACAAAACTTCTATAATGGAATACAAACCTGAATTTTGGTTTTCTGTGACCAATTTATATCAACATTCTCACAAATAAACTTTAAAACAGCCCAAAAATGATTTCTGATTCAAATTTCAGCTTTGTACTTGTAAACACGAACAAGAAATATATTTCTTTTAAATTCTGAAAAACCCAGTCCTTAACATGCTTGAGTACACAGAATTAGAGAAGAACAACAACAAAGAACAAGAAATGTCAAAAATATGATGTCCTGACTCCATGTATAATTACTGTCATGTCTCAAGATTTCAATCCAAGGATTTCACCACAGGTAGTAGTGAAAGGAATGATGGTCTTTTCTTGGCATCTTGGAAGCAGACATTGATAATTTCTTTCGCTTGAGCTGGAACCTCATCCATATCAATGTTGGGGTATTTATTATCTAGTATTTTAGCTTTCGTAACTTCAATTGCAGTCATACCCTTCCAGACCTTTTGGCGTGAATACGTTTCCAATATGATGACGGCTAAAGAATACACATCAACTGCTGGTGTTGGCTTCTCACCATTAATTTGCTCTTTATGTTGATATGCCATGCTTCCAGCATTTCCTCCTGCATTTGTCTGGTGTGTGGCATCCACAAGCTTGCCCACTCCAAGGTCGCATATTATGGGGTTGATTGATAGTCGAAGTGATTAATAGCCACTATTAAAATAAACAGAGCTTTTTATTAATTCTGAATATTAAAATATTATACATAATAACTATTTAGACATTGTTCACAGATTTACTATAATCATATACAATTATAATAAATGTTAAATCAATGAAGATCGGTGATAATACACCCCATTAACAGTCAAACTTCCTTCCCTGGCAATAAAGAAGAATTTTCAAAATGGTGCTGCCTTTAGAAAAATTTTGTGATTTCTAACACTAGCAAAGCAAGCAAAATTTCCCCAACATCAATAAGCTTACATAAAAGCAAAATATCATACATACCATTATGGCTTCCATCACATCTTTATATTTACGGCAGTCAATACTAAATCACTAATTTCATTGCTAAACCTAACTCAAACCTAATTCTAACCAAGGACTTTTGCTCAATTTTCACTGCCCCTATTTACCCGGCAGCCGGATATGTCTATAGACGCTTTGTAGGAGAATTATATACCATACAGACAACAATTGAAATTTTCGTGAAGGGATATCAATTTAAGACTCCAGATTTGCCATGCAAACTAAACAATATCTTAATTGTAATGAAAGTTTGCTTATAAGTCTAATTGAATAAGCTTATTTAAGCTTAATACTTTTGTTAAACCTGTAAAGTTTACCTCCAGTTCAAATTGAAATCACGTTGAAGGTATTTTAGGATTATTTCCTGTGTTTTATTTTGCCCTACCAGTCTTCTAACACATCTAAGAATAGCTTCAAAAACATTATTTCTCAGTAAAAGATCACAAAACTCCATGAATTACAAGCAAAAGTGTGAAAAACTTACTTTCACCTTCGTCCGCCATGATGGAAGAACTAAAGGCCTGGTAGCTGTGTTCTCGATCCAGTTTCCTCTCGGTCATATAAGTATGGGTAGGGAGGGGAGGGGTGGTCAAAAGGAAACTCGCAAGTGGTAACTCGCAAGTGGTAACTCGCAAGTCGAAAGTCGCAAGTGGAAAGCTGCAAGTGGAAAGCCGTAAGTGGTAACTCGCAAGTGATAACTCGCAAGTGGGAAGTCGCAAGTGGTATACAAAAGTGGCAAGTGAACTTCCACTTACGACTTTTGATTTACGAGTTTCAGTGTCCTCTCTCGGCCACCGTAGTATTTACAAAACATTACCAAAATTAGTTATGAACTGCAGTGATGAATATTCGATTATACAAAATATATATTCGAATCTTTGGTTTCAAAATTGAAAATAATCCAATGATAAAAATGTATCTCATATTTCAATTATATGTAATAATATTATCATCACATTACGTAAAATCGAATTAGTTTGCTTGTGTGAATATACGAATTTATATCTTCATTTTGAATAATCCAATACAGTATGTTGCCCAGTATCGTGACACAAACAAATAAAACTCGTTTTTAGCAACGGCTATTTGACATTTCAAAAAAATAAAGACTATAGAGAAAACACTGAACATTTAGCTTCAGTATGCATGCTTTTACATGCACCGATTCTTCGAAGAGAAGCAATTGTTGACAGAGTAGAAGTAGAAACCTTTTACTGCGCAGTAAGCTGACCTTGGCTAGAAAATCGCATATTCTCAAAGACCAAAGACAAGATTTATACTGACGATAACTAGAGAGTGTATTAACTTCATTCTACGATCCTTGATTGTTTAGCCTGCGTTACTGACCCTTAGGGGTGGACCATTTAACTTTTGAGGGGGGGGGGGGGGGGGGTGGATGATTTTGAAAAAAAATTTCCTGCACGGCAAGGGCCGAAAAAAAAAATCCTGCAAGCCAAAATTTCCACTGAATGCCACTGAAATCTTTGCTTTTCTATAAAATAAATTGCGTGCACATGCCAGCGGGCTAAAAAAAAATTTCCTGCACGGACAAAATCATCCACCCCCCCTCCCCCCCCCTCAAAAGTCAAATGGTCCACCCCTTATAAGCGCTCGAAACGTCTCCCACCAACAACCGTCTGCGCGCCGAGAGCAAAAATTCCATACTGTTGACGTTGGAATGCAGTCACGCAATACACGAGTTAGCAGCAGTAACGCCGATAAACATGATAAACTAGGAATGGCGATGCCGTTCGTGAAGTTTCTTCTATATTCTGGATTAATTCACTCACTGAAAGCCAGTTAAATGCTTTATTTAGCTTTTCTAATGGAAAAGATGCATTCGTTAGCCTTGCACAGACAATTCAATTATTTTTCAGGTTGTTCCTCTCATCGAAATAGATGGCTTCGAACTTCTCGAGCAATTTGTGGAAGGAAAATGCGATTATTATCGTCGTTTCTCCACTGCCATCATGAAAGTCCAAATGAATTATCTTCAGAGCATATATCGGAGACGAATACAAGCACATTAGTCTGTGATAAAAGCAAAACTATGACAACAGTGACTTATCGAACCGCCAGCGAAAGTTCACACGCCTTGTGAATATCTTAATTTAATTAAATAATTCGCTTTAATGTCTGATTAATGTCACAAATGTGCTCCATGAAATCATTATTTTTGAATGAATATAACTGTAGAAGTGTTGTTTGAGTTTATTGAAGATTTTATTACAAATACCGAAGAACTCTTGTGTATTAAATTAAGTCGGCAAAAGTTCACGGCGTTGAAATCCTTAGAAGATATAGTATTTACAAACTGAAGTGTCACGAAACTGGGCAACATACTGTATTTATTTAGAAGGAAATTTCTAGCCATTTTCCAAATGTTTTACATCTTAGCATACCAAACGACTGAGCAACGTTTGGCCTGCCTAGACAGACTGTTCAATTGACTGTTTGACAATTCAAACGCACTAGTGAACGACTTGAAATCAACAAATTCAGCTTGCAGCGGCTCACTCGAGTGCAAATAGCAGTTAATATAATAGATCACAATTCCCGTCTACAACAAAATATCTATTACTGCTGTTATACTACTGTCTCTATAATATGATGAGCTCACGTTTAATAGCATACAAGTCTCATTCAAACGGCTTTGTCAGCTAAATTAAACGGATTGATAAATTCAAAGCAATAATCACTCGACAACTCGACTACAAACCGCGTAGAGAGAGAACTAATAAATCCCTTCAACTTACCTTATAAATCGTCTACATATTGGAACAGTTATCAAGCTGGTTTGATACGTTTTTCTCTTAATAGAGATGCATAAAGGAAATTTTGCTTTTGTGCAAATTTTGATGACTCATAATTCGGGGAATTTTAGTTTCGGGGTAGCCCCGTGACATTTGACCAATCAGGTATCGCGGGATAAAATAAAACCAGCATGATGTCATGGTTACAGTGCGAATCGAAAAACCGTGGGCACCCAGAAATATTTTAGAAATCGTTTATTGTTCGTTGAAAAAATCACAAACAACTTTAACTACAAAAAGTTTATCATACTACACATCAGTCAAAGTTCTTGCGGTGATATAGTTGTTTCTGAGTTGTTCAACGAATAATAAACGATTTTTAAAATATTTCTAGGTGCCCACGGTTTTGTGATTTGCACTGTAATAGCCAATCAGCAAAAGCCTTCTATTGGTGAAATGTACGACATAATCAAAATAATATCTCGAATTTATAAATAATATCAAAAGAAAAACATGTCGATGAGAATTATGTATTAGGGAAATTCCCGTCGTTTCAACTTCATGGGAGCCCCGTGAGACATCAGTTTCAATCAACCAAAGTAAATAGTGGAAATTATTATGATCGTATTTGAACAAAGAACGTTCGAGAAATATACAACTACATTGGTCTGAAATTTGCTTCATTGCAGCCTAATTACTTCATGTTCATATTTCGCTAAATAAACGATGCAAGTATTCAAAAGGTTTTACTGGAAAACGTTCACTATAAATCAGTAGGCAAGGTTTCTCGTCTGGCATACAAACGTCTGTAAAATCTGCTGACTTTACCGCGCTGTATCTTTGCTATTTTATACGATTTTCTTCTCAAACTTAGCGATTTTACTATTAAATTGTGAAGTTCAGCTCTTTCCAGCCATGAATATGAATTTTCATTTATTTTACTCTATCAAAATTTGGAAAAACCGTCACGTCAACTATTGAAACTAGCAATAACACTAGAGTACAAACACTAAAAGTGTGCAACATAAATACCACTAAATACTGCTAAATTATGTAAATTCTTTTGTTCTCTATTGTTTAATCAACACTATTTAGTGGTAAATAGTACAAAGTATTGCACACTTTTAGTGTTTGAACTCTAGTGTATGTTGTGTATATGTCTAATATAAACGATAGGCAATACAATGAAATTGTTAAACTGTAAAAAAAAAACCGTACCTTTTCGAGCTTCAACCCTTCGTCGGAGAAGAAGACTGTGATAAAGGGTAAACGTCAGTAAAAGTAAGGTATTGTTTTTTACGGTCTTACAAATTTCATTTAATTGCCTATGAGTAACATGAACAATGTGAATTATGATTAAACAGATGAAAGTTCTGGGGCTAATTTGTGAAACATCCAAGACATAATTAGTCGGGCTAGAGGGCCCGACTCTAGGTTTACCTTTTAGTCAATCTATGTATGTATACAGTCATTTGACGTTGTCGCCGACCGGCTTCGCGACTACGTGACTAGCCCAAGCGGGAGTATGGTTAAAAAATCACTGAAGCATTACATTTTAGCACGCGCTTTCGAATATACTGAAGTGTGACGAGTACATCTTCGCGTTCTGTGCAAAGAAATAAACCGTTGAATCGAGCGTGGAGATATCGACAAGTAAATAAATACATCTTCAGTTTTCATGAAGAGGATTTGTGTCATCATGTTGACGCGATGGAAATTATTTACATTTGATACAAATATCACATTTCATATTCGATAAAACATTTGAAGCTCGGTATACAACATGCAACAAGCTACATTATACAGCAAAATCTTCCCAATTAACCCACTATTAAACGAAATTTTCAAAAAATATGTTTGTTGTGCTAATAAACACAAAGTCACTTTTCATCCTGTTGATTATTATTATTATTATTGTTATTAATCTCGAGTTAGAGTACATTCATTTGATTGTAAGAATTCAACATGCTGACAACAATCATAATCTCTGTTGTATTCCGTGTTTCCATCGATTTCAGCTCGTAGGACATCCATGATAATTTCACTATAGAAATCCTCTCTGTTTTCTTCTATAATTGCACAATCTTTGCATCCAGACGAAAGCTTCTTTAAATTGATAAAATTTGAAATCATCTCTGTTTCTGGGATGGCCGTGTCAACAGAAAGTTCTGCTGCTTTTCTAATGGCAAATGTTAGTCGCTTGATCAGTTGTTCTCGAATCTCAGGGCTTGGATGGTTTTCCAAAAGACGGCTGTGCTCTTTAACTGACTGAGGGACATTTTCCATAACCTTTCGTATCAGTTGATCTCTTTTGGGAGACTAAAATAGATATATATCAATTTTAATATACATAAAGATGCTTAACTTTTACTTTAGAAAACTGTCACCTTCTTACCTTGAGTGTCGTAAATTCGACATCTTGGACTTTGTCTGGTGTCAGTATAATGAGTTCGTCCATAACATTGTCTGACATTCCACTAGTTAGCCGATTTATCTCCATGTTAGGTTCATAGTCAAAACTGTCTTCTCTAGATGGTATTAGAGTGTTGCAGCAAACGAAGGTAACGCCTTCTGGTCTGGAAGCTTCTGAAAAACCGAAATATTGCTGTTAATTACGACGAAATGTTTAGTTTTTTAGATCTTATTTACTCTCAAAGCCATAACATAACCAGCTGTGACTGACCTGGTTTTACAAATTTCTTGATCCATTCAAATCCGGGACTAACGTTAGTTAGAAATATCTTGGGCACCAATCGTTTTAATAATAACATCTTGAAGAATGCTGCCCAAAGTTGATCTGTGTCATAACAGTGGCTTCTGCTGTGAACACCGTACACTAGCATTCCCACGGGGTAGAGCTTCACCTCCACGTCCTCCAGTTCATTGAGGGTGTTCACTTTTTCTTGCTTGTACAAAGTGAGAATCCTGTTGTCAACAGCAAGTCCGCAGATGACTGGTTTTTCAGAGTGGAATCCATTTGGAGCATAACAACCTTAAAATAAATGACACAGAAACTACCATTGATAGGGACTATAGGCATTGAAAATGTTTCATGACCATTTAAAATATATTGACCACATTGGTATAAGAGGTGCCTAACATTAGATCTGATTAAACGGTGAGTATTGCCACGAGACAACACGTACAGTTGTCAAAATTTGGCCCTATTGATATGTTTATTATTCATATCTTACCTGGGATGTTCTCTGTACAGGTTTTAACGGTGTCTAGCAGCTGGTTGTCCCAAAATATCACCATCTTAGCTAACTTGGAAACCACATTCTTAAAAAGTAATCGTACACAGTTGTTTAAAATTACGCATTTTACAGCAACACATTGTATGTTCCCATGGATGTCCATTTTGGTCAGCTAAAAAAAACTGGGAAGCGTAAGCTTTTGAAGACGAGAGGGAAAAAAACTTTGATGTGACCAACAAAGAAATCAAAATCAGACCGAAGCGAAGGGAATGGAGAGGCCAAGCGAAAGGACTATCAACGCTACCCAATAACCCCCCTCCCCCCCCCCCCCCCCCCCCCCTCCCTCCCTCTCAAAACCATACAAACCTGATATACTGATATATATCATTTATTTATATTAGGGTAAAATGTGAGTTTCCAAGTTATGGATTGCAACTTCGTTGTCAATATGTACTTTCATATTCTTTTCTTATTTGTGGTTTCTTTTCTCTTTAATACTCTATGTTGTATCCCCTATCAATGTCAATCAAAATACATTGTGTTTAATATATTTTTAAAAAGCTGATATATATTTGGAAATACATTACCCGCCTCGACTAGCTCCGCTATTTGCGAGTATGTGTATATTAGTTGTAATTTCATGTTGAAATCAAATAAAGTCAAAATTTTATCTATCAACGCTACCCAATTTTTATTATTTAAAACAAATATAAGTTACTCACTTGATTTGCATCTTCTTTGATATTTGATCGCACATACTTTTCCTTCTGAATCAACTGTTGACGTCTAACACTACTCCAGTCATTTGGAGGAGCATTTTGCGTCGCGTTTTTAATTGCGTGTAGCTGTGATTCCATTGTTTCCAACGAATCCGAGTGATTCATCAATTCAGTTGTTTTAATCTTCTGTCCGTTCACTTCAACTTCTGCTATCTCTAATTCCATCAGAATGCCTCGCCATTCTCTCATCATTTGTTTCAATAGACGTTGGGTTCCAACTTTCTGAATGGAACCGACAGTTGGAGCGTAGGATGGAAGTTGAATGGAAGTGCTGTACCAAAGGTCTTCTTCCCGAGCACCTTGGTTATACCCTGACGCCTGCAGAAAATGTATAGCATCTTGATTCGGTTCCAACTCAAGAACATGCTTGTGGATAGCATTCAGCAGCTCTTGTGAGTCTTTGGAATGGCCATGGTTTTGTAGTGTTTGATGTACAATTGTTTTGACATGCCCAAACAGGACTGGTCTAACGCTGATACTTCTTGAGAGTCGTCTAAACACTGTGACCAGACTTGTACACAGTTTGCTGTGAGTTGTTAGATGTTCACTTGTGACAGCTTCCCCGGAGAACAAAATACAAAAGAGCTCCTTTAAGACGTTATATCGGATTTTGAACAAGTGTCCTGATGAACGTCGATTTTCTAGAAAGTATCTACAGAGATCGTGTGTTCCATCTTGGATTCTTACCATAATTTGTGAGTTCTCTTTGAGCAGTAATGCTATGGAAGCAAATTCGTCCAAAATCTTAGCAAACTGTAAGCACCGCTTGAAGGAAACAATGCTATCTATCATCATTGCTGGATCGCTGTGGTCATCTGTCCATGTCTTTGGGGCATTTTTTTTAAAAAGGCATTCCTCAATTTCTCCAGGTTCTTTTGTTATAAGACGGATTGTGTCTGGAGTCAGGTTTGTAATGGCGTCTACGTCTCTTGAGCTGAGATTTCCATAAAGAATCAGGCTTGTGCACCATGACTCGATAATTGGTTGGGACATCTCCTTTTTCATGTTATCAAACCATAAACGAATTTGTACAAAGCTTATAAAATCATGTGACTCCTGTCTTCCTATGATTCTCTTGAGGCAATCGAGAAGCTTGTCAGATGAATTTGGAAATGCACCAGCTATCAATGGTAGCATGTCGATGTCTTCCCATTTTAGTATGGTCATATTGTCTTCCAAATTGATTTGCGACAGGAAAGCCATTCGTTCGGTTAAATCGGTCCAGCCAGCAACAGCATGTATACAATACACTGTATTGTTATAAATGTTATTGCGTAATCTGAGGAATAGTTCGAAGATATGTTCTTTATCTTCGGTACTTTTGATAATTTCCGACATTACTTCGATTTGCCTCTTGAAGTTGCCATAACAGCCATACGTTTGATGGCTACACATGTTGTCCAGAGTTTCCAGAATTTTGTAGCACATTTCAAGAGCTTCCTGGCAACTTTTCGAGCCTTTGTTCCAACCACAGGCCGCAAGAATGACTTCCTTGCAAAGGACTGCGTGTTCACTACTGATTGTGAGCCAATGTCGAACTTCGGCAAGAAAATCGGATGCTTTTAAAATAGCTCGGAATATAGAAATGTGATTTCTGGTATCTTCCAGGCTCTCATCATGTTGGATGTAAATCCCAGATTTGTTACACCTGCATTTTTCATGTTCTCGGGTCTTCTTAAGCAAAGTCTCGCACGTTTCTAATGTGAATTGTCTCAAATCATGCTCATCGACATGCAGCCTCTTTAACTCATCCAGAACAAAAAGTGCCAATTCACCAGGTGTATATAGGTCAGTTTCATTTGAAACCTCACTGTGGCCATTCAGATCTTTCTTCAGTAAATGGTTATAATATGATTCACTTGCATGAGCTGTCGCATGAAGAGCAGTGCAAAAATCCCTTGTGTTGAGATTTGGGTTAACCAAAAACAATTCAAAGTCGTGTTCAACAATGACATCGCTTGGCTCGTGAAATTCTGTTTCTTTAATGTGATTTGCCACGTCAAGCAACCTTTTGATTCTTCTCCTCATTTCCTCAGGACATGACGTTGTCTTGTATGTTAAAACTAACTGCCTGGGTATATTCAATCCAAGGATTCTATTTCCAGTTACTACTTCCAGATCGTCTTTTGACCATTTCCAGTCATTCAGTATCAGAATAAGTGACCTGATACGCTCCTCGTTTTCAAGGCCAACGTTGGAACATTCCGATACACACGACGCTATCAGTGGTATCAAACTTGGATTGGTTATGTTCAGTATTTCTTGAACCTTGCCTAAGCCGTCTTCAAACTCCTGCACAGAAACATCTTTCTTTATTGTAGAATCCATCAACTGCAGCACAATACCAGGCAAGTACATTGTATTTGCATCCAGCTTATCAATCATAAGCTTAAACAATCTGCTTGAGTCACGTTTAGTAAATGCTATAGGGGTCTTTTCAACCAGAAGATATAAAATCGTAGTATTGATTGAGGTCGATGTGGAAATTGGTAATTTTGCCAGTTTTTGTATTTGATTTACTGACATCTCCATCACATGGACATAATGTTCTAACAATGCTTTGGCGTCAATTTTCAAAATTGGATTTGGTTCCTCTTGTGGGTTTTGTGGAACAGGATGGACGAAAAGCCGATTAAAGACACAGGAACACATAGCTGTGTGTTTGATGCTACGTGATGGCATGCTGGGCTTGTTAACTGACACCTTAAAGAGGTGGAACATTATGTGTACCATTTCTTCTTCTCCTTTTATGTTTCCTCGTTGAAGCATTTTGCAAATACCATTAATCAAAACCACAGTACCAGTGAATGTAAGAGGAAGTTCAAGGATGTGTTCAAGACTACGTCGGAAACTCCGTAAGACCGTCGTATTATTATGATATGACTTATTAATTTGACGAAAAGCTGTAATAACTGCAATGTAAAGAGAAAATACACTGTTTGTGGTATCTGAGAACTCATTTGTGTTTAAGAGCAGGTAATTGCAGATGTAAGGTATTGCAAAATCATTTTCCATCTTGTCGAAGGTACCAACAGATATTGATCCAGCTATGGCTGCCACTAACATTTGGCACATTTCAACATTACAAGTATGAGACAGTACTTTTAAATAGTTCAAGAACACTCGTGAGAACAAATCAAAGGTTTTTCTTGAATGAAGGCATCCATCGATAGCACAAAACAAGACATTTACAAGACCATCGTTCTTGCAACCTCGAGCTCCTCCATACCAAGCTTCACAACATAGCATCACAAGGTAACAACTTTTCAAATTACTAGAATTTGCAACACCAATGAAAAATTGTTTGATATTAGCTGTGCTCGTAGGCAGTAACACAAACTGCATGCAAAGCCCCAAGGTCCTTATCAATCCGTCTTTATCCTCGGCATTCTGTATTATTTTCAAAAGAGACTGAAAAACTTCTGCTTTGTCACTTTCAACTGGGCAAGAATCACAAATAAACTGCAACATTTTATTCAAGCTGAGATTGAACAAGTGTCTTGTTGATGGATCAAGCAGCAAAATTCCTTGACCTGAAATATCGCAGTGGGGACGAACAGCTATTAGGAAATCAGTCAAGTATTTCTTTGTGCTGGCTGTATCCATATAAGGTACAATACTACGGAGAATATCAAGATGTAACTGGTACTCTCTAAGATCCTGATTCAGTTCTTGGAAAAGGTCTATCATTACATTTAACATTGATGTCTTCACTTTATGAGCTGGATTCACGGATCCCAAGTATCTAAGGCAGATCACTTTTAGAATTTGCTTCATCTCACCAAAACCATTGGCCTCCAAATTTGAAAAGAATTCAATGAATCTCAAGCTTTCTTCGCAGTTCCAAGATTCTGGAAATGCCTTTCCTATTGCAAAAACCAACGATAACCAGTCAGTGTTTGAGCATAAGATTTCTGCAGAAAGTTGCGATAAAAATTGAACCAGGTTGTTTAGAAAAGTATCGCAATTATAAGCCTCCATCGTCGAATCTTGCTGCATACCTGGTCTCTGTTTTCTTATCTGAGGTTCCAAAATAGAAGCCAGAAGAATTTTTACCAGGACTACATAAGATGCTTCTTTTTCGGGAAACCGTTTTTTCCAAAACCTTAGAATCTCTTCAATGCTTGTATAGTTAAGAGCGAGTCCGCGTGAAAACCATGCAGACCAGTCTACACCGTACATCACCGATTTTCTTCAAACTTAGCTCGATTGTACATCTTAGTTAACTTATTACTTTGGTGACTTTTTTTGGCTTTAAATTAAAAAGGCTTAAAGTTACAACCGTTTGAGTATTTTACCCTAAAAACGGTCAAAATTTGCATAAAATATACCTAAAGTTTTACGGCCTCGTATTTCCTTTGCAGATTGTTTCCTGCACCAATATTCTGCCAACGTTTAGCACATTATCGTATTAGTACTTTAAGTTGAATAAAAAGTCGTGAAACAAATATTGGGTTGTTTTATAATGGGTTGAGTTATTGCTATTATTCAGCTTTGACGAAAAGTGTAAAAATATACTCTAGAAAAGAGCTATTTGCACCTATCCGGCAGTTATTCATATAACTTTGAAACCTTTATCAGATAGTATGATGATAGAGACAATGTTTTATCGAAAAAAAAGTATGTAAAGTATTAATTTTTCAAGCGAAAAATAACTAAGAAAATGATGAAATTTACATTGTTTGAAGTTGTCACGTGACAAAACTAAATATACAACAAATCTATAACACACTAAATATGATCCCAATATAATGATAATAATCATAAGAATCAATTATATGAATTAAAATAATGATATTCATCATTATATAAGATAATGTTACAACAAATAACTAAGTGTTAGGCTTGTAAGACGAATACAGTAATGTTTTGTCTGTCTACCTTCGGCTTCCCTTTTTCTGGTAAAAACGATATTTCATAATATTTTTTTCACAATATTATCATTTTTTGAAATAAAATAATTTTTACAGTATTAGAATTATGCATTTATTAACCTCACACACAACATGTTAAAGAAATTATTGAACTCATGCGGTTGATAAAAACATAAACAGACAAAGTAACAGTGTACTATATAAAACTATGTAACCTTTTTGATTTATTATTTTCCTGATTATGATCACTCTCCAGGGATATGAATACGTTTTCATAAAAATATATTGTTAAAGTTCTAGTAAGACACATTTTTATAAAAGACATACATTTTGCTTCACGTGTACATGTTCTCTTTGTTGTTTTGCATAAATTTGAAATTGACATTCGACTAATTGACATGTTTGGTAGACACCGACATTAATTGTCATTTTACGTGCATTAGTTGAGGTTAATTTTGACATACAGTAGTTATTTTATGGCGGTTTGCTCTTTTCACAATCTTTCTGTGGAAAATTGTGGAAGTTCTCGAAGAAACAATGACACCTGTTTTGTTTTGCTACCTTTAAAATCTTGTACAAAGAGTATCTGCACCCATCTACTTGGCTGTTTAAAAACTTCTTCCAAAGATGTGAAGTACGAGTGGGAACTTTGTCCTTTAAGAGCTGGTGTTTTTAAAACTGAAAATACAGATGATATGACAATATGTCCGCTGCATAGAGACCACTTTGGTTTAGGCTGGCGTCCCAGTCGAGTCTGTAAGCATCCTGCACACGATTCTAAACAAAAGCCTGCCAGAGGTGTGACATGCAAAGCGTATTTCTCAAGAGATATTATTCGAAACATGGGGAATGTTATGCGAAATTGGTCAAGGTATTGTTACATCTAAGTAAGGGTTGCATTTTCGATCCCATCTAAGTTTCGGTGAAATTAAAAATACTAAATAGTTTATTATCGTTTAAAGGAATTTTCATTGAATACTATATATATACTGATTAACAACTAGTATTGAAGAGTTTTGAATTGAGCCGTTTCTTTTTTACGTTGAGATATCTAGAGAGTGAATAAGATGAATCTGGATTACCATCGATTTTTAAGTATTAAAATACTTGCCATTCCCGTCAAACGACTGTGAAGCGATTCTCTTCCGTCAATCAAACATAATTGGTCTAGTCTAGTGATAATTACTATAAACAACTGACAATGTGAACAAAAAAGCAGCTAGGTAAAAAATATTATTTCAAATAGAATAGTTGGTCCAAAAAATATACATTTATTTAGTTTTAACGTTCTGATACCTAGAATACATCGTTAGGCTAAAATTTGTTTTCAACATTAGTATGCAAATGTTTTAATAGACAATTTGTTTGACGGAAGAGAATCGCTATTAAACTCACTTAACGATCTCTGTTGGGCCGGCATTATTTTATTTTATTGTTATTATCACTATTATTTCATTCCATTTTTTATGTCATAATAACATGCTTTTCTGAAAGTTAACGCTAAAATGGTTAACGACCGGGAACCAGTTCGTGACAGTTGATTGTTTAGTACTGATAATCACACTTGTCTACGCTGTCGTTGTCATTTGGATAATTTCCACGTTTTCGACTTTTATTTTACGAATCTGTTGTCTTAAAGATGTAAGTTTCCAATATTTATACATATTAAAATCAACTCAAGGCTCTTTGTTGTAATTTGAACCATTTGATCAGCTTAACATTATCGTTAATTGATGCAAACTCGGCATGTTTTTGTGTGTATTTCTTTCGGAAAATTTAAAAAAAAAAGCAGCGTATAGTTAAAATATTTTAACATTGTACATTTATGACTTCTTAAATCGCCCTACTACATTAGCTGTTGTTTTTAGGTAAGTATTTTCAACTTATCGGCGTTTTTAGTCGCAAATGGTCATTAGTCTTATGATTGGATACGTGTAAAAACGCGAAATTCGCGATACTGTATCTCTTCACCTTTAAAACTTTACAGAAATTTTTTTCTTTGTATTTGTTAACCATTATCAGTTGTACATAAAAGTCAAACTTTGTGGTTTTAAAAAGTTGCCGGATCTTGTATATCGAATTGTTAAGAATGCATACTCAAAATGTAGATTTCATAGCCTGATATGTAAATAAGCGAAAATTTTATTTAAATAAATATTTTGATACTTTGATACTGTCGTTGTATTTATTATATGTTGTAGTAGGTCTGTACGAATTCCAGTTAAGAAAAAAGCTATATTTTTAGAGAAATTGATTTCTAAAGTTGGTGTAAATTTCAAGCAATTTTTATCGTTCGCCTGACTACTTTCACTTAAACCACGATATCTGCTAGAGAATTTAATATTTTTGTTTTATATTGCACACAGTTAATATTTACACTAAAATACATATCTCTGCCAAAAATGAAAGAAATCGGTGATACCCGTTGTAGACACATTTTTCGATTTTGCATGGTTTTCACACGGACTCGCTCTTAATATTGGATATCAAAAGTGCCTCAGCCGTTATTTGGAATGTAAGTGATTGGTGTGGTCTTATAAGGTTTGCTCTTTGTTCATTCATTGTTTGGGGTATTGGAAGGTAAATATTATATGATGTTTGATTAATTAATGTCATGATTGACTTGTAAATTGTCATATCTTTTTCAAGGCTAGCAGCAAATGAATCAGCATCGGTACTTAATATGTCAAACAGTGCCTCTAGACAAGTTAATGGAATATTCAATTGCACGAGCTTCAGGCACAATTTAGTGTGACATAGGAAAACAGGATGGTGCTGGAATAATATTTGTAGTTTCTCCTCATTTCCAATAGTGCGCAATTCCTTAAACTCACCTTTAGACATTACAGAGTCCCTAATGATAGTGTTTCTAACTTGCCGAAGTAATGATTCATCGCCTGGATTTTCGGAATTCCCATTAAGTACAATGTCACATTTTGCAGTTTGTATTGCAAACCAATTGGAAATAAAAGGATACTTCAACAAATCGTTCCAATCATTGAGCACTTTACGTTTTTGCACAAAGGAACCGCTTGGGTTGTGAGGAGGATTAATCTCCTCATCTCGCCTTGCTACCACAGCTGTCTGTTGAAGAAGTTCAAGAAAGTGGGCATCATTGATCCTTGGTTTAAGCAAATCAAATGTCGTTTGAAACAAAGACAGTAAGGACGGTGCTCTAGGAGTGTTCCAATCAGTATCCAAAAGAACTTCTTTATTTAAAATGATCTGATGTAAGTGTAGCAGTTCATCCAAGCATTCTGACAGCTTGATGTCTGGATCAGAGACTGGAGTAGATGCTTCCGAAGAACTACATTTGGTCAGCTCATCAGAAAGTTTTACAGCAAAGTTAACCACGAGAGCAGGACTGGGAATAACGGGTTGACAACTCTCTTCATTTTTACCTGCTCTTTGATAAAGTAAGAGACACAGATCTACAAGTTTAATACTCTCATCTTCAAAGGTCTTGCAATCAGTGTAGACCTTCCTAAGACCTGTTAGGCCTTTGCGGATAATATTAGCTACAAAATTCCCATTCAGTTGAGCGAGTGTGTTAATTACATGAAGTTGTCCTTCTTTGGTGAAGAAATGAAAGCTAAGCAATTCATTGCACGCATCAGTGAAATCTGGTCGACAGGTTGAGGCCTGGACACGACCACTTTTTATAAGTTCTTGTAATGCATTTTGGATTGTTTTCAAGGGGGACTGGTTTGAAGTTTCATTATTTGTGCTATCCAAACCATCCATTCCCAGCCATGGAAAATGAACTTTTGCTGAAAAGAAATGGTTTCATGGTTTTATGTTTTGCATCATTATAATCAAAGTGTTTCCTATCAAGTTGTATTCTTATCCGTTAATGATTGTTCATTTTCTGTTTGTTCGGGTTTTGTTGTTGTTGCTGTTGTTGATTTGTTCAGCATTGTTTGTTTATTTTTTGGTTTGTTCAGCATTGTTTGTTTATTTGTTTGTTGGATTGTTTTTATGAAAAGAAAGGTTATTGATGCGGTATCCATAATTGTATACGAAATACAGGCTCAACAACATGCATGGTCGAGGTCAATCAAGCCTCGCTCCAAGCAATTATCTCGGACTTTGTTGTAGCGAACGAAAATGTTTGTACTTTTTGTCGTTTTTCGAGTTAAACTTATATCAAAATTGTGATTAGGGGAATTTCCTTCCCCCTCCCCCTACACTTAACGTATAAAAATTGAATTCTGTAGATAGGATACAGTATTCGTCTTAATATCACATGTATAAAAAATACTCGATTCCGATTGGCTGACGAACTGTGAATTTTTTCTTAATACCGTGCAATTAATTAATTGCACACATCCGGGAACTTTTGTGCTTTAAAATTGATTCATTGCCACTTTTATTCTCAGAAACTCGTATTTTTATATATGTGATATTAAAAGGAAATTACACCTAATGAAAAATACCGCTTGTATTTGATGAAAGTGAATTAATACCACTCGTGCTACGCACTCGTGGTATTAATTCATTTTATTCATTTTCATCAAATACGCGCGGTAGTTTTCATTAATTCTTCTTGAACGGTGTAATTTCCTATACAAAAAGCATGTTATTAGTAGTAGTAATAACTAAATTATATCTAATATATCAATATTGTAATTTCCTTTTAAAACTTATGAATATATATATAAGAACATTCGACGAAATTTATGTAATTTAGTGTGCATTGAATAAAATTAAACAATCTAAGAAAATAATAGTGAGAGTCAAAGAAATAATACAAATGAAGCAACTAAATAACAATTAAAGAAAACGAAAATTTTGTTACAAAATGTAAAAGAGGAAACAACAGGATGCCTTTGAATGTTGCACTTCCTCCTCAATCGTTAGTAAATTTTCTCGCCGCCTAAAAATTACGATTTCGATTCAACGATTTATTTTATATTTTAATATAAGCGAAAATTAAAAAAATCTATACTCACCAAATTTATACCCACGACCTGCAATATCGGACCCGCGACGCGCGACGAAAACCCAAACTCGCCAAAATGGTAATCGAGGTAACCAGTCTACGAAATGTAAATCATATAAATCACGACTGGGTTCCTTCCTGTGATTGGTTAGAGCTGTATTTACAAAACATTACCAAAATTAGTTATGAACTGCGGTGGTGAATATTCGATTATACAAAATATATTTTCAAAGTTGAAAATAATCCAATGATAAAAATGTATCTCATATTTCAATTATATGTAATAATATTATTATTGACATTACGTAAAATCGAACATTTTGAATAATCCAATACAGTATGTTGCCCAGTATCGTGACACAAACAAATAAAACTCGTTTTTAGCAACGGCTATTTGACATTTCAAAAAAATAAAGACTACAGAGAAAACACTGAACATTTAGCTTCAGTATGCATGTTTTGACGGGCTTTTACATGCACTGATTCTTCGAAGAGAAGCAATTGTTGGCAGAGTAGTGGAGGTTTCCTGGACTTTTACTGCGCAGTAAACTGACCTTGGCTAGAAAATGAGGGATTTACATCGCATATTCTCAAAGACCAAAGACAAGATTTATACTGACGATAGCTAGTGAGTGTATTAACTTCATTCTACGATCCTTGATTGTTCAGCAATTTTGATATTTGCAAAAATATTAGATTCATAATATTTAGTCCGTTTTAAGATTAGGTGCCCAGTTTCGTGACACGCAAATACCAGTGATTACAAACAGCCCGAATACACTGACAAGTATTGGCTTTAAACGAAATCATGGCTGGAAATTGTTTGAAAACATACATGTTATGCATTCTGTTCGTTTCGTGAATCAAGTTTTGCTTTTGCTATGGAACACTACGGCAGATAGAGTCGCCTTTTCAGATCGTTTATATGCAAATTTTAAAAGTTGATAAGTAGCGGGAATTTGAAACATTTCAAGTAGTTTCATATTCAAACATTCTCATAAAAATTAAATAAGGAACAATCCAAATGTTAGTGCAAAATTAGTTTAAGGTACGAAAATATGTTTTTGATTTGTTTTATCGAATTTTGTTGTGAATTACTTTGAAAACAATGTATATTTACTACGTGTCATTTACCTGATGAATTTGCCTTTGTATGCCAGTTTCATAGACTTATTTTTTACTCTGTAGAGAAGATATAGTATTTACAAACTGAAGTGTCACGAAACTGGGCAACATACTGTATTTATTTAGAAGGAAATTTCTAGCCATTTTCCAAGTGTTTTACAACTTAGCATACCAAACGACTGAGCAACGTTTGGCCTGCCTAGACAGACTGTTTGACAATTCAAACGCACTAGTGAACGACTTAAAATCAACAAATTCAGCTTGCAGCGGCTCACTCGAGTGCAAATAGCAGTCATAATAGATCACAATTCCCGTCTACAAAAAAATAACTATTACTGCTGTTATACTACTGTCTCTATAATAAGATGAGCTCACGTTTAATAGCATACAAGTCTCATTCAAACGGCTTTGTCAGCTAAATTAAATGGATTGATAAATTCAAAGCAATAATCACTCGACAACTCGACTACAAACCGCGTAGCGAGAGAACTAATAAATCCCTTCAACTTACCTTATAAATCGTCTACATATTGGAACAGTTATCAAGCTGGTTTGATACGTTTTTCTCTTAATAAAGATGCATAAAGGAAATTTTGCTTTTGTGCAAATTTTGATGACTCATAATTCGGGTAATTTTAGTTTCGGGGAAGCCCCGTGAAATTTGACCAATCAGGTATCGCGGGATAAAATAAAACCAGCATGATGTCATGTTACAGTTCGAATCGAAAAACCGTGGGCACCCAGAAATATTTTAGAAATCGTTTATTGTTCGTTGAAAAACTCACAAACAACTTTAACTACAAAAATTTTATCATACTACACATCAGTCAAAGTTCTTGCGGTGATATAGTTGTTTCTGAGTTGTTCAACGAATAATAAACGATTTTTAAAATATTTCTAGGTGCCCACGGTTTTGTGATTTGCACTGTAATAGCCAATCAGCAAAAGCCTTCTATTGGTGAAATTTACGACATAATCAAAATAATATCTCGAATTTATAAATAGTATCAAAAGAAAAACATGTCGATGAGAATTATGTATTAGGGAAATTCCCGTCGTTTCAACTTCATGGGAGCCCCGTGAGACATCAGTTTCAATCAACCAAAGTAAATAGTGGAAATTATTATGATCGTATTTGAACAAAGAACGTTCGAGAAATATACAACTACATTGGTCTGAAATTTGCTTCATTGCAGCCTAATTACTTCATGTTCATATTTCGCTAAATAAACGATGCAAGTATTTTAAAAGTTTTACTGGAAAACGTTCACTATATATATCAGTAGGCAAGGTTTCTCGTCTGGCTTACAAACGTCTGTAAAATCTGCTGACTTTACCGCGCTATATCTTTGCTATTTTATACGATTTTCTTCTCAAACTTAGCGATTTTACTATTAAATTGTGAAGTTCTCTTTCCAGCCATGAAGATGAATTTTCATTTATTTTACTCTATCAAAATTTGGAAAAACCGTCACGTCAACTATTGAAACTAGCAATAACACTAGAGTACAAACACTAAAAGTGTGCAACATAAATACCACTAAATACTGCTAAATTATGTAAATTCTTTTGTTCTCTATTGTTTAATCAACACTATTTAATGGTAAATAGTACAAAGTATTGCACACTTTTAGTGTTTGTACTCTAGTGTATGTTGTGTATACACCTATTTCAATTAACGTTGTCCATCTGGAATGGTTGATCTGAGACCGATAGGAATTGTGGGAGTTCATTAAATTCCAAATGCATTGTTTTAATCACACTTGAATGGTGTTGAATTACAGATAACAGTATTTCAGAAGTAAACATCAATATTCAAGCGTGATTATAATAATGTATTTGCAGTTTAACGAGCTCCCACAATTCCTATCGGTCTCAGATCAACCATTCCAGATGGACAACGTTAATTGAAATAGGTGTATGTCTAATATAAACGATAGGCAATACAATGAAATTGTAAAACTGTAAAAAAAACCCGTACCTTTTCGAGCTTCAACCCTTCGTCGGAGAAGAAGACTGTGATAAAGGGCTAAACGTCAGTAAAAGTAGGTATTGTTTTTTACGGTCTTACAAATTTCATATTATTGCCTATGAGTAATATGAACAATGTGAATTATGATTAAACTGATGAAAGTTCTGAGCCTAATTTTTGAAACATCCAAGACATAATTAGTCGGTCTTTCGATTGGACTAGGGCTTCCCATGATCATTCATGAACAAGTTTCAAGGTTTTCCTTGTAGCAGCTCACAGTGGTGTACCGTAATAACAACACTTTTGGTTGATAAAAAATATGGCAAAATTGAAAACGATCACTTATAAACAATTACAGCTATTTCAACAAAACATGAATACTTGATACTACATTCTAAGACGAAATGGAAAAATAAATACACCGCAATTTACTCTCTTTGTGTAGCAATAGTATATTGTTTTCAATGCAATACACTAAAAATTACAGTGCGAATCAAAAAACCGTGGGCACGTAGAAATATTTTAGAAATCGTTTTTTGTTCGTTGAACAACTCAGAAACAACTATATCACCGCAAGAAGTTTGATTGATGTGTAGTATGATAAACTTTTTGTAGTTAGAATTGTTTGTGAGTTTTAAATAGTTTTAAATAGATTTTTTAAATAGTTCTAGGTGCACACAGTTTAGTGATTCGCACTGTAATATTATCACTTATTATTATCTATTTTACACAAAATATTGCATTTTCCAAACTTTATCTTCAGGATCTTCCAGTATATTTTATTATTTATTTACATTTGATACAAATATAACATTTCATATTCGATGAAATATTTGAAGCTCGGTATACAACATGCAACAAGCTACATTATACAGCAAAATCTTCCCAAACCCTTTTTGAAATATAAATTCAACCTAAATTACACTATTAAAAAATATGTTGTGCTATTAAAAAAAGTCACTTTTCATCCTGTTGATTATTATTATCATTTTTTTAAATTAATCTCGAGTTAGAGTGCATTCAGTTGATTGTAAGAATTCAACATGCTGACAACAATCATAATCTCTGTTGTATTCCGTGTTTTCATCGATTTCAGCTCGTAGGACATCCAGGATAATTTCACTATAGAAATCCTCTCTGTTTTCTTCTATAATTGCACAATCTTTGCATCCAGACGAAAGCTTCTTTAAATTGATAAAATTTGAAATCATCTCTGTTTCTGGGATGGCAGTGTCAATAGAAAGTTCTGCTGCTTTTCTAATGGCAAATGTTAATCGCTTGATCAGTTGTTCTCGAATCTCAGGGCTTGGATGGTTTTCCAAAAGACGGCTATGTTCTTTAACTGACCGAGGAACGTTTTCCATAACCTTTCGTATCAGTTGATCTCTTTTGGGAGACTGAAATAAATATGTATGAACATTAATATATATGGATGGAGTCCATTCTCATCGTTAAGAATAAAAAAAAACTGTTTTAACTAATAGAGACAACGGAAGGACTTTACCTGATACTGATATTCCGTTATTAAATTTATTTAGTTTTTTTTTTCATTTAATCTAGCGAACTTTTTAAGATTTTTTTTCAGTTGTAATCATATTTCATTTTATTTATTTATTTATTTATTTATTTATTTATTTATTTATTTATTTATTTATTTGTTTGTTTGTTTGTTTGTTTGTTTGTTTGTTTGTTTGTTTGTTTGTTTGTTTGAAAATAAAGATTACATATTTAGTTGAAGTTTTAAATAAAACTCATTAGTTTTGGAGAAATCGAGCATATAGTGAGAGAGTGTTGTCTTAGCGCGAGATGTTTATTTGCACAAGTGTTAATGTGAACGGATCAAATTTTAACCTTATTATTATACATATATTGATCTATCAAAAAGTGCCTGCGATTTGTCTTTTGGCACTTATTATTTTTTTAAGTCCAACCTACATATTTTTCAGTGCACTCTTTAGTAAATGGCTAATATCTGACGAAAAAGAACAAACGCAGACACCCTTTGAAACTAAATGTATTTTTATTTCATCATGCCGATTTTCACGTTAAGGTAGTTCTGGACTCTTGCTACTGCGCATCCATTTCGCGCATCTCGTTTTTTATCATTTATTTGCGTTTTTTTGAAAATTTATCTAAATAATATCTTAATTTGAATCCTTATCTATGACTTAAGAAAGTGTTATGTAATTTCATGCAACTTTGGAAGTAAAATGGGACATTTTTCGAAACATGCTCAGATTTTCACTACCTGACATGGTCGCTGTTTTGTTTCAAAACAACAAATTTACAACTTTGTAAAAATGAATAGATAAAATATAATTTTGACGTCTTTAGTCGTAAAACTAATACAAAACAGGGTTTCTGGAGAGGACAAGGATAATTTGACTAGTTTCAAGAAGATGTTTAAAATACTAGAACCCAGTCCCGCGCGGACCCTTACCGTGTTTTTTTGACAAAAAAATGGTTCGGTCGCTTATAACTTGCCTATTAGTACGATGACCCCCATTTCCCCCCTTTTTTATTCAAGACTGCATTTACTATTCTTACGATTTAGAACAAAAAAATAAAATATTCATGTTTTGATTTTCTGAAATTTTACAAATCCTACAACTCTATACACATGTAGTGTGCGTAATTGGCGTATAATTGTGCTTCTATGGCTCACTTATACCCATATTTGGAAATGATTCAATTATTTTTATGACAGGAAATGTTAGAAAACCCTTAGATCTATCGTTGGATATAATCTTATGCTTGTCCTAGCAGAATACGTTCGCATTCTCTTAACTGCTTTGAATAGGTACTTTTGAGCAAATCACCGCAAATCATTGCAAATACATATATGTTATTGACCGAGCGTGCGGTCCGGATAGGAGGATATTTGGTCGATCGAGTTCTTTTTTTTTCGCGATTGTACGGACTAAGCCGAGAGCGCGGTCCGTGCAGCGAAACTGAAAAGAACAAGACCAGACCGGACCGAACAAGCTCGGTCAATAACTTATTTATTATATGGCCGACCAGAAATTGAAGAAAAATAATCGTGATATTAAGAGTAAAGGCTTTTGTAAAGTCTGAAAAAATGTTGACAATCGTTTGTTTACATCAAAAAGCCACTTATCTGTCACACACGTCAAAAACAATTTGAAATTCGCAATCTGATTGGTTCTCCAGTTTCAGTTGCTAAATTTGAATGGCTTATACTTTGACATGAGCTGTCACTGTTTAGAAAGATAATTTTCAGCAGGATTTTCAGTGAAGTTCACAAGTAAAGTTATTGTAAAAAGATAAAATATGGAGTCTGCTTACAAAATAACTCGTATAAAAAGACAATATTCGATCAAGGAGGAGATTAGCAAAAGACCTGAGAAGTGACAAACTATATCATCTTCTTCATCGCTCACTATTGGTCGTTGTTTGCGAAGTGGTTGTCTAGTAGTTGGCGGCCATTTGCTTTTATTGATTGATCCATTTCTGCAAAAACTGTAAGTTTACCATACAGTTTTTCAGCTTGACTCAATGGAAAACAACTTGATTCATGACTTCAAATATTAAAAACAGACCGATGAGATTGATTGGTAAGCGTTCATGGCGAGCGACTCGACCGAAGACAAGCTAGTTCCCGCTTCGTTGATATACTTCAGATAAAGTTGATTTCTATGCATGAAAACTTTTCAGACGACTTAAACTCATCATGTTTAAAATTGTTAGTGTTGGAAACATGGATATTTCAGTCCTTCTATATGCTTTTTCTGTAATAAAGTGGGATATACTGGACGAGTGTTATCATTTTTCTTCCTTTGACAAAGAAAAAGGTTCAGCTCTCGATAATTTCAAGGAATATTTTGTATTTCTCAGTTCAGTATGTCTATTCCTTTTTATACATTTTTTATGTACTTTTTTGGTTATTAGAATATATTTTCCTTTTCAAGATGCCGCCGTTTCTCGTAAGATGTTAGCTTTAGAAAAGTCTACTGTGATCTTAAATTTTGTTGTTCTTTTGTTCCCCTTATGCCTACTTTTAGTTGCATCAAACGAAAATGCTACAGTAAAAAGAAGAATAACAAAATAACAATCGAGGTCCGAAGTCCTGAGCGGTCCGACCGGGCCAAAATATCGGTCCGGACTGCAGGATTCCGACCGCTCGGAGAGCCAATCAGATATTTCCTTTTTTCTTCGGACCGGACAGCCATATAATAACTACTTTTACTATATCTTATAACTCTATAACCAATACGGTGACCCCAATATTTTTTCACGTTTTTTGACTTGCCATACAATGATCTATCAATGACAGGATTTATAAAAAAATTCATGTAAGAAATCCAAGTATCCGGAACTACCTTAATTGGTCGAAAAACCACTGCAAATAAACCTTATAAAGTTGTAAATTTTATCAAATGCCACTACTGTACTACCTTGATGATGCCAAAAGATGGCCGAAAACTTGGTTTCTGTTTCGTAATATATTATTACGCGGAAGAGACATAATCAACAATTTTTAATTAATTTACATGTTTAACTTTTACTTTAAGAAACCAGCTGGTCATCTTCTTACCTTGAGTGTCGTAAATTCGACACCTTGGACGTTGTCTGGTGTCAGTATAATGAGATCGTCCATCGCATTGTCTGGTATTCCACTGTTTAAGTTAGCTACCGCGCCGTTTGGTTCATAGTCATAACTGTCTTCTGTAGATGGTATAAGAATGTTGCAGCAAGCGAAGGTAATACCTTCTGGCCTGGACTCTTCTGAAAAAAAAAAAAAACATTTGTTCACTACGACAAGATTTATAATTTTTTAGAACTTATTTACTGTCAAAGCCATAACTAAATAAAAAACATCAGAACACTTTGTGCCTTGACTTACCTGGTTTTACAAAATTCTTGATCCATTCAAATCCAGGACTAACGTTAGTTATAAATATCTTGGGCACCAATCGTTTCAATAATAACATCTTGAAGAATGCTGCCCAAAGTTGATCTGTGTCATAACAGTGGCTTCTGCTGTGAACACCATACACTAGCATTCCCACGGGGTAGAGCTTCACCTCTACGTCCTCCAGTTCAGTGAGGGTGTTCACTTTCTCTTGCTTGTACAAAGTGAGAATCCTGCTGTCGACAGCAATCCCGCAGATGACTGGTTTTTCAGAGTGGAACCCATTTGGAGCATAACAACCTTTTAAAAAATGAACGAGAAAGAATGTCGAAGCCATATCACTACCTGTTACCCCACAGAATATCGAAATAAAAAGAAAGCTCAGTACAGTTGATAAGGACTAATGGAATTGAAAACGTTGATGACCATTTAAGATATATTGAACACATTGGTATAAGCGGTGCCTTACATCGGTGAGTATTGTTGGTTTGCAACCATTCCCAGTAGAGTGAATTGAACAAAAGAAACAGCAGCCATGCTGGTGGTCTTGAAAAACCAAAACCATCACCGTGACTGGTGGTACTTTTGTTCAATTTGCTCTCGTTGGAATGGTTGCAAACCATTTATTCATACCCGCCATATTGATTTGTTTATGTTTATCTTACCTGGAATGTTCTCTGTACATGTTTTAACGGAGTCTAGTAGCTGGTTGTCCCAAACGATCACCATCTTAGTTAATTTGGCATCCACACAAAAAAAAAAGCAAATGTTTACAACACACTATATCTGGCTGTTCGTCCGCACTACCATACAATATTCATCCCATGCCTAATTTGTTCAAATATTTAAAACTAAAGACCTGTAAAACGTTTGTGGTAGGAAGAGAAGTAACAAACTCAATTTCCATAAGAGTATTATTTGAGCTAGCTGAGATTAAAGCATATGGACTGCAGTGTAATTGTCAATATATACTTTAAGTACTTTTAAGGGAGAAATATTTCCGAGGTATTTTCATTTAATTTAAGTTACTTACCTGATTTGCATCTTCTTTGATACTTCTCCGCACATACTTTTCCTTCTGAATCAACTTTTGACGTCTATCATAACTCCATTGAGGTGGAGGAGCATTTTGCGTCGCGTTTTTAATTGCGTGTAGCTGTGATTCCATTGTTTCCAACGAATACGAGTGATTCATCAAATCAGTTGTTTTAATCTTCTGTCCGTTCACGTCCACTTCTACTATCTCTAAATCCATCAGAATACTTCGCCATTCTCTCATCATTTGTTTCAATAGACGTTGGGTTCGAACTTTCTGAAAGGAACCGACAGTTGGAACGTAGGATGGAAGTTGAATGGAAGTGCTGTACCAAAGGTCTTCCTCCAGAGCACCTTGGTTATACCCTGACGCCTGCAGAAAATGTATAGCATCTTGATTCGGTTCCAACTCAAGGGCATGCTTGTGGATAGCATTCAGCAGCTCTTGTAAATCTTTGGAATGGCCTTGTTTTTGTAGTGTTTGATGTACAATTGTTTTGACATGACCAAACAGGACTTGTTTAATGCTGATACTTCTTGAGAGTCGTCTAAACACTGCCACCAGACTTGTACACAGTTTGCTGTGACTTGTTAGATCTTCACTTGTGACAGCCTCCCCGGAGAACAAAATACAAAATAGCTCTTTCAAGACGTTATGTAAGACTTTGAAGAAGCCTCCAGATGAACGTCGATTTTCTAGAAAATATCTACAGAGATCATGTGTTCCTTCTTGGATTTTCCCCACAATTTGTGAGTTCTCTTTGAACCGTAATGCTATGCAAGCAAATTCGTCCAAAATCTTAGCAAATTGTAAGCACCGCTTGAAGGAAGCAATGTTATCTTTCATCGATGCTGGATCGCTGTGGTCATCTGTCCATGTCTTTGGGGCAGGTTCTTTAAAAAGGCATTCCTCAATTTCTCCAGATTCTTTTGTTATAAGATGGATTGTGTCTGGAGTCAGGTTTACAATGGCATCTACGTCTCTTGAGCTGAGATTTTCATAAAGAATCAGGCTTGTGCACCATGACTCGATAATTTGACGAGAAAATTTAGAATTTGTCATTTCCTTAAACCAAATGGGTATTCGTGTTAGACTTTGAAGATCATCCAATTGGTTATTTTCAATCATGTTATCAAAGTAATCCCCAACGTTTTTGGCGGAGTTTGGAAAAACGTTTGACACAAATGGAAGCATTTGCAGCCAAAGATTTAGTTTGTTATCCAAAGCTTGCACTTCTTTGGGCTCAAGGCCATGATATTGATCTTGAACGTTTTTCACTAGTGCCAGGCTTTCTTCCTTGCTCCATCCGACTATCGTATCAACACATGCTGCAGTAGAAGGAATGCTAACGAAGAGGAGTTTTAGTAAATTGTCGATGATCTCTTCATGTTCAACACTGTTTAATATCTTTGCGAGGACTTGTAAATGTGGACTCTCCATTGCCACTTGAACAAAAAGCTTTTGTTGATCAACCAGTGCTGGTAAAGTCTTCTTGACCATTCTCAACAATTCTGCTTCATCTTTGTTCCCTGACTTCCACAAAAAGGTTGCAAGGATGACGTCTTTGCACTTTACTGCACAGTGACTGCTGGGTACATCTATCAATAGCTGCTTTATCTCGCTCAGTGATAGGGAGATCTTCATGATGTTGAAGAAGAATTCTATGTACTCATTGAAGTTATTGCGTTGTTGTGGAAATAATCGAAGCGGATCTATGGAATTTCTAAGAAGTTGGTTAAATATTGTTAAGGTTTCTCTTTGCAGAAGCTCCTCTGCAATGTTCATCTCTTTTAACTGGTTGAGAATAAGAAATGCCAGCTTTCCTGGTGTTAGTGGATCGTATTTTGTGTATTCTGTGGACCAGTTACAGTCTCTTTCAATACACGCATTACCATCTGCAAAGAGTGATATATAGTTAGACAGTTCACTAGTGCTGTAGACGTGTAGAATATTGCAAACCTCTTGTGGCTCAAGGGAGGATTCTCTCATGAGCATTTTAAAATCGTACTCTGCAAGCGTTTGAAGGAACTTTTTGTTCTCTATATTTTGACCAAAATCACCAAACAGGAACTTCGGAAAATGTTGACGGAGGACCACTAGAACGTCTAGAACTCTCCTAATGGCATGATGCTTTTCCTTGTCAGGCGCTTCTTGGAACGCAAAGACCAATTGCCTGGGAATGTTTAGATAGCTCGATGTAAAGGCGTATACTTGTTTCAAATCGTGTTTCCAATTTGTTTCTAGGAGCAGTTTTGCTAGTTGTTTAATAGGCTGTTCGTCTGTAACATCGTCTGTAAGTTCGTTCTTGGTTGTTTCTGTGAGCGAGCTTTTCAAAACTCTTTCAACAAATTGCGTATCATTTTGTGTTTTGACTATACTTTCTTGGGACTCTAATTTATCTGTAAAATGTTCAATAAATGTTCCTCTACTGTTCCAGGAATCTGGAAATGTTATTATCAAGCCTGCCAAAATAGAATGCCAAACGTGCATAGTTTGGAGAAGGTGTTGAGGAACTAGAACGAGGAATACTACTAGTTTTTTCATATTTAGTAGTAACTTCTGTTGTCCCAGACTAATAACTGCATGTACAAGTAGGCAAATCTGTGTGAGAGCTAAGTATTTCTCATCCGTGAAAACTCGTTTCCAGAAAGTAAGGATATCTATAACAGGTTGATTGTCAGGGAGACTGAGAAGGGCTTCTGCCACTTTTGTAAGTGCCAATGTCAAATTCCACGTGATTTCCTCGTTTTCAAGGAATTGTTGATTATAATAACGCATTATTTTCCAGTTATTGAAAAGATTTTCAATATCTGTGGCTGTAACCATTTTCAGTTTTCCATTTTGTAATTGTTTGAACTGTTCTTCAAAAAATTTACTTTCAGCACTTATCGACGACTTTAGGACAACTCTATTATTTTTGTTTTCAAGCAAATGAAATATCTCATCCATACATTTTGTCGAAATATGTGATTGAAGCAGTTGAACACATGGTTTGGTACAGATTACAATAATTTCTGGGTGACTGAAAAAGATCTGTAATCTCTTTTTGTCATTATGTATTTTGAAATTACAATCCTGAGAATGGAATGTCTGCAACTTCTTGACAATATTAATGATGAGAGATTGAGAGTAAGATATCACATTACTGCATTGTCCTGCATGTTCTTGGTCATGAAGAAGAATGTCTTGTTTCGCCGTTTGGACGGCGAACCAGTTGGTCACAAATGAGAATTCCAAGAGTTTTTTCCAAGGTTCCATTAACATGACTGGTGTCATTCCAAAAATGCTTCTGGAATTCATATAGTTTAACTCTTTATCTTTCCTTGCTGTTATAAATGTCTGTTCAAGTACTTCCTCAAAGAATTCTTTATTGACCCTCGTCTTTAATGCATCGAAAATATGTTTAAAGTGACATATTGGATTCCATATTTGTTTTGCAGGGTGAGGAAAACATAGTCGAGCATTTAGAAAACTTCCAAAAATTTCCATCAATATCACTAGATACTTGGACAACAGAATGTTAACATCACCATCTCCTGTCCGTTTGAGGAGCACATCACAAAGCTCTGCTGTGCATTCAACAAGAAGAGCAGGACTTGGTGTGGTCCCAGTTGCATCTCTACCTTGCTTCTGGTAAAATGACAGACACAGATCCACAAGTTTAATACTCTCATCTTCAAAGGTCTTGCAATCAGTGTAGATCTTTTTTAGACCCTTCAGGCCTTTGCGGATAATTTTAGCTACAAAATTCCCATTTAGCTGGACAAGTGTGTTAATTACATGAAGTTGTCCTTCTTCTGTGAAGAAATTCAAACTAAGCAATTTATTGCACGCATCAGTGAAATCTGGTCGACAGGTTGAGGCCTGGACACGACCACTTTTTATAAGTTCTTGTAAGGCATTTTGGATCGTTTCCGAGGGGGGCTGGTTTAGGTTCATTATTTGTGCTATCCAAGCCATCCATTTTGAAAATAGCCAAGCCATAGGAAATTAACTTTTGCTGAAAAGAAAACGTTTGTTTTGTATGGTTTTCTATTTTAAGCATCTTCATAATCGATTTTTTATTATTTATTTTGGCTATTTGTTTGTTCTACAACACGATCGAGCTATCAAAAATTAATCATCAAAATGCAATCAACAAACTTTATATAATTAATTTGTATAACTTTTTTCCATCGTTTTAATTGGTCGAAAGAGCTGCAAATAACTGAAATAGTCTGCTCATGCGCATTACGATGTAAAGCCATTTGACCTTAAAATACTGGTCTGCTTATGCGCAGTATTACGGTGATTTTACTGAGATGGCTAGCTTTCCTGCTAACTCAGAAGATGACTTCGCAGCATTAATTATTAGAAAAAAAATAGTGAAAACTGAAATAAAGCAACAAAAATTGTTTTCAATATTTTAGTGACCTCCAAAGAGCATCTTGCAGCGGTATAAAGGAAATTAATTATGCGAAAGAAAAATGATAGTGAAAGAAAAATGGCGACTTTTACAAGAAAACTTCACTCATCGGCATTTTCAAATTTCAGTTAAATTCTTACTTTATCTTATAAAACATTTCTTGACTTTGTGTTTCTTTCAAAAATTATTTGCTGATTTACAGCCGGTTATCCAATTAACAACATTGCCTATTTCGAGATTAAAAATTACAAAAACAAAACTGTCTTTGTTTTTAATATTGTTTCCGGCAATCGTTCGTCCTTTCCCATCAAAGACTTCATGAAAATATATATATGTATAAAACAATTATTGAACTCGGTTATCGCGATTTGTTTGTGTCTCGCAAACATTCATTTGCCTCTACCTTTGCTTTGTTTGTTCGCAACTAACAAGAATCGCGATTCATTTTGCTCACAATGTGTTTACAGTGGGGGATAGAATCGCCGAAAACAATAGCAATTTCAACTAAATCTTCCTTCTCTTTGAAAATTGAGCTTCATATTATCTAGTTTTTATGTATGCTATGTGTCTATGTCAGGTGGAGGGGGTGACTCCATTGTATTCAAATTAGCTTCTCTGTTTTATGATCTGTATCAGTGTGACGTCACATGGATACGCGAAAGGCTCTTGTCAGTTTAGTTTGAGGGCGCCATTTTCAAATGAACAAAACTAAGTAAAAAAGAGGTATAAAAACAGCACTTGTTAAAGTAGTTAACCCACTGGGAGTGTTCTTTGCTTATAGATTTACCAGTTGAGCGCAACTGATCTCGAAATACTTTTATAGTTGACTGTATTTTATTCTTTAAAACTTCACGGGACGGCTGCACGTCGTTATCGAAAATGGCCAACCTTCGTTTGAAAACATAGTGATTACGTTGGTAAAACTTTATGGAACATTTTGAAAATAGGAGGATATATTGGTTATAAGTTTAACTCTAGCAAGTTCGATTTTGGTTTTATTTGGAGCTGTGGTTCTTCTTATCAATCGATTTTTGTGTAGTTTCTCGCCTATTGAACTTATCCTGTCAGCTGATTTCGATAGGTTTTATGACCTTTTCTTTTTGTCACTATTTGTATCAAGTAAAAACGACGATCTTAACTTACACTTATTGGATTAATCTGCGGTAGTATTGCTTTTTATACATTGAAATTGTTGGACATATTTTTAAAAGTTAATTAAATAAATAGAGCACTAATACTTTATCCATGAAATATATTCAAAGTGCTACTGACTGTGTAAAGGTATTTCCTAGTGGAATGATGTTGATTAAAATATCACTAGATAGAAACTATAATTTATAGTAACTTCATTGAATTTTTTATTTCTATGTTTTTATTTCATGGTTCATTAAGCTGGTCTTCAAGTGCTTTTGCTCTGTTATAAAATTGCATGTTGAAATTGTGCTTATAACTTATACTATGTTTGTGTACTAGCTGTATTATTAAAAGTTCAAATAGAATACTTTTTAATTGCTTTTTGAAAATGTGCTTGATATTAAGTGGTTGTGTATTTTTTTTTTTTAAAGTTGAACTTTTTGTGTGTAACAGCAAGAATATCTTTGAAGCTGTTTGTATTCTGGCTTGTGTTGTTGCATGACTGAAAGCTATAATGCTTTGAGGGGTTTTACGGTTTGATTATAACAAATCTGTGCGAAAGGTGCCTTTTATTTCTAAATATTTGCTGTGAGCTCATAATAAAAATACATTTTGCTTTAAAATAGCTATTTATTACAATTTCCATTTTGACATTTAGATTTATAATTTATTCATTAAGGTACTTTGGCATCTTAGGTTGATACTTTGGTATTCAAGATACATATTTTACCAAATTATATTCAATTGTTCTCTCTACAATAAATATCACTAGTGATAAAAATAATGCTTGTTTGAAATCTGGACAATAATTTTACTTTAAATTGGTCATGTGGTACAAAAAAGAAACTCCTAGTCCTAATTTTCAAATATTATATACATTTAACCACTCCAGGGATTTTCGTAGTATATTTTCATGCATCTAGGAACAACACAACAATACCCAAAATATCAATTTTTGTGTAAGTCAAATATCTTGAGAACCCTACTTTGCACATGCAAGCATGTTTTTCCTTCATTGCTATGTATTCATCTGAATGACAGAGATTGTGTTGTTGTTTTCAATAAATACAATACGACATTTGGTTCAAATTATTAGTAGTCTTGACAAATTGTGTTTGATTGATGGAAGAGAATTGCAATTTTACTTCATTTTAATGTTAAAACATTATTGCCTGATGATCATACATAGCAATAAAATCAATGTTATTATTAAAATAAGCATCTGTTGCAGCTTTTTAGTTATGAATGGGAAACTGCTATAGGGTATCATGTTGCATTCAAAATAGCAGTTATGGTGCAGGGGCAATCAAAATTGATAAAGCAACAACACTTTATTTTTTAAATAAATATAAATAAAATTGCAATTAGTCTGTACAATAGTTCTTATTATCCAACTAGTCATAGACGAGTAAAAATATCGCAGGAGTACATGTAGGACTGGATCAAGTAAAAATATCCAGCGATATTTTAACTTATCTATCTAGCCCTCAAGTAAAACAATATTTTACATTATAAAAGAACAAAAACCTTTTGAATAGATAAATAACTTATTAAACAGTTTGATGTGTAATATGGTTGGATATTTTACTTGTTGACTTGCATTTTGACTAGCCCAGAGGCTTGTCAAAATACAGTGTTTCACTCATAAAATATCCAGCCATATTACACATCAAACTGTCTAATAAGATATATTTATGTAGTGACTATTTGTCACTATCAAAGATTTAAGACATTTAAGTTGCAATGAGGTTTTGTGTCCTTTTGTATTTGATGTTTCTGGTTGAGTGATACTGACTAAATAGTCACTAAATAGAAACTATTAGTAACTATTTTTATATTGCATGCTTTTAGAGTGAAGGCATTTAACCCGTGAAATAGAAATTGCTTGCTAAAGTGTAATAGTCAAATAGACACAAAAGAGAACAATGGAATTTGGGACTGCTAAGGTGTATTAATTAGCCTAATAATAATCTATTTCACCGGTTAAATGACTACACTCTAGCATGTTGGCTCTATATAAAAACAAAATAGTTACTAGGCATAAAGTTTGTATTTAGTCACTATATTTAAACCAGAGTTAATTAATCAGAGGGGACAGGTTAACCCGGCAACTTCAAAGAAGCTGACAAATGGTAGAATGGTTGAGACCATTATATTGTGTTATTATATATTCACTGTTAGCATTGCTGAAATAGTGTGTTATCTTTTCCAGCCATTTGACCTGCAAACAAAAACACAAAATGTTTAACTATATTATCATCATTTAACTTGATTTAAGTTTGTAAGAAAGATTTTACTAAAAAATGTAAGCTTATATCTTATTTTCAATCATTTGAAATAATGAATTTCATGTTACATATATTATTTAATTCAGAAATTAGCTTTGATGTAAAAACTGGACAGCAGAAAGCTTTACACTGCACTGTATCAAATTCTACTAACAAAAATGCTTGTATGCGAATTGATCAGTTCATAAAGTGGGTACAGGTATTTATAGTTTCGGAGCATTTTTAGATAGCTATTTTAAAATACACATACATACGATTTTAAAATGCATGCATTTAGCTCATTGAATCAGCATAAACATTTGTTACGCCGCGGAAGCGTGTCTTAGTAACTCAACTCTCTATTCGTTTCTTGAATACTAATATATATTACGATCATACATTCCCTAGGGAGGGTTATACAACTCTGGTTATACAACCCGGTTACATCACTTTCTATACATCACTTTTGTACGCTATTGTAATCAGTCATAACACATTCATGCCAAGGTTCAAAAACAAGATAATTAAGGTCTAAACTTCAATGGGAATACATTTACAAACCTGCAAAGTTGTTTCGTTCGGGTCCCAGTTCGGGTTGGTTTCGACTCGAGTAGTGGATTCCTTGTAGTGCGTGAGATCAGCCTTCAAATCGATTGATAAGACCAACCACAGAGCCAAACAGAGAGAAACTTGACAGATCCGAAGATTATCATGTACTGGAATAAACCTCCTATTCTGGATGAAAAATACGGATCCATTGTGCTTTTACGCGCGTGTACTTGTAGTGAACTACATATCAACAGCTAGCACTTGACCGAAATCACAGTTCATCACGAAACTGGCTAGAAAAGCAGTATTTCCGTCGAATCCGATCAAAATATTTAGCTATAGTGAAATATTGAATACTAATAAATATCAAAGAACTCACACTAGTAAAAAAAGTTTAGCAACGCGAAGAAAATCGAATGTTTTTGTTGTAAAAACCGAGCTCAACAATCGTCGCCATTTTGATCATCCAACACGGCTTTTCCCTGGAGACACCCCCTCCCTCCTGTTCTATGTTTTTACTTTCATATTTATGGCATTTTGTTGTCATTTCTTTCCTCTCCGTCTTGTAAATGCAGTTTTATTGTGTATTCTTGTATTGTTGTTATGAATATGTCCCCCACTGGCGTCCATGATCCTTAGCGTTAAGACAATAGAATGTTTTGATGTGACGTCATAGCTAGTGAAATAGGGGAATTATTGACTATACTATAAGCGAACGAAAAGTGGTACTTTTTCCTCGATTTTGGAGGAAAACTCTGATCAAAATTCAACATTTCTAAAAATTATCCTCTACCAAGAGAAATTTTCTTAAAAGACCTATTACTAAAGCTCTATAATAAGAAGTCATGAATTTAGAATCCATTTGAGATGAGATTTACCTCTTTTTGCGGTAACTAAATTCGAACGTCTAGAAATCAACAAATTCGGCGCGCGGCTCACTCAAGTGCAAATAGCAGTTATAATAAATAGATCACAATTGCCTTCTACAAAAAAAATAACTGTAATTATTACATGATTACATCGGTTTTCATTGTTACTTTTAGGGCTTTATATCGCGTATTACCCTGTTCATTATCAATTCAAGGGCTTTATACAGATATTGCCCTTGAATACTAATGTATATTGCCCTTGAATACTAATGTATATTGCCCTTGAATACCAATGACCTAATCCCTACTTTATATGTAACGTTAAACTTAGAAATTTTCTAGTTGCGAACATTTTACGGATAAAAAATCATCTGATAGAGTGACCCTTTCGTGAATCGAACCCCGAACCCTTTGCTTACAAATCCTGACCCTAACACTTTATGCTAACTGTCCGATCGATGTCAGTTAGTGAGAAGAAAACGTATTCATTTGTTCGTTACAGTTCATTAGTATTGTAGTGTACAACAAAACTAAAAGCCCATTGTTTGGATTGTATTCTCATGGGAAACCAAAAAAATAATCAGCTTGATGATGCCCTTTGGGACATGAAGTTGTGTGAAAACCTATTCAATCATGTAATAAGTCATGCACTAAAAATAAAAAGAAACAATTCAAGAATCTTCTGAAGAATATATTTGTCGTCTTGAAAACGACTTGCATCGATAAAAGTATATGGCGTAAAAACCCAAATGTTGCATACAAAATTTAAAAATCAAAGGCCTTTTTGGAAAACCTCTGTAAATCATGTAATAAGTCAGATAAATACCTCGAACGTCGGCAATAAGCCTATAAAGCCCTCGGGGCCTACGGCCCCTCGAGCTTTATACGGCTTATTGACTCCGTTCTCGGTATTTATCTCTTACTTATACTGTCTCTATGATAAGTCATGAATAATCATGAATCTGCAATCGATTTGAGATGAGCTCAAGCTTTTACTCTTAAAGTCCCATTTATCAGCATTAACCCAATATCGACAAATATATTCAAAGCTATAATCACTCGACAACTCGACTACAAACCGCGTAGCGAGAGAACATCAATCCATTCAACTAACCTTTAAATCTTGGAACAGTTAGCAAGCTGGTTTCATACGTTTTCCTCTTAATAGAACTGCTTAAAGCAAATTTGCTTTCGTTGCAGATTTTTCATAGATTTGTGATGACTCATGATTCGGGGAATTTTAGGGAAATTCCCGTAATTTCAATTTCGGGGAAACCCCGTGAAATTTGACCAATCAGGTATAGCGTGATATAATAACACCAGTTCTGCGAACTATGAAGCCGTGTTAGCCAATCAGCGAAAGCCGGTCTTACAAATTTCATTTAATTGCCTATGAGTAAAATGAACAATGTGAATTATGATTAAACTGATGAAAGTTCTGAGCCTAATTTTTGAGGCATGTACTAAAACCTGGACTCATGGACGATGGACGATGGACGATGGACGATGGACGTTGGACGATGGACGATGGACGATGGACGATGGACGATGGACGAGGCCCAATTTTTCATGACACACATTTGATTTCTTTTATTTACTATTTTTATCTTGTGAGCAGCTTCAGAAATTAAACAAGGATTTTATGGCTTGTTCGTGGTCTCTTATATATATTCAGCTTAGTAAAACAAAACCATGTCTACGTACTTCAGGTTAACACTGATAGTTTATCTATGGTTTCTTATCTGTTATCATGATAACGAGTTCATTTTTTATTTCACAATACTGACCTGTTCACCTTTCCGAGTCCGGCTTTGAAATACATAACGTCAAAAGTTATTGTAAGTTGCAATTCATTTGGATAAACTGCCTAGTTGACAACAATGGACATTACATATTCTGACGTTGTACAAGGTAATTTTATGGTGTTATTGCCATGTATATTTTGTACATTTAATTCATACATATACTGATTTGTGTTATTATTTATGTGCGTCGACATCCGTTTGGTAATGGTATGTTTACTCATACTTTAGGTAAGAGAAGATCTTCCTCAAGTAGTGATTCGGACAAAGAGTCCTCAAAGTAAGAGTTTTTATTGTGCATGCTAATTAAATCTCAGCCCTATTGTCTTTTAATATTTTACATGTGTTTTTAACTTCTCTTTAAATAGGAGTGTGGCTGTTGCCGTGTCTTCCCACAAACGCCGAAGTCACAAAAAAAGTTATTCAACTGATAAAGGTTAGTAAGTGCAAATAAATGGATGAGATAAACTGCAATGCCATTCAGTGACCGCTCGTTTATACACCTAATCCAAAAAACGTTGTCTGGTCCGCCGCACAGTCCTCGCACCAAGACTGTGAAAGATATTGGTTATATCTAATCAGTAATTAATTTATTTGCATGTTCACACTCTAGTGTGGTACTTTTTTCAACGAAATAGTGTTGTGCCTACTTTTATTTTCTTGTTTTATCACTCTCATCAAAATATTCACTGTGTTTTCCTTCACGGTCTTGGCGCGAGGACTGTGCGGCGGACCCGACAACGTTATTTGGATTAGGTGTATATTGCCTGTCGAGCTTATAGCTATGACTAGCCTCGTTTCTGGTACCGCTCGGATTGTTCCCTTTAGTTCTAATTTGTGTCTAATTCGTTATTGTTTAATTCTTTATTTTAAGGCGCAATATGGAGAAAGGCATTGAAGTAAGTCAATGAAAATTATAAATTATAATAATCTATCTTAAAAAACTTTTAATGTTATCGTTTCACGTTATTTATTACTTCTGTTTCAATTCTAATATCAAGCTCTACCCGTTCATGCAATAACGATGTAGAAGTGATCTCAAGTGGTTCAGAATATGGATCACCAGTAAAGAACACTCCATCAGATCGGTATGTACTTCGTAACCTTTTATCTTTTATATGTAAACCATCAAAGTGTCGGTTTTTAGATGGGGAAAACTCATGGGTGGTCACAGTTCACAAGTCAAAGTGGTACAGATACGAGTGCTCAAAGGCATATCTGAAGACCCCCTCCCTAAAAAAAGTGGAAAAAAAGTGAAAAACTTACTTTGAGCCCCCTGTCTGTGCATTTGTTTTTTTTAATGCCTTTTCTAGTTTTACCCTCCAGACAATCATTGCATCGTCCCTAAAAATTGGGTTGTATGTACATTTTTTACTTCTGCTCTCCAATTCAATTCTCATTTTCAATTTGAAATTAATTAAAGTTATCATTATGTCTATATATCTGTCAGATTGGAGCAAATTATTGTATCCAGTGATTCTGAGTGTGGATCCCCTGCTAAGAAGAGGTTTAATTCTTCGTAAGTGTTCATTTCTGGCTAATTTATTCATTATCCTTAATACTTCTCAGCTAAAGATTCGAAATGTGTTTTATTTTTCAGAGCATACGGAGGTTGTATTGGCCAGCTAAGTAGACCACGTTCCCCACAACTACATCCAATAGGAGTAAAGGTAATATTCATCATTTGCATGTCATGTCCTACGCGTATTATATCAGTTAGGCATAAACATCTGGCATAAACATTAGGGTAGTTTGGGACTCTTGTATTGTGCAGTGAACTTATTTTCAAACTTTGTCTAGGTAAAGCTAAAAAACAGAAATAATAATAAACACAAAATTGGGGAAGGGTTGCTTTGCTCATTTTGGAATTGCGAGGAGTTACACAAGTTCAAATAATCACTAAAAAATGACATGAAAAGAAATAGTCAAGGATTTTGAATCTGTTATATATTAATTTATTATTTAATTGTCAATGAAATCCCTAAATTTCTCTGTTTCAAAAATTCGATATTTTCGATTTTATTTTCACATGTGAAAATATAACCACTATGGTTACACAGCTTTACGGAAACTTTTTGTGTCAAAAAATATTTTCTTTCCTTTTAATTGATAGTTATCAACATTACATGATATGGTCGCTTGGAGATACGAATTTTATCTTCTGCGCTAACTCGTGAGATATCATTTCAACACTCAAAGATAAAATTCGTATCTCCGCGCAACAATGTAATATCCTCTATTTATCTAATGAGTTGTCTAACCTCATTCCACCCACACAGCACGAATTCAAAGTGAAACCTGAATATCGGCAAATTCCATTTTCCTTGGATAAGAAAGAGTAAGTCTTTTCCTTTCTTCCATTAATTCTTCCATTTTTTCTGTCTTTTCTTTCTTTCTGTATCTCTTTTCTTCTTTCTTTCTTTCTCATTTTCTTTTAATTTTCCCTTTCCTTCTTTTCTCGTTTTCCTATCTGTGATCGAAAAATTAAAACGTATAAATCAATGGAGTAGATATCGTTCTAATTTAATGAAATAAATCAATTTGTAGGCCGGAAAGCGACGAGTCATCTACAGTCGAGAGCGAAGATTCCGAAGATTCCTCATCAGAAAATACCAATAGTCCCATTTCTGGTCAGTATTTTGAAAATGACAAGAGACTTCCTGTGTATGAATGGGGACTCTCCTCTGGCAAAAGGATGCATGAAATTGCAAAGATCTTGCTTTTGAAGGCGTCAACGTCAATCGTTGCTACAGGAATCCCAACAAATGTAAACCGGAACGTAACGTTTATAGTTGATACAAAACACCTGGAAAACGTCGAAGATTTAAAATGCGACGAACTTGGCTCATGGTCATGTACAGGAGTCAAAACAGATATATTTAAGAAAAAAAACACAAAAGTAAAAAAAGTTTCCAAGACCGATACAAAAAAGAGTGACAGGTATAAGTTCACCAGACGATACTATGTGAATGACAGCCTAAAATCACTAAAAAAAACTATAACAACTGCCGAGGACTGCAAAGACAACCTTCCATATCGTTTTGTTTTTGTGCAGTATATGTTTTTGCAAGGAGAACAGACCGTGACTGTCATGCCACATGGCAACAGCAAAGATAACAAACCATACAAACGGACAATGAAAAGCACACAAGGTCAAATAAAAGCCGACGTCGAAAAGTGTGTTGACCCTAGAAAAGTAATTCACAATATAATAAACAATAAAGGAGGGATCGAAAAAATTCAGTCTGGCGGGGAACTTCCTAGAAATAGGAAACAAATCTATAATGCTGTGCAGGTGGCTACTAAGAATGACAAAATTCCTGATCCCCTAGAGTATTTAATGAAGAAAAGTAAACTTGAACTTCAAGACGAGAACTCCGCCTTTATTCGCTCGGTGCAAACTACACCCGAACCAATGATTTTTTTAGCGACAAAACAGCAACTTATAGACATCGAGCGATTCTGTACAAATCCTGAAAACTTTTGTGTTTTGGGCGTTGATGCCACATTCGAACTTTGTGACTATTATTTAACATTTGCCACTTATCGCAATCAAATGCTGGAAACTAAAAATGGTAAACATCCTACCCTCGTCGGTCCTGCTATTCTTCATAAGAAAAAACTGGAACGCTCCTACCACGTTCTACCGTCAGAAATGACACGATGGCATCCCCCTTGTGCCGGCGTTTTGGCCGTCGGTACGGATGGTGAACTAAATCTAGCAAATTCCTTGTTGAATGTCTTTCGTAGCGCCGAGCACCTGCGCTGTGACCTTCATATGAAAGATAACTTAAAATCAAAGTTATCTTCATTGGGGATTCCTCATGCCATTTCCAAAGAATATATGGACGATATTTTTGGGCGTGGCAATGAGGCTGGTCTGGTGCATTGCTTGTCGGCAGAAGACTTCGACGTCGCATTTGAGCAGTTAAAGCAAAAGTGGGAAACACGACACTCCAAAGGGAAAGAGTTCACGACCTACTTCCTTAATAAAAAGGCAGGGGACATCAAATCGACCATGACCGTAGAAATACGATCTATGTGCGGCCTGGGATATCCACCTGAAGTGTATACTCAAAATGCAAGTGAGTCGATGAACAAAATTTTAAAAGACGAAGACAAAGACGATCCAACAACCAGAAGGACTAAAAAAACTGTTTGCGATATCGTGGACAGAGTTAGAAAGGTTGTCGAGAGACAGCAAAACGAACAGTTTCTTGCCGTAATTGGTAGGGGGGAATACCAACTTGGCAAGAATTTTAAATTTCTTGAAGTGGGAGATAAGTACTTCCAAATGAATGACAAACAAAAACAGCAAATGAGGAAAAAGTTTTTTAACTGTTCACTGTCAAAAGAGACTGCAACCAAAAGTAGTGGCACAAATGATTTTACCACACACACCAAATCTCTTTCAAACCAACTATCCGTAGCGCCCGAAAAGAGCGAAATAATATCGGTGCCCTTCACGATACTAAAAGAGATGTTTGCTGATGCTTCAATTTTCATCAAATCAAGCTCGAGTATCGTGAAGGCCCCTGATATGTGCACTTCAACGATCAATGGAAGCAGCGAAGAGTTATGGTTTGTGGCATCTAAAGTTGGTCTTAAAAAGCCACATTCCATAAATGTAGCTGCAACAGGGAAAGTCGAGTGTGATAGTTCCTGTGTTGATTGGGCACGACACAGAATATGTTCTCATACTCTTGCTGTTTCGGAAAAACGCGGATATCTTCGACAGTATCTTCAGTGGTTTCGTAAAAACCGAAAAACTGGAAGCATCACAAACATGGCCGATGTTGGGATGCCAAAATCAAGTGGCCAAAAGAAGAAGGCAACCCAAAAGCGTAAGGGGCGTGCTAACATCGCTACACCTGTAGTACAAACGTCACTGCCGGACCAAAACAGATGGTCTTCTGTTCCCTGCAATCCAATCATTTCCACAGCGTCTAATAACAGTACTATCTATCAAGCACCATTGCCAGCACAGACATGCGCTGAACAAGGTTCAGCTGTTTATAACCCGCCAATTTTTTATCCATCTCCAATACAGACCCCGCAAGTGCCAGTATTTCCACGCTTTGATGCATACTCGACCATAACTACAAAGCCAAATCCACATCCTGGTTGCTTTGAGGTGACACTTTTACATCTTTGTGACTCAAGAGTGTCGACCTGTCATGGGTGTGGCCAGCCTATACGGACGCCGGGAATGCCTTTACCTCCTCCTGCTGATCTTGTCGTTGTTACAAAGATGCGTCGAGACTATACCACTACAGTGGGAGAAAAAAGACAAGGAAAACTTGGAAATGTTTATTTTCACGCGAATTTGAGCTGTATTCGTACTAAACATGCAAGCTTTATGCTAAACGTTCTTTATGTGCAGCCTCATGTGCGTCAACTATTAACGCCGTTACACAAACAATACCTGTTAACTTCCATTGGATTTTCAGTTTAAGCACCCAATCACCCAATCACGTTTTTGCATATGAAACTCATTGTTTTGAATGACCAAAATATACAATAAGTAGACTAGACATTTATATGAAATAAACGCATGTGCCTACTGCAGTTTATTACCTACATAAATGGCAGTTTTCAAGTATGTATATGAGTAGTATTCTAATTTCGAAATGAGATTACTAGTTTATTTCTGACAATGTAATAATACTGTAATTGACACTGTCTTGAATATTTGTCAAATAGCAATGTTAAAAATAAAAGAATAATATAAGCCCCAATGCCCCGAATGAAATACAGTTAACTATAAAATCAAATTATTATATTTATGAAGACTAGTACTGATACAAATAGGCTTTTTTAAATTAATTTATTATTTAGCTTTTTAAATTATCCTTATATAATTTTGTTTTGTTTTTGTTTATATACATATATGTATTATCATTTTTGTTTATATATATATATATACCTACTTGCAATAAGGTTGTCATACAAAAATAGAACATTTGTCATAAAGAGAATAGAACATTTGTGATTTAGTAGGATAGGAATTGATTAAAAGACAAAAGAAGATCACTCAAGCTGAACTCTATCTTTTGTCTTTTAATTAATTCCTTTCACACTAAATCACAAATGTTATATTTTTGTATGACAACCTTACTGCAAGTAGGTGTATATGTATTATCATTTTTTAAATAATTTCAAAAATTTGCAATATTTTAGCTATGTTTTTAGTTATGTGAATTATCTTTTTATTATATGTAGTTTTTGTATCACAGGGCCCCACTGAAAATCACTACTGTGAGTGGGCTCCCTGAATAAAAAAATATTTATTATTATTTGACGTCAGTTTAGCAACATAACCTAATTGTTAGTATCATGCATATTCGCCAACTTAAATTTGTTATTGATTTTTACTGAGAATTGTTTTTTCGTTTTCGACTGCTGCATAATAAAATGGCATAAGCATCGACACTATATTTTGATTCATTTTGGTACCGACGAGATTAAATGGCTAATTTGGATAGAAACACTCGATAGTGCACTGACATGATGACATGATGAGTTGTAGATTGCTTATATAAATTATCTACTACGCGTTATCGTGATAACAGATACTGAAGAAACCAGACATAAACTATAAGTACGCAGACAAGATCACGAATAAGCCATAAAATCCTTGTTTAATTTCTGAAGTTGCTCACAAGATAAAAATAGTAAAATAAAATAGAAACACAATCTAAATAAAAGAAATCAAATGTGTGTCACGAAAAATTGGGCCTCGTCCATCGTCCATCGTCCATCGTCCAACGTCCATCGTCCATGAGTCCAGGTTTTAGTACATGCCAATTTTTGAAACATCCAAGACATAATTAGTCGGGCTAGAGGGCCCGACTCTAGGTTTACCTTTTAATCAATCTATGTATCTATGTATCTATCTTTTATGTCGCGTATAGTCCCCCATGATGCTTTGGGAACGAACACAGGAAGCTCAAAGTAGAATTGTTTAGCCTCCTGTGTTGATTTTATGACTAGCCCGACTTCACGCTCATAGAGCGTCTAGTTTATTTTTGAATCCTGTGAATTGCTATTATAATAAATAGGGCAATTGAAAACGAACATTAACAAGGCTTATAAACAATTACAGCTATTTTTTTTTTTTTTTTTTTTAAACATGAATACTTGATACTACATTCCAAGACGAAAAGGGAAAAATAACTATACAGCAATTTCCTCTCAATGTGTAGCTATAGTATATTGTTTTCAATGTAATACACTAACAATTAATAATATCACTAATTATTATCTATTTTACACAGCAATATATTGTATTTTCCAAACTTACAAATATAACATTTCCTATTCGATAAAATATTTGAAGCTCGGTATACAACATGCAACAAGCTACATTATACAGCAAAACCTTCCCAAACCCTTTTTTGAAATATAAATTCAACCTAAGTTACACTATTAAACGAAATGTTTCAAAAAATATGTTTGTTGTACTAATAAACACAAAGTCACTTTTCATCCTGTTGATTATTATTATCATTTTTTTAAATTAATCTCGAGTGCATTCAGTTGATTGTAAGAATTCAACATGCTGACAACAATCATAATCTCTGTTGTATTCCGTGTTTCCATCGATTTCAGCTCGTAGGACATCCAGGATAACTTCACTATAGAAATCCTCTCTGTTTTCTTCTATAATTGCACAATCTTTGCATCCAGACGAAAGCTTCTTTAAATTGATAAAATTTGAAATCATCTCTGTTTCTGGGATGTCAGTGTCAACAGAAAGTTCTGCTGCTTTTCTAATGGCAAATGTTAATCGCTTGATCAGTTGTTCTCGAATTTCAGCGCCTGGATGTTTTTCCAAAAGACGGCTATGTTCTTTAACTGACTGAGGGACATTTTCCATAACCTTTCGTATCAGTTGATCTCTTTTGGGAGACTGAAATAAATGTGTATGAACATTAATATATATGGATGGAGTCCATTCTCATCGCTAAGAATAAAAAAAACTGTTTTAACTAATAGAGACAACGGAAGGACTTTACCTGATATTCCGTTGTTAAATTTATTTAGTTTTTTTTTAATTTAATCTAGCGAACTTTTTAAGATGTTTTTCAGTTGTAATCATATTTTATTTATTTCTTTATTTCAATTCATTGTTGTTATTTTGTCCTTCCCCGCGCTCTATTCAGTTCACTACCTCGCGCTGTTGTATTTTCTCTATGATTGTTTCTGTATGCACCTGCTCCTTGTTAACTACGTACGTTAATTCAAACATATTATCTTCTTACCCTAAGTGTCGTAAATTTGAAATCTTGTACTTTGTCTGGTGTCAGTATAATTAGTTCGTCCATCGCATTGTCTGGTATTCCACTGTTTAAGTTAGCTACCGCAACGTTTGGTTCATAGTCAAAACTGTCTTCTGTAGATGGTATAAGAGTGTTGCAGCAAGCGAAAGTAATACCTTCTGGCCTGGACGCTTCTGAAAAAAAAACAACAGTTGTTCACTACGACAAGATTTATAATTTTTTAGATCTTATTTACTGTCAAAGCCATAACTAAATAAAAAACATCAAAACACTTTGTGCCTTGACTTACCTGGTTTTACAAAATTCTTGATCCATTCAAATCCAGGACTAACGTTAGTTATAAATATCTTGGGCACCAATCGTTTCAATAATAACATCTTGAAGAATGCTGCCCAAAGTTGATCTGTGTCATAACAGTGGCTTCTGCTGTAAACACTGTACACTAGCATTCCTACGGGATAGAGCTTCACCTCAACGTCCTCCAGTTCAGTGAAGGTGTTCACTTTCTCTTCCTTGTACAAAGTGAGAATCCTGTTGTCGACAGCAGTCCCGCAGATGACTGGCTTTTCAGAGTGGAACCCATTTGGAGCATAACAACCTTAAAAAGAACGAGAAAGAATGTCGAAGCCATATCACTACCTGGTACCCCAAAGAATATCGAAATAAAAAGAAAGCTCAGTACCTTTGATAGGGACTATAGGTATTGAAAAAGTTGATGATCATTTAAAAGATATTGAACACATTGGTATAAGCGGTGGCTTACATCGGTAAGTATTCTTGGTTTGCTACCATTCCCAGGAAAGTGAATTGAACAAAAGAAACCGCAGCCATGCTGGTGGTCTTGACAAAACAAAACCATCACCATGACTGGTGCAGACCGTACTTTTGTTCAATTCGCTCTCGTTGGAATGGTTGCAAACCATTTATTCATACGAGACAACGAGTACAGATGTCAAGACTTGGCCATATTGATTTGTTTATGTTTATCTTACCTGGAATGTTCTCTGTACATGTTTTAACTGAGTCTAGTAGCTGGTTGTCCCAAACGATCACCATCTTAGTTAACTTGGCATCCACAATCCCCTTTTAAAAAAAGCAATCGTATAACTTATAGGCTAAAATATCTCGCAGTTCGTCCGCACTACCATACAATATTCATCCCATGCCTAATTTGTTCAAATTTAAAAAAAAATAACTGTAAAACTTTTGTGGGAGGAAGAGAAGTAACAAACTCAATTTACACAAGGGTAATATTTGAGCTATCTGAGATTAAAACATATGGACTGCAGTGTAATTGTCAATATATACTTTAGGTTCTTAAATGGAAAAGGGAGAAATATTCCCGAGATATTTTCATTTCATTTTAGTTACTTACCTGATTTGCATCTTCTTTGATACTTCTCCGCACATACTTTTCCTTCTGAATCAACTGTCGACGTCTATCATAACTCCAGTGATGTGGAGAAGCATTTTGCGTCGCGTTTTTAATTGAGTCTAGCTGTGATTCCATTGTTTCTGACGAATCCGAGTAATTCATCAAATCAGTTGATTTAATCTTCTGTCCGTTCACTTCAACTTCTGTTATCTCTAAATCCATCAGAATGCATCGCCATTCTCTCAGCATTTGTTTTAATAGACGTTGGGTTCGAACTTTCTGAATGGACTTGACAGCTGGAACATAGGATGGAAGTTGAATGGAAGTGCTGTACCAAAGGTCTTCCTCCAGAGCACCTTGGTTATACCCTGACGCCTGCAGAAAATGTATAGCACCTTGATTCGGTTCCAATTCAAGGACATGCTTGTGGATAGCATTCAGCAGCTCTTGTAAATCTTTGGAATGGCCGTGTTTTTGTAGTGTTTGATGTACAATTGTTTTGACATGACCAAACAGGACTGGTCTAACGCTGATACTTCTTGCGAGTCGTCTAAACACTGTGACAAGACTTGTACACAGTTTGTTGTGAGTTGTTAGATGTTCATTTGTGACAGCTTCCCCGGAGAACAAAATACAAAAGAGCTCCTTTAAGACGTTATATCGGACTTTGAACAAAGATTGATTTTCTAGCAAGTATCGACAAAGTTTGTGTGTTCCTTCTTGGATCTTCCCCATAATTTGGGAGTTCTCTTTGAACAGTAACGCTATGGAAGTAAATTCGTTCAAAATCTTAGCAAACTGTAAACATCGTTTGAAGACAGCGATACTTTCTTTCATAGTCTCGTGCCATGTCTTTGGGGCAGGTTCATTGAAAAGACATTCTTCAATCTCTCCAGGCTTTTTTGTTATAAGATGGATTGTGCTTGGAGTCAGGTTTACAATGGCATCTACATCTCTTGAGCTGAGATTTGGGTAAAAAATTAGACTGGTGCACCATGACTCGATAATTTGACGAGAAAATTTAGAATTTGTCATTTCCTTAAACCAAATGGGTATTCTTGTTAGACTTTGAGGATCATCCAATTGGTTATTGTCAATCATGTTATCAAAGTAATCCCCAACGTTTTTGGCGGAGTTTGGAAAAACGTTTGACACAAATGGAAGCATTTGCAGCCAAAGATTTAGTTTGTTATCCAAAGCTTGTACTTCTTTGGGCTGAAGGCCTTGATATTGATCTTGAAACTTTTTCACTAGTGCCAGGCTTTCTTCCTTGCTCCATCCGACTATCGTATCAACACATGCTGCAGTAGAAGGAATGCTAACGAAGAGGAGTTTTAGTAAATTGTCGATAATCTCTTCATGTTCAACACTGTTTAATATCTTTGCAAGGACTTGTAAATGTGGACTCTCCATTGCCACTTGAACAAAAACCTTTTGTTGATCAACCAGTGCTGGTAAAATCTTCTTGACCATTCTCAACGATTCTACTTCATCTTTGTTCCCTGACTTCCACAAAAAGGTTGCAAGGATGACGTCTTTGCACTTTACTGCACAGTGACTGCTGGGTACATCTATCAATAGCTGCTTTATCTCGCTCAGTGATAGGGAGATTTTCATGATGTTGAAGAAGAATTCTATGTACTCATTGAAGTTACTGCTTTGTTGTGAAAACCAAAGTCGAAGCGGATCTATGGAATTTCTAAGAAGTTGGTTAAATATCGTTAAGGTTTCTCTTTGCAGAAGCTCCTCATCAATGTTCATCTTTTTTAAGTGCTTGAGAATAAGGAATGCCAGCTTTCCTGGTGTTAGTGGATCGGATTTTGTGTATTCTGTGGACCACTTGCAGTCTTTGTCAGTACACGCATTACCATCGGAAAAGAGTGATATATAGTTAGACAGTTCACTAGTGCTGTAGACGTGTAGAATATTGCAAACCTCTTGTGGCTCAAGGGAGGATTCTCTCATGAGCATTTTAAAATCGTACTCTGCAAGAGTTTGAAGAAACTTTTTGTTCTCTATATTTTGCCCAAAATCACCAAACAGGAACTTCGGATCATGTTGACGGAGGACATCTAGAACGTCTAGAACTCTCTTAATGGCATGATGCTTTTCCTTGTCAGGTGCTTCTTGGAACGCAAAGACCAATTGCCTGGGAATGTTTAGATAACTCGATATACAGGCGTATACTTGTTTCAAATCGTGTTTCCAATTTGTTTCTAGGAACAGTTTTGCTAGTTGTTTAATAGGCTGTTCGTCTGTAAAATGTACATGATAATATTCTGTTATGCATTCGGAAATCAATAGAATAAGTCCACTACTTGATATATATTGACACAACATCTTTTCAACTTCTTTGAAATCATTCTTGAACTGTGTTACTGTGGCATTCTTTCTGATGAACACATTGGCCAGTGGCAAGAAGCACATGGACAAAGGCAATGCATTCTTCTTTTTCAGTCTCTTTATGATAAATTTCATTAATTCACTTGACGTTCCTTCAGCAAACGACTGTGGTGATTTCTTTACAAGGATGTTCAAAAGAGTTTCCTCTTTGCCAGTACTAACCATTATAGTGTCTCCTCTTATTTCTGTGGATTGTTTGCAAATTATTGGCATAACTGACAACTCCTTGACAATAGATGGTGTAACAGCCTTACTAAAATGTTTCCAAAATCCTCTTGGTTCGCTCACGATAGCTTCATTGTCTTCATGCGTTGTGAAGAGATGAGACATAATGAGCCAAACCTGTCCATGATTAAACTGCACTTTGTCTAAAATATTGACAATGCGGTTCACCAAGGTTAAGGTTAGTACCAATCGCAGAGGAAGTTTGAGCAAACTTTTTAGTCCTGCAGAAAAATTATTGATGTAATCGTGATCACCATCAGCATTACATTTGACCTTTTTGAAAGCCTGAAAAAGTCTCATATAAAGGGCAAGAGCATGAATTGGTTGAAATGGTGCTGCATCAGCCTTGTGGATATCTAGATACACACTGGTATGCATAATGGCTAAATCATTTAAATCCTCTTCAAAGTTGCCAACAGCAATAGATCCAGCTATGCATGCCAGTAAAAGAATGCAGCTTTCACCGTCACACGATGTAACTATTCCAAAGTAATTCTGAAATGCCCTTGAGTACTGTTCACGTTCGCTTCCAGAAGAAAGAGTTTTTTCCATCACATCTAGCGTGAGGGTGATGAGATTATTTACAAAGTGCGTATTGTGGTCATTCAGAATACTAGCGCACTGGAAGATCAAATTCGTATATGACCTTAGTTCTTCCTTTTCAACAAATTCAAGGAGCCTTCTTGCATTATGTGAATCAACTGGCAAGCACATCAATTCCCTGGAAATCATAAGTACTTCGTTGATTTTGTCTTTTGGGACCTTTCCAAGAAGCTGTGAATAGCACTGGAACATCTCTCTTTTCTCTTGCACAGAAGACTTCTCAATAAGTTCGAGGACAGAACATGCATTCTTGTAGTCGAGGGGTGTTCCCCTAACTGTATCGAGAAACTCCAGTAAAAAGCTTTTAGCAGTTGCAATATCCATTCCTGACACTACATGTATGGCTCCATTTAAGGCAAATTGATATTCGTGTACCAGAGGAATACTAACATACAGGTCCCATGCGAGTTCGAACAGTTCGTTCTTGGTTGTTTCTGTGAGCGAGCTTTTAAAAACTCTTTCAACAAATTGCGTAACATTTTGTGTTTTGACTATACTTTCAAGGGACTCTAATTTATCTGTGAAATGTTCTATAAATGTTCTTTTACTGTTCCATGAATCTGGAAATGTTTTTATCAAGTCTGCCAAAATAGAATGCCAAAATGGCATAGTTTGGAGGAGGTGTTGAGGAACTTGAACGAGGAATAACACTAGTTTTTCCATGTTTAGTACTATCTCCTGTTGTCCCAGACTAATAACTGCATGTACAAGTAGGCAAATATGTGTGAGAGTACAGTATTTATTATCCGTGAAAGCTCGTTTCCAGAAAGTGAGGATATCTATAACAGGTTGATGAGCAGGGAGACTGAGAAGGGCTTCTGCCACTTTTGTAAGTGCTAATGTCAAATTCCTCTTGATTTCCTCGTTTTCAAGGAATTGTTGATTATAATAACGCATTATTTTCCAGTTATTGGAAAGATTTTCAATATCTGTGGCTGTAACCATTGTCAGTTTTCCATTTTGTAATTGTTTGAACTGTTCTTCAAAAAATTTACTTTCAGCACTTATCGACGACTTTAGGACAACTCTATTATTTTTGTTTTCAAGCAATTGAAATATCTCATCCATGCATTTTGTCGTAATATGTGATTGAAGCAGTTGAACACATGGTTTGGTACAGATTACAATAATTTCTGGGTGACTGAAAAAGATCTGTAGTCTCTTTTTGTCATTATGTATTTTGAAATTACAATCCTGAGGATGTAATGTCTGCAATTCCTCGACAATATTAATGATGAGAGATTGAGAGTAAGTCATCACATTACTGCATTGCCCTGCATGTTCTTGGTCATGAAGAAGAATGTCTTGTTTCGCAGTTTGGACGGCGAACCAATTGGTCACAAATGAGAATTCCAAGAGTTTTTTCCAAGGTTCCATTAAAATGGCTGTTGTCTTTCCACAAATGCTTCTGGAATTCATATAGTTTAACTCTTTATCTTTCCTTGCTATTATAGATGTCTGTTCAAGCAATTCCTCATAGAATTCTTTGTTTATTCTAGGCTTTAATGCATCGAAAATATTTTTAAAGTGACATATCGGACTCCATAATTGTTTTGCAAGGTCAGGAAAAGATAGTCGAGCATTTAGAAATTTTCCATAAATATCCATCAATATTACTAGACACTTGGACAACAGAATGTTAACACCACCATCACTTGTCCGTTTGAGGAGCTCATCACAAAGCTCTGCTGTGCATTCAACAAGAAGAGCAGGACTTGGTGTGGTCCCAGTTGCATCTCTACCTTGCTTCTGGTAAAATGACAGACACAGATCCACAAGTTTAATACTCTCATCTTCAAAGGTCTTGCAATCATTGTAGACCTTCCTAAGGGCTGTCAGGCCTTTGCGGATAATATTAGCTACAAAATTCCCATTAAGCTGGGAGAGTGTGTTAATTACATGAAGTTGTCCTTCTTCTGTGAAGAAATTCAAACTAAGCAATTCATTGCACGCATCAGTGAAATCTGGTCGACAAATTGAGGCCTTGACACGACCACTTTTTATAAGTTCTTGTAAGGCATTTTGGATCGTTTCCGAGGTGAACTGGTTTAGTTTCATTATTTGTGCTATCCAAGCCATCGAAATCGACATTTTTCTGAAAAGAAAACGTTTTAAAGCATTTTCATAATCGAGTTTTTATTATTTATTTTTGGCTATTTGTTTGTTCTACAACACGATCGAGCTATCAAAAATTAATCTTCAAAATGCAATCAACAAACTTTATAATTTGTATAACTTTTTTCCATCGTTTTGATTGGTCGAAATAGCTGCAAATAACTGAAATGGTCTGCTCATGCGCATTACGATGTAAAGCCATTTGACCTTAAAATACTGGTCTGCTTATGCGCAGTTTTACGGTGATTTTACAGAGATGGCTAGCTTCCTGCTAACTCAGAAGATTACGCGTACGGTGGCCCACAAGTGTCACGGCAAAACTTTATTACTCACGGCAAATATTTTATTATTCACGGCAAATATTTTACTATTCACGGCAAATCTTTTATTCAGTCACGGCAAATCTTTTATTTCTGACGGCAAACCTTTTATTACTCACGGAAAATCTTATTAAAACTAACAGGGTCTGAATGGGGGGTCCCAATATCCCGGGCAATATCAGTTAACAGCTAAATTTAAGCAATTTTCTCAGTTATCATTTAAATCAAAAACAAAGAAATATTTGTTTTCAAATTTATTAATTAAAACAAAGAAATATCAGCTAACAGTTATCCTAAAAAGACACTGAATTCTCAGTTAACAGTTATTTTTTTAGCCGTTTCTCAGTTAACAGTTAACCCCATTCAGACCGTGATTTAATGATGGCGAATATGACAACCTCGTTCCCAGGGCCTTTTTCCGTGAGGAGAAAAGAACCTGGCATCGGCTGGTCGAATATTGATTCGGATTGGCTAAGTAACTTCAGGAAAAATTATACAAAGGATTTTTTGAAGATCTAGGGTTGAGAAGAATTTTATTTTTCACAATTTAATAGCAGCAAAGCAAAGCGCAAAGGCTCAGGAAGTCAGCCGGCATGGTCGATTTGCAAAATTAATTTGTACATGCATGGATATAATCTTAAACTTAAAGTAAAAACTCAACACTTAAACTAAGAGTTTTTGTTAAAAAAAACAAACATGGATAACGCAGTCATAAAATGTCCATATTTTGAAACTGAAATCGCCGGATAGCTTTTATACCAAAATGTGACCAATTTTTCAGTTATTGAAATGAACGACTTACGTCTTCATACTCAATACGAAGTAAACTGCAATCTACACAACAATACAAAGGCCAAGAAAAATACATAACCAAGGCAGGGTGATGAATTTCTTTTGAGCTGACTAATTTTCTTTTTCGAGAAAAACAAAGTCAGTTCCGTTACAACACTTAATATTACATCTGCAAAAAAGGACTTTCATTTTATATTTTTCTAACTATCAAACAGACTTGCAACGATCTAAAGTTTAATTCAAAATTTAATTCAACTCAAGACCTCAAATCTATTCTCAGGTCCCAGAGTCAGGCTTGGACTATGGAACGCTAGATCAATTAACAAAAAAGTTGGAAGACTTTGCGATGTGATTCTATCGCATAAACTGGATATTTTTGCCGTCACGGAGTCCTGGTCGACTGGAAATACCTTATATTCCCCTGTGGCAGATGCTTTGTTTACCTTAAAGGACTACACTGTCATTGAAATTCCGCGACGACATTCTAAAGGAGGTGGAATTGCCGTATTCTACAGAAAAGCCTTCACAATATCAACTCTACATAATATCCCAGTCGACTCTTACGAATATTTAGACCTGGCAGTAACTCATGGAAAGCTTAATAGCCGCCTACTGATCGTCTACAGGCCTCCTCCATCTACATCTAATGGCCTGACGGTTCCCAAGTTCCTTGATGATTTTTCCAGTCACCTGGAACTCTTAGCAACTGATTCCACCCGCCCATTGGCCATTGCTGGGGATTTCAACTTTCATATAGACGACTCAACTGACCGTGATGCCAGAAACTTCAAAGAAATATTAGAGACCATGAACCTTCGTCAAGGCGTATCTGCACCTACACACCGCCGTGGCCACACCTTAGATCTTATCATAACCAGACAAGACGAGGATCTGCTAAGTGATATCAAAGTACTACCTGAACTACTATCCGACCATCGAGTAGTCATCTGTCAACTCAATCATCGTAAACCACCTCTAGACGATATCACTGTTACTTACAGACCTACTAAAGATATTGACCACGTGAAACTTTCCAGTGATCTGGCGGATTCTTTCTCTCGAATGAACACTCATACACTTGAGCTGGATCACCTTGTTTATCACTATAACAGCAACCTGAAGAAGATATACAACAGCCACGCACCACTTCAAACGCGGAAAATCAAACACCGTCCACACGCTAAATGGTTTAACGAGCACCTTCGCACTGAAAAGCGCGAAAAACGACGACTTGAGCGCAAATATAAAAAGACCCACCTTACAGTTGACAAACAACTATATGATGATCACTGTGCAAAGTATCGCAATCTTCTGGAGAAATACAAATGTTCTTACTACCGTTCTATTATTGAACAAACAGACCAAAACCAACTATCCAGACTGGTGGATTCCATGTTTAAAGTTACAAGGGTAGTCTACCCCATTCATGACTCACTTGTTCAGCTGGTTGAAGACTTTAATGACTTCTTTATAGAGAAAATCTCATCCATCCGTGACAGCTTGGACTGTACTCCTCCATCTACGTCCACTGATGATCAACGTCAACTATCGTGTAGTTTCACAAAGTTTGAGATTCCATCGAATACCTCTATAGAAAATGTTATCAAGTTATTGTCCAGTAAGACATGTTCTCTTGACCCTATACCTACATCAGAGGTCAAACATCATATTACTGTGATACTTCCTGTTATCGCTGACATTGTTCGGACTTCGCTGGCTGATGGTGTCTTTCCACAACCTCTTAAGAACTCTGTTATTCGTCCGAAACTCAAGAAAAGTGACTTAAATCCTGAACTACATGCAAACTTCAGACCATTGGCCAACATTCCATTTCTGGGTAAGATAATGGAGAAGTCGTCTGCCATCCAGACTTACAGCTACCTTCAGATGAATTCACTCTTCCCGTCGCTTCAATCTGCTTACCGTAACCACCATTCAACGGAAACAGCCCTTCTACGAGTCAACAATGATATTCTGAAGTCTCTTGATGTACGCAGTGATGTTGTTCTCGTTCTCCTTGATCTGTCTGCTGCATTCGACACCTTGGACCATGGTATTATGATTTCGCGCCTCCGCTCTTACTTTGGATTTGATGGCACTGTTTTACACTGGTTTTCAACATACCTAACTAACAGAACTCAGACTGTCACCATCTCTGGGACATCATCTTCACCTCGTCGACTCCTTCATGGAGTCCCTCAAGGCTCTATTCTGGGACCGTTACTCTTTACACTGTACATCGCTCCACTACAAGACGTCATTGCCGGCCATGATCTTCGTTCTATGTTCTATGCTGACGATACTCAGCTCTATATCACCATAACTCCATCGTCACATGATGAGTCCATAAACACACTCTCCACCTGTATGCGTGCCGTCTCTGACTGGTATACCAAAAACAAACTACAGCTGAATCTTGAAAAGACTGATGTTCTTCACTTGACCTCGCGTTTTCTGAAGAGCCCCTCATTGGATAGCTCATTCAAACTAGGAGACGTAACTGTTGCTGCAAAACCCAGTGTCCGCAACCTTGGTATCATTATGGACTCAAACCTAACTCTTTCATCTCATGTTAGTGACATCTCAAAAAAGGCGTTCTACTCAATCAGCTGCATAGGCCGAATAAGACGTTATCTTACTCCTGAAGCTCTTACCAAGTTGGTGGTTTCGCTTGTACTCTCACGTTTAGACTACTGTAATAGCATTCTATGTGGTATGCCTAAATCGGAACTTGATAAGCTACAGAGAGCTCAAAATGCGGCAGCAAAGCTAATTGTGGGTGCACCACGTTCTGAACATACTACTCAAATTCTGAAAGATCTCCACTGGCTCCCTATAAAATCGAGAATAAAGTACAAAGTCCTGTTACTCGTCTGGAAATGCCTTAACTACCAAGCACCTGACTATCTGTCCTCACTTATTAACCTTCATCGCCCTGCCCGTAAACTGCGTTCTTCTGCCCGATGTCTTCTGACACAGCCATCGCCTCCTCCGAGAACTGTATCGTATGGCGACCGTGCATTTTCAAACTTTGCACCAAAACTGTGGAACAGCTTACCTGAACATGTAAAAACTAAAGACACTGCAACAAATTTTAAAACTGAACTTAAAACATTTCTCTTCCGTGAATACTTTGACACTGATATAATATAATTTTGTAAGCGCATTGAGTTTTAAAATGCGCTATAAGCACCTAATATAAATAAATAAATAAAGGAGAAAAACAATTCACACTTATTTGAATATGCATATTTTATTTGACGATAAACTTACATACAAAATTAATTTGAGTTAAGAAAACTTTTTTTCAAAGTATTCAGTATGAAAGTCGTACGAGTTTTCAGTTTTCATACAAGCAAAAAAAGACCAACATTTTTCGTATACCAAATACCTTATTACAGCATTCTTGAAGTGTTAAGGTAGTACCGGATACTTGCTACTGCGCATCCATTTCGCGCATCTCGTTTTCCATCATTTATTTGCATTTTTTTGAAAATTTATCTAAATATTATTTTAATTTGAATCCTTATCTATAACTTAAGGAAGTATTATGTCATTTCATGCAACTTTGGAGGTAAAATGGGACATTTTTCGAAACATGCTCAGATTTTCACTACCTGACATGGTCGCTGTTTTGTCTGAAAACAACAAATTTAAAACTTTGTAAAAATGAATAGATAAAATATGATTTTGACGTCTTTAGTCGTAAAACTAATATAAAATAGGTTTTAGGGTTTCTGGAGATGACAAGGATAATTTGACAAGTTTCAAGCAGATGTTTAAAGTACTAGAACCCAGTCCCGCGCGGACCGTTGCCGTGTTTTTTTTTTACCAAAAAAATGGATTCGGTCGCTTATAACTCGCCTATTAGTACGGGGACGCCCATTTTTTTTCTTTTTATTCAAGACTGCATTTACTACTCTTACGATTTAGAATAAAAAATAAAATATTCATTGATTGGATTTTCTGAAATTTTACAAATGGTACAACTCTATACACATGTAGTGTGCGTAATTGGCGTATAATTGTGCTTCTATGGCTCACTTATACCCATATTTGGAAATGATTCAATGATTGTTATGACAGGAAATGTTAGATAACCCTTAGATCTATCGTTTGATATAATATTATGCTTTTCCTAGCAGAATACGTTCGCATTCTCTTGACTGCTTTGAATAGGTACTTTTGAGCAAATCACCGCAAATTATTGCAAAAACCTACTTTTACTATATCTTATAACTCTATAACCAATACGGTGACCCCAATTTTTTTTCACGTTTTTTGACTTGCCTAACAATGATCTATAAATGACAGGATTTATAAAAAAATTCATTGAAGAAATCCAAGTATCCGGTACCTTAAATTGATTTTGGGTTTAGTAAATCTAACTTTTTAGGCTGAAACTCGCAGTATGAAAGGTATTTTCAGGGTGAAAATTAAAAATGCAAAACTTTTCTCGATAAATAAACAGCGCCGGTAATTTTGACATATCTGTGGTATACGTACACCAATACTGGGTGTAAATCGACCAGCCGATGCCAGGGTCTTTTCTCCCTCGCGGAAAAAGGCCCTGGGAACGAGGTTGGGCGGATGAAGTAGATCACGGCTCGAATCTTTGTTTTTATCAGTAGAGGATACGGATATGAAGAAATTTTCCATATTTCAGAACGCATCATAAGATAAACATGGGTCTAACTAGCACACTAAAACAAAGCTGAAGCAGTACAAACTTTAATGAAACATTGTGGAGTTGGATACTCAAGAACTAAGAAGCGCTATAATGTCAATATTATTTGTAAAAGCGATGAACTGATAAACATTGACCTGGGCGTAGAGAGTGTGGGACGTTAAAATGTGAAAGAATAACTGAAACATTAAAAACAAGGATGAAAAAATGGAAAATATAAATGTGGAATTAAATATATAATAAAACGAGTAATGTAAATAGAAAGGGAGAGAAACATTTTGATTATAAAAAATGTTTAAATAATAAATGTACATTAGTAATAAATCGAACAAATATATAGAAAAATAGAATTAAAACGCCCGGGTAAAAGATGAATGAAGTAATGGAAAATGAAAAAGAAAGAAATTAGGCATGGATGGTCGAATATAGAATAATGTGAGAAAAAAAGAAAGGTAGGAAAATAAGAAAGAATCTTATGAATAACAAAAGAATAATAAAAAAATGCCAGGCTGGCGAAGAAAAAATAATAAGTAGAAATAACTCGTAGTTTCCATTGAAACCACGAGTAAAAAATGATAATGGAATAAACGGTATAGGTGTGATATAAAGATAAATGTAAAGAGATCAGAAGAAAACATTGTATATAAAAAAAATAATAAAAGGAAGCAGTAATAAAAAAATATGATAACAAATTAAATAAAAACGAAGAAGAAAAATATGGGTAAAATAGAATGAAAAATGAAAAGAATATAATAACAGACACTCATGAAATAAGAGGATGGGAGGGGAAGAGGAATGGCGAAAAAAAAGAATGAGAAAAGCAAAAAGGAAATGAGAAAATTGTGGTAATGATATAAATGTGGTGTGAAAAATATAAAGTAAACAATAAAAAAGATGAATAAATAAATGAATTATCATGAGCAATAAAAAGTTTGCCGTGAATAATAAAAGATTTGCCGTGAATAATAAAAGATTTACCGTGAATAATAAAAGATTTGCCGTGAATAATAAAAGATTTACCGTGAATAATAAAAGATTTACCGTGAATAATAAAAGATTTGCCGTGAATAATAAAATATTTGCCGTGAATAATAAAAGATTTGCCGTGAGTAATAAAATTTTGCCGTGACATTTATGGGCCACCGTAGAGATGACTTCGCAGCATTAATTATTAGAAAAAAAATATTGAAAACTGAAATAAAGCAACAAAAATTGTTTTTAATATTTTAGTGACCTCCAAAGAGCATCTTGCAGCGGTATACGAGGAAATTTTTTGCGAAAGAAAAATGATTTTGAAAGAAAAATGGCGACTTTTACAAGAGAACTTCACTCATCGGCATAATTCTTACTTTATCTTATAAAACATTTCTTGACTTTGTATTTCAAAAATTATTTGCTGATTTACAACCGGTTATTCAGTTAACAACATTGCCTATTTGTTATTGTTTCCGGCAATCGTTCGTCCTTCATGCCCATCAAAGACTTCACTCGGTTATCGCGATTTGTTTGTGTCTCGCAAACAATCATTTGTCTCTACCTTTGCTTTGTTTGCTCGCCACTAACAAGAATTGCGATACATTTTGCTCAACCTCGTTCAATTATTGACCTTACTATAAGCGAACGAAAAGTGGTACTTTTTCCTCGATTTTCGAGGAAAACTCTGATCAAAATTCAACAGTTCTAAGCGTTTCAAAAATATTTTTTAAAAGACTTATTACTAAAGCTCTATAATAAGAAGTCATGAATTTAGAATCGATTTGAGATGAGATTTACGTCTATTTGCGGTAAATAAATTGTCCGATTTCATTATGACGTCACTTCAAAACATTCTATTGTTCTAACGCTAAGGATCCAGTGGGGGACAGATTCATAACAACAATACAAGAATACACGATAAAATTGCATTTACAAGACGGATAGGAAAGAAATGACAACAAAATGCCATAAATATGAAAGTATAAACATAGACACATAACGTACATAAAAATTAGATAATTTTAAGCTCAATTTTAAAAGAGAAAGAAGATTTAGTTGAAATTACCATTGTTGACGTCATAATGAAATAGGGCAATTCAAAGCTACAGGATAGCCAACGTCTGGAAATCCACTCCAGTTCAAATAACAGTTATAATAGATTACAATTCCCGTCTACAAAAAAATAACTGTAATTGTACTCTCTCTATAATAAGACGTCATGAATCTGCAATTGATTTGAGATTAGCTCAAGCTTTTACTCTTAAAAGTCCCATTCATACGGCTAAACCCAATATCGACAAATATATTCAAAGCTATAATCACTCGACAACTCGACTACAAACCGTGTAGCGAGAGAACATCAATCCATTCAACTTACCTTTACATCTTGGTACAGTTAGCAAGCTGGTTTCATACGTTTTCCTCTTAATAAAATTGCTTAAAGCAAATTTGCTTTCGTTGCAGATTTTTCATAGATTTGTGATGACTCATATTTCAATTTCGGGGAAACCCCGTGAAATTTGACCTATCAGGTATCGCGTGATATAATAAAACCAGTTCTGCGAACTATGAAGCCGTGTTAGCCAATCAGCGAAAGCCTTGTATTGGTGAAATTCACGAAATAATTAAAGAAAAACATATTTATGAGAATTATGTAATGGGAAAATTCCCGTCCTTTCTATTTCGGGAAACCTCGTGAGACACCAGTTCTTGTAATTATCCTGCCAATCAGAGCATGTAGAGATTTTCTCTGTGCATGCGTTTGTTTTGATGCTAAAATTCCTTTTCACGTCGAATGAAAGAATTTTATGCTGACATGGAACATTTAGTTTGCAATCTCATCTTGCCCAACTATGTTCAAGAACCGAATTACTGAGATATCTAATGTTGACCGTCTACCAGTGCGCTGTAGTTAATTATTTCAATCGGGTCTTTCTTTTCACTTTGGTCGGACTTTGACATGTGATATTTTGCAATCCGGAGTTTGTTCGATTGAAATAATTACTGCGGTTTTCGACTTTCTGCGAACTCAGACATTTCAAGGGCTCATTGTGAAATACGTTTTTAGCTGCCGCCAATCAAGGATTTAAAAGGTACCAACTAATTAGTTTTGATTGACGGCAGCTAAAAACGTGTTTCACAATATGCCGTGGGAATGTCTGAGTTCGCAAAAAGTAGAAAACCGCAGTAACTACAGCGCACTAGTAGACAGTCAACATTTTATGCCTCAGTAATTGGGTTCATGAACATAATTGTGAAAGATGAGATTGCAAACCAAATGTTCCATGCCAGCATAAAATTCTTTCATTCAACGTGAAAAGGAATCTTAGCATCAAAACAAACGCATGCGCAGACAAAATCTCTACATGCTGCCAATCAGTGAAAGTCAATAGTAGAAATTATTATGATCTTTTTTGGACAAATAAAACAACTTTCAAGAAATACAACTACATTGGTCTGAAAATTTGCTTCATTGCAGCCTAATTACTTCAAGTTCATATATTAAAACAAACAAAAAAAGATGCAGGATGTTTTTAAACGTTCAAAGGTTTTATTGTATAAAGTATTTCCCATAAACCTTTAAACTCCTAGCCGCCGGCAGCCTGTATCCTATCTGGAAAAGTCTTGATGTGACACAGGCTACCTCACTCCCAACTTTTTAGATTTTCTAAAACTACAATCATGTGCAAAATACCTTGGGATATTATCTGTTTTTTTTTTTAAAAAACATGAAAAAGATTTCTATAACATTTTTCCATTTGCCCCTCTCCCTAAATCAATGTTGAGTTTTGGAACGGTTGTCATTTCAAAGACCCATCAACATTGCTTTGCAGGAGGGGGTTTGCAAATCAAATTGATACATTTTTATATTTCAAAAAATTTAAACAAAGAATGTCCCAACAATTTTGAACAAGATTGTAGCTTTCTTAAAATTAGTATACAGCTATAAAACGTAGAATACTGAATAGTGCATTGCAAGACCGAAATGCATCTGGGACAGATAATATTGTGTAAAGTAAAATAAATAATAATAATAAGTGATTCTTTGTTACATAGTGCATGATATACAAGCTAGTTATGGGGAATAAATATTGTTGTATTATTTTTGTAAATATGTTCATGTAGGCTAATGTTTTTATAATGAAGTGTATAACCAAAAGTCAAACTTCTGGTTATACACTTCATTATATTTATTTTTCATTTCAAAATTAATGAGACTTACAAATAATAATAATAATAATAAGTGATTCTTTTCATAGTGCATTCCATCCAAAACAATATACAAATTAGCTAGTTATGGAGAATAAATATCGCTGTATATTTATTTTTCATTTCAAAATTAATGAGACTTACAATGCCATTTGGTCTTGGAATGTACTATTCAGTATTCAACGTTTTTTTAAATAGCTGTAAACAGCCAAACATTCAGCAATACTTTTCTTGATATTGCAATGTCGAATTAACAATTTTACTATAAATGTTCCGGCTTACAATATTCAACAGAGTCTACGTGTTATCAAATCTAAACGGTAAAAATAAATAAGTTAAAAAGTTTATTTCTTTTTCTTCTTTTTCTTGTCTGTTGGTGTCCTTCCTTCACTTCTTCTCTTCTCTCCTCTTGGTTTTTCTACAACACAAATTACAAAGGCTTTTTATAGGGAAATTAAAACAATACAATGAAAAAGAATAAAGGGATGAAAAAAGGATTTTTTTAAAGCATTAAGTAAGTGTGTGTTAATGCTGTAAGTAAGAATGTACCAACTCGAAAGAAACCGAAACAACATGGATGGAATAAAGAATTACGAACCAGCATTGACACAAATCTATATAAACACATTAGTGCACAGTGATAGGTAATATAATGAAATTTGTAACACCGTAAAAAATGTTGACTTAACTTTACTGGCGTTTCAAGCTTTAGCACTTCGTCGGAGTAAAAGAGTTAGAATAAGAGAGAATAGAGTTAGACTAAGAGAGACTCGTTATCTCTCTTAGTATACTCTTTTACTCCGACGAAGGGCTAAAGCTCGAAACGTCAGTAAAGTTAAGTCAACATTTTTTACGGTGTTACAAATTTCATTCTATTACCTATCATTTATATCAAACACCGACACAGCCTATACTAGTTTACTCGCTAGTTTCTATTTTCAGTTCACAGTGAATGAAGTGGCACTTTTTTATTTTTATATTGCAGTCACACATAAATTACCTTCTGTTTTCAACTCTTCTGTTTGTTCTTTCTCTTTACTTTTATCTTTTGATGTTAAAAAAAACATACATAAGCCAAGCTATTATAACATGTGCTATATAAATAAATGGCCTCTGCTACCAGGGAATGAGATTTACTGCTTGATTTATGGATCAATGGATCAAGCACCATTTTGAATCAAACAGTTAAACTCGTTCACATTATTTTGATTGACAGTGGGCAAAAAGCTAGTTTACAAACAAGACATCAAACTTTGGGGTCGCATTTGAATGATAATGGTAGTTAGTATAAATACGCAGGTGATTATAGAAAATTGCGCGCGCTGATTGGTTTGCTATCTCGGATTATCAGCCGATAATCACCTTTTCGGACAAAATGGCTGCCAGTAGTCGTTTTGTCACTGTTAGCGAAGATGAAATTGAAAACTTTAAAGAAAATGCTGTCCCAAAATCGACTAAAGAAGCTACAAAGTTTGGTGTCAAGCTATTTAAAGGTATGTCATAGTAAATTTTCACGTTGTTTTTTTTTGTCATTAAGCGAGACAATGCGAGCCGGACACTTTCGCTTGACGGTCGCGCTTTAAAAAATAAAATATTTTCACTTTCAATGCTGTTTCCTTCTTTCTTTTTTGAAATAATCACCTTTGTATTTATACTAAAACGATTATTCACCTCAGGCAAAGTGATTATCGGTGAATATTTACCTCGCAGCTCGAAGACTCGCCGCTCAGTAAATATTCACCGATAATCACTTCGCCTTTGGCGAATAATTGTTAATTAATAACATAATCAAAACAAATTGCTATTACTATATGATTATTGATTGCAAATGTTTTAGTATAATCAATCAAACCTGATTTTGGCTCCCATAAAGCACTTTTCACAAATCGTTTAGCAGCTCCTTGGTCAATCCTCATTGATGCTACAGTTAAATAAACAAATATTAAAAGAATGTGTCTAAAGGGCGGCAGCAGCAGAGAGGGGGAGTTAGTAAAGTGATGGCTTTCTGTGGGTGGCCAATGTACATGTAAGTAAATGATAGAGTGTGGGACTCAGTTATCAGCAGTAAGTTAGAAAACTGTAATATATTATTGTGTCTGTCTCCTTAAATAAAACTATTGTTTTATTATTATATTATTGTAAAGAAGCCATCTTTCTACGAGTGAAGATACAGTGGAACCTGTAAATCCAGCCACCGAAGGAACAGCCCAAAGTGGCCGTATTAACGGGTTGGCCATATTAAACAGGTAATTTTTATAGAAAATGTATGGGCATGCATTTCGTCGGGACCTAAAAAACTAGCCGCAATAACAGGGTGGATGAATAAGCAGGTGGCAGTAAGGCAGGGTTCCACTGTATTTGAAAATGAAGTTTAACTTCTTTAGACACTGCTCTTTCCAAAGGGTTTGTTCAGTCCAATTACCATCTAGAGATCTCCTGTTGTTGTCTTTTTGTCACTATTTCTACTTTTCCATAGCATTTTCCATATAAAAACATAGTTACCTCTAGGTGTATAGATGGAATAACATGCTTACATATATTTACTAAAAATATTTATCTGTATTTTAACTGCCATCATACCTTGTTTCTTTTCCTTTGCTTCTTTTACTTTACCCATGTATTTCTTGATTCTATCCTGGATTATTATCATCAAACAATAATATCAATTAATCATAAAATTCATGAAAAGTTAATGAGGATTTGGCAAAAGAAATCAAAGGTTGTATTTTAGATACAAAATCGCCCTGATTTTCAAAAGGTTTAATTTTATTTTCTTAACCAGATTTACTTTTATCTTGACAATTTTCATCTTCTATTTGCCATTGCACATGTATATCCCATACAGATCTGCTGCTCATATTGTATATAAGAAATAGAAAACGAGGCAGCATGCTCTGTTGAGTTATAGAGCATGCAGGGATTTTAAGAAGACGAGAGAACATTAGGAGAAGCACGACGCGTAGCGGAGTGCTTCTCAGCGCTTCTCGAGTCTTCTTAAAATTCCCAAGTGCGCTATAACTCAACAGAGCACTGCTGCCGAGTTTTCTATTTCTTTTATAAAATATTCAGTAGTTAAAATCAAACAAATCGACGCTCTGTGCACTGTTGATTTATAGAGAACGCTTCTCATCCATTCACAGCGCGCGATTTAAATCAAATATTTTATAAATATTACTAAAATACTTATACTCAGACTGCAAAATACAGGATAAAACCAATGAATGTCTTGACTAGATTTCAATTTCACAGCATAAACCCAAATTCACAGATTTAACAATAAGGTCAAACAACTCCTTATTAATTTACAAATCTGATTTGTTTAGGAATTTTTAAAAACACTGAAGTGAAAAGAAGTTAAAGTTAAAAAAAAATAAAAAGTAAAAATAAACAAAAGTAAAAAAAAAAAAAAGTAAAAAAAATAAATAAAAAAATAAATAAACCAAAAAAAAAAATAAAAATAAAATAAAAGTAAGAATAAACATTAGTCCTGGAATGACATTTTAAAAACTTACTAATTCTTGGCGAACAGGATGGGTCTTTGGGTCAACACCTTGAGTTATCAGAAACACTAAAATAAAAATAAAAATATTTAAGAAGTAGAAATCAAATAGCTTAAAGACTACTTTTCTTAAATTTATTTTATGGACTTATGTTTATGAGCTAAATTCATAGTTGATTTCAATTTTCAAGTTCATTATTGCAACACAGCCTTATATATATTCTAGATTACAGTCAATGATTAGTAAAGAAATGTACATGTATGTATGCGGTGTGCAGTTAAATGGAAACTAGCGAGTAAACTAGTATATATGAAATTTGTAACACCGTAAAAAATGTTGACTTAACTTTACTGACGTTTCAAGCTTTAGCCTTTCATCAGAGTAAAAGAGTTACACTCTGTGTGCAGTTAGTTATGCACCTATCAATGTCTTGCCCCAACAGGGGGAGTGCGGGCAAAGTCTGGCTATTGAACATAAACATTGCCAGTACCTGGGACTGCTCATCGTTTTTTGACAAAATTTATTACAAAGTTCTGCATCCACAACAGTAAATGTACGAGTAAGTATATGAATTTGACATCCCCAGGATACGGGCTAATGACAAAAAGATATGAAAAATGTCAATGGCTCCCCTCGTTGGAGCAAGACATTGATAGGTGTGCACATTACACAGCACACAGAGTGATCAGAACATGGGAGAAGTGTTAAGAGAAATATGACACATAGTGGAGTACTTCTTAAGATTTCTTGATTATTCTGACAATCCCCAAGTGCTTTATAATTACTGCACACAGTACAGAAAGCAAGTTTTCTATTTCTTTTATAAAATACACATTGATCAACATGAAAACATGAATGCTTTGCGCTCTCATAAAACATGCGCCTCAACCAATCAGAACGTGTCATTTCTAATAGTTATTATATTAGAGTAAATGATCTGGACTGATGTTGATGAGTTGTGAATGTCTGGTTCTATGCACATTTCAGCAGTTGTTTGTTACGACAATGTTTCCACTGTTTATTACTTACTCCAGAACATAGAGTTGATAGCATAGGCTACCACTAAGTCCAGTTTAGCACATTCTATGGGATCGAGCTGTGAAAGAAATACAAAACAGTAAAATAAGACTTGTGCTCCAGATTATAGTCCTTTCAAACTTGTAGTGCAGTTTGATGTACCACGTGGGGGGGGGTTCGTTTTCTTTCAGAAAATCAACCAACCTTATCTTTAATATCTTCTACTGATGTCTCTAGTAAAGGTTTTAATGCGTCGTCTACTTTTCCCAATGATTCGTGGAACGATTCCAGAGAATGTGTAACTTCTTTGGGAAGATCGGGATCTGCTTCAACAGACGCCATCTTGGAAATATTCCAATACAGGAAGCCCGCAATTTTTTTACGAAAACTATATAAACAGGGAGCCCGCAAGATTGCACTTATTATTATTTATTCATTCATTTATTTATTCATTCATTCATTCATTTATTCATTAATTAATTTATTCATTTAAGCATTTATTCATTTATTTGTTTAATTGTCTATAGTTTATTTATTTATTTGTATATCTATTTATGTATTTACAGGAGCATTCATTTATTTCATTTATTTATTCATTTGTTTATTTATTTATCTATTTATGTATTTACAGGAGCATTCATTTATTTCATTTATTTATTCATTTGTTTATTTATTTATTTATTTATTTATTTTTTATTCATTTATTTACTTACTTACTTACTTACTTACTTACTTACTTACTTACTTACTTACTTACTTACTTACTTACTTACTTACTTACTTACTTACTTACTTACTTACTTACTTACTTACTTACTTACTTATTTATTTATTTATTTATTTATTTATTTATTTATTTATTTATTTATTTATTTATTTATCTTTCAACCCCGTCAGAAGAATTTAAAACCAAAACAGTATCATTTTACAAACGAGCTCTAGTCTCGTTTTCCCTAGGCTGGATCGACTTACGAGGAAATATTTCAGTTTTATATTAATTACCTAACACTGATTTATAGATTGAAGACATTCAAGAATCTTTTTAAAATACTTTACATTTAAACAATTTTAACTGTGATGAGATACTATAGTATACGGTTGCACATATTTTACGCCAACATTCTTCCAGTATTATCATAAATATATCAAGCTCTTTCAATAATTACGATCATTATTAACGTTATCTTTCATAATTCAGTGCTTAATCCACGAAATAATGCAATTACGTTTCATCAAATTTGACCATTGTGTCAAAAAGCGAGAAAGTCAAGATGGGAAAGTGACGTCATTGCCAGGCATCAATCAATGTTGCCCTTGTGACGTCAGAAGCGGGTATATACGCTGGAATTTGATCTCAGTTACCGGTAATTTCACAGTCACCGCGGTGGGAATCTGGTGTACAACATTGAAGCAATTTTCGTTCTATATTTACCCAACTAAGTGGGTTTTTAATACTTAGAAGATCGAGAAATTCAAATGGGATTATTTTGGTCGCGTTTGCTTTCGTTACTTTCCGGAAGCCAGCATGTGCGAATACTAATGCTTGGTCTTGACGCTGCTGGCAAAACCACCATTTTGTACAAGCTCAAGCTCAAAGAAACTGTTCATACTGTACCGACCGTGGCATTTAATGTCGAAACAATTTCATTTGGGAAAAATTTAACCTTAAATGTGTGGGACATTGGAGGACAGGACAAAATTCGTCGGCTTTGGAGACATTACTTTCAAGGTGCGGAAGGCTTAGTGTTCGTGGTCGATAGCTCTGATGTCGAACGCGTGTATGAATCGAGAGAGGAACTAGACCGCGTCTTACAACATGCTGAACTTAGTGGAGTCCCTGTTGTTGTATTGGCTAACAAGCAGGACCTACCGAATGCGATAAGACCCGAGAGAATGGTCACTGAACTCAATCTTGATAAATTCACGAACAGAAACCCCTGGCAAATACATGGAACTTGTGCAACTGCCGGTGATGGGTTATACGAAGCGATGGCAACACTGACAAAAATGGTCAAAGAATACCAAAAGAAAACTAAATCAAAATAGCAATGTTATTATGTTAAATCCATTCAGGTACTAATAATGCATATCTTCGTGGTCGTAAACAAAGTTGCTGGTTAGGAAAAGTGGCGTCGAACACCCTGCACTCTATTACGAAATCCAAACATAATCGTTTATTAAACTCTGTCAGTTTTATTCTTCTATTAATCTTCTATTAATTGTAAATATTGCCAACGTTTATTGAAAGTGGATGGTTTCGATATATGTATAGTCGTGCAGTGAAATTATTACGAACCAATTTAAGAAAGTCATCAATGTTTTCAAGCTGTCAAATAAATTGTATTTATAGACAAAGGTTCTTGTGTGTTGCCGATCAGTTGTGATCACTCAAGTATGAACTGACTATTTTATTGGACAGATAGCTTATAAATAGCGCCTACTTTCTTTGGATGATTCTTCAGATAAGGACATTTTTTTCTATAAATAAAGATATCAATACTGATACTGAGTTTTGATGAAGATAAATGAGCGACATTGTTGAATTGTTGAATTCCTTCCGCATAACGATACTCACACGCCTTGGGAAAACACCGTGTACCTTCATTCCTTTCTATATTAACTTCTCTGGACTTTAGAATGTGCTAATACACATATTACAAACCCAAGTTCATAGATTTTAGGTTCAATTGAAGTTGATATTAAAGTATAAAATTTCAATTCAATGTCAGTTTATTTACACTGTTCACATCAATACATATATAGAGATATATGTGTTTTATTCTCTGGTTGATAGTCTAAAAACCACGAACCATGTTAAAAATACGCTTGACCTTTCAGAATTACCCTTAATCCCGCTTCCGCCACGCTCAATAACCATTACATAGTCATAACACAAAAGCATGTTCTTTTGTGAATTGTATAAATTCGATTCCAAGTTTTGTCAAAATAATCGAGACCTCTATACATAAAATAGCGCGCGCGTGCATGCCTGCGTAGGCAGTGACGAAACAATTGTAGCATAAACATCGAAGTAATAATAATATTTATATAAACACGATAAGATTTACAGCATAGCTGAGAACTTAGGCAGTTAGTGTACGAAACTAAAATGGTCATACATACGAAATCTTTATACAGAAGTTCTTTTGGTAATGCTTTGTCAACTGATGATTTGATGCAAATGTACGAAGAGAAGAAGAACTTTCGAGCGACTAGAATGAAGAAAGACCAGGAAGGGAGTGTATTGTATAGTTCATTTCCTGACCAAGCGTAAGCATTTCTGGGTTTTGTTTTTTTCAATTTTTATCATAATGCATTTTCATACCATAATTTGGCATCTGTCTTTCAGTCATTTGTTTATCCTATAGTTTACAAACAAATGACTTTAAATACGTTTCCGAATAAATTAAAAGGATTTTTTTTTTGTTTTGTCAACAAAGAAATATATCAGTTCTCAGTTGTTTACATTTAGAAGCGCGGGAAAAAATAAAAGACCCGCGCGTCCTTGACAACACTAGCCAATCAAACTTTGTTAATTGATCACGTGACCCCACACTCAGCTGGCTTCCATGTTGCTTACTTTAGAATAAAAATGGTGTTCAAGTCTGCGTATCAACGCTCGTTCAGAGGGCCGAAATGGGACGATTTTACAGTGGACGAATTCCAAAGGAAAAACCAGTATCGTGCAGATAGAAGGAGCGTTGAACACCAGCATCAAGCTTGGCTTTGGGACAGCGACGGCGAAGAAGATGTGGAAGAAATTCCGATGCCGGAACCTTCGCACAAGAAGCAAGAGGTTAAACAGGTAACCAACACTCGAAATGAACCGAATGACAACGAAAGAAGGCAGTCTATCAAGGCTTGGGTAGACGAACAACAAGGAATTTCAGGAGAAGAGGGAAAGAAAATCGAGGAAGAGAAAGAGCCAAGGATAGGAGATCGCAAAGTTGATCCAAGTCGCCAGCTTCGAAATCGAAACGAAACTGATGAAGCGAAACATCGTCATAACAGAACAACATATCCAAAACATCGTTTTCCCCAACGAAAACTACATTTTAACATGAAAGAAAGAGAATCATTTGGTCCTGATGATATAGACGAAAAGAAAAAACACCCTCCATTTCTGCCGTATGGCTGGGCTAATGATGCTCCAACAGAATTCCGAAAGACTCACAATGTTTTGGCGTCTGATCCTGAGGTTTGTTTACTATTCTATTGTATAAAGTTTTGTCTTTTTAGCGTGGTATAAAACAGTAGCAATTATCTTAATAGGGTTTGCGTGTGTGATCAGTGAGGTCGTGTATTAATTATCTTAATAGGATTTGCTTGTGTGATTATAATTGATATTAAGGAAATAAGGTCGTGGATTTGCAGACGAAAACCGAGTCCTTTTGGATGGTTGTTGCTAATAATGATGACGATGATGACGATGATGATAATAAAGATGAAGATGACAGCAATCGTAATGATGATAATGTTGAAAGCAACATTGGTGTTTGAAAATTATAATACTTATTTTGATGATGTTTAAAATAATCACTAATACACAACAAACAATTTCCTTTTATGAACATAGTGATTGTGCTTTATGAATGTATAATTAACATGAGGAAGTGTGGATATCAGTTGAACCATACAGTTTATACAGTACATTTATTTCATACTACACACCTATGTTCTACAATAATAATGTTTCACGTCATACACTAGATGCGGCTCTCAGGCTTCTGCAGATGGAAAGTGAAAGGTTAAAGTTGGGTGTATTCTAACATCATCTTCACAGCATTGTCTCATTACAATGACTTATTCAGAGATTTTTCTAGTTCGTGAAATGTGACATGCATCTTTTTATTTTACTCTATAGCATTGTCTTTGACAAAAAGGCTTTGAAAATGCTTCAGCTTTAAAACATTTGTAAGAATTTGCTAGAGATGTGTTCTAATAATATTTTCATTTTCTTAGGTTTATCCAGCAGCACTCAGAGCTGCCAAGAGAAGGCAAAATGTCATCAAGCAGAAAGTTAGATTACATGAAGAAGCCATCAAAAACAAACAACTCACTCCTCCACTTAACAATGAGAAAAATAGATTATTTCCTGAAGAAATGTGGCTGACGGAGTATCAAAGAAACTTTTGTAAAACTGATGATTTGAAAAGACCTTTTGGAAGATGATTTTGATCAAATATCTATATATACTCTAGGTTGTGAGTAGACAATTAATTAGTTTAATTGTCTGTAGTTTTTAAGAATAAATCATAAAATGGTTGTAAAATTGATCTGTTTGTTAATTTGACTTTTCTTGGAATGGTAATGATATGGATAGACAAGAAAGAAGTTCTTACTTTTACTTTTTACTGGATGAAATGAGTAGAAGTGGGTAAGATTGAATATATTGTTGCCTGAGAAAAAATGAGGAGATACATAGTGGAGATACAAGTGTGTAGCCCCCACCCCAAACCATGATTTGAGTGTATTGAATGGTAGTTATTTTCAGAAATCAATGGGTGAGCCCCCCAAACATTTTGAGGGTGCTACGGCCCTGCCTTGGGAATTGTTTCTTTCACATGTAAATGATATAACACATTCATCATAAAAGAGCAATTCTCAAGGGAAGGACACACGGTCTGAAATGGGCAATTTGCATACAGAGGTAAAGAGGTCTATTCTTTGCATGCTTTCACAACCAGGATTCAGCACATTTTGGTTCTAGAAGACACTTCATACTGGTTAGTACCCAACAAAGTGAGAGTCACTTGCAGTGAAAACCGAAATTACAGTGTCCCCTTCATGTACTAGACCTACAAAAAGCTAACAATAGGACAAAAGAAACAAATACAATAGGTTTCTAGTATGTTGCAGAGGAGAAAAAATATTGCATTGAGTCTAATAACAAAGCAGATGAATGACAACATAACAAGAAAAACATTTTATATGATACTTTTATTGTTTGGAATCTATTTTTAATCACAGCGAAACTAATTGTTTTATATATACACTTATAAGGCATGACTAACATGAATATACAGTATATGTAGGTATAATGTGCTTATAACTAAGAAATTACAATAATATTTATCAAGAATGCTTTTGATCAGAGGACGATAACAAAAACAAGAAAATAATGCAGACACTGCATTATGCCAAAACTCTGCACACAAAAAAAAGAATGAACCAACTTTTTATTTTTTTAATCATTAAAACTGTTAAATTTGAGCTTGTTTTACTCGATAGTTCTTGTGAAAACTATAGTTGTAACTCATTTAGGCTCTTTACAAATCGTTTGGTAGAAAGTAAACAGCAAACAGAGCTTTTGTTGACTTAAGCCATTTGGAATGAATCTAGAGTCGATAGATATATTTGTTTAATAGATTCAATAAGTATATTAAAACATAGACTATTATTTCTTGTTTATTTGATAAACAAAACAAATACCAATGTTTATTGTTCACAATGGCTACATTTTATACTAGAGATACTAGAGATATTCCAGGTACACAATGATGTTTGAATCATGTTTTTATAAGAACATAATAATATTTGTTTTATGACCCAAGTATGCCAATCAAAATAATTTTAAACTTGTACTGTTTTGTTATTGTCCTCCAATCAAAAGGTATGCATATACTGGCTAGAGATAATCAGAAACCAATCCCTGTATAATTATAGGCATTCACATAATCTATTTACTGATACATTCTTTATATATTGTGATTATAGAAGAGTTGTACTTTATTTCAATGAGAAATGATTTCACATCCCCTAGAATGGTAAAGCTAAGGCCTGGGCAAACCACTTCAACATTTGCTTCAACACTGGTTCAATTTTGTTGAATGCAGTAGAATGGTTGTTGAACGATGTTGAATGTAGGGCACAAACAATGTTAAAATGGGGGTGGCAAAAGGCTTCAACATTGTCATTCAACAAAATTGAATGGATGTTGAGCAAATGTTGAAGCCGTTTGCCCAGGCCTTAAGTATAAGTCTGTAAAATATGACTTTTCAAACAGTCATCTTACTTTGTTTGTACTGGATGGTATTGCTGACATGAAGTCAAAAGCATGCATCTCCTTTGTACAGCAGTCAGTCCACATAATTCAACAAACATAGGTGACATGGAAAAATCCTTGATATGGGGGAGAAGCCAAAACACAAGCTTTGTCCTTGAAAGTAATGGTTGATTTTTTTAAAAATTATATAAAAAATACCACTTTTTAGCACTAAATTATACACCGAATCGAAATTTGGCGACCCATTTGAATAACTCTTGTTTTTGACTGACTGACCTCGAATACATGTGAAAACTCCATTGTGTTTCAACGTGAACACGAGGCTAGTCAGTCAAGAAAAATAGTTATTAAAATTGAATGCCATATTTCGATTTGGTCTATAAAAAATTATACAAAAGAAAATGTCTGTTGTTATGCAGAGAACACCAAAACAAATTAAAACACAACTAAGGCTATGAATACTTTGTAAGCTAGTAGATAAAAGTATATTGCATCTCCCAAAATTGCTGCAAAAATTCATCAAAATAGTTTTAATTTTGGTAAATAAATCTTTGTAATTTTTGAGCAGCCTTAGCTGTTGCAGAAAACTTTGTTTACCTTGTCGGATCTTTGTATTTGAGGATTGAATCACAAACACAATTCTTTTGGTAAGGTATGATAAAGCTGTGACACATTAGTAACACATGTTGAACTGACAATAACTGTTATTAAAGATATATGCAAATGATTTTGAACAATGGGTCTTTCAGGCAAAGTTTTTGTTTTTGGCAGAAAGCTGTGACTTGCATGCATTGTTTGAAAACCTTTGCATGTACAACTGTAATAACAGCTATTGCAAGGTTGTTGCTATTCAAAGAACGTTAGGACTTTGTTTTGGAATATCAAATAGTGTGAAATACTACTAGCTATACAGACTTAAGGCCTGGGCAAAAGGTTTGAACATTTGCTTCAACATCAGTTCGATTTTGAATAATTTTGACTGACAGAAGCAAAATGTGTCAGTCTGTTTGGATGTCTCAGTTAATAGTCCTTTTCACAGTTCTGTTCAGTGAAAAATAATATTTGCAAGTTGAGGTTCGCGTTAGCAAAACTATAATTTATCATGCGCAACAATGCAAACCTTGACTTGGAACTATCGTTTGTGATCACTGAACGGAACTGTGAAAAGGACTATTGGCATGTTTTTTGAAAAGTGCAGTTAGAGTGTAATACGATTTATATATGGACATGTATTTGTTCATTATACCATCACTTTGGGCATCCAAAGTTAGGACCTAGATAGCATGCACATGCTACATTACCTAACTGCAACTATTTTTAAATACTAAAAATTGTTCTCTGCCAGACTGCAGATTGTTTATTTGATATTTGCCATTATTTGCCACAGCTAGCTGCACACTTGTTCTTTGCTTCCCCTCTTCCTCGCCCTGGTCGTAGTGTTCGTCGTAATGATGGATCACCATATTGGATACCAGAGCCCATTCTGTCTGGATCAAGCTCACCTGGGAAAGATGAAATGGATGGAAAATGAATAGGAAAAAAATGCATGAACAAAATAAGATGAAAGGCAATGTGGATGGGAATCAATGAAAGAAAATGAGATGGAAGACAAAATGGATGGGAATGAATGGGATAAAAGCAGATGGATGTCTAAATGGATGTGAGAAAATGCATGAAAAAGAAATAAGATGAAATGCAATGTGGATGGGAATCAATGAAAGAAAATGAGATGGAAGACAAAATGGATGGGAATGAATGGGATAAAAGCAGATGGATGTCTAAATGAATGTGAGAAAATGCATGAAAAAGAAATAAGATGAAAGGCAATGTGGATGGGAATCAATGAGAGAAAATGAGATGGAAGACAAAATGGATGGGAATGAATGGGATAAAAGCAGATGGATGTCTAAATGAATGTGAGAAAATGCATGAAAAAGAAATAAGATGAAAGGCAATGTGGATGGGAATCAATGAGAGAAAATGAGATGGAAGACAAAATGGATGGGAATGAATGGGATAAAAGCAGATGGATGTCTAAATGAATGTGAGAAAATGCATGAAAAAGAAATAAGATGAAAGGCAATGTGGATGGGAATCAATGAGAGAAAATGAGATGGAAGACAAAATGGATGGGAATGAATGGAAGAAAAGCAGATTGATGTCTTAATAAATGGGGAAAAATATATGAATGGCAAAGTGGATGAGAATGAATGAAAAAAACATGCATGGAAGACAAAATGGATGGGAATGAATGGGAGAAAAGTAGATGGGCGTCTAAATGAATGGGAGAAATAAAGTGGATGGGAGGCATAGTGGATGGAGAACAATGGGAAAACATACATGGAAGTTAAATGGATGGGAATAAATGGGAAAAAAGTAGAATAGAGGGATAAATTTATATATACTTCGAAACATGGTTAAAAAAGGGTTATCAAAAGTATTGTAAGATAGATCCAAAAACGTTGTCGCTTCGCGACTATGCAACTAGACCTAAAAGCAGTATGGGTAGAAATCATTGAAGCAGTTAGCTGCATATATTATCAACATCTTAAGCTCTCAGTGCCTTGTTTCTATTAGATTTACGCTGACAATTGATTTGGATGACACAAATCCTCAACAAAACTTGTTGATATCTCCACCCTCTATACAACGGTTTATTTCTTTGCACAGAACACGAAGGCACATAATTATTCATTCAAGTACTCCCTACATATTTCAGCATATTCATGAACATGTACTAAAACTTTATTGCCGCTTGGGCTAGTCAATGACTCTATATCCATTATGATGATCTAAGCAAACTTTTTCAAAATATTGTTCTTTGCATTTACATGATAGTTTCAATTGAAATACTATTGAATTGACTACCTAGGAGTTAGGTAAGTGTTGACATTCAATGCTTACCTGTTTCAATTTTGTTTAGAATTGTTCTTGAGCATTTGAGAAAACCTTCTTCAACATTTTCTCCTGACAATGCACTCGTCTCCAGGAAAATCAAATCTGGAAAAATGAAAAAAATGTTTTTTATATGTAACTACAAAAATTTAAAGTGCACCTCACCCCTAATACAATACTTACTGTATCGATTCTACATGAAGTGAATAGTTGAATAGTGAAATATTTCTTGATTTGAGTGATGCGTCTCTAAGTTATAAGGGTTTATACTTCATATATGTTAATAATTAATATCTAACTACCGGTATTCACTTCATGTAGAATCAATACAGAGGTTAGGTGCATTTTGACAGCAAGACGACGCTGCAAATATCCCAAAGAAAAATGTAATACAACAAACACGATGACTCACCCAAGATCAAATAAATCAACTATTATGATTGGCTTCATAAAGCTTGATGTCAATAATCTACTCAGGCATTTGAATAAATAAAAAATTCCAGACACTTTGAACTTCTTTAATAGATAATTTACCCCAACGAAGGTCTAAACTCAAAACGTCAGTAAAGTTAAGTCAACATTTTTTTATGGTGTTACAAATTCATTATATTACCTATCATTTATATCAAACACCGACGCTGCCTATACTAGTTTACTTGCTAGTTTCCATTTAATAGAAAAAAGTAAATGTTTTTCTTACCATTTTCTTGTGCAAATCTGCTTGCCTCTAAAAATGTCACTTCTCTGTCAGCATCGAGATCTTTTTTGTTGCCAACAAGAATGATTACAATGTTTGGGCTTGCAAGAGTTCTTGCATCTGTCAACCAGTTGGTCAATGAGTTGAATGTTTCACGACTGAAACAAAGAAATGAGACAAAGTGATAAGTAGATATCATAATCATTTATTGTGTTGACTACATTGTAAGTTCCTTGTATACAGTCAATTCAAAAAACATTGTCGTCAATACTAGTAGGCTTCAAGGCTATGCGACCAGACCGAAAGGTAGCATGGCTAGAAATCACCGAAGCGGATAAATGCACACAGTATCTATAGAGGATATTACATGGGCGCACAGAGATATGAATTTTATCTTCGAGTGTTGATAAGATATCTCACGAGTGAGCGCAGCGAATGAGTGGGATATCTTTTCAACACAAGTCAAGAAGATAAAATTCATATCTCCAAGCGCACATGTAATGTTCTGTTTATCATATAACAGATTGAAGAAAAAAAAAATATTTTGAAAGTTGATTGGTTGAAAGTGATATCACACATGTGCGATATCAATGATATCTTCATGACTAGGATAGGCTTTTTATCTAGTTGATATCACTCGGTATACCACTATATGTTATATAATAAAATGCAATACCTCACACAACCATTTAACTAAATATGAATAATTTGCCACTTCGGTGATTTCTACCCCTCTAGACTTGAACCCTATTGAAGACAATGTTTTTTGAATTGACTGTATAGCTCAATTTTGGTTACATTTAGGTACATGTACTATACAGCCGTGTATACACTAAATGTAATGTAGAATGATGTACTAGAGTATAAATAATATACCTGTGAAATAGTTAGCTAGCTAACTAATGACTAATTATTTCCTAAGTTGTGCCTAAATTTGATTAGTTGAGAAATAAGCGAGCTGTGACGGGTCTTGCACTTGCAAGCATGTGTAATTAGTCAATTAGACTCTTTTTTAGCTTCCTTAGATGTGTCTTGTGTATTGATTTTTCGACCATAGAAGAATATAGTGGTAGCAAACAGTTTTAATTGTGTCTTTTATCCTTATTTTAGTTCGTTTTTAGTTGGACTAGTTCCTATCTATTTCACGATTATTTTATTTGCACTCTATTGATGTAATGTTAGCAACAAGTAAGTTAGTATTGTATTGAATGGTCTGAACCCAGGTGAATGAATGTTTATCGAAGTAACAATATTTGTCGAAGTAACAATATTTGTTGAAGTAACAATATTTGTAATAAGATCATCTGGGTGGATGTAGCCCTCAGAAGGGCTGTTTGATGTGACTGATGTTTCGACATCCTGTGCGGAAGTCATCTTCAGAGTCAAGTGAATAAAAAAGTCAGAAAAATGTGTTTCATAAGAACAACTATAGCGATAAGTTTATTAATACCAACACGCATAGACCAAGAAATCATAGGGAAAGTCTTATTGACCTGTCTTCCTCGCCCCAATCCTATATTTCACTACCACACATCAGAGGGACGTCAGAGATCATATCACGTATTTTACAACCACACAACATCAGCGTAGCTCATAAACCCATATCTACACTACGCCAGATCCTGACTAAGGTTAAAGACAAAGACAGTCCTAATGATCAAATCGGTGCTATATATAAAATGTCATGCAATGACTGTAAGGCTACATATATTGGTGAAACAGGTAGATTGTTTAATACTAGAAAACAGGAACATCAGAAAGCAGTTCAACAACAGGACAATCGAAACAACATCGCCATGCATTATACCAAGACTGGCCATCCCATTAACTGGGATTCTGGTGAATGTATTTCTTTTAGTGGGAACAGAAAGCAAAGACTAGTCCTTGAAAGTTGGTTTACCAAGTTAGAACATCAACCAATTAATAGATCTATTACACTTCCAACACCATACAACCGGCTTGTAAACAAACTTGACAATCAAAACGCCGCCGAAACAGTACCGCCACACAATGGGACTTATGCCGCTAATGACACCCAAGCGGTTCAGCCATACAACAAGACTGATGCCGCTAATGACGCAACATCCATTAATTAGCATGGGAGTATAAATATCACTCAATCTGACTTTTTTATTCACTTGACTCTGAAGATGACTTCCACACAGGATGTCGAAACGTCAGTCACATCAAACAGCCCTTCTGAGGGCTACATCCACCCGGATGATCCTATTACAAATATTGTTACTTCGACAAATATTGTTACTTCGATAAACAAGTAAGTTAGTGTAATATAGTGTTAGTGTAGACAACTAATCAATATTACATCTGTTAAAGCACTCTAAAAGTTTATTGTATTTGATGATTATCTAATATTATAAAGCTCTAGTCTAGACAAACTATTCGCTTTTATCATGGGCCTCAATATTGGTTGAAGCAATAGTTTTGAATTCCTTGGGTTCCCTAGCCCTTGCTTTCATGTGTTTCAGAACGTTCCAAACAATGTTTTTGCTCTCGTGGGAATAAACATGGTCACAGTGTGTTACAGTGTGGACACTCCAACCGGGACCACTTAATTACTTAGACAAAACCGTCCAATCAAAAAAAACATTTAAACCAAACAGAGATTGAACTGATAACAGCATAAGCCAATTAAATTATATTCTCACACAAGCTCATAACTTTCTTGAACTGAAAGTTGCAGTATGATTGGTTGATTATCAATTCATCTAAAGTGGTCCCGGTTGGGGTATCCATACATAACTGTAAAAGCCCATTGATAATATACCTGGATATATCATACACCAGTAAAGCTCCTGCTGCTCCTCTGTAGTAACTCCTGGTTACTGATCTACAAAAAAAAGGTAAAAAGGGTTGCTCATCTACAAGTGAAATGGAAATATAGCCAACAGGTTCCATTTAAATCTGTACTTATGCAAATTTTGTTGATGGGTGCTAAACACACAGATCAACCAATCAGAGAAGTTCACTTCAGAAATAATATACTCTGATTGGTTGATCTGTGTGTCTAGCACACATCAACACAATTTGCATAAGTACAGATTTAAATGGGAAAGTACAGGTTTAAATGGGAACCTGTTAACCATACATCACTGCCATCTTTTTGAGCATTACTTACTTGTAAACTTATTTCAAAACATTGTTGTCGCTGCTAAAGCAACAAGCATCAAGCCAAGACCGAAATAATAACTGGTTTTGTGCTGATAATGTATTGAAATCAAACTTGTTATCAACAGAATTGATTTGTTATACAATCACAAGTGCACATGAAAATTCATTTTGTTCTTTCCAGTCTTGGCTTTACACTTGTTGCTTAAGATTTTTGAAATAAGTGTATTATAATCAGTACCATCATCATCATTAACACATCATCATCATTAACACATCATCATCATTAACACATCATCATCATTAACACATCATCATAGCCATCTGTGATTATTATAATCGTAATCATTACCATCATTACCAATACCATCATCATCAACACCATCAACTTTATATAACCATCTGTCGGCATTAATTACAATTATAATCAGTATCATCATCATCATTAACACATCATCATAGCCATCTGTGATTATTACTATCATAATCATTACCAACACCATCATCATCAACACCATCAACTTTATGTAACCATCTGTCGGAATTAATTACAATCATAATCAGTACCATCATTACCAACACCATCATCATCAACATCATCAACTTTATATAACCATCTGTCGGATTAATTACAATCATAATCAGTATCATCATCATCATCACCATCATCATCATAACCAACATCATCAACACCATCATCATCAACACCATCATCATCAACACCATCATCATCAACACAATCATCATCAACACAATCATCATCAACACAATCATAATCAATACCACCATCATCAATACCATCATCATCATCATCATCATCATCATCATCATCATCAACACCATCATCAACACCATCATCAACACCATCATCATCATCATCATCATCATCATCATCATCATCATCATCATCATCATCATCATCATCATCATCATCATCATCATCATCATCATCAACACCATCATCATTAACACAATCATCATCAACACAATCATCATCAACACAATCGTCATCATAACCATCTACCAGAATCATTAACATCATCATCATTGTTATGCATCAATCAGTTTCAACAATCATCAACAATGTACCGGAATCGTTCTTGTCCAGCTGTGTCCCATATCTGGAGCTTGACAGACTTGCCACCAACATTGATTATCTTAGAACCAAACTCCACACCAATGGTATGACTTGAGTCTTGTTTGACTGTGAAAAGTGTCATTTAAAAATATAAATGGAAACTAGCAAGTAAACTAGTATAGGTTGCATCAGTGTTTGATATAAACGATAGGTAATATGATGAAAATATGTAACACCGTAAAAAATGTTGACTTAACTTTACTGACGTTTTGAAAAGTCAGTAAAGTTAAGTCAACATTTTTTACGGTGTTATAAATTTCAATTATAAATATATGTCAATGTTATTACTACATTATATTATCATTAGTTGGAGACGATAGTATTAGGTGATCAACTTGACAGGTGAGGCATTAGAATGTAACATTGACAACATTTCAAATTGTATTTATCCCTGATGATAGGCACTAAAGGTCTGTTCTCACAGGCAATTTTTGGAGCGATCTGAGATATGTTATTTTTGTAGTGATTTTTTCAGCGATTTCAAGGCAGCATTAATTAAGTCACAGTAAAACTGCCAAAAAAATTGAAACTGAAAAGGAAATCACACTAGCTAGTAGTCAAATTATTTTAAAGTAATTAATTTTGACAAAAGATGAACATCAAAACTATTAGAAATTTAAGGTTCTTTATGGTGTCAAGTAATCATTATAATTTGTTATTATAAGCTAGCATTTATGTCAAATTTGATTGTTTAAATTGGCCTGCTCAATAATATACAGTCAAAGATCGGAATTGCTTGAATTAAGCATTGATCTGTATTAAACACCCAGCATGTCTCAGCAGTTACTTTTTAACTTGTGAATATTAAATGTATTATGCATGTGTAAATCCAAGTTAAAAACACAAAGAAAAAGAAAAATCGAATGATAATGAATTGTAAAGATGTGAGATTTGTTCAAAATATAAAATGGTGTTTTTAAGATATTTTTTTCTTCTAAAATGCCGATTATCAAATGGACAAAAGTCACGAATTTTCTGTTTATCTTCACATATACATGCAGTGACATTTCACACTGGTTCCAAATTTCAATAATAAAGTATTTACAAATAGATGATTTTGTTTATAAGATGAAAATGTAAAGATTCAATTATGAGAAAATTGCACATTTATGAATAAAATATTTTGTAAAAAAGTTGAGAAATGAATTTTCTATTCTAGCTTTTAGCAAAATAAGGTCAAGTTTATTATCTTTTCAGAGCATAATATGCATTAGGATCATTATACATTTAACATTTTTACTAGATACTCACATTTCCCTTCAATAAACTGGTGCAAGATGCACGATTTCCCAGTGCCAGCACTACCAATCACCAGAAATTTGAAGAGGAAGTCTGCAAGAAGCAACGAAATATGACAAATTTCAACGAAGATGGCGTCTCATCCGACGGCTAAAGCCGCTTCAAAAAAACATTTTTCTCGACTAAAACACAACTAAAAAAATAGAATGACAAACTTTACATACCGTACGTCTCTGACATAGCAAATTTATGTTTTTTGAAGGTTTTAGATCGACTTAATTTCAATCTAAAGTTTAACCTCTTTACAAAATAAACTCATACGATTTGATATTTACCCACAGTACACTGCAACACACGTAATTTTAGGATCTCTCCTCCGGGGAGAAGACAGGAAAGTTTTTGTTCTCAAATTGATCATCTACCCCTCCCCTGTTATGTACAAATTTTACCCAGAGTTCAATGTGTCGGAAGTCGTTGCGCGGCCATTAGAAAATTACGTATATTTCTTCGGGTTCACACAAATTTGAATCAGAAATGGATGTTCGCAACCGAAACTCGGGCACTCCAGGTAATTAACCAACCAATTTAATATAAAAACAGACTTAAAACTAACACAATGTTATTGTACAATTCAGAAATTGCAGACAGTGATGGCGATTTGAATGAGAAACTACTTGGCAATCGGCCGATTCCGATTGTGGTTGCAACGGAAGAACACTCGTTTAAACTAGACGAAGAAGCTTTATCGCAGGTTTTACTGGATGACAACATTAAGGACAAAAAAGTTGCTGTTATTTCTGTAGCTGGTGCTTTCAGGAAAGGAAAATCCTTTTTGTTGGATTTTTTTCTTCGTTATTTGGATCGCAAGGTAGGGCGGTGTAAGATTGCTTTGCCTCTGAATTGCGCGCAATAACCTGTTACAATAGCTCCATATATAAACACACTGCGCCTTTACCTGCCAAAAATCTTTTTTCCCTTACAAATTTAAACTGTGATAAAGCATTACTAATCCTTAAACCTATCTATCCTCATTTTTTTGTCATTGAAAATCCTCGGTCAATCAGATGTGCAAATAAACGTCCTAATATTTTTCTTGTCCATGTAAATCAGGTCAAATCTTAGCGTCCCTGAATAATTTACGCTCAAATTTTATATATAATTATTCATTTAAACCGTCTGTCATTTCATTTTAATCTTCCTATGTGTTTTATCAGCATTATGATAATAATAATAATAATAAACTTTATTTCTATAGCGCACTTATCCTATGCTCAAGGCGCTTTACAAAGAAGATAATTAACTATTTACAACTGATGAAAAATTAAATTATAAGTAAAAATTCTAAAGCAAATATGATTTATAAAAATATAAAAATATGATATAACTACTTCTAAAATTCACAATATATACAATTATAAAATAATAATAATAATAATAATAATCCTTAAAATAGTTTTTCGTTTTTCTTATATTTCGTAAAAAGGTATGTTTTTAGCTTTTTCTTAAAACTTTCAACAGTTGTTATGCTGCGTAAATCATATGGTAGATTGTTCCAAAGTCTTGGTGCCAGATTGGAGAATGCTCTCTCTCCATACGTTTTTGTATGCGATCTTGGTTCTTTTAATAATTTCTGTGAGACAGATCTCAACGATCTGGAGTACTGCCTATAATGGAGCTTTGAACTTAAGTAGTCAGGTGCTTTAGCATTAAGACATTTGAAGACGATCAGTAACGTTTTAAAGGTAAATCTATAGTGTACAGGTAGCCAATGGAGTTCATGCAGCAATGGTGTAATATGATCGTATTTTCGTCCCTGGCATACCACTCTGGCTGCAGTATTCTGAACATACTGCAGCCTCTGTATTTGATATTTAGGCAGGCCAGACAACAATGAATTACAATAGTCTAATTTAGATGTCACAAAGGCATGGACTATGGTAGCAGCAGAATCTTTGGTTAAATACTTGCGTATTTTGGATATATTGCGTAGGTGGTAGAACGACGACTTACAAACAGTGGACAGGTGCGCATTAAAGGACATAGTGTCATCAAATTTTACACCCAAACTACTGGCTGATGTCGACAGAGTAACGTTTTCAGTTCCAACCAGCAAGGACTGTACAGGTGGCGATGTTCGAAATTTAGAGTGTAATAATATGATTTCAGTTTTTTCATTATTTAGTTTGAGTTCATTCAAGTTCATCCAGTTACAAATAGATGTGATACATTCCTCAATTTTAGATTTCGCTAGGCTAACCTCGTGTGTTGTGAAGGAAAAATACAATTGGTTGTCATCAGCGTACATATGGTAGTCCAAGCCGTGTGATTGTATAACTTCAGCAAGTGGTGCGGTGTAAAGTAAGTACAATACTGGTCCCAACACAGACCCTTGCGGGACACCGACTGTGAGATCACGTAGTGTAGAATTTGAGTTATTTATGCTGACAAACTGAGTTCTGCTGGAGAGGTATGATCGAAACCATTCCAAAACTGCACCTTGAATACCAAAAGTATTTTGAAGTCGACACAACAAGCGTGAATGATTAACTGTATCAAACGCAGCTGATAGATCTAAAAGTACTAAGAAAACATTTTCTCCTCTGTCTAGAGAGAGCAGAATGTCATCTGTGATAGTAAGCAGGGCTGTCTCTGTACTGTGACATGTTTTGTAAGCAGACTGTAGTGGTTCATGTAGGTTGTTGTTCTTTAAATATTTGTTCAGTTGATGATATACAGATTTTTCAATTAATTTAGATAGAAACTTCAGGTTAGAGACTGGACGAAAATTGGTAAACAGCTCAAAGTCGGCATTAGGTTTTTTTAGTAGGGGTGTTAATAGGGCAGTCTTCAGGTCCTCCGGCATTACCCCGGTAGACAGGGATAAATTTATGACCCTTTTGAATACTGGAACTAAGTTACCATAATATTCTTTCATAATAGTAGCGGGCAATGGATCTAATGAACATGACTTGATTTTAGACCTTGTGATTAAATCCATTATATCTTTCTCGGTGACGATTTCAAATTCACTAAAGGAGGAAGGACAGGTTTTCTCAGTAACGGCTTTATTGTATTGTTCTTGATTCATAGCAAAGCCATTACGAATGTTTTCAATCTTGGTTGCAAAAAAATCTGCAAATGAATTGGCTAATTCTTGGTCATTTTTTGCTGAAGGATAGTACGTATCATTGTTCTTCTGAAGTAACTTGTCAACTGTACGAAAAAGCTGTTTGGAATTATTGGCGTTTTCTTTTATAATATTTGAGTAGTATTCTTCTTTAGCTTTATACAACATTTCATTCACTAATGAGCATTGCTTTAAATAGTTTGTTTTGTCATGTTCATGTCTAGTTGAACGCCACTTACGTTCGAGTCGACGTCGAATTCTCTTCTGATTGGCTATATCCTCATTGTACCATGGAGCATTGGGCCTGTTGACTATTGTGCGAGATTTCGTCGGGGCAAATTTGTCCAAAGTCTCTCGAAGCACAACGTCGTACCTCATGACTAGTGATTGAAGGTTGGTATTTTCCTCGAATAAGTCAGAACTGTTAATCATCTCATCAAATGACTTATAGTCAAAATTTTTAAGTCTACGAGAGACAACAGTTTTTCTTTGGTTCGCCGGTTTCCGTAACTTTAGATTGAACAAAATAGCTTTATGATCAGATACGCAGAATTGATTTAAAATTTCCACGTTGTTTACATCTAGATTATCAGAATTATTCCTTGTAATGACAAGATCCAATGTGTGCCCAAGTCTATGGGTGGGGACCGTAACATGCTGTGTGAGATTAAACAAGTGCAGTAGATCCACAAGGCGATTCGCCGCTCCATTAGCTCTATCATCTACATGAAAGTTAAAGTCACCCCATATCAAAAGTTCTTCTGGACAAAGTACAACTTCCTCAAGATAGCTGGAGAATTCTTCGAAGAATAAATTTAACATTGTACTTTCTGGAGGACGATAGACGACAATCACTCTGAGGGATTTACGACCAATAAAGGTCACATCTAAACACTCAAATGATCTAAACGAATGGTTCAATATTATTGTTTTGGCACTGATAGATGACTTGAACAGCAGACCAACACCCCCACCATTCCCAAACGGTCTGGGTTTGTGAACAAAGCGATATCCATTTGGACACAACTCTCCAATAATGACGTCACTGCCTTCAGCACGAAGCCAGGTTTCTGTGATGCCAATTAAGTCAATATTATAATCAACAACGAGATCTTTGATTACGAGGGTCTTGTTGCGCACTGATCTCGCATTAATGAGACAGGCAGTGAAAAGTTTGTTGAACGTATGCTTGGGAGTCTCGTAAATGCGCCTCAAGTATTGTAAGTTGTTATGATTTACACCCTTTATAGTAGATGGTCGATTATAGGCATTCGAGTGACGAGAAGAGCGCGATGAAATAATAGTAGTAATTCTGTTGTTGTTGTTGTCAGGACCCGGGTTGAGCTTGAATACTAAATCACTGACGTCGAGAACAACGTGTAACGTAGCAACTGTGTTGGCATAATAGGCGCAAGGTCTTTTGTGGCGCCTAATCTTTATCTTCAGTGGACCATAGCAAGTACTAGACCGAATTAGCATAGATGTAACACATGAGTGAATGTGTTTTGATTTCCAAAACAATGGGAACAGTGTATGACCATGAGCGCACTGATGAATAATTAGCGCCTGACTCGGACAACTTGACGAAGACCAAGACCAAGATGAAACTTGAAGAATATCTACGGAAAAATTGAGAATATTCGGTTCTAGACTGTCCCAAACAGTACATGGTGTATTTAGATGGATGTTTGAGTAGTTTTCTGTGACCAGTGCTTGTGCGGAGAGAAGAAAAATGAAAATAAGTACGGACCAACCAACACGGTGACCGAACACGACACGCATCACAACGTAGGCAATTATGGTTAGGTTTTGAGCTATCTATTTCCTCCCTTACACAAGTAAATAATAGAAATAATAGTTTTAACATAACTTGTCTTCAGAAATATTTCTTCTCCCTAGTGACATGTGATTGTCAGAAACAATACAGACATCATCATGTCTAAACGTGTTTACTTTATAAAAGCACATGGAAAGTCAAATTAGCCTAAAGCCTTTATAGATTTCATCCTATTTTTTGTGGATATTTTGTTATGCAGTTGTGAAATATTAAGCAGGTTATTTTAGTCAATATTTATTTTAGAAAACGTTCTCTTATTGCACGGTTTTGTTTTCTGAGTTCTTTTGACTTTCTTGGTGTTAAAATGTATTGTATTCTTCTTATAGTTTCTCTATTTACAGGGTATTGTTTCGCTCTTTGTTCTTCGTTATTGTTTTACTTCAGCAATCACTGAACTGTTCACAGTCTTAAAATAACCATCAACTACCTTGTCTTTGTTATTTGAACTGCTCACATGATTTGTTTGGACAATTGAAATGATCATGTGACATGCTGGATATGCAGCTCCATTGAGCATATGCCAGTAAACATTCAGTTTAAAAAAAAAAAAAATGTCACAAGATCATTTGGTAGCCCAAACAAGTCATGCAAATAATTTGAATAACAAGGACTTTGAACAGTTCAGTGAATTCTGTAGTATTGTTTAAATGCCTCAGGTTATCTACAATGAAAAAGCCTGTATAGATCATCAGACTTTACCCTTTTGGGCTCGCATTGTACATGTACAACATTTCTATTATATTTATTTATTTATTTATTTATTTATTTATTTATTTATTTATTTATTTATTTATTTATTTATTTATTTATTTATTTATTTATATATAATAATTCTGGACGTGGTTACAAAGTCCATGGAGAGACGACAGTAGGACGCGAAGTCCCTTACAAATTTCTTTCTCCAAAGGTCAAACAATAAGTTAATCAACAAGTTAATTATAGTAAAAGTATATCTATAATCTGTAAGCTTTGCTCCTGGCATAACTTCATGTAAAAGACGCAAATGCATGCAATTCAATATTGAATAAGAATCTGTTGTATTATTTGTTATCTTTGTAAGAAGTTGGCTAAGAACTTAGTCTTAAAACAATACTCTAAACTGGAATAAAATACATTTTACAACACCAAGAAACGCTTACAAACTTACCATGTACTTCAAATCACTAGAGTGGTAAATCATGTCTTGTTTTTGTACCATGTGATAACTTCTGGCCAATCATTTTCCTTAAAAAAGGTGGTCCACAAACACCATAGCCAAAATATTAACCAATCTAGTGATCTTCATAGTAAGATAGTATCTATCTCTTCCCAGCCCGGGCTATAATATTACGTTGTGTCCTTAGGCAAGACACTTTATCTTAGTGCCCCGTAAAGCTGGAGGTCCTGTCTGCTTTCACTCCAACCCTATATAAGGTTGACGTAAAAAATCCTGTTGTGTTGTTCACAAAGAGTAGGCAGCAAATGTGCGCCTTCATATATACATTCGATTTCATCGAATGGGCCAATAACAACTCTATGAAGTCTAATCCAAGCAAATGTAAAGAACTTACTTTTCTCAAGAAAGGGATTTCCGCCAATGACTTCACACCTATTTTTAACATTCCTCAATGCAAAGAACTGTCAATTCTTGGAGTTACATTTCAGAATGGTAACAGATTCACATCCCACGTTCACAATAAGCTCGTCAAGGCAAATAGGTGTCTCCATGTTTTAAGAACTTTACGCCAGGAAGAATTAAACCCGAAAGAAATAGATCATTTGTTCAAGAGCCTGGTTCTCTCGACCTTATCATATGGCCTGCAAGTATATGGTTCTGCGGAACCAGAATTGACCACAATACAAAGATTTTTAGACAAATGCTATAAACAAAGATTTACCACTGAGAAAATAAACATTCATCAGCACCTTGAAATGATGGATAGGAACTTAGATAATAAAGTGAAAAAAATGGATAATCACCCACTACGTCCTCTCCTTCCAAAGAAAAAAGAAACAAAATATGCATTAAGAAAACCTAGTGTAGTTAGACCTAAAATTAACACAGAAAGAATGATGAACGTTTTTAGTAGTAGACTAATTTTTAAATATTGAGAGACAAATTTTTAAATATTGAGAGTTATACATATTTTATCCTTTTGAATATCGATGTATTTTGTAAATTTATTATTATCATTATTGCTATACTTTTAATCTTATACTGATGTAAAATAGGATATGTATTTTTATCTTATTAATAAAGACTTATTATTATTATTATTATTATACAGGGTTCGTGCTAACTCCTTAAACTCCTTGAAAACTCCTTAAATTTGATTTACATTTTTAAGGGCACTTGAAAAGCCCTTGAATTTTAGAAAATCAGCATAAACTCCTTAAAAACTCCTTAATTCTAGCTAAAGTAGAGTAAATTTTGATAAAATGTGTTCATTCTGTGCGATGTTAACGATGACAAGAATATCATTTACATATCAAAGTTGTCGCAAAAAGTGCTTAAAAATTACTTTTTGGTCCTTGAAAACTCCTTGAATACTCCTTAGATTTTTTTTTACTGACGTCAGCACGAACCCTGATATATCTCCGCTAAGTCCTCCACATGTCTCATGTAAAACTGAGATGTATTTTCTCAGTTTATGTATTCTCTGCTTAGGTGAGACCATTTATTATTTTATTTATTTTATTTATTTATACCACAGGACATCCATGACGACTGGCTTGGTTCTCCTAATGAGGCTTTGGAAGGGTTTTCATGGAGAGGAGGGTCAGAGAGAGATACTACTGGAATATTACTGTGGAGCAAACCCTACATATGTAATCTGCCCAATGGAGATGAGGTAAATAACAATATTTAACAAACAGTCACTAAGGTTTGCCAGATAAGCTATTCCAAATGTCACTTGCCTTATTAAATATTTGTTTCTCATACTAAATATAAACATGGAAATCACAACTTCATCACTAAAATTATAATAACATTCTTGTGTACTTACAATGTGTCTACAGCTATAGTTCAAGTAGTTAATGTCATGTATTTTTTGTCAAATCTAGGTAGTTGTTCTGCTAATGGACACACAGGGTGCTTTTGACAGTACATCTACCGTCAAGGACTGTGCTACTATCTTTGCACTTAGCACTATGACATGCTCAACTCAGGTAAACAGAGCACTGGTTTATTTGATTGCACATTAATATCTGACTGTACATTTTATTATTATAGCAAGCTATTATAAATAGCTGTGCTCAAAATATCTAGACGTTTTTATATTTTCAATCAATCATATATAAAAAAGTAACATGTTCCCATTTAAATCTGTACTTTCCCATTTAAATCTGTACTTATGCAAATTGTGCAACTTGTGTTGATGTGTGCTAAACACACAGATCAACCAATCAGTGAAATTCACTTCAGAAATAATATACTCTGATTGGTTGATCTGTGTGTTTAGCACACATCAACACAATTTGCATTATAAGTACAGATTTAAATGGGAAAGTACAGATTTAAATGGGAAAGTACAGATTTAAATGGGAACCTGTTAAGTGCAATATTAAGTTATTGTTTGTTATGGTTTATTATTTATTCATTGCTCAATTTATTCATCCATTCAGTCAGTCATTATCCGGTCATTCATTCATTCATTCATTCATTCATTCATTCATTCATTCATTCATTTATTCATTAAACCAACCTGTAGACAACTTTCATAAATGGCCCTCACTAATTATCATAATATTTAAAATAGATGTTTTAAGAAAAAGAATGCTATCATACGAAAGACATTCAGCATAACAATAACTGGTGAACTTTATGAAAAATGATTAAATTTGCAAGAATCTATAAGAGTTTGAAAAATCAGAAAATACACCAAAACAAGGCATGAAAGGCCTTGGCAGAAAATTGCATACAAATCTCTACATTTTTCATTGAGCATAACTTCTTTGGTATTTTAGCCAGAGCATCAAAACCTTCCAAACATGCCTGTTTCAGGAGGCTCTTTCATATGATAATGCTAAAATATTAGCATATCTGTTTACTTGAAAACATCATTTTCCACTACATATTATGTATTTATGAAAGTGGTCTATTGTTTAATAATTCATTCTTTTCCATTCAGTGGTTGATTCAATCATCCATTCAATCAAAAAAAGCAATCATTCATTCATTTATTTGTTTATTAACTTTTAAACTAAAATCATTCATTTATTGTAGGTGTATAATTTGTCTCAAAACATTCAAGAAGATGATCTCCAGCACTTGCAGGTATGTCAACAACCACACTGCTATCATAACAGATAAACAACCTTGTTACAAGCCACTTACAAGTAATATACAATATGAGCTACTTACAAGTAATATACAATATGAGCAGCCGATCTATAATATATGGTATACAACAGCAATTCATAGACAAGCCGTTGTATATCACAAATCAGATGCAAATGTTGTTAAGTACTTATGAAAGTCCAACACTAGTTCTTACATATTTTACTAAAATAGGTCAAGATAAAAGAAATAGTACTTTTCACAGTTTCGCTCTGTGACCACGCATAATAGTTTCAAGTCAAGGTTCAAGTTGATCTGCATTAGCAAAACTATAACTTATCATAATCGACTTGGAACTATTATTTATGGTCACTGAGGCGGAACTGTGAAAAGGACTACATGTATACTGGCTGAGAAAATTCAAGTTGAAACTTATGCAAATCAGGACCAAATCTGTAGGAGATTTACAGATCTCATCGTGGACATGATTTCTTTTGTAAAATTCTCATTAAATAGTCATGAATGTTATAATGATTGATAAATGTTTTCTCTACTTTCTAGCTATTTACAGAGTATGGTAAACTGGCAATGGAGAATAACGATGTCAAGCCTTTTCAGGTAGTGATTGATTATTGATTTATTGATTATTACATTATTTGATTTTGGGTTTTTCTGATCCGTCATTCAGTTTGGAGGCAGAGCTTGTATGTTAACTTGTAAAGTCATTGGTTAATTTGATGTAAGCTCCACCTCCAAACTGATTTACAGATTGGGAAACCCCAATATCAAGTTGAAATTCACTATTTGCTAGCGACAATGAAATGTCTTTCGCTGTAAAAGTACTTTGTAAAATTCATTAATAATTTGTAAGCTTTCCAGCCAATCCGATATAAGAAATCAGATCAGATATATATGTTGGTCTGATCCGCGGTTATTAAATTGTGTATGAGTATATGATCGTTCTGCAAAGGTCATGGGTTCAAATCCTGTTGAAGTCCCAAATTTTTTTCGGGGTTCTATAATTACATCAATTGCTTTACTCCGCGACGATCATATACTCATACACAAATCAGATTACATGAACACCCTTGTAAAGCCTATACAAACCTAAGCACAGGGAGGGTTTGAATAATCATCAGGGTAAACAGGAGTTAAAACAATGAACATGTAAATTAGATACAACCACTAGTGGTTTTGACTTGTATCTGAAATGTAAATTAGATTATCTAATGGTGTTTACAATGTTCTTTTTCATTCTATCTTTTTCAATTTTCAGAGGTTGATGTTTCTAGTGAGGGATTGGAGTTTCCCATATGAAGCAGAATATGGCAGCGTAGGAGGTGAAAAGATCCTGGAGAGGAGACTTAAGATATCAGAAAAACAACACCCTGAACTGCAACAAGTTCGACGACATGTACGAGAATGTTTTGATAGGATTGGCTGTTATCTGATGCCACATCCAGGACTGAAGGTAGCAACAAACCCATCATTTGAAGGACATTTGAACGGTATGTAGCATTTTTGTGTAGCATAAATGTTGGCCTAAATATGATGATGATAATGGTGGTGGTGGTTACAATGGTAATATAATGATGGGTATGATGATGGCAATAACAATGCTAACTATTGCAATTGATTTTGTGTTGGTGGTGATTAATATGATAATGTTGATTATGATATTATGCCAGTGTTACCCTTGATTGGTATTGACAGTATTATTATAGTACTTATAATAAATAGTATTACGAGAAGACCAGTTGTCATTTTTGTAATTTTGTATATTTCGGTCTCTATCCAAAGACCATCAACTGCAAATGAATAAATTAAACTAAGACATTCTGAATTAAGATTAATTCATTAGACTCAAGGGAATTGACTGTCCTTGTTCATTCAGGCTTGGTTTGTGTTCTTTTATAAAAAGCGCTTCTGCTATTTTTCGTTGTTTGTAATTTCCAAGGTTGGAAGCTAGGATTACAGTATTTTCAAGTTTTATCTTGTCATGGCCCGATTCTACGCTGTGTCGAAGTAGCGAGGATTTTTTATCTTTGCCACCGTGTTCAGAAATTCGTACATCTAGCCTTCTAGCAGTTTCTCCAATGTAGGTATGTGTGCATTGTTCTTGTGGGCACTCTAGTTTGTACACTACATTGTGTCGGTGTTGAATGTTTGTTTTGTCTTTGATATTAAAACGTGATGCTAATTTACTAGCCTTGAAAGAAACAATAGGTTTTACATTGTGTGGCAAAAACTTCATTGCGGTACGTTTTAATTTCTGAACTAATTTGACGCCTTTGTCACCTTTGTATGGTAGTGTCATAAACATAGATGTTGAGTCATTATCCTGGCCGTTGCTTTGTGTAATAACTTGGTTTTGTTTGTTTTTAACTTCGCTGATAATATCATCAATTACCCAGTGAGGGTAACCGTTTATTTCATGGAAAGTTTTTTGCAAGTGATGGAGTTCTTTCTTCAATAGATCTATTCAGAATGTCTTAGTTTAATTTATTCATTTGCAGTTGATGGTCTTTGGATAGAGACCGAAATATACAAAATTACAAAAATGACAACTGGTCTTCTCGTAATACTATTTATTATAAAACTATATGCCCAAAAGAATATAATTATAGTACTTCTATGAACTTTTTGAACCTCAATGTATGTATTTTTTATTGCAGATATTGATGATGAGTTTAAAGAACAACTACAACAGTTAATACCGCGGCTACTAGCACCAGAGAACCTGATACTGAAGGGAATCAATGGCGAAGAAGTAACATGTAGAGGTCTGATGGAATACTTCAAGGTAAACAAAAATTTTAATTGGTTTACTTCATTAACTCATCTTTTCTGACTTCCTTCCTTGATCCTTGCTACCTTCCTTCCTTGCTTCCTCTCTCTCTCCCTCCCTCCCTTCCTTCCTTGCTTCCTCTCTCTCTCCCTCCCTCCCTTCCTTCCTTCCTACCTACCTACCTACCTACTGACCGACCTACCGACCGACCGACCGACCGACCGACCGACCTACTGACCTACCTACCTACCTACCTACCTACCTACCTACCTACCTACCTACCTACCTACCTACCTACCTACCTACCTACCTACCTACCTACCAACCAACCAACCAACCTACCTACCTACCTACCTACCTACCTACCTACCTACCTACCTACCTACCTATCAACCTACCTACCTACCTACCTACCTACTTACTTACTTCCCTCTTTCCCTCCCATTCTTCCTTCCTTCAGTCATTCTTTATCCAGTTTTCTTCATTTTATTTATTTTTTTTTCAATTTTCTTTATTTCATTTATTCAATTGATAACAACCCATTTTCTGTATTATTGAACTGTTTATTTTAATTTTACCTACTAGGCTTACATGAAGATATTCCAAGGTGACGAATTACCAGAACCCAAGTCCATGCTACAGGTAAGTTGTCTTCACTTGTCTTTTAAGGAGCAAGGATGGCACAGTTGGCTAGTGTGTGGCTTTCGGTGCGAAAGGTCCCGAGTTCAATTCCCAGTAACCTCGCATACTTGTTTCAACTTCTCTTCTTTCCGTGTAGCTTTAAGTAGCTTTAAATACCCGTTAAACGGAGCACTGATGGAGAGAGGGAAGTAAAATGAGTACACCGTCGGCTCTCTGGAAGATCAGCTTCGGCTGAAGGGACTTCTGACAAAAAATACTATTCTTTACTTTACTTTACTTTAATATACAGTGGAACCCCGCCACCCGCTTAATACGGCCACCGCGTTATTGTGGCCAGTTTCTTAGGTCCCGACAAAATGCATGTCCATACATTTTCTATAAAATTTGCCCGCTTAATGCAGCCTCCCCATTAATACGGCCACTTTGGGCTGTCCCTTTGGTGGCCGGATTAACGGGGTTCCACTGTATAGCTGTATAAATGACTGACCATTTGAACATTTCGATAAAATTGATGAACATTTTGAATTCAAATCAAACAAATTTTAATTACAATATCTACCCCCCCACTAAAAACAGAAGGCATTATGGTTATTTGAAGATAGAGAATTAACTGTTTTTCATTTCTCATCCACCATGGCTAATATTTATCGTATTAGTGTAATGCAAAATGTACAGCATGTTCTAATGGAAAAACTTCATTTATTTTAGGCAACTGCAGAAGCAAACAATCTGGCTGCTTTAGCTGCTTCTAAGGACATGTATATAAAGGAGATGGATAATGTGAGTCACACTATGATCATATATTTAATACGCTAAGCCAAAAAAGTCCGCATCTTTTTCCAATAAACCCGCCCACTGTGCCAACAAACGAATTCCATAAATGCTAAGAACAGGTAATTGTGGGTGCAATAGGGGTAAATTGGAATGAGAAATTAAATGCTTCCAAAACTAAAAATCAAAGTCGTCTCGCAGCGATCTCACCTCGGCCGCCATCTTGGATTATCATTGACACAGGGAGCCCAAACATTACAAAGAGCAGCCCAAGCATTAGGAAAAGTAGTGAATTTTTCACGGGTACCCCGACTAGTTTATTATATTATTATTGTTTTATTTAGGCACATATATTTATTCTCTAGTTTGCATCAAGAACAAGGTCATCAAGGGCCTCACTATTATATTATTCTTACTGAGACAGCCATTTTTTTACACGGAGGGGGAGGGGGACTGTTTCAAATAGAAGGGGGCAGCATTCTTTACGCTCCACCCCATCCTGTCCCTGCTATCAAAGTCCCTATCGTTGCGAGTTTCTTGTCAGAAATCGCAACGATAGGGCTAAGAAAGACAAAAATCACTTTAGGGGAGAGGTCACAAAAACTTGTGTTCTAAACCATCTAAATACGTACTGCATACGTACTGCATACGTACGTCGATGACACACTTAGCTTCTAAACCATCTAAATACATACTGCATACGTACTGCATACGTACGTCGATGACACACTGCTTCTAAACCATCTAAATACGTACTGCATACGTACTGCATACGTACGTCGATGACACACTGCTTCTAAACCATCTAAATACGTACTGCATACGTACTGCATACGTACGTCGATGACACACTGCTTCTAAACCATCTAAATACATACTGCATACGTACTGCATACGTACGGCGATGACACACTGCTTCTAAACCATCTAAATACATACTGCATACGTACGGCGATGACACACTGCTTCTAAACCATCTAAATACATACTGCATACGTACGGCGATGACACACTGCTTCTAAACCATCTAAATACATACTGCACATTATGATAATGATTATGGCGATGATAACATTTGTGTTGTAGTACTAATGTTACGTACTATTAATTATTCTTGAGAGACTCATTACGCAACGACATTGTTCTTTCTCATGCCGCAAAGGTTTTTCTCCGAGTTGTCCGATTCTCCTCACTCCTCAAAAATAAACATGTGAGCAGAGTTGTGTGTTGTAAGTATGGAATGTAGTGGTAGTGAGTGTGAGTGAACCTCACGGAAGATCCCCGATGGGGAGTAATGGTTAATATTTAACAAAAACGCAGCTATAACCGTTATGGTTAATGTAACGCAACAATCCGCGTAAAAGCATAATTTTATATTTAATTTACGCATTTTTTTACGTAAAAGAAGATGAAGTTTGATAAATTTGGAATGTAGTGTGAGTGAACCTCACGGAAGACCTCACGGAAGATTTCACGGAAGACCTCACGGAAGACCATACTTTGATTTGTAAAATATTTAACAAAAAATGCAGCTATAACCGTTATGATTAATGTAACTTTAAGGTAACAATCCGCTTCGTTTTATATTTAACATTACGCTTTTTTACGTAAAAGTAAATAGAGTTTGATAGGTGTTCATTACTTCTTTCGGTAGATTTGCGGTGGTGACATGCCTTACCTCGCTCCTAACGAACTGGAACGTAGACACGACAACATGAAAGACAAAGTCCTTGAGCTTTTCCACAAAACACGTAAAATGGGCGGCGAGCTTTTCAGCCAGGATTACTTAACCAAACTTACGCAAGAGATCGACGAAGCATTCGAGAACTACGGAAAGCTGAATGACAGTAAAAACATTTTCAATGCAGGCCGCACGCCATCCGTGTTTTTGTCGGTGATTGTTCTCAGTTATTTGCTTTCGACTATTTTTAATTCAGTTGGTTTGGTATCGTTTGTACGGATGTGTAATTTGACGTGCTGGATGGGTATTATTATGCTGGTGGTATGGTTCTATATAAGGTTTACTGGAGAGTTCCGTGAGTTTGGTGCCAAGATTGATCACCTAGGAGAAGTCGTCTGGGATGAGGTAAGATGTTCGTGTTATTGGAATTATCATTATGTATAATAGAACATTGCACCTCAACCTCAATAGCGTGTAATATATTCTTGAGAATTTTGATAGGTGAGTGTTTTCAAAGTGTTGGCATTATGGTTCTAATTTGCCAACCATTTTAACAATAGATTTTTTAATTTTCTTTGTTATAATACCAATGGTTGACTGGCAAAACCATAACAAAATACGTCACTGTACGTCCACCTAATACTGAGAAGTGAAATTCTAAGGAATATATTACACGCTATCGAGTTTGAGGTTCATTGAAAAGGAACCGTGAAATTTTATGTTTTTGTTGATCCTCACTCGTTACTGTTGGTGATGATGATGTTAATGCTGGTGATGGTGATGGTAAAGATCATGTTGGTAATGGTGACGATGATGCTAGTGGTGATGGTGATATGATGCTGGAGACAGAAGTGGTGATGGTAAAGATCATGTTGGTAATGGTGACGATGATGCTAGTGGTGATGGTGATATGATGATGCTGGAGACAGAAGTGGTGATGGTAAAGATTATGTTGATAATGGTGACGATGATGCTAGTGGTGATGGTGATATGATGCTGGAGACAGAAGTGGTGATGGTAAAGATTATGTTGATAATGGTGACGATGATGCTAGTGGTGATGGTGATATGATGATGCTGGAGACAGAAGTGGTGATGGTAAAGATTATGTTGATAATGGTGACAATGTTGGTGGTGGTGATGTTGATGCTGCATGGTGATAATAATGGTAATAGGGGTGATGGTGAAGATTATGTTGTTGATAATGATGATGATGTTACTACTGTTACTACAGGTTTTTTTTATTGATGGTGATGATGTTGGTGAAGATAATGTTGATGATAATGATGATCTTGCTGGTTTTGATAAGTTGGGCGTTTTGTTTGTTTGTTCGGTCGTTTGTTGAAATTTGTCGATTTATCCTTTCTATCTTTCACTCGCTACACAGTTTTTTTAATTCAAATACTCTACATCATTTTTATATTGTCTTATAGTTAATCATACCGCTGTACCAGACAATGCTGCATCGCGGCGCACAAGCCGTAGCATCAACAACCGCAAACCAGTTATCCTCCTCCTCCTCAAAGAAGAAGAATTAATCCCATTATCAACGAAATGTATAGAGAATATCCTCAGCTGTCTTATTTAATAGTTAGTGAAAGTTAATGCCAGAAAAATCATTACAATAGATTGAATCGAAATGTGGCGACATGTTTCATTTCTATTGTTGACTAGCTGAGCCTCACGTTCATGATGAAGCACAATGGAGTCTTCACATGTAAGAGAGGCTAGCCAGAACAATAGTTATTCCAATTTGTCGCCATAGTCGATTCGGTGCATATCACAATATCAAAAGAAGAAAACACTTTAGTTAGGGCAACAGTTTTCTTGCCTAGACAATCATTAGAATCATGGATTTGAAACCTTTCAAATGCTAGGGAAACTTTCCTAGTGTCAGGGACCATTCGAGTGCCAAGAAAATAATTCCAATAGCTACAAACCCATTAGGATTCTAGAGTTCAAACTTCCAAATGCTAGATAAACTATTTAAGTGTCAGGGACCATTCGAGTACAGGAAAATAATTGCAATATCTATAGAGAGAAAACATTCTGTAATATAAGGATATCTGTTGTCATGTTCAGAAACCGAGTATAATTCCAAAGAAACCTCTCAAATGCTAGGAAACTATTACAGGAAAATAATTGCAATATCTATAGAGAGAAAACATTCTATAATATAAGGATAGCTGTTGTCATGTTCAGAAACCGAGTACAATTCCAACGAAACCTTTCAAATGGTAGGAAGCTATTCTAGTGCCAGGAAAACCGCATTCGAATGCCATGAAAGCGATAACAGTGTTACCATTTTAATGAAAGGCAAAGTGGCTTCATATTTCTGAATCTGTTGAAATTCCATACAACGTTGAGTTACTGATTTGTGTTACACGGGAAATGCGCTAACAAACTGCTCGAAATAAAATTTCAAACGCATGCCGATTTATTAATTCTGCGCAGGCTAATCAGTCTCCCTTGCAGCCGTGTTTAGTCGTGTCGAGAGAACGTGACGAGGGACTGTGACGAGGCTAAACACGGCTGCGGGGGAGACTAGCTAATCATCAACGAGACTAATAATTGTTTTGATTGATTTGTTCATTGTTGTATATAGCCAATTATTCCACTAGATTATTTATGCTACAAATCATCAACATTGGTGCAACTCTAGTTTGAGAAAACAGACGTTCTTTCGCTCCTCTTAATTCCCCCGGAAATTCCATTCTGATGACGTAGCGCGGGGGAAAGAGGAGCGAAAGAACGTCTGTCTTCAGGCTAGTGCAATTCGTGCACTCGATGAAATTTATACTTTACTAGGCTTAAAACACTGTAGAATATCTGAAAGAAAATAAATGAAATATCGCACTTTCAGCGTTTGATTGTACATCGTTTGATTGTACCTAGCTTAACGTTTACAGTAAGATGCTCAAGACTGTGACCACTGATAATGTATTCGCATACTTTTGTAGCGCCATCCTCCAATTAGCGTTTAGATCAGAGATAAGATAAGACAATCCTGTAATGCTGATTGGATAACAGCATAGACGAACGTATGCGGATACATTAGCGGTGGTCACACTTTTTGCCTTTTGCTGTGATTGTACTACCACTAACCATTGTTTTGTTCTGGTATTTATTTTAGTCCTATTGAAAGAACCATTCCGAAATGTGGTAGATATACTGTATATGTTGAGTAGTGTGCAGATATTAAATCTTAACTCAAAAGAAGCCCGGCCTTGCAAATTATCGAGGTTGTTGCAGAGAAATAACAATGCTACAGCCGTTCCGTAGTGTAGCGTAAACGTGCTGTACGGCACGTTGCGTACCACGCCGTGCGGTAAACGTCCAAACAGACCGTGACGTAGCGTAGCGTACCACGGTGTGCGGTAAACGTTCAAAGACGCCGTGACGTTCCGTAGCGTAGCGTACCACGCCGTGTGGTAAACGTTCAAATACGCCGTGACGTTCCGTAGCGTAGCGTACCACGCCGTGCGGTAAACGTCCAAACAGACCGTGACGTTGCGTAGCGTAGCGTACCACGCCGTACTGTAATCGTTCAAAGACACCGTGACGTTCCGTAGCGTAGCGTACCACGTCGTGCTGTAAACGTTCAAACAGGTCGTGAAGTTCCGTAGCGTAGCGTAACTCGTCGTGCTGTAAACGTCCAAACAGGTCGTGAAGTTCCGTAGCGTAGCATACCACGCCGTGCGGTAAACGTTCAAAGACGCCGGGACGTTACGTAACGTAGCGTACCACGTCGTGCTGTAAACGTTCAAAGACGCCGTGGCGTTCCGTAGCATAGCGTACCACGCCGTGCTGTAAACGTTCAAAGACGCCGTGACGTTCCGTAGCGTTGCGTACCACGTGGTTCCGTAACCGGTTCTGTGACTCCGTAGCGTAGCGTACTATGCCTTGCTGTAACCGGTTCTGTGACGCCGTTCCGTAGCGTACCGTGTCGTGGCGATTCGTGTCTTTGCATTTACACTAATAGAAGTGTTTGTCCCCATATCTACAAGATAGATACAAGTACCAACAAATAGATTATAAGCTGATATATTACTCTATAATACAGTCTCTTTGTCTTCATTTGGCAGCTCCTCCCCTGATATTACATCCGGCTGAGGCTTCTTGCGATTAGTGAAACTCGATGGCCTTTCTTGTGTTGCCGCTCTATCACTTGTTCGTTGAAGAGACCTGGATAGAATGAAAGTCCCTGTAGCCATAGGCTTGCCACCTTTTACAGTCAACTGAATAAAGGCTTTACGAAAGTCTTTGCTCACGATGGAGTAAATTATAGGGTTTATAGCCGAGTTCGTGATGGTAATAATGACAACAATATTATGGATGGTCCAGACATGGCGTAGCATGAGCAGATCTGTCCAGAAGATGCTCAACACACGGAAGACATTCAACGGCAACATGGTAGCTGCGAAGGTTACTACGATTGGCGTGAGGATCTTACGAGCGCGAATGTTTTCACCAGCTCTGCGATTCTCCTTCGACATGGATCCTGATTCCTTTTGGAGACTTTGGTGGAATAGGATACTTTTTCGTATTTCTTGCCATATCCCAACGTAGGTCCACGAGATGACGCTCAAAGGCATCACGTATGAAAACACCACTAAAGTCAAGGTATAGACCGTTTGTATAGATTCGTGCGGCATTTTCCTCCAGTTTGGGTCACAGTAGATCACATCAGTGCTTACTTCGATGTACTCAAAGACGAAAAAGAGCGGCAACGAAAGCATGAGAAATGAAATGACCCAAATCGCGAGAATCGAGCAGACGGTGTGTTTCTTAGAATCACATTGACGCATAAGCTCTTTGTTCTTGACGATGTTCTGATATCTTTGGTACGCAATGCCGGTTATAAACCAAATTGACGCGCCGAAGAACGTATCAAAAAGAGGTAAAAGATACAAGCAGGCAAATCTCCCAAGCGGCCAGTAGTCAGGCATCCTCTCTTTTAGCACTCCCAGAGGAAAGATAGTCATGAGAACACCGAGGTCTGCTAGAGCGAGGTTCAGTAAGTAAGTATGCATTGAAGATCGCCCACGGAGCTTCTTAGAGGCGATAACAACACACACCAAGACATTACCAGCTACTCCAGTCAGTGCTATTGCGGCGACGAACGATAGCCTGGCTACTACGATGCCTGTAGGCTCTTCAAAGTATGGAGAACTGGTATTATTCATGATGATTACACGCTCCCTACTGTGCTTATAGTAGGTAATTTACCAGATGACTTCTACAGACACACAAGATTCTTCCTCGATTATTTCTCAGCCCGTGTTTATACTACGTTTTGCTCGTTAAGTTCAATTTGCGCACAAGTGTAATTGTTTCCGATTTTGTCTTTTCCTGTTTTGTCTATAGTAAAATCAAACTTGAGATTTTCTTGGATAATTCCTTTTGGTTAATGACAAGTTTTGCACTTGTATTCGCTTTCCTCAGATTTAAACTTTCGAGTCCCCGATTGTGGTTTCCTCTTCTTCTGTTTTCTTAATAGCAAGGTTTTACTTAACAAATGCACTTATTTTGTATCCAATTGAGATTGTCCTGAATATAACTGTCCTTATTATTATTAGTTCCAAAACATCTCCTCGGGCCTAGTAATTTCACACTACGCCTTTTGCTTGTTAACTTTGGATGATTACTTCTCCTTCGGTTTGTTTACAGTCAAATCCAAGAATCGTGTCTTCTGAAGTGCCCTATAATAATGAGAGAAAATGAATTAATAATAGCCCACAAAACAAGGATAAAAGCACGCTCGTGTGCTTGAGGGTTTATTATATTTAGTACGTCTGTCAATTTCTCGCCTTTCTCAAAACCCGAAAAGCCTATTATAGTAAGTGGTTTCGTATCCAGAGGGTTAGCTAACAGGAAAGAACCGAGAAAAGCCATGGCGAATGCATTCACTCCGGACAGTACATGTATCTTTTGTAAACTCTGCATATTAGTTATATACACCGATTTCAAAAATCGTTGTCGCAATCAAAGCTACAGTCCACACTCTGAAGACTGCAAAGGATGTTGGTATTAGCCACTTTCCTATCGAGTTTGGGGCCTGGGACGAGTGAAGTACGCAAAGGCGTCTGGGATCGTTACTCGGTACGCCTTCGTGTTTGATTACTGTAAACTACCTCACTAAACAATCATGCCAAACTATAACTGCTGCGTTTTAAGTTGTTCTAATAGCCATCGAAACAAATCTCTTGGCTTTAAGTTTTACTGCATCCCTAAAGATACAGAACTGCGAAAAAAATACGATATTTTGTTGAGGAATGATTCCTTAAAGGCTGACTCGCGAATGACTCGTATCTGTTCAGACGCGGTGTCCGGTCGTTTCGATACTCCTTTCAAGGTCGATTCGATACATATCTATGTTGAAGTAAGCAACGTAAAATACCAAGTTATAAAGACATGCATGTTATGATGATTTACTGGATCCGGAAAATTACGAAGTTTTGTGATAATATGGTAAAAAACTAAAGTTTTCATTATAAATTACGGCGGTGATCGTAAGTTGTCATTTGTATCAAAACGCTTCTACTCGTAATTATCGTCTTTATTGCTTGATTTTTTTCTCAATAAGCCTAAAATACACAACTGTATTCTTAGAAGAACTACATTTAAGCGCAAAATGTTTACTTCTATACTAAAAACTGGTTTATTATGCGTGGTTATTAGACATTTACTCGGTTAATTTGTCACATATATTAAACTGTATCGAAACGACTGTACTTGTATTAAATTATCGTTTTTATTGCTTGATTTTTTTCTCAATAAACTTTTAAAACACAACTATAATCTCATTCTTGCATGGAATAACTACATTTAAGACATTTATTTATTGGAAAATTACGAAGTTTTGTGATAATGTGCTAAACAACTATGAGGTTTTCATTATAGATTACGGCGGTGTATCGAAACGACATTACTTGATCGTCTTTATTGCTTGATTTTTTCTCAATAAACGTAAAATACAGAGCTATATATATTCTTAGAATAACCGTCGTAAAACAGAACAAGTGCATTGGTCAATCGGTTTCATAAGCTTTGCACCTGGAATATCTTCTCAGTCACTTAGCGAAAACATCGTTTTTCAGCCATATTTACTATAATCAACTGACGAAGGCGTACCGATTAACGATCCCAGACGCCTTTGCGTACTTCACTCGTCCCAGGCCCCAAACTCGATAGGAAAGTGGCTAATTTCTTCTCTTGTTATCGATTTATTCATAGCATATTTTAGTTGTACTTATTTGTGTTATTTAGCCTAGTTATTAGCCTGCAAAGGATGTCGGTATTTCTTCTCTTGTTATCGATTTATTCATAGCATATTTTAGTTGTACTTATTTGTGTTATTTAGCCTAGTTATTAGCCTGCAAAGGATGTCGGTATTTCTTCTCTTTTTATCGATTTATTCATAGCATATTTTAGTTGTACTTATTTGTGTTATTTAGCCTAGTTATTAGCCTGCAAAGGATGTCGGTATTTCTTCTCTTTTTATCGATTTATTCATAGCATATTTTAGTTGTACTTATTTGTGTTATTTAGCCTAGTTATTAGCCTGCAAAGGATGTCGGTATTTCTTCTCTTTTTATCGATTTATTCATAGCATATTTTAGTTGTACTTATTTGTGTTATTTAGCCTAGTTATTAGCCTGCAAAGGATGTCGGTATTTCTTCTCTTTTTATCGATTTATTCATAGCATATTTTAGTTGTACTTATTTGTGTTATTTAGCCTAGTTATTAGCCTGCAAAGGATGTCGGTATTTCTTCTCTTTTTATCGATTTATTCATAGCATATTTTAGTTGTACTTATTTGTGTTATTTAGCCTAGTTATTAGCCTGCAAAGGATGTCGGTATTTCTTCTCTTTTTATCGATTTATTCATAGCATATTTTAGTTGTACTTATTTGTGTTATTTAGCCTAGTTATTAGCCTGCAAAGGATGTCGGTATTTCTTCTCTTTTTATCGATTTATTCATAGCATATTTTAGTTGTACTTATTTGTGTTATATGATCATAACTAGTTGTTGTTGTGGTAGATATAAATACAAATATTTCTTTAAAAAAAACGTGCAATAAATTACAAATTATGTCCGACATCCTTTGCGGGCTTTAGGGTGTTGACTGTAGCTTCGGCTGCGACAACGATTATTGAAATAGGTGTATAGTAACATGGTCCAAATCTGGGGCCAGTTGTACGAACCTGGATAAAGTTATCCACTGGACAAGAGTTGTCCAGTGTACTGGCAGAATTTGTATAGGTTTTATCCGTTGGATAGGGATTTAACCGGCGAATACTGAGCACTAGTACTATTACCCGCTTAATGCGGCCACCCCGTTAATACGGCCACTTTGGGATGTCCCTTCGGTGACCGGATTAACAGGGTTCCACTGTACATGATGATAAACACAATAATTATCTCTACAAATTGCAATGTGGTTAAATGGTAATTACCAACAATGCTTTGTGCCTTGAGCCTTATTGCAAAGTATAGGTAATATTGCAAAGTATAGATAATATTGCAAAGTATAGATAATATTGCAAAGTATAGATAATAATGCAAAGTATAGATAATATTGCAAAGTATAGATAATATTTAATTCAACTTAATGTGTGTCGTAGGCCGTGTTTAGGTAAATAGAATTATTGTAAAGCTGATGAAGCCAAAGTGTTATTTATATAATAAGTATTTGGACACAACAAACCGAAAACCCTCAAGGACCTGTTTATATGGAAGCGAGTTGTCCCTGCTTGCCGGGATAACTCTATTGTCTTGAATTCCCCGGGGAACACAAAACAATAGAGTTATCCCGGCTAGCAGGGACAACTCGCCATCATATAAACAGCCCCCAAGAAACAAAGTTGATCTATTACCTTATAAGGATTCTGTTCTTCAGGTCAAATTAAACGCGCGTCTGTCTCTTTTGACTGCCAAAAAGAATCAATGTTTTTTTTTTGTTAGCATGTTTGTTGGCTCTCAGACGTCTAATTATCGACAAACACTGCATGCACGAAGTCCAATACATACCTATATGTATGGTAGTATATTTTTTGAAAACGACTCAGTAATGGATTTACTACTAAATAGTCATTGATGTATTTCATGGGAAATCTCAGAGTTTTGATCAAAGATTCGAAAACAGATTTTAATCGTTTCAAAATGAATTAAAGATCCCAAAATGAAGGCTCGAAAATTACCAAATGTTCAATATTGATCAAAGATTCCAAAATGATCAAAAGTATGTCGTTAAATGATCAAAGGTTCCAATTTGCGTCTGATATTACCGCATGGGTTGATTGTGATAACCAAAAAAACAAAAACAAAGGAAATGTCTGGATTTTAAACAAGATTAAAGTAAAAAAACAAACGTCTTCTCGTCATTATCATTTTATAAATATAACATGACTATAGCAGTATTAACATTACTTCATTCAATATACACAGGAAAGGAATTATGGGCCTACACCCATTTCATTACAAGATTCCAAAACGCGATGGATCTTTTCGATAATTAAAGAAAAGTAATTATAAGCATTTTTGGTCTGATGTAAACATACATGTATTTCAAAAATAAAACAAAACTTCCTTATTTTTTTTTTAGCCTGCTAACTAAACAGGACATATGCAGATAAGTTAAATGATTAAACTATAGGCAACTCTAAATACAGTAGCAATAATTCTTATGTTCTAATTCACTGTATAGACCGAATCGAAATAGGGTGTCCAATTTTAACTAATAACTATTGTTCTTGATTGACCAGCCTCGTGTTAACGTTGAAACACAATGGAGTTTTCACATGCATGCGAGGCTAGCCAGTCAAGAACAATAGTTATTAAAACTTGACGCCATATTTTGATTCGGTGTATTTTACTAGCTTTTTTTGTCTTAAAGTGTTCCCCAATGTAACCTCTTCGAAACAGCTGTTATTATGACAACAATGACGGCAAATTTATTATTACATTGGTAATTAAAGGTTCTAAAATGTCCACGATTGAAGGTTTGACAAAGGTTCCAAAGGTTCTAAAATTTCTACGATTAAAGGTTCCACAGGTTTTAAAATGTGTATGATTAAAGGTTCCAAAGAATTTTCCAAAATGTTCTAAAATGTGTATGATTAAAGGTTCTAGAATGTCTGTGATTAAAGTTTCCAAAGTTCTAGATGACTTTCATCAGATATTCTACTTGTTCTAGAATTAGGAAGGTAAATCTCGTGACTTTTTCTATCTTTGGACTATTACCAATTTGGGGCGTGGTTTTTATTTCATGACGCCGCTTTGTAGACAAATGAGAAATACTTTTATTCTACTCTTCAACATATCGATCGAATGTTTTTGTTTGATATTTTATCAAAATACCACTTCCTCTGATAAACTATATTTAGTATTTTTCGTACTAGAAATTTACATCGATGGACTATCCAGTCCCCTTTCCTCAAGTGTGTGATACATTCTTTAGAATTTGACTACAGCCCCCAGAAATATAATTAATTTAAGTGTTTTAATATATTATACTACGAAAACCGTAAAATGATATTTCTGGTATTTAATCAGATCTGATTATTGCATTCTAAACAGAACACTTTGCAATTGTTTTCCGCACGTACAGTGGAACCCCGTTAATCCGGCCACCGAAGGGACAGCCCAAAGTGGCCGCAATAACGGGGTGGCCGTATTAAGCGGGTGGCCGTAAGGCGGGGTTCCACTGTATTTGAAGTTCCTGTACAAAGCGCCGCGATAGGGATATTTTAGAACATATACTTCTTACAGTATAGATAGGATTTATTTAACAATTATTCGCCGAAGGCGAAGTGATTATCGGTGAATATTTACCGAGCGGCGAGTCTTCGAGCTGCAAGGTAAATATTCACCGATAATCACTTCGCCTGAGGTGAATAATCGTTTTAGTATAAATACAAAGGTGATTATTTCAAAAAAGAAAGAAGGAAACAGCATTGAAAGTGAAAATATTTTATTTTTTAAAAGCGCGACCGTCACGCGAAAGTGTCCGGCTCGCATTGTCTCGCTTAATGACAAAAAAACAACGTGAAAATTTACTATGATACCTTTAAATAGCTTGACACGAAACTTTGTAGCTTCTTTAGTCGATTTTGGGACAGCATTTTCTTTAACGTTTTCAATTTCATCTTCGCTAACAGTGACAAAACGACTACTGGCAGCCATTTTGTCCGAAAAGGTGATTATCGGCTGATAATCCGAGATAGCAAACCAATCAGCGCGCGCGATTTTCTATAATCACCTGCGTATTTATAGTAAATATATATATTCCCCCAGACTGCCGGTAACGCAGGCTAATATAATGATGGTGGTGTATGTTTACTGCCGGTAACGCAGGCTAATATAATGATGGTGGTGTATGTTTATACCAATAGTCCTTGTCATTGTTCTCGTCCACAACCCCAGCCTCGATAGCGTGTAATATATTCTTTAGAATTTGACAACAGCCCGTGGAATTTTGTAGTGTTTCAATTGTTTGATAATGTGTACATTCCTTAAATTACCGCGCGCTGTAGTCAAATTGTAAAGAATATATTACACGCTATCGAGGCTGAGGTTGTGGATGAAAACCGTGAAAGGGTCTTTTGAGATATCGCCAAGAACAATGGTCAAATATCAACATATAGCAGACATGGCGACTCCTTTTGGACGGAACATAATTGCTGGCATATAAAAACGGGGATAAAAGTTATCAAATGATTACTACTGTGTTAGTTTCTTGATGGTACATCATGATTGATCAAATGAACTATAGTTGGACGCCATTATTATCGTAGTTTTGGCTAGAGATCGTTAATCACTATTATCAACACAGGAAGTTTTTTTTTTTACTGACTAGCACATCCTACTGACATCCCTGGTGTGGGGAAATAATTGTATCACTTGTAGGTCACTCTACAGGGGAGGGATACTACAAAAATTACTCCTGATTCCCCTGGTGAGGGGAAATAATTGTATCACTTGTAGGTCACTCTACAGGGGAGGGCTATACTACTAAAATTATTCCTGACACCCCTGGTGAGGGTAGTTAATTGTACCGCTAGTAGGTTGCTCTACAGGGAAGGGCTACTACTAAAATTATTCCTGACACCCCTGGTGAGGGTAGTTAATTGTACCGCTAGTAGGTTGCTTTACAGGGGAGGGTTACTACTAAAATTATTCCTGACACCCCTGGTGAGGGTAGCTAATTTTACCGCTAATAGAGCCTGTAGGTTGCTTTACTACTAAAATTATTCCTGACACCCCTGGTGAGGGTAGCTAATTTTACCGCTAATAGAGCCTGTAGGTTGCTTTACTACTAAAATTATTCCTGACACCCCTGGTGTGGTTGGCTAATTTTACCGCTAATAGAACCTGTAGGTTGCTGTACAGGGGAGTGTTACTGCTAAAACTTTTCCTGGTACAACTGGTGATGGATCTAGTTGTACTACTAGTATAGGTTCCTCTTGTCTTCCAATGTGGAATAATTAACGTACAATCGATGCTAAGTGTGAACCAAAACCAACTCGAAATTAGCTTTATCATATTCAATACGATCTTATAAAAGATTCTACCTCTCTGTATCTACTTTAACCATAAAACAATCAAAGTTTTAGAGAAAATTCCAGTTTTAAATTTGTGAGAAAAAAAAAACCTGTATACCTCTCCTAAACTCTTATATTGCATTGAAATAAGCGTACTTACTTTTTCAGACGAGAAACTTGGCAACGATAGATAGATAGATGCATTAGTAAATATTTAAAACTTGTCGCCAAGGGCTACATTACGATAAGTTTTACAAAATAGAAAGAGAAAAATAAATATTCATAATACTAATCTAAAATTATCTTAAAATACAAATTAAATCCTGAGAATACAAAATCTTACCGTTTTTACTAACCATTTTCGAACCTGTTTACACTAAGAACTGTTGAAAATACCTGTCGAGTGGCTATTACTCAGGTTCTTAGCACAACCTTGAGTGTTATTCCAAGAAATGCCTTTCAGAGAGTAACGAGGGAGTAACTTTACTCAGTACTTTTCTCATTCTGCTTCAATGACGTCATTGATAGTCATGGATGCTTCGAAAGGGCCAATTATATTGCGTTAGTTGTCTTTCTTCTTACGTAGGTTGTTCAAATAGGAACAAAAACATTTTAGCTTTGACCTTGATTTAGTTTTTCATCAAATAGTTAGTTTTATTCTCCTACTTTGGAGGCATTTTTGAGTTTTGGACCAGTTCATAAATTATTTATTCATTTATATTTATAATAACATTATTTGCAAAAAAAAGAGTTGATAAAGTGGGAAAAGGGTGTTGACAGAGGGGAACTAAATCCCCGTATTAAGTCACCCCTAAGTCTGGCTAATAAAGGTGACAATACAAATAGTATATACTCCGACGAAGGGCTAAAGCTCGAAAAAAAACAATTTACCTATCGTGTATATCAAACACCAAAGCTGCCTATACTAATTTACTCTCTATAGTTTCCATTTATATTACAAATAATATATTAGACATTATTGAAATATACCAATGAAATAATACTATATTGATATGTGTGTTTACATATATATTTGTAAATGAAAACTAGCGAGTAAACTAGTATTGGCTGCGTCGGTGTTAGATAGATATTAGATCGATAGTTAAAAATATAATAAGAGCAATTCATTGTACGCTGTCAATAAAAATCAAATTATTTCAAGTAGAGGGGAAAAAAACTAAAAATACCTATTGAGATAAGTGGCTTTTGAGGTTCTTCTTAGACTTGTTTACAAAGTCAGCACAAACATTAACGCCTTGGAGGGGCTTTTGACAATTTTCTGCTGATATTTTCAAAGGAATGTTCCTTGAACTGATTTGTTTCAGAGATGAGCAGCTTATTTTAAATAAATAAATAAAAATAGATAAAATAAAATCATCAATCATTTAACAAAGATGAGCATTAATGCGTAACAGTACGGTCGTAAAATCAGAAAATGTAGTTTAAGAGATCGGCGGAAACGCTTTAATCTGAACCAAATACAAAATGAACTTGAACTTGTTATGGATGTCTTTCTATGTCCAATATATATGTCGACTCGATATTTTGATATTTTCCACTGTTTGGATGTTTTTAGAAATCTTGTAATGAAGCGGTTCAAATATAACCAGCGCGCTTGTTGGTCGTGTATTATTAGACGTTTTCTGGAAATTTCGATTATATTTCAGTTGTTACAATGATTGGCTAATATATGATACGTTCGCTGATTGCTTGTATATTTTTTTAACGTTCGCTGATTGGCTGGAAACTACTAGCCGTTTGTTGATTGGCTCAATGCTAGTAGACGTTTGCTTCATAGGCTGGTTTGATACATATTTCAAATATAACAAGAGCCAAAATGGCTACTCGGTCAGGCAGCTGTATGTCAAGACAAGGCTTTCATTTACGTCTTTGGGAATAAAGGCTACTGGGCGATTTCCCGTGAATATTAAAATTCAATTATTTCGTTATTTGCATCATAGTCTGTTAAGAATCCTTCGCGGGGTTCCTGTGTACCATTGTGACGTCATCATTATCCCGCGCGCTTTCAAAAACGTCTGGTAAATAGCCTCAATTTGTTTGAGTAACTTCTTTTGCAATTTTTACGCTGTAAAAATTATCTTTTTATAACTGTTTGTTTAGAAACACCGACGCAGCTCACACAAGCTTTCCAGCTAGTTTCCATCAATTTGTTTGATATAACTTTACACTGGACATTAAAGGACTTCGTAAATTTCATGTCAGTTGATGTTAGAAACAGTCGTTCATACGTACGTTGAAAAAACAGGTTTTCGTCGACAAGACCCTGTCAATTCGAAAATAAAAATCGACAAGGTCTTGTTGACGAAAACCTGGTTTTTCAATATTTTTTGGAAGGCTTTTCTACGTAAGAAAGACTGAATCTGTTTTAAAAAAATCAACTAATACGAAAAAGCTTCAATTTGTGTATATACATTACATATAAATTCACTTATTTTGCACATAAGACTTGTTATAGGTTGATACAGAGCTCATAGAGTGAAAATATTGGACCAGTAAAATCAGGAAAAATACTTAAAGTATTAGTTGATTATGTATTTCACTGGTTCAATTATTTCTAATACAATAAAAAAATTAAACTCTTTTAAGACTGAAAGATCTCAACATTTATTAGTGAATAACTACTAACATGTGTATCAAATAGAGAACATGATATTAAATTAACAAAACAATTACTTGGTTAAGTTTACAACGGTGTAATGATCAGGAATAATATTGATTGTTCAAAAATAGGATAATGTGTTTTATAATAATGTCAACTATACAGTAAGCTCCTGCATATAAGAAAACACCTCCTAGCTCGTTTCGCGCTCAACTTACTGGCTCACTTCGCTCGTTACTGTAACAAACTTTGCATAACTAGTCCTGTGATAAACGAGTTCGACTTGGGCAAGTCTAGGGCTGGGTGGATAAAGTTATCCACTGGAAATAAATTTAAGCACTGCATAGTTTTTTATGAATTTTACCCATTGGGCAAGGATTTATCCGCTGAATTGCACTTTCCACCCTTTGTACAACTGGCGCCAGGCTGATTGTGTTCTTGTTCTTATATGCAGGGTATTACTGTATTATTACTACGAGCTAGGTAACAGGGATTCTTATTTTTGTGAGTTTTTTCAGACATGCTTTTTTCAAAACCGATGAAAATATGAACATCACTATTATAACTCAACAGTTTTACATAGCAGATACTCATGATAGTATGCTTTGCAAATGCTATATCTGTGAAAAAGTAAAGTGCTAAATAATACAAAAAAACATTGTATGTTGACTGTTTCTCAGATATAACTTTAACCAACACATTGATCTTGGTAACAATTGTTAACAGGTGAAAAAGTTTAGATCAGACTGTAAAATTTGGTTTAGTTCAGAGTCGAGAACAGGGGGAAGTGGTTTGTAGTCACATGGACATCTATTATATTCTCTGAATATGCAGATTTTTCTTTTTACTGCCCATTGGTGTATAAGTGGGAAATGTCTTACTTCAAAGTCTGATGAAAACTATTTCAGTAAAAGATTTTTACTATCTAACTTAACACAAGTCAACTAAAAGGACAATTAATACTATGGAAATCAGAAGAGTGGTAATATTTTTTTTTATATAAAATTGTATCATTTGTTATGTGATCATTATAAGCCAATAATGTGGTCACGTGATACAAAAGAAGAATTAGAGCAAATATTGTTACCATGCTAGTGACTCTCATAGTACTGTTGAGATAATTGTTACAAAATAATACACTGGAAAGACATTGTAAAATAACATATTTACAGTGCAGGTTTTTTAAATTGTCCAAAGGTGATGTCTAAAATGATGTAGTCAATGTTGTTGTTTTTTGCCCTTTTCAATACTAGAAAATTAGCTTGTTTATGTTTAAATGGCTCAATGGCTTCTTCAATATCAGTATTGTCAATGTTATTGATATCGGAACTTAAAAGACATGCAATATTGTCTTGAAAAAGTTTTACTTCTTGAGCAAAACCTTTCAATTTTAAGTTTAAAACAACTCTTTTAAAGGTTTCAGTTGCCTTGTTGCATTTTTGACAGAATATTTCGTCAAGGACTGTTATGACACCGCTTTTGCATACTTTGCAAGAGAAGTACATGTTGGATTTGACATCCTGAATTTCTGTCAATACTTGAACTTCTCGTCCAACAGTTGTATGTTCAAGTTCACTGATATCGATTGTAGTGTAATCACCTTATGTCAAGATGTCTTTTTGCTGTGGAAACTGGAGTGGTTAATGGATTTTTCTTAAACCACTCTTTTAGTGTTTTGCTTTTTGGTGACGTTACAGATATTGTGACATGATTCTAAAATACTTAACTGGAGAATTTGTAATGTTCACTACTGGATTGTTACTTAAGTCAAAAGTTTGAGCTAGATTTCCCCACAATGTGGCGGTAGCTTCCTTCTCTGTATCATCTACAATTGTAAATTCTTACTTTATGACAGATTTCCCCTGTTGGGTTACAATATGTGTTGGTGTGTTTTCGTAAGATTTTACAATTCCTATAATGTTAACTCTTGTGTTAAGAGCTTGATTCAACTCTTTTATCTTACAGTAAGGGGTTTCTGGCACAGTATCAATGGTACTTTGGGATGTTTTAATGTCTATTCCACCAGATAGTGTTAGTTCAATAGGTAGAGTCCCTTGGTATTGATATTGGGGTTTAATTTTGCGAACATGTACGCCTGACATTAAGTATGTTTGATCTAAACTTAGCCTTTTATCAAAAAATGATGCTAAGTTATTCCAGGCAATGCACCTTGCAAATGACTTGACGTCTGAGACCAACATCTCAAGGATTGTGCCAGTTGAAACATTCTTCAGAGCTTTTGATGTAACTTTTACTTTTAGATTGACTGAGTCCATCTTGTCCGGATTGATGCTGGCCATGTCTATAAGGAAAAGATACATAACATTAGACAAGTGAAAAACACTGTATCATTTTGTTTTGCTGTGACAATTGAAGGATTTAGAAGGAAATAGTATTACTAACATAAATTATTGTTCAACATGACATTTTTAATCTGGAACATTTCTAATGGTTTTTTAATTTTTTTTTTCATTAATTTTATGTGTAAGGATAATGGTTGTATTGTATGATTTGATCTAGATTTTTAGTTCTAGCCATAAAATATTTATGTAGTCTCACAGTTTTCTAGAAGACTCATTGTGATTGGCTGCCCAGAACAATAAGCTCTATTGCTTATGCTTCGTTCTATAGTTTCACTCTGGGTTTAGCCAACCAATCACCGGTAATGTTCTTTAGAGGTGCGTTCTGACCCAAATATTTTAGTAAAACCTTGTTTCTTACATAATTTTGTTATATTTCACATTATTGATTAATAATTGCTACCAATAACAACGTTTATATGGCTATTTAGGATGAAAACAAAAAAAATTGATTCCGCAACAACATTTGTCATCTTGGAACCTTGCCAAACACTTGGTACCTGGGCTGAGACTCCAAGCCCTAACGATCATCTCATCATAAAAACAAAATGGCTTCGCATGTACATGATTGATTTGTGAAAAGAAAAAAAAAAAAACTATTAACGATAACTTAGTACTCTGTAGGGCTGTAATAAAAAGCCAAAACCACTTTTTATGTAAGTCAGAGAGATAGGGATTATGTATGTTGATTTAAATATTTTAACACTTAAAAAGGTTGATTTATTTGACAAACAATGCGGAATTATGCGAAGAGTGGCAGAATCCCTGTCTCTTGGGTTCTTTTTAGAATTTGGACAAGGATGCCCAGTTTATTTCAGCATTGTGTTCTATAATAATGTTTTGCTGTCCACATGGTTGATTATCTATACATACCTTTCTTGGTGTTTTGTTCTGAATCAAGTTCATCATCCCAATTTTCTGTTGTGTGAGCTAAAAAAAATTGGTAATATTATTTTTAAATTTGATATGGTAATTGTTTTGTTTAATGCTCATTGCTATCACAGCATAGATTTGCCTTTTGTGGTGCTACATATGAATGCGAAATCTGAGCCTGAGAGACTTTATGACTGTTAGTGTGTAATAACATCTACAGATGTAATTATGAAGTTTGAACATTCAAAATATCAAAAGTGTGTAATATACACTGTGTCAAAGATATTTTGAAAGTTATCATTTTCAATATATATAATTTATGGTACCTGTTGATTGTGTTAAATCAAAGAGTTCATTGGCTGTTTGAGTTAATGGTCCTGGTCTTGGTTCTGATGAGTGAAAAAAAAAAGATGACATCTACATTTATGAGGAATACATTAAAGAGGTTAACACTATGTTACTGTAAAGAGATCTCGAAACTGGACTATTATAATAATAATAATAATAATAATAATGTATGTAGCTTATATAGCGCTTATTCAAGTCTGTTCTAAGCGCTTAAAATAAAAATACAAAATACAAAAATTATGGTGGTATATACAACTTTACTTCAAGTACTGTTGAGGTTAGGTAACTGTGCAATGAAGAGGTTTTACTTTGTGTATATACACCTAATTGCAAGAATGTTGTCTTATAAAAATAAAATAAAAAACCTTATAAAAATAAAAAAAAAAACTTATAAAAATAAAAAATATGAATTTATTAAAAGACAAAAGAAAGTCATTCAAGCTGAACCAGCTCTTTTGTCTTCTAATTAATCCCTTAAGCCACTGTTTGAGCTTGAATGCCTTTCTTTTGTCTTTTAATTAATTCCTTTTTATTTTTATAGAGTACAAACACTAAAAGTGTGCAATACTTTGTACTATTTACCACTAAATAGTGTTGATTAAACAATAGAGAACAAAATAATTTGCATAGTTTAGCCGCATTTAGTGGTATTTATGTTGCACACTTTTTGTATTTGTACTCTAATGTTTATTTTTTATTTTTATAAGACAACATTCTTGCAATTAGGTGTATACCTTATTTAAAAAAATGTTTTCGGGTTCAAAATGGTCACATCACACCAGCTAAGGCTGAAAGGGATTTTGGGTATTCTTTGTGTAATATTTTTATGTAGACAAATACAAATGCACAGCAGAACAAGTAGAGCTAATAAGATTAACATGAAATTTGCATGAAATTAGCAAATTGCTTATTGTCCCAGTAATGCTTTTGGTCTTAGATGTGATAATACATTGCACCAAAATAATACATTATTGGTTGGAGCATACCTGTCTATCTTGTGCAAATACAAGTCCCTTTTGGGGTATTTTTTCAGAATTTTGGATGAAGATTTACACTTTTTTTAGAATTGTGTTCTATAATAAGGTTTTGCTGTCCATATGGTTGGTTAATTATACATACCTTTGTTGATGTTTTGTTCAAAATCAATTTCATCATTCGAGTATGCTGCTGTGCGAGCTAAAAAAAATAGATTTGAATTTAATAAAATAGTTGAACGGTGGGAGTAAACTGCAGGTTGCAGGTTGCAGGTTGCAGGTTGCAGGTCGAATAATAAATAATGAAAAAAATTGATTAATTAACTTTAAATGTTTGGCAATCAACTTTTGAGATCTTCTTTAGCTAGCGAAAAGAAATAAGAAAGTGATTTACACCGCAAGAAATCTATATAGTTTAAAACGAGCCGAATCACAGAGAGCTATAGGCATATGAATGACCGTTTTACGAAAACGAAACGAAACGGAATAGAGATATTAGATGCTTGTTTCAGCTTGTTAAGGCGAGTATTAATACAAATGATATTTGTCGAACTGGCCGGCTACGCGATTCAAACACGCCGTGACTTTTTATGATCGTGTTTGGCGACCAAGCATGCTGGGCATGCTTGAGCACAAGCATGCTGGTATTATCGGGCTTTTCAAATCTAAAATGCATAAGCACGACTTTTATCATACTTTGAGCGTAATGTTGTCTTTCCAAACCACGAAAATAAACACAAAAGCTGAAAATTTGCTCAACAGAACCGTGACACTTGCCGGTATAAATATAGTCATTGTCTCAACTCGCTTCGCTCGCAGCAAAAACATGTCAGATGATTATGTAACTAGTACAAGTGATTAATGCGGGAAAATAGTATATAACGCGTTTTTAACTTGACGATTAGAATACTTTTCCAAAAGAAAACAAAAAATCCGGGTTTCTAGTTCTTCATAGAAAAATATTATTTTAATGCAAAAATCAAACAGACGCGTGACATGTCATGTCACTCGCCCTCAAGCTTTTCTCGCTTCCTGATTGGACAATGTAAAATGTAAACACAAGCTTCCCTTGAACATAAAATACCAATATAAATATTTTTTATTATCAAGTAGAGTTGATTTCTTATAGTCTATTGAATAGCAAGTTGATATTCTTTACTTAACTTAATATAAAGCGACTTTGAGGTACATGTAGTTCATTGTAGCGAATTATTCAGCGAACGAGTTAGTGTTGAGATCAACAATGATTATATTTATACCGGCATTGTGTCACGGTTCTGTTGAGCAAATTTTCAGCTTTTGTGTTTATTTTCGTAGTTTGGAAAGACAACATTACGCTCAAAGTATGATAAAAGTCGTGCTTATGCATTTTAGATTTGAAAAGCCCGATAATACCAGCATGCTTGTGCTCAAGCATGCTTGGTCGCCAAACACGATCATAAAAAGTCACGGCGTGTTTGAATCGCGTAGCCGGCCAGTTCGACAAATATCATTTGTATTAATACTCGCCTTAACAAGCTGAAACAAGCATCTAATATCTCTATTCCGTTTCGTTTCGTTTTCGTAAAACGGTCATTTAATATGCCTATAGCTCTCTGTGATTCGGCTCGTTTTAAACTATATAGATTTCTTACGGTGTAAATCACTTTCTTATTTCTTTTCGCTAGCTAAAGAAGATCTCAAAAGTTGATTGCCAAACATTTAAAGTTAATTAATCAATTTTTTTCATTATTTATTATTCGACCTGCAACCTGCAACCTGCAACCTGCAGTTTACTCCCACCGATAGTTGAACGACATTAATTACTGTAAACATTCAAGCACACGTTCAAGTTTGTCCCGCTGAAACGAACTAGTGCTTTAACAAAATGTAAGTTTTTAATAAAACAATTACACAGTTTAATGATTTGAGCTTTAAGTGGAAATAAAGTGATGATTTCCGACACGTTTCGTAATGTTTGCGTTATTTTTGACAGCGTAAGTTGACAATCTACACGTGTTATGCATGGCTTTGAATGTTGTTTGTTTGGTTTCCATAGCTTTAATGAATTGAGCTTACGATTTTTAATGGCTTTTACGTTTCTACATTGTATTATGTAAGTCATGATGCTGTTTATATATTTTATGGTACAATGATTTCAAATAATAAGATATTTTCAAGCGTAAAGTAAGCTTTATATAGGTCACTGAGTTCGTAAACGTGATCGCAGGCACGCACAAAGCTTTCTCGACTTGTTCGAGTAGCTTAAATAAAAACAAAACACGTAAAAAAGCACAAAGTAATTATTCAGTTCGGTAATTTAGAACAGTTCTATTAAATAATTTGCTTTCTAGCAGTCTATACTCACCTCAGTATGTCTACGTTTTCCCTACGATCCAAACAGTTCGGCGTCTTGCGTAGAAAGAGGGCTGACGATTGAAGTAGTCCTTATTTCTCCATGTGCGACCCATGTGCTTTACCGATAACATTCCGAAAGGAAAAAACGAACCCTTGAAAACCGACAGAAATCCCTACATTCTTGACACGGGTGAAAAACGCACGGCGCATGCGTAAGGAAAACCAAAGAATAACTGAAGATTTTACGAAGGGTTTCGTGTTTTCTTGTGGTTATATATTAAGCGAATTTCTCTTGTATTATTTGACAAGGGAAAGAAAACAACTAATGTAATGTGTTAGGGAAATATAAGCACTAACTTTCCACGAACTTTCTTAACTTTTAAGATTTACCAAACGCCGGTAAATCTCCAATGGTTTTATTGTAAACACGACCGTCTTCCGAGCGTGCGCAGTGCGTTTTTCACCCGTGTCTACATTCTTAAGAAAATTGGACGTCCGGAAAACCTCTCGAATGCTCACTAACTATCCGAAAACACATCGATTCTATTCGCGATTGTTCGTTGGTTCTTCGTTGCTTCCGATGTCATTTTCTTGACATTCGGAAGCTGGTTTGTAATCCTAAGGTCATGGCACTTCGTGCCTGACCAACAAGTTTGTTTATAATAGGCTGGCGAAATATTAAAGATGTAATACGTTCGCTGATTGGCTGTATAAATATTTGAAGTAGAACACGTTCGCTTATTGGCTTGATAAATATTGGAGAATAGATGTAATACGTTTGCTTATTGGCTGGATAATTATTTGAGATGTAACACGTTCGCTGACTGGCTGGATAAATATTGGAGATGTAATACGTTTGCTTATTGGCTGGATAATTATTGGAGATGTAAAACGTTCGCCGATTGGCTAAATAATTAGTTATAATGCGACACGTTTGCTATTTGCTGGATAAATATTGGAGATGAAATACGAACGCTGATTGGCTGTATAAATATTTGAGATATCACAAGTTTGCTTATTGGCTCGATAAATATTGGAGATGTAACACGTTCGCTGATTGGCTGAATAAATTATATTTGAAATATAACACATGCATTAACTCGATGCTGTTTTGCTTGCAGCATGTTGTACTACTACTACTACTACTACTACTACTAATAATAATAATAATAATAATAATAATAATAATAATAATAATAATAATAATAATAATAATAATAATAATAATAATAATAATAATAATAATAATAATAATAATAATAATAAGCACTTATTTCAATAGGGTAACTAGAATTACACAAGTAATTTTCATCTAGGCCCTACATACCTACATATATACATATTACATAAAAATACTTCGGGTTTTCGCTGTCCCCAATTGAAGCTAGTAGTAAATTCAAATCAAATCAATTGTAATTCAATCAAACAAATTTGAATTTCAATATCTCATACCCCCCTAACAAACAGAAGGCATTATGGTTATGTGAAGTTAGACAATGATCCATATATATTCTTTAATTGCGGCTCACTAATCTTTTCCTAAATCCCAAAAGTGTATGCTACACGGTTTTTTTTACTAAAGAACATTAATTCATACATTATAACAGATACAAATAGTCACAATCTTCGATGTGTTTTTGAAGTCAAAACAGTGGATAAGGCTCATTATAGATCGTCTTCGATGTGCAGCGCCTACGCAAGATTAACGAAACAGGAGTTTTCGTCACGGAAATGTTCTCCTGCACTTGAAAGGCGTGAGAATGTGACAAATGTTTAGAAAAAAAAAATTGATATATAGGCTTCTGGGGTTTCTCAAAACACGAGATAACAAGAGCAAGATATATACTTTTTATACGACTTTTGTAAGTAGGAAAAGATCAATCGGAAATGTAAAAGAATGAGAGAACTACGAAACACTAGAAAGTAAGAATCGAAGAGATGGGAAGGAGTAGTGGAAAACAGGAAATTGGAAGATGCGAAAGGAAATTTAAATGAAAAGAATATGAGTAAGAAAAAAATGAGAATAGCGAAAATGAGTACTGGTGAGTATAAAAAATGATGGTCTCTTCCTGATCATGGTTATTAGGAACTGAGAACAGACGTATAGATGAAAAGGGGTTTTAAAGACGGAAAAGAAAAGAGAGTCAATAAATGATAACAAATTGTTTTCTAGCTTTCGTTTGAATTCCCTTTTTACTTCTTCGTCTTCTTTCCTGTCTGTATTTCTACTTCTTTTTATTTTTCTCGTTCTGTCTCAGTTTATCGTTGCTTTCTTTCTTTATATGACCTCTTCTTTCTTTATTTCTTTCTTTCTCTTTCTTTGTGTCCTGTTTTTTTCTCTTTCCTTCTGTCCTATAGATATATGGTCTTCTTTCTTTCTTATTTTTCGCAACAACTCTAGACCTCCAGCAATTAATAAAAATTCATATTTTCATGACCCCAGAGATTTTCTCATGCAAAATCGGCTTATCAAGCCGTTTTATCAGTGGAGATTAAACAAGAGAACAAATTACCTACCACTTAACTCAAGAGAACGATAACAGGTCTTGATGGCCCGCTGTGAAATGGTTAAAATAAACCGAACTGTTCAAGTCAAGTGTCTGCTGAAGCAATCTAAAACACTGGCCATCAAACGAAGCTAACTTTGCGACAAAGTCATTCTTCTTTGTATTAGTTATTGCATGTTAGAAGTATTTTTGTGACCATAATATTTTGTGTGCAGTTTTTGACAATTACAAGTTAGCCAACGTATACTCATTACTTATATATCTCCGAAAGAAAAGCATGTCTTATTCAAAACATAGTTCTTTTCTCTATATAAACAATACTTATCATTACTAATTGAGAACTTATCATGTATTGTAACTAATAATGGACTAAACACTGGGCGGCATAATTTATGAGCTGAATCTTTTTCTGACTAGCTACTGGCTTATTCCAGGCTTATATTATACCAAGATATAACGTGGGGATCTGCCGTTAGTTGGCAGTTTTCTCCGTCCACTACATTCAAGTAACCGATCTGTCTTTTTTTATTTTTATACCTTGCGTTCGCGGTGCGTTTTTTGTTATAAAGCGTACTGTAAGACGTTTGATCAATTCGATCGCGATATTGCAGTTTCTGATTCAGAAAAGCTAGTCTGATAATTTGACCTTTAGTACTAAACATATATTTCGATTCAGTTTTCCGCAGTGTTTCAAAATTCCTTATCATAATCACGGACAATTAGTAAAAACAAAAGCAAGTATTTGTTTTATAGATACCTCAGATAGCTGCTAAACGTACCTTGAATTTAGATATCTCCGACGAAACGTTGTCTTCCAAAAGGCTATGTTTCCAAGATAATCCGACAGTGTAGTTTCTGCTAAAGTGCAAGACCGTTGTGATACTTGGATTACGTACCAGCGATAGGTGCTTGCCCAAGGCGTTAATTGATAGAACTGTAATTGTTCTAGGCCCCCTATGAAAAATGCAAAATGTAATTTCTTTATTAAGGTTCTAAGAATGAAGAAAAATTAGATAAAAAACATGGACCCTTGCACGGAATGTTATCTTTATGGTAATGCATGATTGTTATTTGAATTAAACTACAGGGTGCTTTTTTATTAAGGCCGTTTAGATATATTGTGGTGATTGTAGGAATATTTCGTGAAGTGAAATAGTATCGCTATGGATGGTTATGTTGGTGATGATGATGATGGATGCTGATTATAATAACGGGGACGAGAATGATGATGATATCGATTAAGACGGTGGTATATTGATGATTATGTTATGTTGATGATGATGATGGATGCTGATTATAATAACGGGAATGAGTATGATGATGATATCGATTAATTTGGTGGTATAATGATGATTTTATGTTATGTTGGTGATGGTGATGATGGATGGTGATTATAATACCGGGGACTTTAATGATGATGATATCGATTAAGATGGTGGTATATTGATGATTATGGTGATGATAATGATGGCTGAGATGATGATGATTGTAGTAACGGGGATGAGAATGATGATATCGATTAGGATAGTGGTATGATGATGGTGGTGATGATAATGATGGCTGAGATTGTAGTAACGGGGATGAGAATGATGATGATATCGATCATGATTACAATTGTGGTGGTGATGGTATAATTATGATGATGATGATTTGCGATGATGATGATGGTGATAAAACAACATAAAACTCTTTCACAAAGACATGCATTCCCTATTGAATAATTCAGATAGCAGATTACACTGATTGTTGATCCGTTGGGCTTTTGGACATGACATCGATCAGATAAGCCGTCTTTCTTCGACATATTTATTCAGTCCTATTTTCTCTAATTTCCTTGACAGTTTTAGGCCAGCATAATTACAAGAACATAGGGCCGATAATTTGTGATATATACTTTTGCATAAAACCTAAGGTATCTATGAGCATGTCGAAAACGCTTTTTGCGCAAAGCTGTGTGCGAGGTACTTATATGTACGGAATTATTCTAAAATCGGTGTTTTCAGTATCCTGTCATGAACTGAGTGGAATCCATGTCTCCCAACAACCGTAGAGAATATTCTAATAGATAGTAAAATGTAGAACTACTTTTTTTTCATTTTTTTAAGTCTTGTTGAATCACACATATAGAGCTCGCGGAAGACAACCCATTCATATAAGACCACAAATTTTATTTATTTGAACCAGCATGCAGTTTTCTTTGACAAATCATTTTAGCTCAAATTAATACAAGCTATTTGTTCTGAAAGGAATTTTAATAGGTTTAAAACCTATTATTTCCTATTGTTTATTTAGTGTCATTCAGTTCAAATTAGTACTGCATTTTTCATCGTTTAAGTCAAGCGCTTTCTTCTCTACCTTTCCTGCCATTATGATCTGAAACCTCAGTAGTACTTTTATGAATTTCGAGACACTCTTTCCTTTCGTTAAACTCATATAAGAATAGACCTTTTAATAGTTCTGTTCAGTGACCACAAATAATAGTTCTAAGTCGAGGTTGGAGTTGCCACACAGCAAAACTATAATTTATCATGCGCAGTAATTCCAACCTCAACTTGGAACAATTCGTGGTCTCTGAATGGAACTGTAAAAATGACACTTGCTTGTAATGTAAATGGAAACTAGCGAGTAAACTAGTATAGGCATCGTCGGTGTTTGATATAAACGATAGGTAATATAATGAAATTTGTAACATCGTAAAAAATGTTGACTTAACTTTACTGACGTTTCGAGTTAAGCCCTTCGTCGGAGTAAAAAAAATGTAATGACAAAGTATGAGCGTCACGTGACCCGTTAGTGAAAGTCGCCAATTTTTCTAAGTTGGTCTCAGTTGTATAGCGTTTGCGTCGTCGTGAAGTCTTAGGAAGGAATACTTCAGGAAGTACATGTCAACATAGCTGCTCATTGCTGTTAAGGAACCTATAGTAGAGGAATTTCCCAGTTTCGCCCTTGAAAAATTGACTACTGATTTAATCAAAAAATGACAATTTAGTCTGTACTAGGTGATAAAGAACACAATATGTCTACTACTAACTATTACATTGAATATTCTTTCACCCGCAAATGGAAATCATGAGTGATATAATGCAATAGTACAAAACTAATAAAGTTCGAATATGAATAGTTTTCCAGTAGCTAGATGGCAGAAGATTCTTCAAATGGCATATTGACAATGAAATTTTGAGAAATTTATCATTAAGTCACTATTTTATACTAAAAATAGTGGCATATAATAGAGAAAAGTTAGAAAAAGTCTCATCTATATGGCGTAATGGCAATTGCTGTAAATACGAACTTTAAACTTGAATATTAATCTACACCTAATACGTGAACTCCACATTTAAGGGGAAAAAACACTATCTTTTATTTGATAGTTAATTTATGACCGGATGAATTACAAAGATGGGTGACGAGATAAAATGATATTTGCTAAAAACTAATGGGACTTTGACTAACAACATGTCGAACAAAGATAAAATGGATGAACATGAATGATGAACATTGGCAGAAAGCAAACCAGGAAACCGCGAAATTTATCTTGTTCTGAGATAACTTAAAGGTTAAACTCTGTGCAAAAGTCTTTATTGTATAGCGGGTTGGCTTAATTTTGAAAGGATTCCAAGAATTAGCGGTTTAAAGGATTAGTAAATGATGTTTTCTTTAATCTTGACTCTCATTATAATGATAAGGAGCTTCAGTGACATGGACTGATTGCTAATTGATCAATATTCGACCAAAAAATTGCTCATTTAATGACCCCAAATAATACCAAAGCAATATTTTTAAAACATGTGTTAGGATTTCAGGAACATATGGTAAGAGTTGGAAAACTAAATGCTGTTAATCCGAGAGAAAAAAATCACTTTGAAGTGAAGTAGTTTTGAGGAGCGCGCGACATTTTCCCGCCAAAACATTGAAGCCGTGCGCGCGCGTCCAAATGCACGTAATCAATAATTGAAATACAGATACATGAGAAAAATATCATATGCTATTGAAACTTTTTTTTTTAAATCTACATTACTACGAAGTAAAAATTGTGAATATAATTGTGATGGAAAACCACGTATTTTTAAGTGCAATTTTCCTTGTGTTCTTGTTTCGGAGCTCACCCTTTAAAAATTTAAAAATCACTCAAAATGAAACAATATAATCAATGGTAAATAGTGATTTTTGTTTGCATGTCAGTTTTGGATTAATTTACATGGTAATTAAAGTTTATCTTAATGTTGCTGTTATCTTCAACTCTTTTGTAATTCGGTAAACACCAAAGCAAACAGACATAAGAATAAAAATATTTTCACCGACCGAAATACAAAGAAAACAGAAAAACCTATGGATCTCTATGGATCGCACCTTCGTCTTTTTGGAGCTCTTCAACCAAGAGCCGAATTACTAGTATTTGATCAGGAGAATACCACATAGACATGGCAACAAACAGGACTTCCAAGTAGATGATTTTGTGTTTAAGTTATTTTACAGAGATTGTACTAAACATCTTTCCTTTCTTATTTTATTGTTTAATTTATTCCCTTATTTTCGTGTCCAGTTCTCGTTTTCCTTACTTCCTTTTCGATTGTTCTTTCCTTTTTCTCTTGTTTTGGCTCTTATTTGTCCTTTTCATTTCTTTTCTTAATATTTCACGCGAATTGCTTTGAATGCTTGTTCAAAACTAATGAAAAACTTCCCGGCTTTCAATTGATACTAAAACAAACCTTTAATAAAACATACAACGCTAATCCTAGATAAGCACTTTCGGCCTCTCGACAACCATACCATGGATTTATTAAAAGATTTACAGGATTTCAAACAGATGAACAAGGCGTGATAAATGGTCGAATATCTCCCAGCCCACCTAGTATAATCGTTATTGATCAGTATAAGTTTTGAATAGCTCCAGAATATATAATAGTGACGTAAGTTATATGGGGCACGAAAAGAGTCATCTTTAATGCTGATGTATATTATAACATGTATTTCTTTTGACCGAAAAGTGTAATTTTGACAAGTGTTAATCTCTAGCTGCCACTGAAATACGAATGTCTGAAAAAGTGAACTGAGTGATTTGAAGAGACAAAAAAAGAATTATTTATAATTTAAATTTCCTTTGACCGAAAAGTGCGCTATTTGTAGTTTTGACATTTGCTAATCTACAAATACAATCAAAGACAATTCTTCTCAATAGTCAAAAAAAATATTAATGACATAAAAGGGCAATTTACAGTTTTTTATTAGCGCCAAACGTTTATTCTTTTTGATGAAAAACTGACTACGTATTTCGCACATTTGACGCCTATAAAACGGAATTGATCAACTATTCATTAATTCCCAATAAAAGCAGCCTCAAAACTTCTATTTTTCGAAGCCAGATGAATCGATACCGAACAAACAATTCAATTTAAAACAAGAACGGAGGAACAATATAGCTAGCAGAAATTCTGCATGTATTTGGTTACTAATCAAAGGGAAATATGATGAGGTTCTTTGCTATACTGTTATCGGTTTGCCTGCGAAACACGGAAAGCCGACTAGAACAAACATGTATTTATGTATGTGTATTATTAATTGAAAAAAAGAATAATAATAACTAGCTTTAAGTTATAAATTCTAGAAATTTTTGAGTTTTGACATGAGGGTCAAATAGTTATTTATTTATAGGCATATCTGAAGTTAAAATTATTCTAAAAGATTTAATCCAATTATATCTTTTCAAGTTTCTGAAAAAGACCTATATTACTATATTAAACGTCCTTCGCGCACAAGGAAAAAAGATGGACTTTACCAAGCAAAAATAGCGCTAATACTCACACAATTGTTCCGTCTAAGACTGATTTGGTTCAAGTTGATCCTGAATCTATCGCCTTTTCGCCGCAAATCAGCCCTCCCGTTCATATGAAAGTAAACGGTGATTCACCTTACAGCTTTCCTAGGAGTGAATTCGACTTCCAATCGACTAACTCAATGACAGCACGATCACTTACAACAAGGAAAACACTGATATACAGTGCACTCTCACGCAGTTAGGGTTATCTTGAAATCCCACTGGTTTTCGGAACCTTGTCCGCGGGGTAGATATACCTTTTTATCGGTATGTCTTACATCACAGCTTGTGACGTCGATAAGAGACAATACGTGATACGATGGCGCGTGATTGTGATTTACACTGTAGTAGTCAGTATTCTAACTACCGCTTACAGTGTGTATATGCACTACTTTTACTGTAAACACGGGATTTTTTAATGTGTGCGGTTTCCTTCCGGGCTGATACGACAACGAAAATAGGCATATTTGTGCAAGCAAGATAAGAAAATAGTATTAATAAGAACATAAGATAAGCAAACGTTCGCGCGAAGGCTTCATTACGTGTCGGTTGTCAACTATCAATATTATTTTAACTTTCTCATTAGTCTGTTAAGAGTGACAGCCACAAACATGGAAAGTTAGCGATAACACTTAAATGAAACGAGCTGGAATCAGATTGGAAGTGACAACTGTACGATAATCGCTTAAAATACGCTTAAAGTCGGATCGATTATAGATTAAGATAACAGGTTTAAAACTATAGAAGATATATTATGGGTTCAGAAATCATCGAAAACTGAATATATTCTTGATACGTACGTGGTTTGTACTTTTCACGTGATGTCTTATTTTCTAGCTTGTGTGAGAGTCACTGGGCTCTTTGTTTATGTATGTTAACATAAACCATGCAGTTATGTCAAATTGCGTGTCTACTCACCTAACTAGCTGCCTGCCTGCCTACCTACCTACCTACCTACCTACCTACCTACCTACCTACCTACCTACCTACCGACCGACCTACCTACCTACCTACCTACCTACCTACCTACCTACCTACCTACCTACCTACCTACCTACCTACCAACCTACCTACCTACCTGCCCACCTACCTACCCACCCACCCACCCACCCACCCACCCACCCACCCACCCACCCACCCACCCACCTACCTACCTACCTACCTACCTACCTACCTACCTACCAACCAACCAACCTACCAACCTCCCTACCTACCTACCTACCTACCTACCTACCTACCTACCAACCAACCTACCAACCTCCCTACCTACCTACCTACCTACCTACCTACCTATCAACCCACCCACCCACATACTTACCTACCTACCTACCTACCTACCTACCTACAAAAACCTACCATAATATATTTTTTTAATGTTTTTCGATTTGCCGAAATAATATAATTTCAAACAATAATCAAACATTGTAATTTAAACATCATAATTTAACCATATTCATTATCATATTGTATCATTAATAAGTTTTAAAATAATTTGCTACTGTTAATTTAATTATGCTCTAGCAATACCTTCAATATACCTGTTAGATTGCTATCAACCTATGTACTTACCTACTCACCTCACAACTACCTACGTACCCTCCTACCTACTTAAACAATAAAGCCAACTAACCAATCAACGTGATTTCTTAACACAATGTCTAGACATAACATAACATGTCAGTTTTAGCGGTCCACCTCAATAGCAGTTCATTAAGTTAATATAGAAAAGGTTAATGCTTTAGGCAGGCTAACAAAGGTTAATTTACTTCTTGCCCAGATGTGCATCATCTGTTATAAAAGGTTAAAAAAATACATTTATTTGAAGAAGTTTAACATAGAAGACATTTCATTTTGAAATTTAAATTAAAAAGAAACGCTTCCAAAAAAATAGTTTCGATAGCTATAAACAACATCAGATATCTCTATCTTCGCGATCGCGAAACTAAGGGTGAAGAGGACCAAAAGAACGTATGTTTTCCCAGGCTAATATCTCTGTCATCTATAATTATATTATTCACTGACATATATAGTCAAATATTTTTCGTTCATTCGTTACTATATACTCTTCAGATTTTAAAACTGTTCACTTTCATTCATTTACTCGTCTTTAAAAACACAAAATAAAACTTTCGTCAATCGTTGCTCTTTCCCTAAAAACGCCCGTTCACGTTATCTCAACAATACTCATTGCAATCGTATTACAAATATATCATTTATATCAATCCCACTGTTATTTTTTCCCTATCACAAACATTCTATAAATCAACACGGTCTTGGGTCACTTCAAGAAAAACAAATGCAACATTATAAAGTAGGTGTCGACAGGATACTACAACAGACAGTCTAAAAAAAAAGATATTTACGCGAGATCTTGACAATACGATTTGAGGAAAGAAACATACGCAGATTCCCAGAGAAATTATCTTGTATTTGGGTCTTTCTCAGCAAAAAAAAAACACTTAAATCGATCGTATATATCTTTGTGTATTTATGAAGAACGTAGATACGAATATTCACATATATATCTTGTATTTTAGTTATTTCAAGCAAACAATTCAATCAATCGTATACCGAAAAATAAGACTATTGTGCATTTATGAAGAACGTAGCTACAAACATTCACACGTGGAAACTATCTTGTGTTTTAGTCTTTTACACCAAAAAGTTTAATCGATCTTATACCTCACTCGTTTTGTCGGAGATGTTTTTTTGCGTACTGAAAAAAACAGACTATTCTGTACTTATAAAATACTTGGATAAGATTAATCACGGGGAAAAAAAAACCCTACCTCTAGAAGATTTGCCTTTTCGTGATCTCTCTTCGCTGTTGTTAGCTCCGTTTATGAGTCTTCATCAAGTGTGTCACTTGTTATGTTAAACGACTTACGCATGCAAGGCAACCACCTGCGTAAAGAAAACGCAAGCTCCTGCGTAAGTTCCTCATCTGATGGAAATTAAACGTTTCGTCCAATAAAAATTTACTTGTCGTGTTGCGTTTGAGCAAATATACGAAAATGTTTTCCGCCTTATGTATATTTCTTCTCTTAACCTGTTTTCAATTCTGAGTTGTCAATGCTGGATATAATTTGTTATCCAACTATTCACATGTTGTCCAAGCAAGCCAGTCTTCACAATTAATCACAATTAATCATCTGCGAAAAACAAGCAAAGCTATATGGAACTTTTTTCGCTTCTGTCAACGTTACGTTACCCACAAGCTGGCTCTTAACGTTGACTAAGTGCATGCATGTTCATTTTGTAGACGAAACGAGTTCAGCATTTACTTTTCGTATGTACACGCCGTAAATAATACGTAAAGTTTACGCAAATCAACAGTGCGTGTAAAAACGCAAGACACCAATATTTTTCTGTCTAATTGTCTTGCATTTCATGCCGTTGTAACAGGAGCTTATAAAGAATGAACGCAAATGCGTATTTGGACTCGATGTACAAAACACTCTGCGTTACAATATTTCATGTACAATACATCTAGCCAGTTACGTATATCAATATCATGGTCATGCGCGGTGAAGTGGTTAGCCAATACTGGTGTTTGATGTTGTCTCTCTTGAAATCCATCACTTTTGGTAATGGTATGTACCAATATTGACTTGTGATGGTTTACTATCATCGTATGTAATTTTGATAGTGGAATAATACAGCTTGTAAAGGATCTTATATCAGGACTGATGGAGGTGAAGGGCTTTGTGTCGCCCGGAATCTACGAATATATTGACTCTGAAATCCGGACTGATCCAGCCCTCGCAATCCGGGATCCACCCTTTTGGAATCCATTAAGAAATCCTGAATCCACGAATAAATTGACTTTGAAATCCGGAATCCATCCCTTGGAATCTGGAATACAGCCCTTGGAATCTGGAATACAGCCCTTGGAATCTGGAATACAGCCCTTGGAATCTGGAATACAGCCCTTGGAATCTGGAATACAGCCCTTGGAATCTGGAATACAGCCCTTGGAATCTGGAATACAACCCTTGGAATTTGGAACCCAGCCCTTGGAATCTGGAATCCAACCCTTGGAATCTGGAATACAGCCCTTGGAATCTGGAATCCAGCGCTTGGAATATATAATGATACGATAATGTTTTCGATAATGTTTTCGTACTACTTTACGAATATCCAATCAGATCTTTTCAGTTGCTAGTCAAAATTATTTAACGTGTTTGTCCGTGCTTTAATTGTTGTTATTCTTCAATTAAAACGTTTTGATAGTTATAGAAAGTGCTCAATGGAGAATTTGAGTGGGCAATTTTCTAAAGTGTTCTTTTTGCATGCAATGTACATGTGCTTCCAATGATTTGAAATAGTAAAGTTTTAGTAAAGTTATATAAGTCAACATTTTTTACGGTGTTACAAATTTCATTATATTACCTATCATTTTTGAAATGGGTGTATGCCCAATATTCTGTTCTGGAGTACGTGGAGAGGAACAGATCTGGGAGGAGCTAGGGAGGAACACGGTTCCAAAGCCCTCGAAATAGACTGGGAGATGGGAGAATTCACTGGAAAAAATAGTAAGGGTGGCATGAGTGGCCTAGCGGTGAGAGCGCTGGCCTTTCACCACTGTAACCTGGGTTCGATTCCCGTCTCGGGCGACAAGTGAATAGAGTTTGTTTGACGTGTTGTTCTCTCTCATGCCACGAGGGTTTTTCTCCGGGTTATCCGGTTTTCCTCCCGCAAAAGTCAACATGTGAGCAGAGTTGTGTGTTGTAAATATGTTAGTGTGAGTGTGAGTGTGAGTGTGAGTGTGAGTGTGAGTGAACCTCACGGAAGAGCCCCAACAGGGAGTGATGGTTGTACAATATTGATTTATAAGGAAGGAGAAATGTGTAAAGAAATTGGGTATATGGTAGAAACATGAAGGCTATGGAAAGTAAGGAGACGGGATGTTTGAATGTCTTTTCCTCTTCCCTATTTCTGTCTTGAAGTGACCTATACGGACATAATATTTAATATTGCCCACAGGCACAGCCTATATAGGCCGGCTAATAATATTAAACCAGGAGTGCAGACAATCATGTAGAAGTACATTAGTGATATAAGCTTAAAAACAATGCCTTCAAGCATTCTAAACAGTATATTAGAAATGTCTTTATCAATTAAACTGTTTCCGTGCACATTTAAATGCAGAAGTTGATCACGTACTCCAAGCTGTCTACTTCATGTGATTTACGTTCTATGTATTGGTATCTATTTTATTGCCCTTATCACGATTCACTCATCATTCGTTTTAAATCTGTCAGTATTACATCCCCTTAGGCAGTAACTACACGATAAACTATCTCAGACATTCAATTCATGTTACAAAACTCAGTAAGAATCAAGAAGAAATCATGTACATGCATGATCACAGATGCATTCTATCTCATTATTCATGCCAGTTAGTCGTCCTTATTTGCATAAGCTTTAACTTGAATGTTCATAGCCAGACTATTCGATGGCCAGATTCGATAGCCAATATTAATTTACATATGACTTGAAAATGAGTTTTAGTTTTATTCTGAGCTATGCGTATAACACAAAAGCGTCCTAATTCCAAGCTTTAACTTGAATGTTCATGGCCAAATTCGATAGCCAGATCAGTTTGATAGCCAGAATCGATAGTCTTGATAGCCAGATCAATTTACGTACACATCTATTTCAAAAAACGTTGTCAGAAGGAGATCTGCAATCTGCAATCTGAGACCGAAATCAATTCTGGAGTACGGCAGTTTTTTCTCATTGCGTGCACTTTCTGGCTTCGGGTATATGGCTGACGGTAAATATAAATCTGAAGGTGCTAAGCGCAAAAAAAAACAGGGCTGGTTTTTGCAGTACGAAATTATCCTGAATTCATTTCGGTCTCACATTGCAGATTCAGATCTCCTTCTGACAACGTTTTTTGAAATAGGTGTATCTTGAAAATGAGTTTTAGTTTTATTCTGGCTTATTCATAAGCTTTAACTTGAATTTTCTTAACAAGATTCGATTGCCAAATTAATTCCTTTAATAGTTGTATGTACGATAGAAAACATTTTAACCATAGGCTTTGTTGCTTAATTAAGTAGTTTAATTTGTGTGTCGAATATAATACGATCACTCACATTAAATATCATATAAGACATGATCTTTCATATCATATATAGAGGATAAAAAAAAATTAATTAAGGACACGCGCGTACATTTGGGACCTTTGGTACATAACTTTTTCATAACTTCACTAGTGAAAATATGGAAAATATGAGTTTTCGTAGTTTCCGGTAAAACACTATTATCCATATTATAAACATTGTTAATGCTTAAAAACATATAATATACAACTCTTGAATAATATTTTACAATTAGTTCAAAAACAAGCGAAAAGTCGAATAAAGGAAAGCATGGGGACAGTCAGCACCGAATCGAAACATCGTTTAGGATTGGTTTAAAAAACAATAGAGTCTTTCCAAACAACTACCCTAAACCTAACCAAACAATAGCGGTACTGTATTAGGGGGCCAACGAAAACGCAGCTTTCGACTAGTAATGTATTACTGAATACATAGAGGGCTGCATTTACATTTACCCCAAGGGAAATAATTGTTGTATGAGTAAAAATGCGGGTAACAGATACTCCAGAACCAGTCCTTACGGACGTTTCGTGCGTAAACATTGTCGTAATCATCTTCACATTAACATCTTAGAAACCGTTTTCAGAAGTATAAGGAGTGTACACACCTTAATTTTCGTTCGTTTTTTAAAAGTTTTTTTTTTCATATATATCTCGATCATACAGTAATAATTAACGAGTTAATCTTCATGTATCAAAGAGCTTAAGCGACTGATATGAAAGTCTGCGAAGAGATCAAAGTGTTATTTAAGCCACTTATATCTAAGAAGATTATTGTACTACATGGTTATTAGCTTTTCTTCTATAAGATGTTTGAATGAGATATTGTTTTTTCGTGGACAATCTACAGAAGGTCTCTCAAGAACGCAGTGAATAACTTACATGTAGTGTTGCGTTACCCGGAACAGCCACCAACATTAATTACACAACGTAATTGCAAGAACTTTATAACACGATAATAAAATAATAATGAATATGATGATTATGGTGATGACTCTAATAATTTTGATGTCTATCATGATGATGATGATGAGAATGAGATGATGATGATGGTGGTGGTGGCCATGATGGTGATGGTGGTGGTGGTTTTGGTGATAATAATAAGACACCAAGATTAATCAGACACCGTAATTGCAAGAACTTTATAACAAGATAATCAAATAATAAAGACTATTGAGGACTATCATGATTATGAGAATGAGATGATGGCGATGGTGGTGGTGGTGGCCATGATGGTGATGGTAAGAACGTAGATTGATGATGGTGACATTCCCGAGACAGCCACCAACATTAATCACCCTAATTGCAAGCACTGTAATATATGATTATAAAAGAATAACCACTCTATGGTGAAAATTTTTAACAGTTAAAACTGTTTTTCCATAATTAAAAAAGAACCTTTATCTTTTTTTAAATATTTTTCACAACAGATCGATCCACATAATATTTCTCTAATAATGTTCTAACTCTTCGTTTGCTGGCACTTACACTCACTACCTCTACATTAAATATTATAAAATGGGTTACAATATTATATTTACAATCACAGTAACTACTGGGTTACAAAATTCCATTTACAATCACAGTAACTACTGCAGGGCTCGTATTAACGGCCGGTCAATTTGGTACTTGATCGCCGGTCAAATACAGTTTTGAACGGACATTTTGATCGGTCATCTTTTTTAAAATAAATAAATTAAAATATACTATTTCACCTTCATATCGCAAAGAGGTTTAGTTGGATTTTGGTAAGAAATCATATGTAAAACCTAAATTAAAATAAAAACTTTAAGAAATTCAATCTAAAAATACGATAGAAACCTATTTAAATAACATAAGGTAAGTCGGAAAAAAATATTTTTTAAATTAAATAATCAGTATATATTAGTCTATAGCATGAGCTATCATGCTATCATTCAACTTATCAAATTATGTTTTCACTACTTTACGTAGTTTTTCACACATGCTGAGAATTTAATTTGGTTTTCGTTGTATTTTCATTTAATATATACATTCATGTTTCTCTGTTGGGAATATCTGCAATGACTCCTAGAGAGACTTTCTCATTACAGTAAATTAAAACCTTTAATAGCAGGATTCTGATAGATGTTTTTCGATATCTTCCTATGATAAGCCGAACATATCCCATTGTTTTCCGATTCTTATCCGATTGTTATCGGAATACAAAACCGATGTAATGAACAACAGCGAATCTCCACGGGTAGCTCATTTGTCTTTGCTTAATCTTATACTCATTAGTAAATGTTTAGGATTTTTTGTTTTGCATCCAACCTTTCAAACAGATATTTGAAATATGTATTTGTTTGGTACTTCGGTAGGCACGCGCGCGTCAAATCAAAAAGGGCGGGAAAACTGTTGACGCCGAAAAACAAGCTTGCTCACATAGAAGATGCTTTCTGGCCTGCTTCGTATGGATAATTTTCACTTTAATATCACATCTATAAAAAATACTCGATTCTGATTGGCTGACGATCTGTGAATTTTTTTCTTAAAGGCCCTCTTGCATCCAAGGTGCATTGCATCCGTTTGTTTATGTTTTGAAAATATCTATTGTTAAAAGTCGCTTTCTAATTGGTTAGAAAACCGATCCCGCAGTACGGGCTACTCACGGGTTTTTCACGTTAGTAGTATGCGAGTACCAATCCTACGCCACCCGCACCGGCGGTGCGCCGGTGCAACCCAGAAACAAAGGAAATTCCTCATATTTCAAATTCCTTAGCATGCGTCGAACAAAAGAAGACGCGGCGTCCTTTTGCAGAACAAAGGAAATTCTCGGCTCTAGGATTAAATGTGGCGTCCTATTTCGCTAAACAAAAGAAATTCTTCATATCTAAAACTCCTAAGCGTCATTTTTAAAATTCCTTTAATAATAGCGGTTTTTCTAACTACAAACATGCGCGTCACCAAATGCAAATCTTTTGTGTTTAGTTCATTGACAAAAGAAATGCTTGATATTGAAGTCAACAAACAAAAATTGTGTTATATCAGTATTTCTTACTGATAGAACACGAGAACGACGGCCATTTAATAGCTTTTTTTTTTTTTTGTGATATTTATTATGATAATGTGTTTTTACAGTCTTGGCGCGTGCCGCGTCACCACCTGCAAATCTATTGTTTAGTTCATAGACAAAATAATTTTTTTTGTTTTTGAAGTAAAATTGCAATGCTTGCCTATAAATCGAGAAATAAACAAACAAAATTATGGCGTTAGATATTCCTTACTGATATAACAAAAATAGACTACGCAGTTCTTTCTTTTTAAACAATAATAAGTGTGCCGAATTAAACAATAACACATCGTAGCTAGGTATAGTCAATTAAAGGTTGAATGAGTACATTTGTAAACATTGAGTAATTCAACGGGTTTTATTAGCTTTTCTTAATTAAACTTTAACTAACCTTAAAGTTAAAACTTTTAAAACAGTTTTTGCGATTAGTTTTTGGAGCAATTACTAATCTTACTGATATAACAAGAGAACGAAGAACTTCTTACTTTTCAAACACTAATATTATAATAATGAGTTTGTACAATTAGTCTGGGCGCGTGCCTATTGTTTAACTTATCCTTGTACATGTTTTGTTTGTTTATCAAATTTAAATCATTAAATGAGTTTGAGCAGTTTGTATTCTATATATAATGCTATATAACTTTTAACATATCCGATAATTGAAAGTATCCATTATATTTCTTCGACTGGCTTTTCTCCCGACTGCGTTAAGTCTGTCAGCCTCGTAGAGGCATATCTTGTAATGATGAAAATATTATATAGTAATTATATTATATAGTAATTATTATATAGTATGAAACCCAGGATGATGAGGACAAACCCAGGATGATGAGGACAAACCCAGGATGACAAGGACAAACGGGATTAAATTCAACTTGTTGTGTATTCCCCTAGCCTATTGTGCTGACATTGCAGTTTTCTCTTTGAGTTTGTCAACATCCCCAGACTTGCCCCGCGATTCCACCAATACAAATACGGAGTTATTCATACATATATGGCATACTTTTTAAAAACATTTATTGAGGATAAGATATAATAAAGGAGACGACAGCTTATATAGTCATTTGAAAAGGGAACGCTATAAGAGAACCATGTCTCATTCCGACTCCGGCTATGAAGATGAAAGTTTGCATAGTGATGAGGAAAGTATCCAGGAAAGCGATGACTCTTCTGAAGACAGTCATGAAGAGGATGAGCTGGATGATGGGGTCGAAGTGAACGTCTGGGAAAGACTTCAAAGCGAAGCGGTCAAAAGGCATGAAGACGAATGGGAAGATTTGGTACAGAAATATAAGCAAAATGGGGATAGTGATGAAATAGCAAAAGTTAAAGCGAGTAATGCCGTGGTTCCTACTTTCAGAAAAGAACTCAGGGAGGTTCTATTTGAGCACCTAAAATGGATGCACTATTTGAAAAAGGATTCTCTTTATAAAAAAGTTATGACTACCAAGAAAAACCTAATTGATATGGAAGACTATAGCTGGGAAGAAGCAACTGAATCAGCCATAAACCAAAGAAAGTTTTTGCTCAACAAACTGTTTTCGAAACAAGAAGTTCCTATACAAAGTCCGGTGAATTTTGACACTTTTAACCCACATGATTGCAAATTTCACAGATGATTATGTTATCGTGTACAAGCATAATGTGTATCTTTAATAAAAATATATATTCATAAACGGTAAAGTCTAGTCTTGTTTGATTTTTAAAACGTATGCCATATGTATGAATAACTCCGTATTTGTATTGGTGGAATCGCGGGGCAAGTCTGGGGATGTTGACAAACTCAAAGAGAAAACTGCAATGTCAGCACAATAGGCTAGGGGAATACACAACAAGTTGAATTTAATCCCGTTTGTCCTTGTCATCCTGGGTTTGTCCTCATCATCCTGGGTTTGTCCTCATCATCCTGGGTTTTGTCCTGCTCATCCTGGGTTTTGTCCTGCTCATCCTTGCCTTAAACCTCGATAAATGTGAACATTTGGGGTAAACGTCGTCTTTTCCAAGAGAACGTCAAAGTATCAACATGGTCAATCGAGTCTGTCGTGATTGTCCTATCCCTGATTGTGGAGCGAAATACTTGGTGAAACTATCAAATCATCTAACTGATGTACATCAATTAGATCACATTGAACGAAGGAAATGCCTACAAGAAGCAAAACTTCAGCCGAAAGTAAAAGTGGTTGTCTATCTCGACTCTAAAGAGAAGAATAAATTAAAGTATGAAGATAGCATTGTTTATGAACCATCTTTACCAAGAAAGCCACAACAAGTCCAAAGACGGAAAAAGATCAGTAGACCTCGAAACGTAAAGAGAAAATCAAAGAAAGCTCTCTGAGCTATGAACCCACTTTGGTTTGCAGAATATATAATATTTTCATCATTACAAGATATGCCTCTACGAGGCTGACAGACTTAACGCAGTCGGGAGAAAAGCCAGTCGAAGAAATATAATGGATACTTTCAATTATCGGATATGTTAAAAGTTATATAGCATTATATATAGAATACAAACTGCTCAAACTCATTTAATGATTTAAATTTGATAAACAAACAAAACATGTACAAGGATAAGTTAAACAATAGGCACGCGCCCAGACTAATTGTACAAACTCATTATTATAATATTAGTGTTTGAAAAGTAAGAAGTTCTTCGTTCTCTTGTTATATCAGTAAGATTAGTAATTGCTCCAAAAACTAATCGCAAAAACTGTTTTAAAAGTTTTAACTTTAAGGTTAGTTAAAGTTTAATTAAGAAAAGCTAATAAAACCCGTTGAATTACTCAATGTTTACAAATGTACTCATTCAACCTTTAATTGACTATACCTAGCTACGATGTGTTATTGTTTAATTCGGCACACTTATTATTGTTTAAAAAGAAAGAACTGCGTAGTCTATTTTTGTTATATCAGTAAGGAATATCTAACGCCATAATTTTGTTTGTTTATTTCTCGATTTATAGGCAAGCATTGCAATTTTACTTCAAAAACAAAAAAAATTATTTTGTCTATGAACTAAACAATAGATTTGCAGGTGGTGACGCGGCACGCGCCAAGACTGTAAAAACACATTATCATAATAAATATCACAAAAAAAAAAAAAAGCTATTAAATGGCCGTCGTTCTCGTGTTCTATCAGTAAGAAATACTGATATAACACAATTTTTGTTTGTTGACTTCAATATCAAGCATTTCTTTTGTCAATGAACTAAACACAAAAGATTTGCATTTGGTGACGCGCATGTTTGTAGTTAGAAAAACCGCTATTATTAAAGGAATTTTAAAAATGACGCTTAGGAGTTTTAGATATGAAGAATTTCTTTTGTTTAGCGAAATAGGACGCCACATTTAATCCTAGAGCCGAGAATTTCCTTTGTTCTGCAAAAGGACGCCGCGTCTTCTTTTGTTCGACGCATGCTAAGGAATTTGAAATATGAGGAATTTCCTTTGTTTCTGGGTTGCACCGGCGCACCGCCGGTGCGGGTGGCGTAGGATTGGTACTCGCATACTACTCACGTTGTTCGATTCAGGCTGTCAAGCTCGAAGACTTCGAAGTGTTTGTGGTTTCGTGTACTAAAAAAATTATATAATGCATGGAATCCGAAACGTTAACGTCCATGGATATTTATACTAAAGAAGGTCAGGATGACGACGTGAATGCATACGGTTCAAAAAATGTTTACATAAACATCAATACATTCAAGAATATACTGTTTAATTTTGATAGCTTTGCCGAGTGTTGTTTAAAAATCCATTTCACTATGACAAACACCGTTTCGGATTATAACAGCAGTTGAGTCTTCATTCCTTGTATCAACGTTGACACGATGCAGTAGGACTTCCATAAATACGCTATCGGTGGTTCTTTCGAAGCCAAGTGCGATTTTTCTCTCCCTCAATAGGTCGAACACAGAGCTTCTGATCCTTAGACTTGGGTCGCCCGGGAAGACGAGGCCTTCAACGACGTCGGGTCGACATTTAGATCAAAAATATGTATAAAAAAGGTCGGAACGACTAAAATATTATCCCAGAAAGCTTAACTAGATATTAAATTATACGATTATAAAAAGAAATTATGAAAATTAACTCTTTTAACTAACGATGGAAACGGATTCTATAAGATTTTGCTATTCTACACAAAAATTGGTATTTTCCGTATGTGAGAAAATCATCGAAGCGCGCAATGCATCTTGGATGCAAGGGGGGCTTTAATACCGTGCAATTAATTGATTGCACACATCCGGGAACTCGAACTACCTTTCAAATAGCTGCACTTTTATTCTCAGAAACTCGTATTTTTTATAGATGTGATATTAACAGGAAATTACACCTATGTTCTCGAAGAATTAATGAAAAATACCTCTTGTATTATAATTGATCCATTCCCATACGGTCCACTTCTAAGATTTCTAACGCACTCGTCGTATTCACTTTCATCAAATACGCGCGGTATTTTTCATTAATTCTTCTCGAACGGTGTAATTTCCTATACTTATTAAATACTTTTAACTTTTAGAAATAATTTGTTGGAGACATTAATATAACAATTACAGTACATTTAATATTGAAATTTTATATCCTAATTTTCCACGAAAATGCGCATTGTGAATTATTAAATTTGAATGTCCGAGATTTTTTTCACACGAAGATTATTTGAATAAAAATAAAGTTTCAACTGAATTTATCTCCAAAACTTTTGAACTTGTGAATTATGCATGTGTGTTTTATCAATTTCAATTAATTTTTATTATTCTTTCGGGCTAGAATTAAAAGCAATTCACAGGAGGTCTACTTTCCTGTCTGCAGCGTTGTTTATTATAAAGAAACTCAAAATATTTTTTTTCCTCAGACATAAAAACGTTATAATTGAAAAGATGAGAAGCTAGTCACAACTAGTTAAAGTATAACATTTATATTATTATGTCGTTTAGAATATCATAAAATAAATGGATCTGTAGTTAGTTTCCGGTGAAATAAGATGGATTGAGGGCCGGTGTACAAGAACACTACCAAAATATGATAATAACACAAGACGAGAAGAATTAAACTGAAACAACGATAATTATGAACGGAAGAGGACGATAAAATGAAGAACAAGAGTTTATAAGAAGCAAGAAGAGGAAGCGAGGAAACAAGAGGGGGCAGAAGGAAAACCAATTTAAAAGAAGACGCTGGACAAAGACGACGAAGGTAGAAACAGGGGGATGGAAGAAGAAGAAGAAGAAGAAGAAGAAGAAGAAGAAGAAGAAGAAGAAGAAGAAGAAGAACCGAGAAGAAGAAGAACCGAGAAGAAGAACCGAGAAGAAGAAAACAGGAGAAAAAACACGAGGAGCCAGAAAGACTGGAAATTATTTGTTGTGGACACACACAAGGGAACTAATGAGAATTATCACTAGCAGAATTGTTGATATTTATTGATATTATATCTGAAACTGTACCATTTGTTTTCATCATTTCCTGGGGCTTCAAGTGAATCCATGATGTACTTCAGTTGTGTCTTTTATGGTGGTCATTATCTTGGTAATTAGCTTTGCTTAAAACTATTATGTTTTGAGTTAATTGTTAATGAAACTGCTAAATTACATTTAAGTACTGCAACAAACGTATTAGACTAATTACATTGAGTTTATTTTATAGTTTGAATAATGAAGGAAAACCATGATAGTATTTGACGATTGGACGCCATTTTGTTCACTGCAGAACGCAAGCTTATTAGAATAATGACATTTACGATATATTTTGTTTGGCTAATGAAGTAAGGACGGCTAAGGAGATGATAATTGTAGATGTTTTGGTATAGGATTAAAGTATAATTAGAAGAGATGCTTGATAAAGTGCATGAGTAAAAGTAGTTATGCAAGATGACGACGCTCATGCACGAAGAAGATGATAACAAAGATGGCCAGAAAGGGAGTCGAGAAGAAAAAGAAGAAATCATTTAACTCACATGTGATTCATGTTCAAGCTGAAACTCGAACGAGAAAAACTGGAAGAATAAGAAAAAAGAAGTAGAAGAAAAACTAGCTATAGAAAAGAGATAAGCTAGTATGGAAGAAAGAGACAAGAAAGCGACGAAGAAGAAGCAGAGTGAGAACAAGAACAAGAACAAGAATAGAAGGACAAGAATAGAAGAACAAGATGATGATGATGATGATGATGATCAAAGAAGAAGATGACAAATAAGAACAAGAACAAGAAGAACATAATAACCCAGACAAGATGAAAAACTGAAGCTAGAACGAAAAGCAATTATAGTAACAACAGCAGAAGAATAAACAGCAGTGAAAAGAATAGAGAGAGGAAAACAACAACAGCAACACAATACCGTTCGCAACAAGTGTATTTCATTAAACAGTACAAATAACACAGCTTTAGTTAGGTGGCGTTGCACCGGCGGTACCGTTAGCCTGATCCTATCATTGTGGACCTTGTGTTGTTCTTTCTCTTGTACTGTTACAACGATTTAAAGGTTCTCCGGTTTAGTCCTCATCAGAAATAGATATTTAATATTAATTAAGTCGAGTTTATTTTGAAGTGTTGTTATCTAGATTGTCAAGACTTAAGGTTTACCATTTTCTCTGTTTTACCAAAGTCTCTCATGGCAAAAATAGCTATGTGATTGTATGCTCAACTAGTTATCATAACTATAAACTAGTTATACTTTATAGTTTAATAAATAAAGAATAAATCAAGCATTAATTTTTTTTTAATTCATTTTTTTTTTTGTTAACGTTTCAGTCTAATTAGAGCCAGACAGTTGTCCTACTAATTGCCAAATTGGGGAGCCGACTCGCACTACCCCTACATGAGATATGCCGTTAGCACACAGCCGCTCAGTTCACAAACCGACGTCTCCATATGCTAAACATAAGTATAAACACATTTATTTTAAAAGAACAATATTTGTACTCTCTTTGGTGTCATTACTTATCTTTTGTTCGACGTACAATATCATTTCACCTACGCAGATTTCAAAAACCGTAAACAACGCTTTTAAAATTAGCTTCAAAGGGTGAAACCCGACTGGCGAGAAGAGACTACAAGACTACGATAAATGACAAACACTCAAAATCCTTTCACGTTTGTCATTGAAAAACCAAAGTGCGCGCATAGTGAAAAGTTGACAAATTCCTTTTTAGTATTTGCCATATATAAATTGTAAATTCGATAAAAAAATGTTTTCATTTTAAAGTTAACAAATATCATCAAACTAGTGCGACGACACACAATACTCGTTTACTCTCGGGAATGTTATTAAACAAGGCGTGAAGTAAAATAATGTTTTTCATTTTAAAGTTAGAAAGTCAACAACCATTCTTTTAATTCCTATTTACTGAAAACGCTCCTTTTGGGCTGACAAATGCTGGGACACTGTTAACATGATGAAAGCTCAGTGTAATGGAGTTGGATCCATGGTGTATGTTTATGATAATCTCATTCTTTTTCGTCTTGAAACTCTCGCCTCTGACATGTAGGGCGGTCTTGACTGAAATTATGAATGTGTGTGTATGTATGTCAGTTATGGAAAAAGATTAATGGCGCTGCGTGGTATTTTCAAAACCCTTTCTATCCTGCTCACGGGACATGTACAAGTGGTTTGTAAACATAAAAGCACTTCACAGGAACGTAGAAAAGGCAGCGATAACCACGCGTGCAGCCATTGAGTGGAAAAGGAAACGACGCATAAGTGGCGTATATTGAAAATGTTTTTAATAGTTCATGGCTGTTTTGAAGTGCATAAAAGTGGAGGATGTTGTGTATGAATCATATTGAGTAATACAAAAATGTTAATATAGATTCTAAGCATTTATTGGATCCGGCCTCGGCTGATTACACTTGCCTCGTCCTTGATTATTTCGGATATCACAAAAACCGAATTCAATAATTGTTTTATAATACATAGTTTTGAATTGTAACAAAAGATTAATCAAAGAAAAGATTGCAAACTATAACTTTATTGCGTTACAAAATTTACGCTGTTTGCCACGAGCGGTCTTTGTTTTTGGCGCCTTTTGTTAACAATGCATTGCGGGCGCAACCTACAGATTAGTGAATAGGTTATTGGCTAGCCATTTCGATAATCTGTAGTTAGCTTGATTTCTAAAATAAAATGTATGCTATCGACCAATCAGAGCAAAGATTGTAAGTACAATGTATTATAATATATATTATTTGTATACACCAAATTGCATGAAGGCTGTTATATGAAAAGAGAACATTAATTTACAGTACTTTTGTACGAAAGGAATGTTTTTAATAGTTCATAGTTGTTTTGAAGTACATGAAAGCGGAGGATGTTGTGTATGAATCACGTTGAGTAATATACAAAAATGTTAATATAGATTCTATATATTATTTGTATACACCTAATTGCATGAAGGTTGTCATATATGAAAAGAGAACATTAGTAATTTAGTATATACGAAAGGAAAAACTTGAGCTTGAGTGATCTTCTTGCACTTATATATATGTATAAGCTCGAAACGTCAGTAAAGTTAAGTCAACATTTTTTACGGGGTTATAAATTTCATAATATTTCCTTTCGTTTATATGTTTAAGGGGCTGTTAAAAGCGAGTTGTTCTTGCTAGGAAAAATAGAGTTATCTTGGCTAGCAAGGACAACTGCCTTCATATAAAGACTACCTCCCTATAAGTGATTCATATTACAGTGATTTTAATAGTAAGTATTTGGCATTTAAATGCAGGGATGTACTCAAAGAAAGCTATTGATATGAATCAGTCAAGAGTCCAGAAAAACAAATCTGATTTTTAAAGTAGTTAATGCACGATAATAAAAAACACGTGGGTAGGACTCAAACGGTTTGCTATGTATCATTTTTTTTCTTTAGACGACGCAGTTTCTGATATATTGGTCATGCTATTTACATTTTTAACAAAAATTGAATGCTGGAAAAATAAAAAACTTCTATAACTGAATCGAACTAATATATTACAAAGATTTTTTATTGCCTTTTGATGTATAACAAAATTAATATAGCAATATTTAGGTTGCATGAAACTAAAAGTGAAGGTAACAGATAGTTCAGCAGGGCTAATCTAGCTGAGTATCTATTCATATTATCCAGCTAGTAATAGACGGGTAAAAATATCGCAGGAGTAGGACTGGATCGAGTAAAAATATCCAGATACCTAGCCCTCAAGTAAAACAATATTTTGCTTTATAAAAGAAGCAAAACCTCGCCCGGAGGCTCGTCAAAATACAGCGTTTCACTCGTAAAATATCCAGCCATATTACACATCAAACTGTCTGATAAGATATATATATATATATATATACATTTGAACATAATTTAAATATGGAAGAAAAAAACCTACTATAGATAATAGAAAAATAAATATATAATACAGACATATATTACTATTATACTACCATCAAATTAATAATTATTCTCCATACTTATACTGTATGTAAATTTAGGGAACGGATATTATTTACAGGGAGGGGGTTGGTTTAGATAAATGGGGCAACATTTGTTGTGCTATATAAAGAAAGGGCCTAAGAGACAGAAAGGGCACTGTGGGGGGAGGGGTCACAAACATTGGTTCAACTGAAAATCAAAATGCACCCCCATACCCCTTAAATAATGACCAGGCCCTAATTTGACAACACCAAATTTGCCCCTCCCACTCCATACATAATTTTTTTTTTTTCGGGCGTTTTTACCTGTATATTAAATTTTTTTAAATCTATAAAAAAACAAAATACTTACGATTGAATATAATAATAATAATAATAATGTTTATTAAATATCTTCGCACATCATAGATGTGAATTGCGATATGTATGCATATGAATAAATATAATGTAATATTAAAGTATTACATTATAAATTTCTTACATTTAGAATTTCCTTTTTCTGCTAATAGTTTTAGCCGTACATATTGTGTGATAATAATAAGAAAGACTCTACTGTCGATTGTATATAGTTATCTGATTCATTTGGTTCAAACCTAACCCTATTAAAATAGACTTATATTACCGGCAACACAAAAGGATTACACAGAACTGAAAAGCTTAAAGGCCTGCAAGTAGATCTCTATTTGATTGTTACTACACTTCAAATATATCAAGTGAATATGTAACGAGTATCGTGTCTTGTATCAGAATAAGAGAATATTTTAACTCAAGCATTTTTGAAAACTATTCATTCTTTGCTAAAACTTGAAACAAAAAGATTATTATTACACTTAGTTGGTGCGTCGAAAGAGCGGAAACTCACAAAATGAAAAGTTCGCGGATTAGATAAATCTGTGCTAATTTAAACCGATGCGAAGATCCTATTGATTTTAATTAACAAGATGATGGTCTCTTTCTGTCTTTCTTTCTGGCATTTCAAACGAGGATTTGGTGTTTTCTTACTCTTTTATCAATCGGAAAGTTGGTTTCTAGATCCTTGTATTACGCTTTAGAATATATGTACGAGCTTTGGTTGTAGTGCTCCTTTCATGCGCGAAATAGTTAGTTATCTCATCAAAATACTAGTGGTTTGCATTTTGCCTTGAGGGAGAAAAACGAACAATAAATATATTGAGAAAAAGGAGATTAACTTCTTTTCTTGTCTAATATCATTTGCTTTCAACAACTCGCTTTTCTACGACGTTTTACGCGTTATGGGGTGTTTTTTCTTTACTTCGTGTTCATAGTTCGCACTTTTGGATGAGTGTAAGCAAAACATATGCGAGATATTATTGAACATATGTAACAAGGTTGAAAAACCAAAATAGAAGTAGGTGGAGTTTTCGAGCGGTAAAAACATTAAAAGTACGGCGTAAATAAATCGATTTTAGTTCAAGTTCTCGAGGGTAAAATCAAAAGTAAATGTAAATGCAAAACAAACGTTTTGAGATTGCATTATAAGATTCTCTATAGTTCTAGTTCATTTTGGGCGAGTAACCGGAGTTGTGGTACATGCAACTCAATGAATTTCTGCTCGAGCTAGCGCAAGGTGGATTTGTCGAGAACCAACTTTAATTTTCATAGTTCCTAATTTCAAGTATTTCTATTTTATTTTAGTCAATATTTTATAAAGAAAGTCGTTGTTTCGGTTCTCTAATGTCGTGACAAAAAGCTAGAATAGAATACAACATACATATATTAAACGTAACTCCACTAAATCCGGTCATAGATTATAGGTCGTGTCCTTAAAAGATACATTTTTACTATGAAATACTGGTTGTTAAATTTCTATTAAACACGAAAACTCAGAAATAATCAATAAATAGACTTGTACAGTAAATTGTTTGTTTACAAAAAATAAAAATGACTTAAAACTCACCTTTATCCTTACTTCAAAATCTCAATACGTCGAGTTGTTTAAACGAGATGAAATTCTGACGGATTTCATTCAGTGGTTGAACATGAAAAGCGATAGAGAGCTCTTGACTTTACTGTATAAACATCCAAGTTTCTCCGTTTAATATCACTTGTGTGCGATGCACAGCTTTAATGATGTGTCCACACCGATATAAGCTTCCTCTCAATTAAATATGTTTTTATGGGTACTGCTGTGTTAAAAAGAATAATGAATAATAAGCCATCTCCACATGAACGTCATTGGATAGACAGGTTTAATTATTTTGCTAATTATATCGGATTGACAGTGATTTAGTAAAGGTATATGACTTGCACTGTATATTATTGTTACTTTGTCAATAGTGTCAATAAAAATGTCACTTGGGGAGGTCTGTAATGATTTATTTTCTCAAAAATGTCAAAATGAACTTCTAATTTATAGCAGACGAGCAATATAGACTCTAACTTTATATTGTGTCCGCAGTGAGTACATTCTTTGATAGTGTTAAACCGATAAAACATGGTTTGGAAAACGTGATTTTTTCAGACTTTAAATCGTATCCAAATATGGTTATCATAGAACTTACGCATCTTACTCACTTGAGGGGGAGGGGAGGGGTGGACTCGTAGGACTTGAAAGTATCAGGTGTGCCTGTCAGGAATTAAAAAAACCCGCAGACACTGGAAGTTCTTTAAAAAGGGCGTGACCTAGACTAAAGCGCGGAAGCGTTAGGATTTTCTTTTCTCAATGCTGTATTTACCCGAATAAGCACCGCACTTTCGACGAAAAAGTTGATAAGCGCCGCCCTCGAATAAACACTGCGGTCCAGCTGCGGCGCTTATTCCTGGAAATTCGTGTAACTAAAAAAACCTATAAGGTTACTTAGAACAGCATTGTAAATAAATGTTTATCAAAAGCTATATTCTTCATGATCAGTAACTACTTCCCAGTAACTACCGACATACAAGGGAATATAAGACATGTTACAAATCACAGTAACTACTGGCATACAAGGGAATACAGACACGTTACATGACAAATCCCAGTAACTACTGACATACAAGGGAATACAGTCACGTTACAAATCCCAGTAACTACTGGCATACAAGGGAATACAAGACACGTTACAAATCCCAGTAACTACTGACATACAAGGGAATACAAGACACGTTACAAATCCCAGTAACTACTGACATACAAGGGAATACAAGACACGTTACAAATCACAGTAACTACTGACATAGAAGGGAATACAAGACACGTTACAAATCCCAGTAACTACTGACATACAAGGGAATACAAGACACGATACAAATCCCAGTAACTACTGACATACAAGGGAATACAAGACACGTTACAAATCCCAGTAACTACTGACATACAAGGGAATACAGACACGTTACAAATCACAGTAACTACTGACATACAAGGGAATACAGACACGTTACAAATCCCAGTAACTACTGACATACAAGGGAATACAAGACACGTTACAAATCACAGTAACTACTGGCATACAAGTTATTTGACCAAATACGGCACATCAACCGTCAGCCTTTTTTCCTGGAAAACTCCCTTAAAACGGGGAAATTCCAGCACTATAACTCATTGGCTGACTGTTGTAGTGCCGTAGTTGGTCAAATAACTCAATTCAAAATAACCAATTTCAATTCCAAGTTATATTTTGGATTGTTTTACATCCATTTGAATCTGAGTATTTTAAAAATCTTCAAAACAGGGAAATTCCAGCATTACAACCCAGAGCCTTTTTCAGACTGTGGGTTCTAGTGCCGTATTTGGAGTTTTGAATCTATAAGGCTGTAGCGTTGAATCTCAGGCTGGAATTTTAAAATTCAGGTTAAGATGTTATTATGATATTTTATTCTAGTAAGGCCGTGAATCTCAGGCTGAGATATTGTTAAAATAGGTAATATAATGAAATTTGTAACACCGTAAAAAATGTTAACTTAACTTTACTGACTTTTTGAGCTTTAGCCTCCGACGAAGGGCTAAAGCTCGAAACGTCAGTAAAGTTAAGTCAACATCTTTTACGGTGTTAAACATTTCATTGTATTACCTATCATTTATTTCAAACACCGACGCAGCCTATTACTAGTTTACTCGCTAGTTTCCATTTATTGTTAAAATAGCTTAACATGTAGTTCTGCTCGTGAGTCTCAGGGTTAGATATTATATTAGTTTAATATTGTACAGCCTGTGAATCTCAGGTCGCGATATCTCTGTGGACTGTAATTTGCATTGTACTATTTTAGTCCGGTATGTCCTCTACATTTGTATGTTATAAATAATCCCAGCCTCTTCTCTTGGATAGTGGCTACCATCATGGGTACCATCATACAGCGGTATGCTTTGAGTGAAACCGCTGAACGATAACGGCGCAGGTTTTTTGGAATAGAAAGGTTTACAGTGTTCAAAGTGCGCGCGCACAGAAAACAGCGAGGTGCCCTGGAAACTAATAAATCATTGACGTCATAATTGATCCAACTCACGTCATGATCTGCTAATTGTTAATTTGCAAACAGTTTGCAGCGAAACGATTGACACGAGAAGCAAAAAGTTATTTTGAAACAATGGGGTTTTATTTGAGACTTGTAATGTGTGCATTCTCGTTATTTTGTGCTCTTTGTGTGTCATGGAGAATTACGTTTAAAGGTAGGCTTTGCTTTTTTCGTTTTGCTTTTCATCTTTCTATTACATTGATTGATTTTTGTTTTCTTTGTAGATTTGATTGTTGGCAAGATCCCGATACAGGAATATTGCTTCAGGGTTTTGCTGGTTTTGGTTTACTTACACTATATCCCTTCCAGATTGTAAGTACCAGATTGACTATTGAAAGGTTCACTGAATGATCAAATGGTTGGTTGAATAGAAAGATGAATGAATACATGGATACATGCATGGTTGTTTAATTGGTTTGCTGGCTACTTGGTCATTTGGCTAGCTTGTTGGCTGGTTGGTTGGATAGTAGATTGTTAATTGGTTGGTTAGTTTGTTTTTTTTGGGTGGGCTTACAGGCTTGCGGGCATGCGGGTTGGTTGATTGAGTGAGTGATTGGTCGAATGAATAAATTGTTTAATAAATAAATGCATTCATTTCCAGAATCCTGCCCGAATGCTATACAAGAACAAAGGATAGACTTATACTGAGCTATATCTTGTCGTTCTTTGCTCTTTATGAAACAGTAAGATATACGATAAAAGGTAGGTTCAACTGTTTTTATTATCTTTTGGTATTTTTGTTTGTTTGTTTGTTTGTTTCTTTATCTAAATTCAATTTTCGTTTTTGTTTTCGTTTTAGAACGGATGATTTACAAGATTCCGTCCAAGGATTATATCACCCGTATTATTGTGGTGTTCATGTTCTTCCATGAAGTTCCCTATCGGCTGTAAGTAACACATGAATGAATGAGTGTATTAATGAATAAATGGATGATTGAATGAATGAAAATGAATAGATAGATAGATAGATTGATTGCTTGCTTGCAGCAGCTCCATTTGCTGATTGATTGATTTATCAATTGACTAACTGACTGATTGATTGATTGATTGTCTTATTGACTGACTGACTGATTGATTGATTGATTGATTGATTGATCAATTGTATGTATGTATGTTTGACTGACTGACTGACAGACTCACTAACTGATTGATTGATTGATTGATTGATTGATTGATTGATTGATTGATTGATTGATTGATTGACTTGAATCAATGATTCTTTTCTTCCAGACTGGTGCCCAAGGTACCCAGAATGTGGAGGTATGCAACACACGACTCACAAAACGTTGAGTCTGACAGTTACTCTGACACAGAGTCATCAGAATACAGCATTACCTATGAACCTAAACAAATGCACCATAATAGAGCCAGTCCTTCTGCATCCAAGGCGCGTAACCAGAGAAAAGACTGTGAACCACCTGTAAGGGCCTTCAAGAAGACAGTTTGGGAATGGACGTCTGATGAAGATGATGATAATAATGAAGAGTCAATGCCAGACATTGGTTATATGACAATGTCCAAGACATGTTCGTCTTCAGAGAGCAGGCCAGACATAATTGTACCACCACTTCAAGTTAGAAAGCCAAAAGTGAACAGCAAAGATGATGACGATGAGCAGAGATACATCAGATGCATCCCTGTTGAATGCAAGACTGAGAAAATCAAGGCACGCGATAATGGACAGAGAAGAGTCGTTGGTGTCCACAACGCTAGAGTCACGTCTTCACTTAATGTTAAAGTCATCGCGCCAGTTTCTCCACCACGTCTTGCCCTCTGTTTACCTCAGAAGACACCATCTAAACAGAGCTTTGGTGAAGATTTCTCCACTACCAAACAAGGACAAGAGAAACAGGACAAACCGGTTGAATCTGGTTTTACTAAGGCAGTGAAATATGGTCTAGCTGCTGTGGGTGTTGGTCTGGGTGGATATATTGTGTACAAGATCTGCACCAGAAAATAGACACCTGCATGTCAACTCTTATATTTTGAATTTCGTACTGAACAGTTTTTAGTCGCCAACTATGCCTTTTCTCTTGATATATGACTTTTATAACGGCTTTACTGAGCCATCTTCCAATCCGGCTACCTAGGCTACCCAAGTAAACTGTACATAATGCATTACACTTTGAAAACAATTTGAATTGAATTTGTATTAAAATATATTTATATATGTATGCAAGTTTGTTGGGTTTGTGTTGGTTGTGGGTTTTAGTAGAAGTCTTTAAGTGTGAGTTTTAAAATTGTAAATGCGACTAAATCTACTTTTGTTTTCGTTTCGTTGTGTTTACTTTTCGATGACTGTCATTTTCCCCTTCAGTAGTATATCTTGCATGGAATTAACCTTTTGGGGTGCTAGGGGTGCAGGGGTGCAGAGGGGGGAGCGAATCGGGGTGCATTCGGGAAGCGAATCGGGGTGCAAATCGGGGTGCAAATCGGGGTGCGAATCGGGGTGCATTCGGGCGTGCATTCGGGGAGCATTCGGGGTGTATTCGGGATGCATTCGGGGAGCGAATCGGGGTGCCATCGGGGTGCATTCGGGGTGCCATCGGTGAACATTCGGGGTGCATTCGAGAAATATTTATAAACGAAGCTTATTTCCGAGTAGATTATCGAAACACCTTTGAATATCGAATAAAATAATGGACGGTGACGTCAAACAGTCCTAATGTTGTACTTAATCCCATGCCAGCTGGCCTAACAATAACTGCCTAAACTTGCCCAAAACAACCTATTGTTCTCTCATAAAGGTGGACTTACAGTGTTTTGTTATGATTTTGCCCACCAATCATTAATGTTGAAACAAAATGGATGTTTGCTTGACTTTATTAAACAAAAATTACAACAACAAAAATATGAAATGTCAATTATAATTTTTATCATCTACGAATATATGGGTTATAAGTTTCATAATTGATAACAGTTTGTTTCGGCACTTCTTCTTTCATAAATAGCTTGTTCAGCAAATACTTTCTTTGACTTATGGCTGATTCGGTTGCCTCTTCCCAACCGTAGTCTTCCACGTTAATTAGATTTCTTTGTGTAGCCACGATCTTCTTATAAGTAGGATCTCTCTTCAAATGATGAAACCATTTCTGTTCCTCAAATAGAACCCCCCTGAGCTCTTTCCTGTAAGTGGTAACCAAGGCATTATGCGCTTTTGCGTGTGCTACTTCATCACTATCCCCATTTTGCTTATAATTCTGCACCAGAGATCTCCATTCTTCCTTATGCCTTTCTATAGCTTTATCTTGCATTCTTTCCCAGACATCGATTTCTTCATCAAAATCCTCCTCATCACCCTCATGACTATCTTCAGAAGAAAGGGATTCATTATGATTCTCCTCAACACTTTCGTTATCACTATGCAAACTTTCATTTTCATAATAGTTGGATTTTGACATGCTGCTGCTCTTAACTGCTCTAAGGTCACTTCTCAAATAAAGAAATAGCCAGGGTTAGCCCCTTTTATAGTGTAACTGTCGTGGGATTATTATGTGATTAATTGAGAGAATTTCATTTTCTGTTTTACAAGGTTGAGTCCGGCTGTGAAGACCTTTTTATCTTCAGTTATCATTCGGAATATTTTACCAGAGAAAAAACACACAAATTCTTTTGTGAACTTTTGTTTATTGACAAAGCTACCTTAATGATTTACATATTTTGCAACTCTTACTTGAACTGGCATCGACCTGTTATCAACCCTTCATCGACCTGACATCGAGCTGGCATTCATTATATTAATTAATTATTCCATTATCAACCATTTTTTAATCTCTCCACAGTCGTGATAGTTCTTTACATCTTCTGTGTTTTTTTCTTTGAGTTCTGGTTCTGACTGATTTCCCCAATGTATGATGTGATCTTGGTTGTGAACATTCGTAAACTTGTTGTTTGAATCTGTTGGTGCAGTCATTGTTTTCATCTGTTGTGTTTTGGCATTCCACAAATTTAATTTTGGGTTGAAGCTTCGCCTCTTGTAAATACTTTCGCCTTTGATCGATATCCAATAAATGCACATCCGCGAGATGATTGTCCAGTCTCACAAGGAACTTGGCTCCACATCCAGGCACAGGACAATTACGACAAACCCGTCGGACCATGTTTACAGTTTGACGAAGAGAACTAAACTAACTTAATTTCTCTAAAACATTGGATTATAATAAACCAGGCCAAAAAGGCCACAAAGGCCAGGCCAAAAAGGTCACAAACCAGGCCAAAAAGGCCGAGACCAGGCCAAAAAGGCCAAAACCAGGCCAAACGGGCGGAAAAGGCCATTCGGGCCAAAATCTTCGAAATTTCCGAGATTCATTGACCTTTCATGACTATAATTTATACAAACATTGGCTTTCGAAGAATTGGATTTTAAATTTGTTCAATGCTCTTTATAGCGCATGCGCGTCAATGGAGTTCAGAGTAAGTCAAAATGAATGAAATGTTGACCACCGTCTCATATATATGCTTCAGCTGATGTGACAACCATGTGGTATTTAATTCCACTTGTCATTCCATCTGCCTTACTCTGAACTCCATTGACGCGCATGCGCTATAAAGAGCATTGAACAAATTTAAAATCCAATTCTTCGAAAGCCAATGTTTGTATAAATTATAGTCATGAAAGGTCAATGAATCTCGGAAATTTCGAAGATTTTGGCCCGAATGGCCTTTTCCGCCCGTTTGGCCTGGTTTTGGCCTTTTTGGCCTGGTCTCGGCCTTTTTGGCCTGGTTTTGGCCTTTTTGGCCTGGTTTGTGACCTTTTTGGCCTGGCCTTTGTGGCCTTTTTGGCCTGGTTTATTATAATCCAATGTTTTAGAGAAATTAAGTTAGTTTAGTTCTCTTCGTCAAACTGTAAACATGGTCCGACGGGTTTGTCGTAATTGTCCTGTGCCTGGATGTGGAGCCAAGTTCCTTGTGAGACTGGACAATCATCTCGCGGATGTGCATTTATTGGATATCGATCAAAGGCGAAAGTATTTACAAGAGGCGAAGCTTCAACCCAAAATTAAATTTGTGGAATGCCAAAACACAACAGATGAAAACAATGACTGCACCAACAGATTCAAACAACAAGTTTACGAATGTTCACAACCAAGATCACATCATACATTGGGGAAATCAGTCAGAACCAGAACTCAAAGAAAAAAACACAGAAGATGTAAAGAACTATCACGACTGTGGAGAGATTAAAAAATGGTTGATAATGGAATAATTAATTAATATAATGAATGCCAGCTCGATGTCAGGTCGATGAAGGGTTGATAACAGGTCGATGCCAGTTCAAGTAAGAGTTGCAAAATATGTAAATCATTAAGGTAGCTTTGTCAATAAACAAAAGTTCACAAAAGAATTTGTGTGTTTTTTCTCTGGTAAAATATTCCGAATGATAACTGAAGATAAAAAGGTCTTCACAGCCGGACTCAACCTTGTAAAACAGAAAATGAAATTCTCTCAATTAATCACATAATAATCCCACGACAGTTACACTATAAAAGGGGCTAACCCTGGCTATTTCTTTATTTGAGAAGTGACCTTAGAGCAGTTAAGAGCAGCAGCATGTCAAAATCCAACTATTATGAAAATGAAAGTTTGCATAGTGATAACGAAAGTGTTGAGGAGAATCATAATGAATCCCTTTCTTCTGAAGATAGTCATGAGGGTGATGAGGAGGATTTTGATGAAGAAATCGATGTCTGGGAAAGAATGCAAGATAAAGCTATAGAAAGGCATAAGGAAGAATGGAGATCTCTGGTGCAGAATTATAAGCAAAATGGGGATAGTGATGAAGTAGCACACGCAAAAGCGCATAATGCCTTGGTTACCACTTACAGGAAAGAGCTCAGGGAGGTTCTATTTGAGGAACAGAAATGGTTTCATCATTTGAAGAGAGATCCTACTTATAAGAAGATCGTGGCTACACAAAGAAATCTAATTAACGTGGAAGACTACGGTTGGGAAGAGGCAACCGAATCAGCCATAAGTCAAAGAAAGTATTTGCTGAACAAGCTATTTATGAAAGAAGAAGTGCCGAAACAAACTGTTATCAATTATGAAACTTATAACCCATATATTCGTAGATGATAAAAATTATAATTGACATTTCATATTTTTGTTGTTGTAATTTTTGTTTAATAAAGTCAAGCAAACATCCATTTTGTTTCAACATTAATGATTGGTGGGCAAAATCATAACAAAACACTGTAAGTCCACCTTTATGAGAGAACAATAGGTTGTTTTGGGCAAGTTTAGGCAGTTATTGTTAGGCCAGCTGGCATGGGATTAAGTACAACATTAGGACTGTTTGACGTCACCGTCCATTATTTTATTCGATATTCAAAGGTGTTTCGATAATCTACTCGGAAATAAGCTTCGTTTATAAATATTTCTCGAATGCACCCCGAATGTTCACCGATGGCACCCCGAATGCACCCCGATGGCACCCCGATTCGCTCCCCGAATGCATCCCGAATACACCCCGAATGCTCCCCGAATGCACGCCCGAATGCACCCCGATTCGCACCCCGATTTGCACCCCGATTTGCACCCCGATTCGCTTCCCGAATGCACCCCGATTCGCTCCCCCCTCTGCACCCCTGCACCCCTAGCACCCCAAAAGGTTAATTCCATGCAAGATATACTACTCCCTTCTGGATAGAGAAAGCCTCCGCTGATTACAAACAGCGACAATTTCCTTGACAACGCCTTATTTATAACCGAAATCATTTTTTAAATTTTTCTCTATGAAAACAGCCAAAAGATATCCCAGACCTTTGGGAGGAAAAGGGTTAAAGGTAGCAGGTGCCTTTGCATCGAAGCAACACGAACATTGAGCTTGCAATGATAGAGACACGTGAATAATTGTCTGTCAAGGTCTTTATCATTGCAAGCTCAACGTTCGTCTCGCTTCGATGCAAAGGCCTGGCTACCTTTCAAGATGGTGCAGGGAGCCGTGAAGGGGACCATACTCTATGGAAACCATGTGTAAACCCTAATTCTGTATTCAATTCGTATTTTATTGTACATTTAAATTTGAGCTACTTAAAGATTATCAGTCCTAGGATAAAGTGTTACTCCCGTACGGCGTTTTCCCAAATTCACAAAGTTCTATAATATGAATGTTTTCATATGCATTGAATGAGAGGAGATGTTTACACAAACGAGACTCCCTGAAAACTAATATATGTATCACAGTGACGTCATTATTGTGCTAATATGACGTCATCATTGGTTTGATTTAACGCGTGTAGCCAAAACGTCTGCAAACCAGACTGCCGCGACTTATTTGGAACGAGAAGAAAAGTCTTGTTATTCTTGTGATGTCTATCAATGACTAGTCGGTTTTCAGACGTAAATCAGGCCATGCCTATATCACATGGGCATAAAAGATCCTCAGCGGCTGTGTTGTTTAGTTATGGGAGTAGGGGGATTGTCTCCGACACACTAGTTTAGTTTTAGAAGCCATGATTCACAAATCTCACTCATGATTAGAAACTGCGTGTGGACAGTAAATTGCACTGTACTATTTTAGTCCTCCACATTTGTATGTTGTAAATAAGCCCAGAAACCCCTCCCCCTTGGAAAGTGGCTAACATCATGGGTATCTGTATTTCTTTCATACAGCAGTATGCTATCCGTGAAACCGCTGAACGATAATGGCGCAGGTTTTTGGAATAGAAAGATGTACAGAGTTAAAAGTGCGCGCGCACAGAAAATAGCGAGGTGCCTGGAAACTAATAAATCATTGACGTCATAATTGATCCAACTCACGTCATGATCTGCTAATTGTTAATTTGCAAACAGTTTGCAGCGAAACGATTGACACGAGAAGCAAAAAGTTATTTTGAAACAATGGGGTTTTATTTGAGACTTGTAATGTGTGCATTCTCGTTATTTTGTGCTCTTTGTGTGTCATGGAGAATTACGTTTAAAGGTAGGCTTTGCTTTTTTCGTTTTGCTTTTCATCTTTCTATTTCATTGATTGATTTTTGTTTTCTTTGTAGATTTGATTGTTGGCAAGATCCCGATACAGGAATATTGCTTCAGGGTTATGCTGGTTTTGGTTTACTTACACTATATCCCTTCCAGATTGTAAGTACCAGATTGACTATTGAAAGGTTTACTGAATGATCAAATGGTTGGTTGCGGGCTTGCGGGCTTGCGGGCTTGCGGGCTTGCGGGCTTGCGGGCTTGCGGGCTTGCGGGCTTGCGGGCTTGCGGGCTTGCGGGCTTGCGGGCTTGCGGGCTTGCGGGCTTGCGGGCTTGCGGGCTTGCGGGCTTGCGGGCTTGCGGGCTTGCGGGCATGCGGGCATGCGGGCTGGTTGATTGAGTGAGTAATTGGTCGAATGAATAAATTGTTTAATGAACGAATGCATTCATTTCCAGAATCCTGCCCGAATGCTATACAAGAACAAAGGATAGACTTATACTGAGCTATATCTTGTCGTTCTTTGCTCTTTATGAAACAGTAAGATATACGATAAAAGGTAGGTTCAACTGTTTTTATTATCTTTTGGTATTTTTGTTTGTTTGTTTGTTTGTTTCTTTATCTAAATTCAATTTTCGTTTTTGTTTTCGTTTTAGAACGGATGATTTACAAGATTCCGTCCAAGGATTATATCACCCGTATTATTGTGGTTTTCATGTTCTTCCATGAGGTTCCCTATCGGCTGTAAGTAACACATGAATGAATGAGTGTATTAATGAATGAATGGATGATTGAATGAATGGAAATGAAAGGATGGATTGATTCATTGCAGGAGCTCAAGTTGTTGATTGATTGATTGATTGACTGATTGCATTTGGTTGATTGATTGATTGATTGATTGATTGATTGATTGGTTGATTGATTGATTGATTGATTGGTTGATTGATTGGTTGATTGGTTGATTGGTTGATTGGTTGATTGGTTGATTGATTGATTGATTGATTGATTGATCAATTGACTGACTGATTGATTGATTGATTGATTGATTGATTGATTGATTGATTGAATGAATGATTCTTTTCTTCCAGACTGGTGCCCAAGGTACCCAGAATGTGGAGGTATGCAACACAAGACTCACAAAACGTTGAGTCTGACAGTTACTCTGACACAGAGTCATCAGAATACAGCATTACCTATGAACCTAAACAAATGTACCATAATAGAGCCAGTCCTTCTGCATCCAAGGCGCGTAACCAGAGAAAAGACTGTGAACCACCTGTAAGGACAGTCAAGAAGACAGTTTGGGAATGGACGTCTGATGAAGATGATGATAATAATGAAGAGTCAATGCCAGACATTGGTTATATGACAATGTCCAAGACATGTTCGTCTTCAGAGAGCAGGCCAGACATAAATGTACGACCACGTCAAGTTAGAAAGCCAAAAGTGAACAGCAAAGTTGATGACGATGAGGAGAGATACATATGCGTCCCTGTTGAATGCAAGACTGAGAAAATCAAGGCACGTGGTAATAGACAGAGAAGAATCGTTGGTGTCAACAACGCTAGAGTCACGTCTTCACTTAATGTTAAAGTCATCGCGCCAGTTTCTCCTCCACGTCTTGCCCTCTGTTTACCTCAGAAGACACCATCTAAACAGAGGTTTGGTGAAGATTTGTCCACTACCAAACAAGGACAAGAGAAACAGGACAAACCGGTTGAATCTGGTTTTACTAAGGCAGTGAAATATGGTCTAGCTGCTGTGAGTGTTGGTCTGGGTGGATATATTGTGTACAAGATCTGCACCAGAAAATAGACACCTGCATGTCAACTCTTATATTTTGAATTTCGTTTTGTACAGTTTTTAGTTTTCTCTTGATATATGACTTTTATAACGGCTTTACTGAGTCATTTTCCAATCCGGCTACCTAGGCTACCCAAGTAAACTTATACATAATGCATTACACTTTGAAACCAATTTGACTTCTTGAAATTTGTAATAAAATATAAATTTATATATTTATATATGCAAGTTTGTTTGTTTGTTTTGTTTTGTTTGTGTGTGTGTTTTTATAGTATGCGGCTGAATCTACTTTTGTTTTCGTTTCATTACGGTTCGTGCCGTTTCGTTAATTTGTTTATTTTTTTTATGTCGATCGCGGTTTCTATTGCGCATTTCGCTCAGTTTGTTTTAGTTGCAAGCAGGGCGGATTTTTCAATTACCCCTGTTTTGTTTTTAGTTTATTTAAGACATTTAGGGGCCGTTTACATGAGAAAGGGTTACCCTAGGTGTAGGGCTAACTCTTATTGTTTTCTTTTCTCTTGGGACTCTCAAACAAAAGAGTTACCCTGCTAGGAGGGTTACCCTATCTCCATGTAAACGGCCCCTAAAGGAGCGGACAACACCTTAGCCCTTCATTTGGAATTAAGATACCCCCTGACAAATTTCTGGTTTCACCCCTGGCAAGTTCATGATTTCTGTACATGTTGAAATCATGAACATCTAGAAAGTTTGACTTATGTACATCAAGCAGTACATTATAATAAATATTTCTAGTGTTCACAAGACGTTGCAGGGACCACGAAGACGCCCGCCCTCCCTCCCCTACTTTTTGCGCCGAAAAAAAAAAAAAATGAAAATATATGAAAATAACAATAATTTTGTAATTTTTTTTCACAATTTGTCCGATAATTTTTTGCTTGAACGTGTATTGTAAATTCACGATCACGAATTATTGTGGCATGATTTGGCAGAACTGAATCGTGGGTTTCCTGTGGTTTGCGCGGGAAATGAAACACGATACCACTATAGCTCCCCCACTTTTTAATGTGCTCCGCGGTCCCTGGATTGCATGCATTGTGTAAGACATTGTCGGCTATACGAAGTTTTTCTATAAAAAAAGAGAGAGAGACAATTCTTTTGTGTTTAGATCATCCTGTCATTACAAGTTAGTAAATTATGCAAGTTTCAGAAAATAAGGCACATTCTACAGGTTGACTAATTTACACACAATCGAGGCTATAAGATCTTGCCATTTCAAGATACACCACAGGAAGCCCAAGTTGACATGAAGGAGTCAGCGGGCTACCGCATGAAAGGAAAAGAATAACATACAAAATGGCGGTGTTCAAGGATGCTTGTATCCCACATCCTGATTGGCCGGTAAGAGTTCTCTATTTCCTTTATAGCTGTATTTACATTGATTTACAAATACTTGGGACCATACTGTGTCTATTTAAGCTGATTTTTACCTCGATCAATGATTATTTCTGCTGGATTTCAGTGTGAAGCGTCCATTTCTTCTCACTCCGTTGAGAAGTGAACAGTTTTTATCAGTATGAAACGTTTTCTGTTGACTTGCTCTGAATACAGACATCCATCTCTTGTCCGGTATAGTGCTGTGATCTAATAAAATAATGTTGTGTCCGATATACGAGAGAATTGTTTCTGAATAGTTCTTCAAAAGACGTCATGTGATCTGATGACTGCAAAACATTGCAAAATGATAAATATAAAATATATAGCTATTTCAAAAAACGTTGAATACTGAATACTGCATTCCAAGACCAAAGGGCATTGTGGGTCATACACCTATTTCAAAAAACGTTGAATACTGAATACTGCATTCCAAGACAAAAGGGCATTGTGGGTCTCATTAATTTGAAATATAAAATTAATATACAGTGCTATTATTTTACTCCCCATATAACTATCTCGTATATTGTTTTGAATCGAATACACTATTAAAGAATATAATAAGTAATTGTTATATGTTTTATTTTAAACGATATTTGCCTGTCCCAAATGCATTTCGGTCTTGCAATACAGTATTCAGCATTCTACGTTTTTTTAAATAGCTGTATATAAATATAAAAATACAAATATTTTTGTGTTTTACAGGCCACCGTGTTTTCTGTTGATTGCACAGGAACTCATGCTGTTTTAGGAGCGTAAGTATAGATATGCAATATATATGGGTCATTCCACATGAGACATTGAAATAATGAAAATTTGACAACATTAAAAAGCGTGCTCCAAAAAGAGAGTTACCTGACTAAGGTTCTCAATGTGATTTTACTGTAATATTATCTATTCTATGTGATATTTACTAAGCAAACTAGGCAATTTTCTTATATTTGACTTACTGAATTTGCCATTTGTAATGTCCGTCACGTTTCTTGTGATGTTGGTCACGCTAAATATTCCCTTTTTTAAAAAAATAGAAAAAACAACTAAAAAATATAGGTCTTCAGTAAGATAACTAAACTGATAACCAAATGCTAAAAAGCATTTGTTTGCTATAAACTTCTCACAATTCACAGTAATTTCACTTCTAATTTACCCAACTGGAATTACTGGTAGTTTTAGCTGTAATGTCCGTCACGGTCCTATTGGACAAAAAACTGACAAGTCGAAAATTATTTCTGAAAACTTTTTTCATGCAAATTGTAGACAAGGTTCTAAGAAAGTTGTGTGAAAAAATAAATTGTAAGATAATGCAACTGTGTATGAAACACAAGCTTATTTAGGTCTGTGAATGTAATGTCCATCATGGTGGAATGGTCCATATACTTGGAAACAAGCGAGTAAACTAGAATAGGCTGAGTGGGTGTTTGATATAAATGATACTAACGTCATATAATGAAATTTGTAACACCGTAAAAAAATGTTGATTTAACTTTACTGACATTTCCAGCTTTAGCTCTTCGTCGGATATATATATACTGCCATGTAGAAATGTCATTGTCATCAACATCATAATTGACATCATCAGCACCATTGCTATCACCATGATCATGTCCCATTATTATCATCACAATCTTAACATCATTACCATACATGACCATCAACATCTTGATTTACGTCATTAGCATCATCAGCACCATTGCCATCACCATGATCATGTCCCATTATTATCATCACAATCTTAACATCATTACCATACATGACCATCAACATCTTGATCAGCAGTGTATCTGCACCATTGAGAATGACAAGCAACACACACCATATGGTCCCGTCCCATGATGTCATACATGCAAACGTGACGATGTTGCATGACATACAGTTACAGACAGTATTACCATAATCATTACAATCAACACATGTGAGTCAATTGAGTGTTGTAAATACTGAATGTAGAGGTAGTGAATACAGCATTTCTGGAGGTAAAACATTGATTTGTTATGAATATTATATCCTTATCTTCACCATTATCACCTTCATTATCATAATGATTTTTATCATTAACATCATCACTTAATTAGAGTAGATTTAGTATAACTATGAAAAGCTCATGACACGAACGTGGTCAAGTCATGGGAAAGCATGTAAAAAATATAAAACATCATAGCAAGGCATGCACACGACACTGAAATGTTTCGCAGTCAAATGAAATCTATTCTACCACCATCATCATTGTTAGTTGTGATTCTTTATATCTATCTAAGCATTTATTGATGAATAATGTTACTTTGTTACTAGTCGTAAGGGATTGGCCTTCATCAATTTAGAAAACCCTTCAGTCATTGCAAAGAAAGTGACAAGGAACAGTAAATGGGAGTGCGGTACAACAGAATGGAATCCACATCTCTCACACAAAAACATGCTTGTTTCTGTGGTATGTATTTATAGATATTTTACAATATATTTGAGATACTAACGCAAACTATGATAGCATGCTGGCTACTGTTTTTACATCAGAGGACAGGGACCATCCTCGGGAACCCAGGGGTAATCTTCTGTCGCTTGTTTCTCGCTCCCAGAAAAAATACCCCTGGGAAGGGACTGTTGGAGCTTGTTCCGGAAGTCAAAATTCAAACTTATTTAATGACTTTCTTTGAATGGTTATCTTGATTTTTATTGGTCAACCTCAGCAGGTCACACAATCAGGAAAGAGCTGAATTTTGACTTCCGGAACAAGCTCCAATAGACTATGTTCCCAGGGGTATTTTTTCTGGGAGATGGAAACGAGCGACAGAAGATATCCCCTGGGTTCCCAAGGATGGACAGGGACACACTCAGTCAGTAAAAAAGTTCAACAATATTTTATAAAAAGCAATACAAAACATCCACTTGTGTCCATATTTTGTGATATAAACAGTTTGGGAGCTGTAGCTTTTTGTGTAAAAAAACTGTTCAGTAATAATGATTGATGAATGTGAATATGAATACCATATCCTTTGTAGTCCAATCAGAAAGCAGAGATTTGGAGGTGGAGAGATGGCAGCGGGACTCAACAACAGATTCTTAGAGCACATACAAGGGCTATTAGGTATGTTGAGATACAATGCACACTAATACACAGCATCAATGTAAATAAGTGACTAGCTTTCATGAGTTTCTGTGTATAACAAAGTTTCATTCATTTCATTCATTCATTTATCCATTCATTCATTCATCTATGCCATACTATGTTTTTCTCATGTATCTGTATTTCACTTATACACCGGATGCATTTCAATTCATTATTCACTTCAATTCTGTGTTTCCATTTACGGTGTAAATTTATCTTAGAGATTAATGTTGCCCTGCGACCCCACAGTTGCTTTATAGACCCTTTTTAATAAGTCCCAAAGTGTTGTGTTTTCTGCGCTTGACGTCAAATTTATTCTTTTCAATTCCTTTCATATTATACAAATTTCAAAAGAATAAATTTGACGTCAAGCGGGGAAAACACAACATTTCGGGACTTATTAAAAGGGTCTATACTACATCGTCCGGCTGCATATCCATTTCCGTACACGTCGGACTAGAAAGCCGAAACCGTGGGGTTCAATTCCCTCTAAGGGCATATGATATTTTTCTCATGTATCTGTGCACATTCATCTATTCATTCATTCATTCATTCATTCATCCACTCATTCATTCATCTATTCCTTCATCCATCTGCTTGTTCATTCATCCATCCATTCATTTATCCATCCATCCATTCATTTATCCATTCATTCATTCATTCTTACAAGTTTTAATAATAACTTTGAGATGTTCATTCACCAGATGGCCATGTACACCTGGGTTAATATTTGATGATTGTGTGCTTTTATTCTAATGCCTTTTTGTATATTCATTCGATTGACTGTATTTTCTATGGTTATTTTCCAGTGATGTAAACTGGTCTTGGTATGACCCTCAGTTGTTGTCGACTTGCTCTGTTGACCAGTTTGTTTACATTTGGGATTTAAGGTAACCATGACAACAGAGACACGATTAGCAACAACATGTTTTGATTAACCGTACATGTTTGATATTTCTAGGGATGGAAAGAAACCTGCCACATCTCTACAAACTGTTGGTGAGTTGAGTAGAATGCAAAACAATCCCTCCTATTCATGTAGAAACCATGACAAATGAGTTGAAGTTCTGTTAACTAATTTGTTGTTGTTGTTGTTGTTGTTGTTGTCTTCATCATTTCCCTTGTGTCTTCTCTAACCTCAACCAATTTGTTGGAGTTGAGTTTAAGTATTACTAAGTAAATTAGTAATGAATTGGTTTAAGTATGTAAAGTTTTGAAAACTATTCTAAATGTTTGTATTTAGTGTCAGGAAATGATATTAAATTAGAAATATGTAAGAAGCTCAAACATGTGATTGAGGAGAGTTTCTTCTAATGAAGTGATTGATGTGAACTGCTGCAATTGATAGCCAGCCTCTCTCCCATTTGATTGAACTATTGGTACTGTTGCGCCGTGGAAGCGTGTTTGTAGAGTAAAGTAACTACCAAGATTACTAAGTAACTCAACTGTTTATTATGCTCTTGAATTCTTATTTATAATACTGATATATTCCCTAGAGAGGGTTATATAACCCTGGTTATATAACCCGGTTACATCACTCTGATTAGGACTTATTATACGCCTTCTATTCACTTAGGATTATTTGTAGATTAACTAACTATTGTTACCAATGCAACACTGATTGTGACTCCAATCATAACAGTATATTGTCCTTTTTTAGTTGGTGCATCTCAAGTTAAATGGAACAGAGAAGACAGACATGTCCTTGCAACCAGTCATGATGGGGACATTAGAGTCTGGGACCTTAGGGTAAGTACAATGTGCATGATGATGATGATGATAGTTGTGATGATGATGATGATGGTGGTGATAGTAGTGATGATGATGATGATGATGAAAATGATGATGGTGATGGTGATGATGATAGTAGGGAACTTTAGATTTGACAACGAGTACGAGATTGAGTATGAGTACAAGTACAAGTTTTGAAATTGTCCTTCTGTGTGTTGTTGATGATGAATTGTAGCCTTGTGTGTAGATTGAGACACCAAATGAATAAAAACAAGAAATGGAATGGAATTCAGTATCAACAATACACACATGGCCAATTTTAAAACTCATACTCGTACTCAAGGTCGTACTCGTTGTCAAATCTAAAGCTCCCTAATGATGATGAGGATGGTGGTGGTGGTGGTGGTGGTAGTGATGATGATGGTGATGATGAAGATATTGGATATGATGATGGTTATGGTGGTAGTGATGATGATGATGATGATGATGATAGTGATGATGATGGAAATGGTGGTGGTTGTTGTTGTTGTGATGATGGTTGTGAAGATGAATATAGTTACCATTATATTGTTTCTCTTACAGAAAGGCAATGCTCCAGTGGTGTATATAACAGCCCACTTGTCCAAGGTACATGGTATTGATTGGTCCTATAATAGTGGTACAGCACTGGCAACATGTAGTAATGACTCCACTGTGAAGGTAATAATGATGTGAGAAAGATGAGTTCTACAAAATCTTATAAAAACATCATGAATTGTGTCACAAAATTATGAATTATCATCAAATAATCCTGATTCAAAACCATTTAATCTTTTTCTTATGCCAACCACCTTATTATTCATGACCATCAATTATAGCTGGGGTAGGCCATTCAATCATTATGCAGTGTAGCAGTTTTCATTTCAATGAAACCTGACTGTGAACAAAGACATCTTTATACAGTATATTGTTGTTGTGTCTTGTATAGTTATGGAATACCCAGAATCCACAGCAACCAGAAGCTAAGTTGAATGCAAGTTATCCAGTATGGAGAGCAAGATATACTGTAAGTTATCTTTCGAAACATCAGTAAAGTTAAGTTTCATTTTTTATGATGTTACAAAATCAGATTTTGACTATCGTTTACAACAATACCATATACTTCTTTTTTAATATTGATAATCACCACTGTGTCGTTGTTCCCCAGCCGTTTGGTCATGGATAAACTATATGTTTAAACTATTATTTACAATGGTACCATAAGCTTCTTTTTTAATATTGATAATCACCACGGTGCCGTTGTTCCCCAGCCGTTTGGTCATGGGAAAACTATAGGTATAAACTATTATTTACAATGGTAACAATTACTTCTTATTTACAATGGTACCATATACTTCTTTTTTAATATTGATAATCACCACGGTGCCGTTGTTCCCCAGCCGTTTGGTCATGGGTAAACTATAGGTATAAACTATTATTTACAATGGTAACAATTACTTCTTATTTACAATGGTACCATATACTTCTTTTTTAATATTGATAATCACCACGGTGCCGTTGTTCCCCAGCCGTTTGGTCATGGGTTGGTGACTGTAGTTGTACCTCAACTGAGACGTGGTGAACATTCACTATGTCTATGGAATACTGCAAACATGACATCCACAGTACCACCCCCTGTGCATACGTTTGACGGTCATGGTGACGTTGTACTTGACTTTCATTGGCGCTCGCAGACTGTGGAAGGTTGGTTTAGTTTCATGCATGTTGTATTATTTTAGTACTTGTTTAATACCAACCAGGAAGCGAAGGTTAGACAGCAGCTGCAGTCTTTCTTTAGCTATAGACTACACTAACCTCGACAATCTCAATTCATCAACATTGCTTACACCTGGGTCCAGACCATTCACTTTTATGAAAAGGGGAAACTTGTTTGCTGTTTGCTGACCAGTTTGTGCTTGTTTTTTCTTTATTGGTTTGATAATTTACTTGTGTGTATTTTTGTTGGACCATTAGTTTGTGTGTGTGTGTTTGTTTTGTTTTGTTTGTTGTTTTCTCGTTTATTTATTTAGTAACTACTTGATCTATTTGTTGGGTTTGACAACTCACTTGTGTGTATTTTTGTTGGACCATTAGTCTAATTGTGTGTGTGTTTGTTTTGTTTGGTGTTTTTCTCTGTTTATTTATTTAGTTACTACTTGATCTATTTGTTTTCTTATTTGTCTGTCTGTCAAATACAGAAATACATGCTTATTGAGCTCTCTCTGTTATTAAGGAGAAGATCAGTTCCAGCTCATATCTTGGTCTAAGGACAACTGTCTTAGAATGTGGGCCCTTGAACCTCGAATAATTGCTGTAAGTAACATCACATCCTTTGTCCTGTGTGTGTGTGTGTGTGTGTGTGTGGCTGAGCAATGTTGTCTTTTTGTCACATGTCTTTTAAAATTGTAGAATTTTAATTTCAGATCAACTTAAATTAATTTGAGAGAGTCGTTAGTCTATTGGATTTTGTTTGAAAAATACAGATCAAAATACTGTGTTTAAAGTGTACAAATAGCCAATTCAAACACTTGCTATATCTGCCAACAATTCAATGTTGACAGAAACCAAGGGTTTGGGAGTGTAAGCGATGAACAGAAAACAGACCAGACAATTTACAAACAAAATAATTTGAACCACTGCATAACAAAATTGAACAAACAGTTCCAAGGAGACAGAGAAACAAGCATGTAATAAATTACATAGAAGCAGCTTTAGCAAACAAACAGTGAAACAGAAAAGCAAAAATGCAACAAATAACAAAAGTACCATTGAAATTTAAAAGAAAAACAAAACGAAAACATGCAAACAAAACAACATACCATAAAGAAAAATTAATTAACGGTTTTCTTATTTTCCAGGCATGTAGCGACAATCCACAGAATGAACACACTGAAATGAGTTCGTCAGTTGAATCATTGTCCAGTCGACCAGGCAGCGGATCTTCTGAGAACATTAATGACAAGCGATTATCATTACCGCAAACACTGCAACAGGAATTCGCCTTGATTAATGTCAACATTCCTAATGTAACTGTGGAACAGGTAATTAACCTCTTTTAGTTGGCAACTGATCGTGCAGACAAATCCCCTTATTAGTAGGCAACAGATAACATATAGACATCACTCAGATAGTTTTAGGGATGTTTTGAAAAAAGTTGAAAAATGGCCAAAATTGACATTTTTTTGTTACCACGTGTACAGCAAAAATTTCAAATTTTTGACAAATTGAAATTGTTGAATTTTTGATCTATTTTGATTGGTAATAGGTCTAGGATTGATCAGATAACATATAGACATCCATCAGATAGTTTTAGGGATGTTTTGAGGAAAACTGAAAAATGGCCAAAATTTTAATTTTTTGTCCACCCCGCGTGCAGCAAAAATGTCAATTTTCTGACAAATTGCAAATGTTGAATTTTTGATCTATTTTGATTGGTAATAGGTCTAGTATTGTTCACATAACATATAGACATCCATCAGATAGTTTTAGGGATGTTTTGAGGAAAACTGAAAAATGGCCAAAATTTCAATTTTTTGTCCACCCCGCGTACAGCAAAAATTTCAATTTTCTGACAAATTGCAAATGTTGAATTTTTGATCTATTTTGATTGGTTATAGGTCTAGGATTGATCAGATAACATATAGACATCCATCAGATAGTTTTAGGGATGTTTTGAGGAAAACTGAAAAATGGCCAAAATTTTAATTTTTTGTCCACCCTGCGTGCAGCAAAAATGTCAATTTTCTGACAAATTGCAAATGTTGAATTTTTGATCTATTTTGATTGGTAATAGGTCTAGGATTGATCAGATAACATATAGACATCCATCAGATAGTTTTAGGGATGTTTTGAGGAAAACTGAAAAATGGCCAAAATTTCAATTTTTTGTCCACCCCGCGTACAGCAAAAATGTCAATTTTCTGACAAATTGCAAATGTTGAATTTTTGATCTATTTTGATTGGTAATAGGTCTAGGATTGATCAGATAACATATAGACATCCATCAGATAGTTTTAGGGATGTTTTGAGGAAAACTGAAAAATGGCCAAAATTTCAATTTTTTGCCCACCCCGCGTACAGCAAAAATGTCAATTTTCTGACAAATTGCAAATGTTGAATTTTTGATCTATTTTGATTGGTAATAGGTCTAGGATTGATCAGATAACATATAGACATCCATCAGATAGTTTTAGGGATGTTTTGAGGAAAACTGAAAAATGGCCAAAATTTCAATTTTTTGCCCACCCCGCGTACAGCAAAAATGTCAATTTTCTGACAAATTGCAAATGTTGAATTTTTGATCTATTTTGATTGGTAATAGGTCTAGGATTGATCAGATAACATATAGACATCCATCAGATAGTTTTAGGGATGTTTTGAGGAAAACTGAAAAATGGTCAAAATTTTAATTTTTTGTCCACCCCGCGTGCAGCAAAAATTTCAATTTTCTGACAAATTGCAAATGTTGAATTTTTGATCTATTTTGATTGGTAATAGGTCTAGGATTGATCAGATAACATATAGACATCCATCAGATAGTTTTAGGGATGTTTTGAGGAAAACTGAAAAATGGTCAAAATTTTAATTTTTTGTCCACCCCGCGTGCAGCAAAAATGTCAATTTTCTGACAAATTGCAAATGTTGAATTTTTGATCTATTTTGATTGGTAATAGGTCTAGGATTGATCAGATAACATATAGACATCCATCAGATAGTTTTAGGGATGTTTTGAGGAAAACTGAAAAATGGCCAAAATTTCAATTTTTTTGCCCACCCCGCGTACAGCAAAAATGTCAATTTTCTGACAAATTGCAAATGTTGAATTTTTGATCTATTTTGATTGGTAATAGGTCTAGGATTGATCAGATAACATATAGACATCCATCATAGTTTTAGGGATGTTTTGAGGAAAAATGAAAAATGGCCAAAATTTCAATTTTTTGCCCACCCCGCGTACAGCAAAAAGTTCAATTTTCTGACAAATTGCAAATGTTGAATTTTTGATCTATTTTGATTGGTTATAGGTCTAGGATTGATCAGATAACATATAGACATCCATCAGATAGTTTTAGGGATGTTTTGAGGAAAACTGAAAAATGGCCAAAATTTTAATTTTTTGTCCACCCCGCGTGCAGCAAAAATTTCAATTTTCTGACAAATTGCAAATGTTGAATTTTTGATCTATTTTGATTGGTAATAGGTCTAGGATTGATCAGATAACATATAGACATCCATCAGATAGTTTTAGGGATGTTTTGAGGAAAACTGAAAAATGGCCAAAATTTCAATTTTTTGCCCACCCCGCGTACAGCAAAAATGTCAATTTTCTGACAAATTGCAAATGTTGAATTTTTGATCTATTTTGATTGGTAATAGGTCTAGGATTGATCAGATAACATATAGACATCCATCAGATAGTTTTAGGGATGTTTTGAGGAAAACGGAAAAATGGCCAAAATTTCAATTTTTTGCCCACCCCGCGTACAGCAAAAATGTCAATTTTCTGACAAATGTCAAATGTTGAATTTTTGATCTATTTTGATTGGTAATAGGTCTAGTATTGTTCACATAACATATAGACATCCATCAGATAGTTTTAGGGATGTTTTGAGGAAAACGGAAAAATGGCCAAAATTTCAATTTTTTGTCCACCCCGCGTACAGCAAAAATTTCAATTTTCTGACAAATTGCAAATGTTGAATTTTTGATCTATTTTGATTGGTAATAGGTCTAGGATTGATCAGATAACATATAGACATCCATCAGATAGTTTTAGGGATGTTTTGAGGAAAACTGAAAAATGGCCAAAATTTCAATTTTTTGGCCACCCCGCGTACAGCAAAAATGTCAATTTTCTGACAAATTGCAAATGTTGAATTTTTGATCTATTTTGATTGGTAATAGGTCTAGTATTGTTCACATAACATATAGACATCCATCAGATAGTTTTAGGGACGTTTTGAGGAAAACTGAAAAATGGCCAAAATTTCAATTTTTTGTCCACCCCGCGTGCAGCAAAAATTTCAATTTTCTGACAAATTGCAAATGTTGAATTTTTGATCTATTTTGATTGGTAATAGGTCTAGGATTGATCAGATAACATATAGACATCCATCAGATAGTTTTAGGGATGTTTTGAGGAAAACTGAAAAATGGCCAAAATTTCAATTTTTTGCCCACCCCGCGTACAGCAAAAATGTCAATTTTCTGACAAATTGCAAATGTTGAATTTTTGATCTATTTTGATTGGTTATAGGTCTAGGATTGATCAGATAACATATAGACATCCATCAGATAGTTTTAGGGATGTTTTGAGAAAAACTGAAAAATGGCCAAAATTTTAATTTTTTGTCCACCCCGCGTGCAGCAAAAATGTCAATTTTCTGACAAATTGCAAATGTTGAATTTTTGATCTATTTTGATTGGTAATAGGTCTAGGATTGATCAGATAACATATAGACATCCATCAGATAGTTTTAGGGATGTTTTGAGGAAAACTGAAAAATGGTCAAAATTTTAATTTTTTGTCCACCCCGCGTGCAGCAAAAATTTCAATTTTCTGACAAATTGCAAATGTTGAATTTTTGATCTATTTTGATTGGTAATAGGTCTAGGATTGATCAGATAACATATAGACATCCATCAGATAGTTTTAGGGATGTTTTGAGGAAAACTGAAAAATGGTCAAAATTTTAATTTTTTGTCCACCCCGCGTGCAGCAAAAATTTCAATTTTCTGACAAATTGCAAATGTTGAATTTTTGATCTATTTTGATTGGTAATAGGTCTAGGATTGATCAGATAACATATAGACATCCATCAGATAGTTTTAGGGATGTTTTGAGGAAAACGGAAAAATGGCCAAAATTTCAATTTTTTGCCCACCCCGCGTACAGCAAAAATTTCAATTTTCTGACAAATTGCAAATGTTGAATTTTTGATCTATTTTGATTGGTAATAGGTCTAGGATTGATCAGATAACATATAGACATCCATCAGATAGTTTTAGGGATGTTTTGAGGAAAACGGAAAAATGGCCAAAATTTCAATTTTTTGCCCACCCCGCGTACAGCAAAAATGTCAATTTTCTGACAAATGTCAAATGTTGAATTTTTGATCTATTTTGATTGGTAATAGGTCTAGTATTGTTCACATAACATATAGACATCCATCAGATAGTTTTAGGGATGTTTTGAGGAAAACGGAAAAATGGCCAAAATTTCAATTTTTTGTCCACCCCGCGTACAGCAAAAATTTCAATTTTCTGACAAATTGCAAATGTTGAATTTTTGATCTATTTTGATTGGTAATAGGTCTAGGATTGATCAGATAACATATAGACATCCATCAGATAGTTTTAGGGATGTTTTGAGGAAAACTGAAAAATGGCCAAAATTTCAATTTTTTGCCCACCCCGCGTACAGCAAAAATGTCAATTTTCTGACAAATTGCAAATGTTGAATTTTTGATCTATTTTGATTGGTAATAGGTCTAGTATTGTTCACATAACATATAGACATCCATCAGATAGTTTTAGGGACGTTTTGAGGAAAACTGAAAAATGGCCAAAATTTCAATTTTTTGTCCACCCCGCGTGCAGCAAAAATTTCAATTTTCTGACAAATTGCAAATGTTGAATTTTTGATCTATTTTGATTGGTAATAGGTCTAGGATTGATCAGATAACATATAGACATCCATCAGATAGTTTTAGGGATGTTTTGAGGAAAACTGAAAAATGGCCAAAATTTCAATTTTTTGCCCACCCCGCGTACAGCAAAAATGTCAATTTTCTGACAAATTGCAAATGTTGAATTTTTGATCTATTTTGATTGGTTATAGGTCTAGGATTGATCAGATAACATATAGACATCCATCAGATAGTTTTAGGGATGTTTTGAGAAAAACTGAAAAATGGCCAAAATTTTAATTTTTTGTCCACCCCGCGTGCAGCAAAAATTTCAATTTTCTGACAAATTGCAAATGTTGAATTTTTGATCTATTTTGATTGGTAATAGGTCTAGGATTGATCAGATAACATATAGACATCCATCAGATAGTTTTAGGGATGTTTTGAGGAAAACTGAAAAATGGTCAAAATTTTAATTTTTTGTCCACCCCGCGTGCAGCAAAAATTTCAATTTTCTGACAAATTGCAAATGTTGAATTTTTGATCTATTTTGATTGGTAATAGGTCTAGGATTGATCAGATAACATATAGACATCCATCAGATAGTTTTAGGGATGTTTTGAGGAAAACTGAAAAATGGTCAAAATTTTAATTTTTTGTCCACCCCGCGTGCAGCAAAAATTTCAATTTTCTGACAAATTGCAAATGTTGAATTTTTGATCTATTTTGATTGGTAATAGGTCTAGGATTGATCAGATAACATATAGACATCCATCAGATAGTTTTAGGGATGTTTTGAGGAAAACGGAAAAATGGCCAAAATTTCAATTTTTTGCCCACCCCGCGTACAGCAAAAATTTCAATTTTCTGACAAATTGCAAATGTTGAATTTTTGATCTATTTTGATTGGTAATAGGTCTAGGATTGATCAGATAACATATAGACATCCATCAGATAGTTTTAGGGATGTTTTGAGGAAAACTGAAAAATGGCCAAAATTTCAATTTTTTGCCCACCCCGCGTACAGCAAAAATGTCAATTTTCTGACAAATTGCAAATGTTGAATTTTTGATCTATTTTGATTGGTAATAGGTCTAGGATTGATCAGATAACATATAGACATCCATCAGATAGTTTTAGGGATGTCTTGAGGAAAACTGAAAAATGGCCAAAATTTCAATTTTTTGTCCACCCCGCGTACAGCAAAAATGTCAATTTTCTGACAAATTGCAAATGTTGAATTTTTGATCTATTTTGATTGGTAATAGGTCTAGGATTGATCAGATAACATTATTATAGACATCCATCAGATAGTTTTAGGGACGTTTTGAGGAAAACTGAAAAATGGCCAAAATTTCAATTTTTTGCCCACCCCGCGTACAGCAAAAATTTCAATTTTCTGACAAATTGCAAATGTTGAATTTTTGATCTATTTTGATTGGTAATAGGTCTAGGATTGATCAGATAACATATAGACATCCATCAGATAGTTTTAGGGATGTTTTAAGGAAAACTGAAAAACGGCCAAAATTTCAATTTTTTGCCCACCCCGCGTACAGCAAAAATGTCAATTTTCTGACAAATTGCAAATGTTGAATTTTTGATCTATTTTGATTGGTAATAGGTCTAGGATTGATCAGATAACATATAGACATCACTCAGATAGTTTTAGGGATGTCTTGAGGAAAACTGAAAAATGGCCAAAATTTCAATTTTTTGCCCACCCCGCGTACAGCAAAAATGTCAATTTTCTGACAAATTGCAAATGTTGAATTTTTGATCTATTTTGATTGGTTATAGGTCTAGGATTGATCAGATAACATATAGACATCCATCAGATAGTTTTAGGGATGTTTTGAGGAAAACGGAAAAATGGCCAAAATTTCAATTTTTTGCCCACCCCGCGTACAGCAAAAATGTCAATTTTCTGACAAATTGCAAATGTTGAATTTTTGATCTATTTTGATTGGTAATAGGTCTAGGATTGATCAGATAACATATAGACATCCATCAGATAGTTTTAGGGATGTTTTGAGGAAAACGGAAAAATGGCCAAAATTTCAATTTTTTGCCCACCCCGCGTACAGCAAAAATGTCAATTTTCTGACAAATTGCAAATGTTGAATTTTTGATCTATTTTGATTGGTAATAGGTCTAGGATTGATCAGATAACATTATTATAGACATCCATCAGATAGTTTTAGGGACGTTTTGAGGAAAACTGAAAAATGGCCAAAATTTCAATTTTTTGCCCACCCCGCGTACAGCAAAAATTTCAATTTTCTGACAAATTGCAAATGTTGAATTTTTGATCTATTTTGATTGGTAATAGGTCTAGGATTGATCAGATAACATATAGACATCCATCAGATAGTTTTAGGGATGTTTTAAGGAAAACTGAAAAACGGCCAAAATTTCAATTTTTTGCCCACCCCGCGTACAGCAAAAATGTCAATTTTCTGACAAATTGCAAATGTTGAATTTTTGATCTATTTTGATTGGTAATAGGTCTAGGATTGATCAGATAACATATAGACATCACTCAGATAGTTTTAGGGACGTTTTGAAAAAAGTTGAGAACATGCCAAAATTGAGAATTTTTTTAGAGTCGAAAATGTCAATTTTTTGACAAATTGAAATTGTTGAATTTTTGATCTATATTGATTGGTAATTATTCTAAGATAAATCAGATAACATAATTCGTATAAATCAATCATTAGTTTGCAACTGATTGTGCATCTTTCGTTCGCAACTGATCCTACATAAAAAATGTCTGGTTAGTTTGTCCGGAACTGATTGTACAGACAGAGAGGAAGTCCATGATGCAGACTAACCAAACTGATTCTGGTCTTTCAATAAGATAGTCTACTTACAGAGAGCTTGTTGTTACCAAACAGGCTATATACTTTGTCATCATGATTATGCCCATTATATTTTACATTATCATCGTCATCATCATCATCATTTTGATCACTATCATCATAATTACTAACGTTTCTAATATAGTCATTAGTTATTGGCAGGCATTTTAATTGATATTTTCTATCATTATCATCGTTATTTTCACCATGGCAACCACCATCGTTATATCCACTAGTATTATCATTGTCTATACATTTGCATATCATCATCAAAATCAAATTACCGGTAATCATTAATGGTTTTGAGCTGAAGAATTAAATATTCTTAAAATAATTAAATATTCTAGTGTTTATTATTTAATATACTCCACAGCATAAGATTTTATTCTAATTTTTATATTATTATATTAAATACAAGGATAAAGTTATAATAAATATAATATATAACGTTTTCGACTAAGAAGTCATCTTCAGTATAATTTAAAATTTACATATCATATATATTTACATATATATTTACATATATATTTTTATAATATTATTATCAAAAAGGCTTGTAAATATTTATTCTATTACCAAAATTAAGTTTTTGCTAACAATCTTTGTAAAGTCCCATTGAGCTTCAGGAATTAATAGCACTAATAAATTGAAATTATGATTATTATTATTCTAGATGGATGCTGGTCAGCGTTGTTGTACAGTGTCTGTAACAAGTGGTCCTCATGTTACGCTATCCATTCACTTTCCCGTTATTTATCCCAACAACGCAATGCCATCATTTGAATTCACACCAGATACAGCATTATCGTTGAGCACGAAAACTAAATTGATCAAGGTAAGGTATTTATCTCTCCATAAATAGTCCATTTTGATTATTTCGTTAAAAAAATAAAATTGTGAAATAATTACCCCCAATGGTTTTCCAGTGGAAACACAAATCTATATTCTATTTGGAAAGAAAATTCATAACTCTTTCTGATACATGTAATTAAGATGTCATCTCAAAAACCTCATATTATGCACACATGCATATTGCAAACTTGTCTATTTTGTTTTCTATTTTTGCAATTCTTAAACACTGATGTAGCTCCAATATATGCTCTGTTGAAAATATGCATGTACTTACTTAAAAATAAGTTACAGATGACTCTCTCTTATCCACCACTCTCATAAGCAATCATCTCCCATACATAACCACTATGTCCTGTTTCGTTTCCCATACACCTATTTCAATAAAGGTTGACATTGTCAAAGGCGATTGGCGATAGGTGATAGGCAAAAAGCGATAAGCGGTTCCAAAACCCAAGTGTACTATGGGTATAATCTTAAATCGTGAATGCCGCCGTGTTTGAATTTTAATGATGTCAGCTCCAACAATTGTTGTTTAGTGGAGTTGGCATGATTGAGATTCAAACACGACGGTATTCACATGGCATTATATTCACGATTTTTAAATCTTAAAAGATTATACCCATAGTGCACTTGGGTCTTGGAATAACCTATCGCCTATAGTCTATCGCTGTTGGCGTTGACAACTTTTTTTTAAACAGGTGTATAAACTCTGCCATAAATCTCTCATGTAAGCAACCACAACCACCTTTAGGGTTCAACTTTTGGACTTTTTCATTGTCTTTCCTCTCTCGTGACCACCCAGAGCCATGGGGCTGCTGGCTTCTGGAAATCATTACCTAAGGTTCTCATTGTTTGGGCTTTCTTCTGGTCCGAGGGTTGTTGCTTATGAGAGAGTCAACTGTATTTATCAAAAAAGATTTGATATGCTTATCAAATGCTTAAAAAGATATAAACATAGAACTAAGTATTATTGTGTCCCTTATTTATAACTATACCAATGAAGATTTTATGATAACCATCTTCACTTACCTTATACTGTGGAACATATCTAACATATTAGGCAGCCTTCACCTATTATTACGTTAACATGTTGTGTGTCTTGTTTCAGACTTTACGTGAGACAGCACAATTTTATGTCAAAATAAACCAAACCTGCCTGGAGCCTTGTTTGAGACAACTTGTTAGCCATGTTGAAGAACTTACGGTAGGGCTAACAACCTCCCAGTAGTAAAACTCCCCTTGCTCAAGACAGTGTTCCATTAATATCATTAATTCTGGTAATCCATGTCATGACCTTCCATGGTCAATTGTCAACTTTTTGACCAATAGTCAAGATGGTGATTTTCTTATCCATTTTTATTGGCAATCATTCTAGTATTAATCAGATAATAAACAGACCTCCATTCAGATACTTTTAGGGATATTTCAAAAAGTTGTTTGTAAAATGAGCAAAATTGGAATTTTTGCCCCTAGCCGGCATGGTTGAAAATTTGAAAATTTGAAATTGTTGAATTTTTGAACTCTTTTTATTGGCAATCATTCTAGGATTGATCAGATAACAAACAGACCATCACTCAGATACTTTTAGGGATGTTTTGAAAAATCTTGTAAATTGACCAAAATTGATAATTTTCCCTTACCTTTATATTGCCTTATCTATTACATGTATATTCTAATCATTATTATCAATGAATATCATGTCTATCACAAACATTTCTATGATTTTCTTTACTATTATCATTATCATCATGTGCATCATGTGCATCATTACCATCATGTGCATATCATTAGTCATTACCTTCATTATTAGTCATGATCTCTGTAATTATCATCATCATCTTCAATAAATATCATGCGTAACAACCATCCCAATGATTTCTTTATTAATAATCACTATCATGTTATTCACCATCATCTTCATCATCAGTTATCAACTCTGTAATCATTATCGTCATCATCATCATCTTCATCATCATCATCATCAATGAATATCGTGTATTTCACAACCATGCCAATGATTTTCTTTACTATAATCACTATCATTTTATTCACCATCATCTTCATCATCAGTTATCAACTCTGTAATCATCATCATCATCATCATCATCATCATCATCATCATCATCATCATCATCATCATCATCATCATCATCATCATCATCATCATCATCATCATCATCATCATCATCATCATCATCATCATCAATGAATATCATGTGTATCACAACCATGGCAATGATTTTCTTTACTCTAATCACTATCATGTTATAGTCACCATCATTTTCATCATCATTCATCAACTCTGTAATCATAATCATCATCATCATCATCAACATCATCAACATCATCATTATCATCATCATCATCATCATCATCTTTATCATAATCATGTTATTCACCGGCAACATCATTAGGATATTCTACATGTTTTAGATCCAAGAGGAACAGTTGATGGATGTGCGTGAGCCAAGTGCTTATCGACACGATGGTGTTTCGTACGGTAGTTACCAGGACGCTGCTATACCTTTCCCCAGGACTTCAGGAGCACGATTCGGAGCTAATGGTAAATTATCTCTATTTAAGGGGCATTCATTTATTTTTAGGGGTCGGCGATATTGAGGGGGGTCACTTTATTTTCGGAAGCTACAATATATAAATATATATAAAATATGCTGTGTTAGAGGGGTTTAATAAAAACTGGACGAATTGTATGCTGTTTTATAGGGGTTTAGTAAAATCTCGACGGAATATAGGGGGTTTATTATATTTCTGCCAACCAGGAAGGGGGGTCGGGTAATTTTTGGAAATGGCAACAGGTGAGTTTCCCGACCCCCCACTCCTATACACTAATGAAATCCCCCTTAGTCCATTTACTTATCACAACATAAATATTTTTTAATACAAGTACTGACACGATGATATTATTAGTTACTGATCGTTATTCCTATCATATGTGGTGTTTGAAGGTCTTCTTGTCTGTTTTACTCGTCCAAGTGCATCTAATGAACCAACACCCAGGTAAAACAATCATCATCATCACCATCATCATCATTGTCAATACTTTCATCATCATCATTGTCAATACTGTCATCATCATCATTGTCAATACTGTCATCATCATCGTTGTCAATACTGTCATCATCATCATTGTCAATACTGTCATCATCATCGTTGTCAATACTGTCATCATCATCATTGTCAATACTGTCATCATCATCATTGTCAATACTGTCATCATCATCATTGTCAATACTGTCATCATCATCATTGTCAATACTGTCATCATCATCATTGTCAATACTGTCATCATCATCATTGTCAATACTGTCATCATCATCATTGTCAATACTGTCATCATCATCGTTGTCAATACTGTCATCATCATCATTGTCAATACTGTCATCATCATCATCATCACCATCATCATCATTGCCAATACTGTCATCATCATCACCATCATCATCATGTCAATACTGTCATCATCATCATTGCCAATACTGTCATCATCATCACCATCATCATCATTGCCAATACTGTCATCATCATCACCATCATCATCATTGCCAATACTGTCATCATCATCACCATCATCATCATTGCCAATACTGTCATCATCATCACCATCATCATCATTGCCAATACTGTCATCATCATCATTGCCAATATTATTATTATCATAACCATTATCATCATCAGGGGATGCCATCATCATCATTGTCAATACTGTCATCATCATCATTGTCAATACTGTCATCATCATCACCATCATCATCATCGTCAATGCTGTCATCGTCGTCATCACGGCATACCATCATCATTGTCAATATTGTCATCAGCATCATCTTCACTATCCGTAATTTTTCATAAGGTCACTGTCAGCATTGTCTGCGTACAACTACCGTCCTGGAACTGGGCCTGCCCTCCCCCCCTTAAACGCAAGCAACTTAGCTGCGATCCCAAGACATGCAAAGACCTTTGGTTCGTTTGGTCAGCTTGGTGGTGCACAGAGAGGATTCTTTAGATCTCTTAGTCAGGTAATGCCAAAAAAGGCAACACGTGGACGTACAAAGACCTATTTTGTTATGGTTTTGCCAACCAACCATTGTTATTAGAACATAGAAAATTACCTAATCTATTGTGAAAATGGTTGGCAAATTAGCATCACAATACCAACACTTGTAAACACTACGCTCACCTATAAGCAGCTTGCGCATTTTCTTCAAGTAACCCTGCACTAAGTAAATGTAATATGCTTCGGGGAGAGGAATCATTGTGTAATAGAACAAATGGCTGTTCAATGACTACCCTCAATCATACTATAATACATACTAACTATACTGACCCTACCCCTTGCGAGCTTCATTTTGCGCCTTCAAAAGGCTGTCATTACAGTTCATTGTAGCCTGCGTAACATGGCGGTCCGCGGAGTTGCAAAGAAAAGACAAAGGAACGACCGCCGAGCTCTAACGCATGGTTCAAACATCGTGTCTCACATGACGAATCTAATGCAAATGAATTTTAACAGTAGATTTTCTCGTTTGCATTAGATTCGGCACATGTGAGATGCGATGTTAGAACTAGGCCTAAGTTTATTGTAAAGTGCATTGGGTCGATGTGCAATGCGCTTTCCAAGCAACAATTACATACTGTGCATTTAATTAGTTTAACATTTAACAAGTCTGCCTATCCTCAATCCATTTACTACTTTGTTGGTTTTTAGGAGGCTCGCAAATCTTTAAATATTCGAGGATTGTCATCAAGAAGCTCGTCTACCGCTGGTTTAGTAGTTATCCATGATGTCAGTGCACTAATGCCTTTACATCAGAACCTTGCTCAGACCTACACGTAAGTACATGTACTGTAATTTATGTGAACTATTCGGTTATTTCGACTTCAGACTTCTTGTTCTTGTCTTGTTCTTCTTGTTCTTCTTCTCCTCCTCCTCCTCCTCCTCCTCATCCTCCTCTTCTTCTTCTTCTTCTTCTTTACGGCTGATTTACAATCAATTAATGATTAGCAAGTCTTATACTTGATAAGCAACTTATCCTTTTACCTGCTGACCAGTTTATGTTGAATTGCAGGCTCGAAGGCAATGACATCATTGAAATCTGCAAAAACAACAAGTCAGCGGCAATGTCTGTTGGACGGCGAGACCTGGTTCAAACCTGGTCGGTATTAGGACTTGTACTAGACAAAACACTGGCACTATCTGCTGACGCTGTGGACGTAACACCGTGGGCTCGACATCCTTTTGGTAGAAATCTTATCCAATCGTTGTGAGTATTGTATATACAACGGTATAGTATGACACTAATGATGCATGCATATGATGATATAATGATGATGGTAATGATAATGATGGCAAATAGATAACGTTACGATGATAGGAGATGAGGAGGAGAAGGGAGGAGGGGGAAGAAGAAGATGACAATAATGAAATTGACGACCAGCGTGATAAACATTTGTGAATTTGGAAAGAGAGCTTTTTCAACTGTGGCACCTGAACTCTGGAATAACCTACCCTGTGATATAAAATCTGCTTCTTCTCTTTCAAATTTTAAATCTAAACTTAAAACGTGGCTCTTTAAGAGAGCATACCATTCACAATAATTGCCTTTTCTTTTTAACTAATAAACTATAAATTATTTCTTAAACAAACAGTTTTATATTAGTTTTAAATTTATAAAAGTTATATTATTTCAAATTGATGATAGTTGTTATATAGTTGTTAATAGATATATTTTTGTTAATATTAAATTTATCTTAGATTTTAAACTTTTTACATTGTAAAGCGTTGTTGAAACTAGTGATATTGACGCTATATAAAATATTACATTATTATTATTATTATTATAATTCCAGGCGTCACGAAAAAGTGAAAGAGTATATATGATATTGTGATAACGGCGCCCGAGGATTAACTCTATAGGTTTTATTAAAAGTAAAACCAGGGTTATCACTAACCAAGGAATAGTTAGGTTCTACTGTGAGATATATCTTTCATCACCTCTTTCAAATCAATCAACCAGAGGGTTCCAGAGGCTCGAGAGGGGATTGGGGAGAGAGAGCGGCGGGAAGCGAACGGCAGAGAGAGCTCTCTCTTTCCCTCTTCTCCCCTTCCTCTCCCCAATTCCCCCTCGAGCCTCTGGAACCCAGGGTATCAAATCAATGGAATAACTGACTAATATCATTTTTCATTTGTATAGGCTTACTTACTACACTCAAATTCACGATATTCAAACACTGGGGATGCTGGCTTGTATATTATCTCATCAATCGTTACCAGAATCTCTCAAGCCTCCTGCTGCCCAATCACAGCACATTATTGGTAGCAAATCGTTTACCTTTGGAACAACCTTATATACGTCATCGCCTCCTGTAATCTACGAACCTAGTCACCCGGTACGTAGAAAAACCAATTTGACAATTCTTTACTTTCACATAACCATAATGCATTTTGTTGTTGGGGGTAGATGTTGTAATTCAAATTTGTTAGATTGTAATTCAAATTTGTTTGATTGTAATTCAAATTTGTTTGATTGTAATTCAAATTTGTTTGATTGTAATTCAAATTTGTTTGATTGTAATTCAAATTTGTTTGATTGTAATTCAAATTTGTTTGATTGTAATTCAAATTTGTTTGATTGTAATTCAAATTTGTTTGATTGTAATTCAAATTTGTTTGATTGTAATTCAAATTTGTTTGATTGTAATTCAAATTTGTTTGATTGTAATTCAAATTTGTTTGATTGTAATTCAAATTTGTTTGATTGTAATTCAAATTTGTTTGATTTGAATTCAAACTTGTTTGATTTGAATCACAATAGCTCCCCCCCCCCCGAAAAAAAACAACAATCAATCGATCAATGAATCATTTATTCTATGAATCAATGAATCAATTTTTACATTATCGATTATCAAAACTTTTATATTGTTTCTTAAACAGTCCATTAAGAGATCCAGGTCAACAGCCAGCCAGAATCCCGACCCCAGTCCCTCTGACAATGGATGGAACGAGGTATCGTTTGACAGCTGGACCCCGCCCGAGTTTGTTATCAAGAAAGACCTGGCAGAAGAACAAAGAAAGACGCACGAGAAAAACTGCAGGTGGGAGCCAAACATAGCGTCCACTAGTCTCACTCGCAGCCGTTATTAGTGTCGTGCTTCCTGTGTCCCTCCCCAATGTGTGACGAGGGAAAGTTGCGTGACGAGGCTAAACACGGCTGCGGGGAGACTAAGCCTCCATATTCTACTCCTTACTTGTTTTCTTCTTTGGGTTTCTGTGGGATTTCGGAGGGAAGGAAGACTGGGGACGACAGAAGAGGTTAACTGGGACCGAGAGTGAGGGAGGTTCAGGGTGGTTCCCAGTTCCAGTCTCTCTTCGTCTCCCTTAACTAAAAATCTTAAAAACGCGGAGGACGCAAACACATAGTTTCAAGAACTGCAGTAGAATAGCTCTTCAGGAAAGTGGTTTGAGTTGGAAGGACAATCGAATTCATTTGAAGAAAGTTTGAACTTGTTCAAAAGGAACAGAAGGACTTGAAAAATGTTGTTTTTTTAATTATTGATTTTTTTTTTTTGCAAAAATTTCATTTTCATTCACCCCCGACGGGATTCGAACCCGCAACCTTCGGCTTAGGAGGCCGACGTCATATCCATTAGACTACAGGGGCTGGTGATGAATTATTAATCCTTTAGCATTTAGACCATGAATAAGTTCAAACTTGAATACACCGAAAAGAGAACTTATTGACGTACCAACCGTCAGTTAGAGAACAACAACGACAAAAAGAAAATAATAAAATAATAAAATAGTAAAGAATGGAAAAAATATAGTAGAAAAGAGAAGAAAAGGAAAAGAAAGTACAGAAAAGAATGGAAAAGAATGGAAAAATATAGTAGAAAAGAGAAGAAAAGGAAAAAAGGAAAAGAAAGCACAGAAAAGAAAATAATAGAGTAGAAAAGAAAAGAACAGAACAGTATATAACAGAAAAGGAGAGAATGGAATAGAACAGAGAGAAAAAAAGGAAAAACAAAGAATAGAAAACTACTTGTTGCTCTGCCATAAAAATCGGAAATTTTCCCGTTGCCATATATTACATGAATATCAATCTACTCATAAAGCTGTAATATCCTAACAATAGCCCCTGTAGTCTAATGGATATGACGTCGGCCTCCTAAGCCGAAGGTTGCGGGTTCGAATCCCGTCGGGGGTGTTGAATGCTTTTAATCAGTTGAAAGATAAGAAATACAAGCCCTGAATAGTTTGGTATTGTATTAGATACTATTGCAAGCCGTGCTTGTTTTATTGTTTGTTATTTTTTGCCATCATTATAATCATTATCGTCATTTGTGACCTTTTCTTTTAGATTAACCAAATCAAGTGAAGTAGGCTTACACGATCATTTCAAGAAAGCGTATGCAGATGTTTTACACCGTTGGAACATGCTTGAGAAACGTGTTGAGGTCTTGAAATTTCTTAGTGTAAGACAGGATTCGCAGAAAAATATTGGTTAGTTGTAAACGTTTTCTTTCTTTTAGTCTGCTCTGCTCTGCTCTGCTCTGCTCTGCTCTGCTTAAAGTGTTTATATATGCATCATATTCTTACATAATATTTTGTTCTGTATTCAGAGGTCAGTTCTCAATGTAATAATTGTCGTAAGAAAATCAACGGTGCTCTGTGTCATTCATGCAAGAGGTTTGGACTCAAGTGCTCCATATGTCACGTGGCTGTCAGAGGTATGACGTCATAGAACTTGTTTGCTTATATATTTCACAAACGCAATGATATTTGAAATGATTTGTTTCAGGTGCAAGTAATGTGTGCATGGAATGTGGTCATGGCGGACATACGTTCCATATCATGCAATGGTTTGAAAACATGTCTGTCTGTCCGACTGGGTGTGGCTGCACGTGCATGAGGACTGGGCCGATGACGTCACCAGAAAAATGAAAAATGAACAATAGAAAATTCCTAATGTGGATATAAAAAATATTTTGAATGCTGTAGATCGATAATTTAATAAAAAAAATCAAATGAATTCAAGAGTAATGTTTTTTTATTTATTCATCTTATTTTCTATTTGATTGACCAAATCTTTTATTAATTTCTTTATTCATTATTCCATTCATTAACTATTTATTTATTTATTTGTTTATTTATTTATTTATTCATTTATTTATTTATTTATTTATTTATTTATTTATTTATTTATTTATTTATTTATTTATTTATTTATTTATTTATTTATGTATGTATGTATGTATGTATTTATTTATTTATTTATTTATTTATTTATTTATTTATTTATTTATTTATTTATATATTTATTTATTTATTTATTTATTTAATCAAAGGATAATATGTCTGTAATCAAATTATTGAGGTTTTGAGATGCAAAATAGTAAATTATTGTTAAAAAATTGGATTGAAAATTATTTTTTTTATGACCTTTTTCAAGTGACACTCGTGTCAATAATCGACCCACCCTACCCTGGCTTGTCAAGTGTGTTGACATATCCCGGTCCAGAGACTGGTAACCAGTGTTCCACCTTCCAAGGTTTTCTGCAGCAGGAACTTTGCATCGGGAATATTCGCAGTGGATTTTAGAACAAAATGGGTGAAAAACCACAGTCGGATGCAGATAAAAGGCGCCAAATCTCCATGAGGAGGTTGCCGGTGATTGAAGGCGTAAATGATATCAAAGAATCGTTCAATCGTCATCTGCATTATACTTTAGTCAAGGATAGAAACGTGGCTACTCGAAGGGATTATTACTCTGCCTTAGCACACACTGTAAGGGACCATTTAGTTGGAAAATGGATACGAACACAACAAACCTACTACGAGAAAGACCCAAAGGTAACATCTCTTTAGCTCTAGAGTCATTATGACTGCGTTTAGCTTTGCTAGCGAGAGACAGACCGGCACTTCGATCTCTTTCGTTTTGACCTTTCCTGGGACAGTCGGCCACTTTCATTTTATTAATCTTAGCTGATATGTTTTTTTAATTCTTCTGTTCAACAATATAAAAGTTCAATGGTTTCAGTAATCTTAGATTTTGCAAATGTTTGAGAATAAAGAAAAGCCATTTTGAAGTTGATTTTATTTGCATATTTCGATTTTACATAAGATATTTCGTTTCGTGTGCTCAGGATGGTGATGGGGATTTGTATTGTCAGAAATGTGTGTGTGACATGCAGCACGTACGAATAATACAATTGAATAATCATTTCAGTCAATTAATTCTCATAAAATCCTGTAGAACAATAAGATATTTATTTGTTGCTTACAAAGTATTGTTCGCGAAAAAGTCAAAATGAATAGTGATTTCAAAAGAAGAAGTATTCGTATAATTAGTTTCCGCTTTTCATGCCCTAGATATTTTTTCCTTTTATTATTTTCAATTATTCTATATATATTTCCCTTCAAATTAGATGGAACCAGCTGTGCCACATATTTAGTTTTCGATAAATTATCGTTTCGGTCGATCTCACCACAGTAGTAGTCAACTGACACTTTCGATATTGATTATCAACATAAAACAACCATTTTCAACGCATTTTAGATGCTCAAAACTTCTTTGTTGAGAACTTTTAATATTTTTAAAACATGTCAAAAAATGTTGAAAAAATATTTTGTCTGTCAAGATTCGTTACATATTAAACAAAAATATATAATGTCAATCAACACAAAAAAAAATACTCTAAGAATTTCACTGACCTCTTGAAAATTTTTAAGAGAGTTATTAATATAAGCATAAATTTGTTCTGTCATGACAATGTTTGTTAAGTGTCTGGAATAATTTTGTATTTCCTTTGTGACAAGCTCAGAGGTCAGCAGTTGTCAGTTAGTATAATGTAACATGTACACAAATGAATTACAAATATGGCACTATACAAGATATATGTACATTATTTTGGGGTCATTGGGCAATTGCTTTTTTTGCACTCAAAGCTGTGCCCAATTTATTTTCCACTTCCTTTCAGCATTTTTTGTTGTAATCTTTCCCTAATTTTTTGTTGTAATTGTAATTTGTAATTAATTAATATTATTATTTAATATATTATTATTATTATTATTTCCTTTATTTCACAAACAATCATTTACAATAAATGTTGCTGGTAGCTTATTTCAGCCCAAGATCTAACCCGATCCTGAGAGCTGAAGCACTTTTCTTAATATGTGAGCTGTCCCTAGAAGTACAGATTTCTGAATGTCTATGATGCTGATCTTTTCTAAATCTAGCCTATTCAAGTGGTTTTTGAATTGCTTTGAAATGGCCCCTAACGAACCTATAACAATTGGTATTGTCATATTTGTTTTCTTTTTCCAAAGCCTTTCTAACTCTATTCTTAGATCTTGGTACTTGTCGATCTTCTCCTTTTCTTTCTCATTAACCCTGTGGTCCGCTGGTACAGCAATATCAAATTATTATTATTATTATTATTATTATTATTATTATTATTATTATTATTATTATTATTATTATTATTATTATTATTATTATTATTATTATTATTATTATTATTATTATTATTATTATTATTATTATTATTATTATTGTATCGTTTATTTAAACTTTTCTTGGTTTACATGTAATGAGTATTGCGGAAATTTTCTAGGCAATATTCAGTTTTGGTGCCGATTACAACAGTGTTAACTTATGAACGGGTATATAAGGCCTTCACGATTTCACAATTTTGCGAAATTATCCATTTCTGGCACTTTTTGGCTAGTTGGTTTACTTTTTCGAGTCCTATTTTACTTAGCTCAGTTACCAGTTGTTTTTGGTAGCCTGCTAGGAAGTCTAGGACGACGTTTACTTGCACTACGTTATAGTTAGGATAGAGTCTCTTTAATCCTGTTCTTAAGTCTATATACTTTTCTGTTTTCTGAAGATCTCTTTCAGTTATGCGACCGATGTTGCATACGGTTCCTTCGATGATCAGCCACGTCTTGGTCTTCTTGTCCATTATTGTAATGTCTGGTTTGTTTGCGCCATTTTTTGGGGCAATGTCTAGATGTATTGGGATGTTCCACAGTATTTTGGCTTCGTCATTTTCTATGCAGCTTTTTGGGAGTGATTGTTTGTGCCACGGTGTATTGTCGTCTTGTTCTGTAAACCCAAAATGTGATAGGATTTGATGGTACACAGGGCGAAGCATACGGTCATGCCTTGCCGTGTATAAAGATTGAGCGATACCTGAGCAGTTTGAGAATAGGTGTGGAATTGTTTCTTCTTTTTGATGGCATAGTCTGCAGATTAAATCGCCTTCTCTATTGTTTAGTTTCTTTCGTTGGTAAGTCTTTGTTGTTATTAGTTGTTGAAAGATACTGGTATATACACTGTAGACAACATCAGGGATGTTTTTCCATATCTTGTTTATATTGTAGCTTTCTTTCTCTAGATCTTGGTCTTTCCATTGCGTAGTAAGGTACTGTCCAACCCACGGTTGTTGCTTTACCTCCTCCTCCAGTTTCTTCTCTGTTTCTTTCCTAAGTATTGATTTAATGTATCTTGGCTGGCATTTAGATACTTCTGCACTAGCGCTACTTGAAGTGATGGTGGTTGTTTTTTCTTTGGAGTCATATCTTATGTCCAGGTTTAGTTGGTGTGCATACGTTTTTGCATCCTTTATTATGGACTTTAGAGACTTCTTTTCCTTGTACAATTGGAAAGATGAGACAAGTTGGACATGTGGGTCAGCACTCGTTGTTAAGTAGTGTGCTGTCTTGATCTTAGTGGTTTTATACAGCATCTCTAATTGCTGAAGACCTTTACCTCCTTTGTGGAATGGGAGATAGAGTATAGCGTTCGACTCATGTCTGTGTTTACAAGTGTTCTCATTCATTATTTGGCGTGTTTTCCTATCAAGTTGTTGTAGGTGTTGAATGTTCCAATCAGTTGTCCACATGTGATATGAGAGTACAGGAATTGCAAAGGTGTTTGTTGCAGCTATCTTTCGCGGAATTGACAGCGGTGATGACCATATAACAGATAGTCTTCTAGTGTATTCTTTACCTGCTACCTTTTGAACTTCCTTTTCGAGCTGGGTGATATTTTCATACTTTCCTAGGAACTTATAGTAGTCATCTTCACCGAGTATGGGTATTTGCTGTCCACTACCCAGGGGGAGTCCCTCGCTCGGTTGATAGATGCCTCTGTTGATGTGGATGCCTGTTCGCATTGATAAACATTTCATATTAAACTGTATTGCTGGTGCACAATTGCACCAAAACGAACTTTTGTTTTGTATATCTCAGTAGTTTCATTCAAGTAAGAAATTAGTTATCCGGTCTTTTGTTCTAATTTCGTTGTTTCTGCTCAAGTAGTATAAAGAGTGTATTTTTGTATAGTTTAATCATGCACCGTTTAAAACCATCACAGAGCTACGACGTTTTGTAAGTATATTCACTTTCCTTCGTATTTTTGGAAGTCATAAAATTAATGATTGTAATTTTGTATTTTATTGTAGCAACCTTGCCAAATTGTTGTATACCGATTGCAATTCTAAGCTCGAGTTTGAGACGTTGTTAATATTAAATCTATCACAATTCAACTAAATCATCATATGTATGATTCACTCTTTTAACAGCCATCTTACATCATTCGCAACTGCATGATGGGCATCATTAAGACTGAATGCAGGGATTCCACTTTCTAAAAGAAATTAGCCGGGTGATCTCACATGTGAATAAAGCTAGCGTGAGAGATCTTTGGGAATCAGCAATTTGATAAAATATCTCTCCTACTAAGCCATATTTGGAAGTTATGACTTAACAAAAACATGACAAACGCAAAATTTTCTTAGTAGGAGAGAGTGGCTTGACACTTAATAAAAAGATAAAATATGAAACATATGGATATCCCCTTTCCATTTTTTACAGAATTTCCCAGCATGCAATGCAGGAATGATTAGTATTTAGCCTTATAGAATAAAGGAGCATTTAATTTAATAACAGACAACATATTGGAGATATCAGAATTTTTGCTTGATTTCCTGATTCCTTAGCATGAGTCGGTCACAAATATGAGTCGCGGGTAGTGAAAATGTTTTCGATAGATGGTGTTAAGGGGTATTTTAAGGTAATTCGTCCCCATTCCCCCTCCTAAAAAGGACGTTTTTTTTTTAAAGCATCTTACAGGAGTCACAGGGAGATAGTTTCTTTGCCAAAGTATAGTTAGTCAACAAATCTATTGGGTCTACATGTTTTGGTCAAAATGTCGCTTCGGCATGATGCGAGCAAAGCTCGAAGAAAATTAGAAATTGAAATTAACCCCCCTGAAATTCATTTTGAGGAGTAATAACACGCAAATTTGAACTCAGCATCCAAAATTACATAGGAATAGTCAGTTTTCTAAGTTCTAGATATGTGGCAATATTTAAACATTAATTAATTAATGACTGTATTATATCTATATTAGCCTTATAGAATAAAGGAGCATTTAATTTAATAACAGACAACATATTGGAGATATCAGAATTTTTGCTTGATTTCCTGATTCCTTAGCATGAGTCGGTCACAAATATGAGTCGCGGGTAGTGAAAATGTTTTCGATAGATGGTGTTAAGGGGTATTTTAAGGTAATTCGTCCCCATTCCCCCTCCTAAAAAGGACGTTTTTTTTTTAAAGCATCTTACAGGAGTCACAGGGAGATAGTTTCTTTGCCAAAGTATAGTTAGTCAACAAATCTATTGGGTCTACATGTTTTGGTCAAAATGTCGCTTCGGCATGATGCGAGCAAAGCTCGAAGAAAATTAGAAATTGAAATTAACCCCCCTGAATTTCATTTTGAGGAGTAATAACGCGCAAATTTGAACTCAGCATCCAAAATTACATAGGAATAGTCAGTTTTCTAAGTTCTAGATATGTGGCAATATTTAAACATTAATTAATTAATGACTGTATTATATCTATATTAGCCTTATAGAATTATTATTATTATTATTATTATTATTATTATTATTATTATTATTATTATTATTATTATTATTATTATTATTATTATTATTATTATTATTATTATTATTATTATTATTATTATTATTATTATTATTATTATTATTATTATTAATTGCCCAGCCTCCCTTCCCCAACCCTCCTCAAATATCTAATGGTCCGTTGTACACTAAACTTCTGCTGTTTTTTCATACATTGCATATTATTTTATTACAGTGTTATTGTTGTACATATAAGCAGAGGGGAGATTTGTATGAGCATGCGCGACTTTGTCGACCTTATCCGATAACCATCAAAGATGGGTAATGTTTTCATTTTTTATTGAGTTAATTCTGGAACACATTATGCACTCATTCACTTCCCAATTTCATGATGATTTTTAAATTTTTTGGCTAACTTCCAAAATTATTATTTCAGAAAACATCAGTCAGTTGACTGTCCGTTCATGCTATATTATTGATTTTAGTGGCAAAAATGGAGAAAATGAGTCAAAATAACAATTTTGTTGTTGTATTACATCGCCTTTCGTGCTATTACGTGACATCTGTGATGAGTACGCCGTGACACCGTAATTAGTTGGTATTGTGAACAATGCCTTTTGCACCTTAAACAATGGCTGCCTACTTATCAATGAGACGGGAAATGTTTTTCTGAAATTGTATAAATTACCTAACACTTTTTAACCAATCAAATTAAGACAGTCACAGTAAACACTCTAGCGATTAGCAATTGCGGTCATGTGAATTTTTAATAGTTCAGCGATCTAGCGCATGCTCATGTGAATTTTTAATAGTTCAGCGATCTAGCGCATGCTCATACAAAACTCCCCTCTGCTGTACATATATCAATGTTAATTATTTCATGATGACTTGATTCACAGCGTGTATACTACCTGTCATTGGAATACTACATGGGCCGTGCGCTAAGTAATACAATGATAAACCTGGGCATGCAAGGAGAATGTGATGAGGCTATTTATCAGGTAACAAAATACTACTCTGTCCTAACAATGCTGTAGTGTTAGAGTGAAGACATAAAACCCGTAAAACAAAATTGAATAGTCAAGGTGTAATAGTCAAATAGATACAAAACAAACCAATGGAATTAAAGACTACTAAGGTGTATTAGTCTAATATCTATTTCATGGGTTAAATGACTTCACTTTATTATGCTGTTACATTGCCTACTATTTTACTATTACTGCTATTTTGCTGTTGTTTTGTTACTTCTGATGCAGGGTCTTTTATGGGTCTTTTCATGTATACATACAGTACTTAGAAATTCACTATTTCTTTCCCATTGATACTTATACTGTATTTGAATAGAAAATCCTATTTATTTTGTGCATACCTACTTGCCAAAATGTCCAAACTACACCCTTGTGATGCTGTAGTTTCTGTTGAAGAACAGTTTCATTTTCAACAGTTTCAAGCTCACACATTTGTGATAGCTAGTGACTGTATGAATGAAAAAAAAACAACAACAAAGATTTCATACATGCTTTGTTTGCCAATAAACAGTGGTGCTAAACATCTTGACTAGAAAGAACCGAAAGATAATGAAAGTGCAACTTAGATTGTAATCAAAGAGGCACTCAGACTGAGAATAGAGTTTTCCAATTTACAGGCTTTGGCACTAATAGTACCTAGTGCTATAAGTTATATTTCACCAACACATACTATATTTGAGTTTTTATAAATGTTTTGATGTGTATTTATTATTGATATATCCATACAATAATTAACTATTGATAATAACATTACATTTCATAATGTATTTGAACGCTGCCACTAACGCCTGGCACTATTAGTGCCAATTTGGACTTTGTGCTGGTAAATCGGAAAACTCTAATGTGTTCAAATGACTGTGGAAATACACAGCATAATTTCAATGTTTTTAATATATATTTCTACACATAGATGGGTCTTGAGATGGAAGAACTAGAAGAAATGGAAGAAGATGCTGGGTTGGGCAATGGTGGGCTGGGTCGTCTAGCAGCATGTTTCCTTGACTCCATGGCAACATTAGGTTATGCTGCATATGGTTACGGCATTAGATATGACTATGGGATCTTTAAACAGGAAATAGATGAGAAGGGAAATCAGGTACACAATAAAACTAGCAGAAACAAATTTAGTTTGATATGTGAATTGTAGTCTGTACCTTTGATACAATAACTAAGAAATTGTGGTTGTGAAGTATGTCCATTTTAGCTTTCCAGTGATGATGATGATGATGAAAATGATGAGAATGATAATGCTGAAGATGATAATGCTGCTGCTGCTGATGATGATGTTAGTGATGATGTTGTTGATGATGTTGTTGATGATGATGATGGTGATGATGATGGTGATGATGATTTGATCACTCGAGATATAAACATTTTTGAATTCATTTCTAAATATTTTTTTTTTTAATCTTTTAACCCTTGTCCTGCCGGTAACATGAGGGATCAACTTTGGCACACTGCCGGTTAATTTACAAAATTACAGTGCATTCATTTAATAAATTCATATAAAATCAGGAATTGTTCCAATGAACATGAACCTCATATGTTATTAAAGCATATAGAATTTTCTTTCTATCTAAATCCATAAAAAATATTTTGGCAAAGAAAAGTTTCATTTCGGCACATGTTGTTGGTTTCCATGCCTTCATCCTCGAATTCGGCACCATGTTTTCTTCTGCATTGTCAGTTTGCTCAGCAGAGAGATTGGTTTGAATTGTTATAATTTAGATCAGTTGATCCATGAATAATAGATTGAAATAATCACTTAGTTCTGCGTTTTGTTAGCTGTTCATTTGGACCCGAATTCGCGATAAACTCTGGCTGATACCTGACGATGTTTACGGCGTCACTTTTCCATTCCGCTTCGCCTACATTATCATCGGTGTTTTCCTCATCTTCATCGCTGTCTTCTTCACTCATCCCCCCTAAATACTACTGAAAAGCTTTTTAGTTCTCATCAGGATCAAAAACTTTGAAATCTTCTTCTTCATCAGAGTTAAAAAGTACATTAAATCAAGCTCATTGTTAGCGGACATGTTTAAAACTTGAAGAAGAAATTCACGCTATATAGTCTGTGTGAAATGACTTTATTACAAAACTCACCTACATTTATACAAACCAACAAGATTGCTTCGCAATTTCTTTGCTTAAATCATTGCAAAATATTGACTTAAGAGCTCACTAAAGCTAAATTATATCGTGTGAACGCCTGGTGTGAATGACGCCATTGAGGTCCTTCGGTTGCTCACGAAAGTCGCAATTTTGCAATCGGTCTAGCATGACTTCTATCACGTGAAAAAAATCAGAAAAATGATTGGTTGATAGCTCTGTTATGTAATAATACATGTGCCAAAGGTCAAGATAAAACGTGACAAAATGAGCGAGTTATTGATGTTAATTTATGCGCATATATTAAAAACGAGTATACTCGTCTTTGGCAGTGAGAAACATGATACCAGAAACAAGTTAACTCGTCTTTGGCAGGACAAGGGTTAATAAATTTATTATAAAATATAGGTTGAACATCCTGATGACTGGCTCAAGTTTGGTAACCCCTGGGAGAAGGCCCGTCCAGAGTACTTGATACCTGTGCAGTTCTACGGCAAGGTGCATCATGGTGAAGATGGGAAGCAGAAATGGGAGAATACCAGTAATGTCTACGCAATGCCGTATGACCAGCCAATTCCTGGATATTGCAACAATACCTGTAATACCATGAGACTATGGTCCTGCAAGTCATCCAAGGACTTTGATCTATCATACTGTAAGCCATGGTTTTCATAAGCAATACATGAATAAGCATATATGTAATATACAAAGACTCAGTATTCCACTTACTACTTAGTAAGACAAGCACTGCTCATGAATAGTGCACAACTGAGTCTATATATATATGTAGCTTCATCCTCGGGAACCCAGGGGTAATCTTCTGTTGCTCGTTTCTTGTTCACAGAATAAATACCCCTGGGAACGTAGTCTGTTGGATCTTGTTCCGGAAGTCAAAATTCAGCTCTTTCCTGATTGGTCGACCTTATTAGGTCGACCAATGAAAATCAAGATGACCATTCAAAGAAAGTTGTTAAATAAGTTTGAATTTTGACTTCCGGAACAAGCTCCAACAGACTATGTTCCCAGGGGTATTTATTCTGGGAGAGAGAAACGAGTGACAGAAGATTACCCCTGTGTTCCTGAGGATGATAGTGCTAGCTAGTGCTTTCGATTTTATCATTGTATCTGTATCTAATTGTGAAATGGGTTCCCTGTGGAAAACACAGGAAGCCCAATGCTAACAATGTACTCTGACAATTTCCATTCAGTAACATTTTTAATGTAATATAATATATTTACATTCATTAATTGATTGATGTTTGTTTTTGTGCTTTAGTCAATGATGGGGATTACATCAAAGCTGTTTGTAGTAGAAACACTGCAGAAAACATTTCAAGAGTGTTGTATCCCAATGACAATGTGAGTAGGCAATACAAAACAATACAGAAATTTGAAAAAACAATTATTGAAATACACGTTTTGACATAGAAAGTAACCTGTTATAAATGAGGTTTTGTTTGTTTGTTTGTTTGTTTAGCTCTTCATTGCCATGTACTAAATTACATGAGCATCATAATCATAATCATAATCAAGAAAACAAAAGATTTATTATCCCCTGGGGAATTAGAAAACAAAGACCAAAAAGGGTTTCCTTTTCTAATTTCTTTTGTTTTGATTATGATTACGATTACAGTAAAACCCCGAGTATAAGAACCTAAAATTTAAGAACCTGTCAGGCTGAAATTTTCACTTGTTTTTTTGTAAAAAGAGAGCCATGTGCAATGTGCAAAAGCATTGAATAAAATAGGAAGAAAGGTGTTGTAATGATGAAGTGAGTAATGCTAATAGAACCTAGATGGCCCGATTTCAAGTTAAGCACAATTTATATAAGAACCTGTTCAGGTTGACTTGGAAAAATCTAGGTTCTTATACACAGGGTTTTACAGTATGACACAGTGTGAACCAGGCTCTACTGATTTGACTAACCCTACACCTAATGTGGAATTGCTGCTATTACTTGTAAATAAATAGTCTTATCCCATTGTATTTGTGTAGTTTTTTGAAGGCAAAGAGCTGCGATTGAAGCAAGAATACTTCATGGTGTCAGCAACTTTGCAGGATATTGTAAGAAGATACAAGGCATCCAATTACGGTGTTAGAGATGCTACAAGACACACTTTTGATCATTTCCCAGAAAAGGTACCTTCAATTAGTTAACAGAGATATCAAGTCTAGTGAAATATATATATATTTTTATATTCTATGAAAACCTTTATTAGTTGTAACAGACAAACCAGTGTCTGTTTGATACAAAGGAAATTATTTTAAAATGTGGTTAATATAAATAGATGCTATACATTTCTTCATCAGATAATTATTGTGTAGACTGTGAATGTTGTTGTTGTATGTTTTTGATGCAGAAAAGAGCTGTTATGTCCAAGGAGTAAAATTACTCATTTGCCAGTTGTATTTTTTGTTTACTGCGGTTTTCGTCTTTCTACAAACTCAGACATTCCCACAGCTTGCTGTGAAATGCGTTTGTAGCTGTCGTCAATCAAAATTAATTAGTTGGTACCTTTTAAACCTGTGATTGAAGGCAGCGAGCTGTTGGAGTGTCTGTCACCACAGTAATAGCTTCAATAGGTTTTTTAAATTGGAGCCTTATATGTTTCTATTTAATTATATAGACTGTTTTAGTACAGAGGGAAATAATGTCAATAAAAATTAATGGCAACTCATGGCATGGTATCTTTCATATTCAAGAACTCAGTGAATGCTAACTAGAATTGTTGTTACTAGGTTGCGATTCAGCTCAATGATACTCATCCATCATTAGCTATTCCTGAGTTGATGAGAATCTTTACAGACATTGAAGGACTGAGCTGGGATAAGGTGAGCAAAACACAACATCAACTGTTATTTTTAAATGGAAAGTAGCGAGTAAACTAGTATAGTATATATATGTAATGAAATTTGTAACACCGTAAAAAATGTTGACTTAACTTTACTAAAAAGTAAAGTTAGTAAAGTTAAGTCAACATTTTTTACGGTGTTACAAATTTCATTATATTATCTATTGTTATTTATGATAATTATTATTTATTGTAGTTATAGTGACATGTGACATATAAAGTATGTCTGATAAACTTTTTGTCCTCGGAATAAAAACCAAGAATTAATCAGATAAGCACAAATAACATTAAGTGTTTCAAGAAAGCCTACCGGCAAGAAGGCAAACCAGTTAATAGGTATTTACAAGTGCAGTTGGGAACTAAAGCAGAAACACCTCATGACCCTCATATAAAAACATTGAGGCTTCGGTATATGTGTCCTAAAAAGTATTGATTTAAATACCTTAAATAGAGATGTTTGAAGAATTACAATAATATGGTTGTATTTATTTCAGGCATGGGATATCTGTGTAAATACATTTGGCTACACCAACCACACCCTTCTACCAGAAGCACTTGAGAGATGGCCTGTCAACATGTTGGAATATATTCTACCAAGACATCTTAACATTATCTATGAGATTAATGCCAGACACTTGAAGGTAGACACATAATAGAAACACCAGTGTTGTATAGCCTATTTTGTTTTAACTTGAAATTTCTTAGCATGATTTACTTTAATCTTGACAATTTTGGTAAAATTTGAAAATAACTAACCTAATGTTTTTTAAGTTGTTTACAACATTTGCTTACTTGTTGTATCGGCTATACAATCACACACTTTGACTTGTGATTGTATATGCCAATACAACATGGTTGCTCATGTTTTAAACATTACTTAATATATTAAATGCTCTTTTGTTTAGGTTATAACTAAAAAGTGGCCAGGGGATTTGGAAAAAATGAGGCGTATGTCATTGGTTGAGGAAGGTCCAGAGAAGAAAATCAACATGGCTTTCTTGTGTATTGTTGGATCACATGCTGTCAATGGAGTTGCAGCTATGCATTCACAACTACTCAAGGAGGGCATGTAAGTAATATATATGATAACCAACTGAGACATTACTGGAAGGACTCATTGATTGGTGGATTGATTGATTGGTGGATTGATTGATTGGTGGTTAATTGATTGGGTGATTGATTGATTGATTGATTGGTTGATTGATTGATTGGTTGATTGGTTGATTGATTGATTGATTTGGTGATTGATTGGTTGATTGATTGATTGGTTGATTGATTGGTTGATTGATTGGTTGATTGATTGGTTGATTGATTGATTGATTGATTGATTGGTTGATTGATTGATTGGTTGATTGATTGATTGACTGGGTGATTGATTGATTGGGTGATTGATTGATTGGGTGATTGGTTGATTGATTAATTGATTGGGTGATTGATTGATTGATGGATTGATTCTTGGAATGAATGTTAGATTGATTGCTAGAGTGGTTGATTGATTGATTGATTGATAGAGTGATAGACCTAATCAGCTAACATGTTGCTGTGTATGATTCCATCTTATTCAAATCCTCTGGGAATAAAAACTTCCAAAAATTATCTATGTGACATCGAAATATACAAGACAAAGAGTCTTATTCACAAAAGATTTGAATTGGGTGGAAACGTACATAGCAACGCGTTAGCTGATTTGGTCTGTTGGTTCATTGATTGATTGATTGACCAATTGTTTAATTGATTGAATGACTGATTGTTTGATTGCTTGTTAGTGTGATTGGTTGATTGATAAAATGGATGATTTTTTTAGTTTGTTTATTTCTTTTTTTTATTGATTGATGATTGATAAATCATTAAATAAATTAATGCATTGATATCTTCACTGCTTATTAATCCTCAAGGTTCAAGGACTTCTATGAGCTCAGCCCTGAAAAGTTTCAAAACAAGACAAATGGTGTGACACCACGTCGCTGGCTGCTCATGTGCAACCCTGGTCTCTCTGATTTGATTTGCGAGGTAATAATATTACTGTTATTATTAGCTAACAATTCTCATTTATCATGGTGTAACTCTTTTATAGAAAAGTATAGTATATGTTGTGTTATTGTGTATTGTGATGTTCTGAAGTATATGAAGTTGTATTTAAAGAAAATGTGGTGTGGTTGGAAGTGTTAAAGTCTGGTTCACACTAGCGACATAATCATAAGCAACATATGCAGGCTCAGTTGGGCTTTGCTCATTAGCCGCACTTGTTTTTTCTCACACCTAGTCAAGAAATGCTTCACTGAGTCTGCATATGTTGCTTATGCTTATGTCGCTAGATTGAACCAGGCTTTAGGCATTGTGTTAGTGGTGACAGTGCTTGAAGTGGAGAATGAGTATTGTTAAAATATTTAATACTGTATTTTGTTTAAAATATGATAGTGAACTTTTAATGAAGCAGTGTTAGTAATTATTGTGTTGTGGCACTTTGTATGTATGTCCTCCTAGCCCCTTGTGGGTGATAAGACAATGCTGTTTCACTTAAGTTAACATCAAAAGAAATGGATAAATTTGTTGATTTTTTTTTCATCTGTTTTTAACAGAAAATAGGAGAAGGCTGGATTACTGACTTGTCCAAACTTATAGAGCTTAAACCATTTATCAGTGAGAAGAGCTTTCTTCATGCTTTCACAAGATCCAAACAGGTATTGAAATTATTAATGAATCTTAGACTCTACTCTTCACTCACTGACTTGCATCATTTGTGGTACAAACAAAATCCTTTTGAAGTCGTAACAAATCCTGACAGAGAATACTCTCAATGGCTGGCTCATACTAACACACACCTAATATTGCATTGGGAGATGTAACCATGGCACTGAGGATGACACAAACCCTGGTGATGATGACCCTCAGTGAATTGCTCATACCAACACACACAAACCTCACTATTATTGCATTGGGAGATGTAACCATGGCACTGAGGATGACACAAACCCTGGTGATGATGACCCTCAGTGAATTGCTCATACCAACACACACAAACCTCACTATTATTGCATTGGGAGATGTAACCATGGCACTGAGGATGATACAAACCCTGGTGATGATGACCCTCAGTGAATTGCTCATACTAGCAAACACTTGCTAACCTCTATTGCATCTTCTTGGACGAGGTTGTTAAATCAGAGGTCCTGTCTCTCCACACTACACTCACTAAGCTGTACCAGAGGAGTAATGCACCTATCAATGTCTTGCTCCAACGGGGGGAGTGCGGGCATACCCAGGGGCTATTGAAATTTTTCATATCTTTTTGTCAATAGTCTCTATCCTGGGGATGTCAAATTCATATACTTACTCTATATTTACTGTTGTGGACACAGAACTTTGTGATAAATCAATAGCCAGACTTTGCCCGCAATCCCCCTATTGGGGCAAGATATTGATAGGTACATAAAGAACCACTGAGGATGTGGCTACTCTCAATAATGGCTCATACTTACACATTTCATTACCTTATAATCTGTTACGATATTGGTGTTATCTGAAAATTGCTATGAAAAGTACATTCTATTGCATGGCATTTCTCATGGTTTTGTGAACTGTTTCAAGTCTATTATCATCATTATGTGACATTATGTCTACTACCTACCTGAACAAATATTATGACTGTCACATCTTTTTTCTCAAACATTTATATTTCATTGTTGCTTCAGGAGAACAAGATTCGTCTGGCTGCTTACATCAAGTCTGAATTCCAAGTAGATGTCAATGTTGATTCTATCTTTGATATCCAAGTCAAGAGAATCCATGAGTACAAGAGACAGCTTATGACATGTCTACATGTTATTATTCTATATAACCGTAAGGTTTTTGTATATCCTTCCTTTCTTCTTCCTAATTTCTTGCATTCATATCTTTGTTTCTAAAATATATATCTTACACCTAATTGCAATAACATTGTCATATAAAAAAGAAAATTACAAAATAGGAATTAATTAAAGACAAAAGCAGATTACTCAAGCTGAACTTCTTTTGTCTTTAATTAATTCCTATTTTGTAATTTTCTTTTTTATATGACAATGTTATTGCAATTAGGTGTATATCTTTTTTGTATATACCAATTCATCCATCCATTCAATTGCTCCTTCATTCATCTATTTTGGTCTAAAATTATCTTTGTTTTATTGATAGGTTTGAAGGCCAATCCTAACATGACATTTGTCCCTAGAACAGTCATGATTGGTGGAAAGGTAAGCTATGTCCTTAAGGATAAAATGTGTTAATATGATCTTTATGATGATGATGCTAGGTAAAGATGGTGGTGGTAGTGATGATGATGGTTCTTATGATGATGGTGGTGTGGTGGTAATGATGATGTTAGGTAAAGATGGTGGTGGTAGTGATGATGATGGTGGTGTGGTGGTAATGATGATGTTGTCAGGTAAAGATGGTGGTGGTAGTGATGATGATGGTGGTGTGGTGGTAATGATGATGTTGTCAGGTAAAGATGGTGGTGGTAGTGATGATGATGGTGGTGTGGTGGTAATGATGATGTTGTCAGGTAAAGATGGTGGTGGTAGTGATGATGATGGTTCTTATGATGATGGTGGTGTGGTGGTAATGATGATGATGATGATGTTGTCAGGTAAAAATAGTGATGATGATGTTGTCAGGTAAAGATAGTGATGATGATGTTGTCAGGTAAAGATAGTGATGATGATGGTGGCTTGGTGGTAATAATGATGATGTTGTCTTCAGGTAAAGATAATGATTATGTTGGTAATGGTGTGATGATCACTATGTTTATAGTAGTTGTTCATAGCTTACGGTGATGGTTCTTATTGTACTATATTCTCTTTTATTCCTTGTTATGATGTAAGTTAATACGAAGTGGAGCGTCGTGTGTTGTGAGCGTTGGATGGGTTTGCGCTAAGGGACTGCGCAATAATTATCAGGAGGGGGGGGTGGGGGGTTGAGAAATGAGCAAAAACGTCGAAAAAGTTAATTACTCCCCCCCCCCTCACAAATGAAGAACATTACAAACATTGCCCCCCCTACCATAACGGAAAAAATTAGACTGCACCCCCCCCCCCCCCTTCGGTCAAATTGAGAAGACTGTTGAATACTTACGAGAAAAGGGTTTTATCAAGATTGCCATATAATCTAACCAACATTGACGGGGATGTCTTCGTCAATTTGTTGAGTTTTCAGTTTCAAATTAAAGTTAGGTGTTACCCCCCCCCCCCCCCCCCACTCCTTCACTGATTAATTTTGGATGTTGCCTCCCTCTATCAAGACATAAGTTTAGATTATGCCCCCCCTCTGGATTCTCAACCCCCCCTTCTGATAATTATTGCACAGTCCCTAACGTCTCGAGAATCCAGTTGAGAAGGGCTGTAATTACTGGAGTAAAATCAACCAACGCAGATGGAAGGTTACTACAGGCATTCCCAAATACAGACCGAGGGGAGGGCATGGCGGGTTACTAATCCTATTACTTCTCTGGCTTTCTTGAGATGAGTGATGGATAATTTATGCCTCAGGGTATTTATGCACTTGTCAACCAATCACATGTACAGGAATTATCATTACAATGGTCTTGTAGATAATAATTATAATATATGCAAAGGACTTTGAATAATATTTGTATTTTCCCATTTATTACCAGGCTGCCCCAGGCTACTACATGGCCAAGCTGATCATTAAACTCATCAACAGTGTTGCTAGGGGTGAGTCAAGTAACTGGACCAAAGCATCAATTGTTTACTAAAGATCAAAATCATTTTAATTAATCTTTGTCATTGGATGTGTTTTCTTTGCAGTTGTCAATAATGACCCAATTATTGGAGACAAGCTGAAACTTGTCTTCTTGGAAAATTACAGAGTTTCTTTTGCAGAAAAAGGTATGGAATCAACTATCAGTTCAGCTTGCTAATTGAATGCATTCCTTACATTGTATTCATCTTTTTAATATTTATTTGTTGCAGTCATTCCAGCAGCCGACCTCTCAGAGCAGGTATGTAACAATAAATGTATTTCTCTTGTAATGGACAACGATAGTAGAGAGTTGGTAATGAAGAGAGAAATAGTTTCCTATGTGAATGAGAGGACTAGGGACTAGTTAAGGAGTTGTATATAGTTTGAAAAGTTGTGGACTTGGGCCAATTAACGCATACTGTGTGCTGTGTTTACTGGGACTTGAGAGAATACTAGAATCATGTACTACTACTAACATGTTATATGAGAATGCTGTATACTAAAATGCTTTTTTTTTTGTCAGATCTCCCTTGCAGGAACAGAGGCATCTGGAACTGGAAATATGAAATTTATGGTAAAAATAATAATATTAATAAACAGAATCAAAATATAACACTTCACATATTGTTTATTTTTATTTATTTATTTTTTATTAATAAACAAGACATACACATTCACACACAAAATTTACAATTGAAGAGTGCCACAATAAATGTGACACATGAGAAGACAAATAAAATTTACATATTGTTTATGACTGTATCATGCTCATGCTGGAATACACAGTGGAGTTTTCACATGTATGCAAAGCTGGCCAGTCCAGGAAAATAGTTATTCAAATAGGAAGCCATATTTTGATTTGGTGACAGTATGATAATAATACCTACGAATACCCTATGAAATACCTATGAAATACCTATGAAAACCCTATAAAAACCATTATGTAGAAAATTTAATCCTGATAATATACTAAAAAGCTTGAACTGCTGGTGTGAATTGACGATCAACAGTTGTTGTGTTCATTGTTTGTAGATGAACGGTGCTCTGACTATAGGAACTCTTGATGGTGCAAATGTGGAGATGTGTGAGGAAATGGGAAAAGAAAACATGTTTATCTTTGGTATGACAGTCGAGGAGGTTGAGAAATGCAGAAAATCTGGGTAAGAGCATCATAATGTGAATTGAAAATCAGCAAAAGTAAAAGTCATTTCAAGAGTAAAATTATAATAGTATTGGTAAATATATTCAATATAATAGTGTCTCCAAATTATGTAGATAATAGGGTCTTAAAAATAAATAAAATCACTTTTTTAACATCTCAATCTTCTAGCTGGACACGTGTGCCCTACTAATTTCTGCATACTTTTAGGCATTTGTGTTTTGTTTCATTCTTTTTTATTGCCGATAAAGCAGCAGAAAGCTTTTGTTGTACAGGTTACATATCATTTATTAATGTAGTGTTTTTAAGGACGTATTTATAGAGGGTTAACATGACAAACAGATCTCTCGAATGATGCCATTTTGAAACTGTTGGCGAAACGACAAAAATGTTTCTGATTGGCTTATAGTAGCTGGAAGTGCATGTGCAAAATCACCTAGTAGTTATGTGAATATTTTTGATAACATACTTTTTGCTTTGAATAGGCATTGGAAGTGCAAACATTTAGCAACTTTTACATTTGTTTTTTCCACAGTTGTATTTATTAAAATAAATAACAAATAAATAACAAATGTATCTATTATTTAAATCTCCATGTACAACAACATTTTATACATAATTTCAAACTTGTTGTGTTTTAGATACAACCCTAAAGTATACTATGACCGCAACCCTGAACTCAGAAAAGCTTTGGATCAGATACGTGACAACTACTTCTCACCACGAGAACATGGGGTATTCCAGGATGTGTTCAATGCCATGCTCCATCATGACAGGTAAACATTCAGACCTTCTTTGGTTTGGTTCTTGATTTTTTTTTTTTTCTTGATTGTTTGTTTGTTTTGCTTCATTACTTTCTGGTAACTATGCTTTTTCCCTTTATTCTTGACTAATAGACCTCTTTACCTCTGTATGCAAATTGCCCATTTCAGACCATGTGTCATTCCCTTGAGAATTGTTCTTTTATGATGAACGTGTTATACCATTCACATATGAAAGAATCAATTCCCAAGGGTAGCATCACGTGATCTGAAATGGGACAACAAACAAGGAAGGTAAAGAGGTATATTCTTGCTCTCAAATAAGGATAAAAAAACACAATGCACATCTAAATCTCTTCTCACCACTATGTACAAAGGTGCCAGATCTGCAGTCACTGTATGTCTTTCACTTCACATCAAATTTGTATATTTTCTTTGGTGACATTCAACTTTGTTTTGTTCTATAATCTCTTGCTTTGCTTTTCTTTGTTTTAGACGTATTATTTTGTTTTGTGTAGTCAATGTTTCTAACAGGCCTTTCTAACTGTTTTATTGCTAGGTTCTTACTTATGGCTGATTTTGATGCCTACCTCAAGTGCCAACAACAAGTCAGTGATACATTCATGGTAAGAACTATTGATATTATGTATTACCTTTTTCAATGAATATGAAAAGAAATATGTACTTATTGACTGAGTGGGAGGGCCGGACAAGAAAATATTTGGCTTGAGTTCATGCCGTACAGATCGAGCGCAGTGAGGTCCATATAAATGACTAAGAGCCAAATATTTTCCCAACCCGGCTTGACTTAACTCAGTCAATAAGCATTTAATCATATGACCATTTAATTTTAATTTTTTTGCATGTGGGTCTGTACGCCTTTTTTGAGCTGGCTGGACAGAACAAAACATGTATGGCCCCATCAAGTGATTTGTCTTCATGGTTTTTATTAGGGGCGCATGAGCGGGGAAATATGGTTATATGATAATTCCCTTTATCCAACAAGCACAATCATTTGAGGTGTTTTGATTAACAAATCTCATCAAGAATCCCTTTATGTTTGCAGCATTAGTTTATCCACACATTTAGGTTGGATTTACTTATGTTGAGCTTTCCTTTGAATTTGACATAATTTATTGCAAGTTATATTTCAAAAGTTATTATTACTATAAATTATTGTATGTAATTATTGCGAGGCTCTGACTTATTGCACATTGAGTATACTAGATAAATTAATGTACGGTATATGTTATTGGTCATCAGCATTTACCATGAATTGTTAACTGTATCTGTCTTTTTTATCTTTAGAACCCCAAGAAATGGTACACAATGACAGCAATGAATGTTGCCACATCAGGGAAATTCTCCTCAGACCGTACAATAAAACAGTACGCTGAAGAGATCTGGCATGCCGAGGCTGTTAATTGTTCTGACATGAAACCTGTCAGCGTCAAGTCTTAGCTCAATATCAACTATTTCCAAGACAAATATATAGGAGGAAATGTTATATCCACAAGATAATATCACAGTTGAGTTAGGTACTACATGTATTTGTTTGAACAGAAAGTCAGTCAGTTTGTCATCGAGTACAAACACTAAAAGCATGCAACACAACTACAGTGGTACCTCTATTAAGCAGTCACCCTTTCCAAAGTGGCCGCTTAATAGAGGTTGGCCGCTGAATAGAGATATAGAATAGGTATAGGAATAGATTTGGGACTTTTTATTGTGGCTGCCTAATAGAGGGTGACGGGTTAATGGGTGACTGCTTAATAGAAGTACCTCTGTACAATTAAAGTGTTTTCCATTGTCCAAGATTATTAGCATTATAGGTGGAAGTAGTGTTTACAATATTTAATGATTGACTGACTGATCGAAAATTTCAATTTTTTGACAAATTTGAATTGTTAAATTTTTGGTCTATTTTGACTGCTAATCATTCTAGGATTAATCAGATAACATAATATTGTTGGTGTTGTAATGCAAATTTGTCAACCATTTCCACAATATATTTTCTTTGTTCTAATAACAATGGGTGGTTGGCAAAAGCATAACAAAATATGTCACTGTATGTCCACCTTTTCAGCATTTAAATTATTAGTAGAAAATATTGTTTGCTTTTAGTGTTTGTTCTCTAAGTGACTAAAGAGGCACACAATTAACAAGGTAGAAAGTAGTAAAAAAGTAGAAAGTATTCCTAACAATTTTGATACTTTTTGCCATTTGTAGTTTTCAACCTTTACCAAGCGAATAGAAAAGGAGAAGATGTAACTATGTTTATGATTATTACTAAAAAGTGAATAATCTAGGGATTACTAACTTATAAATACATGTGCTTTAATAGGTAGAGTAAATATTGGTTGTATGATGATCAGAGGATAGTTTTTGATGGGATCAAATCGGTCAGAAACTAGTGTTATTCCAATTAAAATTGATTTACAAATAAATGTTGATTTGTCATTTTTTTATTATACATGTTAGAAGTTAATCTTAATTCATACGTCGTCTCTCAGTCAGTCATTTTTGCACCATTCATATTTTGATAAACATGTTTACAAATTTTGGCATCAATTTCTATCTGTATGCTTTTTTATTTAACATGTTTGATTTAATTGAAAATAAATTTTATGTTATCTCAAATATATTAATAATAATAAATATCATATATAAAAAATTGCGCAAACACTATGAAATAAATCAAATTGCTACTGTGAAAAAAGGCCTGGGCAAATGGCTTCAACATTGGTTTGATTTTGTTGAATGCTGTAGAATGGTTGTTACAATTGAACGATGTTGAACGTAGGGGGGTAAACAGTTTCAATGACAATGTTAAAATGGGGTGGCAAACGGCTTCAACATTGCCATTCAACAAAATCAAACGGATGTTGAAGCAAATGTTGAAGCTGTTTGCCCGGGCCTTAATAGTTCTTATTTATTGACTATTAGTCACTCTATCAAAAGCAAGTAAAGTTGTAATGAGGTATTTTTGTTTTGTATTTGATTTTTCCGGTTGAGTGGTACTGACTAAATAGTCACTAAATAGAAACTATTAGTTAGTAACTATTTTGTTTTTATTTCAGTTTTTTCATAGTGTTTTCACTTTAGTTATTCACTCCTATATATCACAAAGATGACTTTGCAATGGAATATTGGACACAGATGTCATAGCCTGATTTGTGATAATCTAATAAACCTTTTAGAGTTGATCATTAGTTAGGGACTGGTCATAATTTTTGAGCATGAAAAAAGGGGGTGGGCCATGAAAAATTAAGCAATACACTGGGGGTATTTGGCGGTAATTGTTGTACATTGTATAGGATAGGCCAATAAAAGTTATTCATTGAGAATTCTGAATTTTCCGTACCACCCCCCCCCCCCCCTGTACTTTATGACCAGTCCCTATATAGTGATTATCCTGGTTTACTGCTTATTAAACTGCTTATAAAAAACTAATAAAGTTTATTCTAGTTTAACACTAATCAAGCTTTGAACACCTAGTCTGTATTTAACATTATCATTATTATTCTATGTGATTTACAAAAATATTTTCCAGTTCAGATTTAGCGCAGCCATTCAAATCTGAAATTGCTATTTTCCACCATATATCTTAGACAAATCTCTTGGTTGGTTGTTCTGTAAATAATGCTGTGCAGTTCTACAATGATCCTTGTAATACTTCAGAACTCTGTCAAACTCTTTAGGATCTAGATCAACTAAGTTGATATAATAAGCAATGGCATCTAAACCCTCATCTGTCTGGATGTATGGTAAATGATGGGGTTGGGATTTAACTTGTCGGAAGGTAAGCATTATGGAACAGTCCTTTGCGGTACTAGCCACAGAGAACTTACAGAGTTTTACAATCATGTCTTGGACTGTCCATTCATCAATTGGTTTATCCTTCAGAGTGTCCGTGCCAGGGTGAGCAGCGACATGTTGCCATAGCTCTGAGTTATATGGTCCATCAACTGTGGACTCTTCTCTTTTACCTCTTTCTGAACCAAAGAAATCTTTAACTTTGAAGTACAGTGAATGCAGTCCGTCAACATCGATGTCGTCCATTCTCTGTACTTGTTTTAACTTGGCGAGCACCCCACCACAACCAAAAGCACCTATGTCTGGTAAAGTATCAACTTTACAAGTAGACTTTGCAGTACCATTTCCCATGCAGACATCAGATGTACCAATGGGACCATCATATATATGCTCTTTGGTATTGGAGTCCTCAATGAGAATTTGAAGGATAGTCTCCATAAACCCCATAGAATATGGTCCCAGGGACATATCGCAAGAGTGGCTGCTATCAATAACAGTTGCCTTTCGATGCCAGCCAGCTTTCTTCAAGACTTTCTCAAAGAAGTATCCAGGACAACAAACCTCTTTATTAGAACTTGAAATCTCCCCTTGAACAATTTCTTCCGTAAAGATTGGAAAGCCATCTTTGAAAACCCTAAGGTTGTTTTGAGGATCTGAAACAAGTACTTGTAACGCATGAAACACACGCTTGGGATCACCAGACAGGAGATTAACAGGGCAATAACAACTCTTTCTTTGGTATTTGCCCTCTGCAACCTTGACGCCCTGCAGCATACAGTAATAACATACTGAACGTCTTATAGAATTGGCTTTCTTGATGTAAGGAGAAGAGGGAAGAAAGCCACATTTGGGCTTAATTTCAACAGAAAACGTTGGTTTTGGGATACCAACACCGTTTAAACTCTCTGTGGAATTAAAGAAGGGTTGTGTAGATGGCATTTCGCAGTTGATATCTTCAGGCAAGAAGCACAAATCAGGCATAATCATTGCATATGGAGCTTGTGTGTCGATTCCTTTGTGTATTCGATGTTTTGGTCTTGAGGGTTCACATAATTTGTCTAGTTTATCAGCAAAGCCGTTAGGCAAACGAACTGCTCGGCCAAGAGGAACGTAGCTACTATCCATTAACGGAAGAACAACAAATTTGCTAAAATCTAATAACTTGTGAATGTTTTCTAGATAATTACTAGAGTAGATTGCCTCATAATGTCCATTCAAAGTACTTCTTGGCTTCTTTTTTAAACGTAGTACTAAGTTGTGATCTCGAAGTCCTACAACTAAAGTATCATTGCCTTCTCCACGGTAAAACCAAGAAGAAACGTCCGCCATTTTGTTTATCAACATGTCCTGGAAACATGCCGAATGCAGTGACATTGTACTGGCTTAAATCACATGAATTCGTTTAAAAACTAAACTTAACTAGAAAATATATAATTCTTCGTTATCAGAAGTAGTTAATAATAACATTTTCTAGTTGGAGAGAATATAAATTTCATCTTTTGACTCCAAACATGTAAATGACCAACCAAATGTACGATTGACTTCCACAGATCAAAAGCACGAGAGAGACTGGGTCTGATAAACATCCACTGACAAATACAACTGCAGGCTCACCAATATATATTATGATTTCCCGGAATAAAACTGAAAATTTAAATCAAAATATGTTATGAAGTTGCTTCCTTTATTGCCAAAGTTCAATAAGTTTTCAAAGTTAATCAACGTGGAAAATATTATCAAGAATTCACAATGGAGAAACTGGAATTTGAGGGATTTATTATTGGTCAGAAAATGGCGCGACTTTTTAAATCTCAAAACTGTTGAGCTCTCTCATCGAGACAGGAGAAATGTACCATTTGAAGATGAAGAGATTTTGCTTATTACAGAGAATCGATTTGGTGGTGCTTCGAGGCTTATTAAACTTGTCATTGGTAGCGAAACGAAGCTTAAAACAAGAAATGGGAAGATTAATTCTCTGGAGCATAATTTAGTAATAGGGAAAAACAATGGAGATGTGTTAAAATTGAAAGATATCCCTTATAGATTACAAAGAGTTTCATTGGCTGATTATGTCTTACATATGAAGAGAGTTGCTACACCATCCTATCCTAAGGATATACAAGTAATGTTATCTATGGCTGATGTGAGACAGGGGAGTTATGTGTTAGAAGCAGGATCAGGATCTGGTGCCCTTACTTTGTATTTGTCCAGTGCAGGTTAGAGAGATATTGGTTCATTATATTAACTTCAGTAAAATATCAGGTGTTCTCCTACACGAAAGTGAATATTTTCACATTGTGAAAATATCTTGTTATTTCACATGTGAAATAACACGTTACCATCCGTTTGTTAAGATTTTTAAGAATTTTTGATGCATATCTTGATAAAACTTTTGCTATTTCATTTGTCATAAGTTTAATTATATAATAAACAGAACATTACATGGATGCTTGGCGATACGGATTTTATCTTCTCATGTTCAAATGATATCTCACTCATTCGTACTGCTCTCACTCGTGAGATATCAATTGAGCACTCAAAGATAAAATCCGTATTTCTGCGCGCCCATGTAATATCCTCTATTTATTTTTTTTCTTATTTATAACTTTTGAATTGAATCACCTGAAATATTATTATGCATCAATGCAGGTATGTTAAATGAATGGGTGACATAAGTAATTACATTTTTTCTACGCAGTTGGCAAAGAAGGGCAGGTGCACAGTTTTGACTACAATGAGAAGCATATAAAGAGAGCAAAGGAGAATGTTTACAATTGGACAGATTCTTGGAATAGAACTAACTATCCACCCTGGCCAGAAAATGTTGTTTTCTACAATGCATCTTTGAAGACATTCAGGGAAAAACTACCTACTGCTATTGAAATAGATACAGTAAGAATATACAGTGTTTCTACTAGAATGTCATTATATATACTGTGACTAGATTGAAATCCAGGGTATCCTAATTCATTTTTTCTTTCTTTCATTCATTCATTCATTTATTTATTCATTCTTTTCTTCTTTCATTAATTCAACAACATTCTCAGCTCTAAATCTCTTTTACTTACAGCATAACACGCCTTACCGTGGCCACCCAATTAAAGTTTTGTATCAGTTAGTTAGTGTTCAAAAGTTTCTCTTTTCAAATTATTTGCTACACCTTTTTAAATTTAAACATCCTGCGATATTTTTCAGCCACTTATAAACTTCACTCTTGCCTTCGCTTTGAAAATTTCATGGTGTTTATCATTTGTCACTCATTGTGTCTTTCATATTAAGTTCAAATTCTCGCTTTCTGATTGCCCTGTGGTTAACTTGTACAAAACTTGAATTAGGTGGCCACGGTAAGGTGCGTTGCGCTGTAAAATTCAAGATTTATTATTTTAAATAAAATTCATCCATTCACTGGCACACTAGTTTTCCTTGTTTCCATTTATTATTAACTAAAATGTTTGTTTACTAGATCCTTTTAGACTTACAGTCACCAGAAAACTATTTGGAATTCTTGATATCCATTCTTAAACAGGAATGTCCTGTTGTTATTTTTCTTCCGAGGTAAGTAGTTATAAGTTACTGAGTTATTTAATTTCTTTGCTATAAAACTACACCACAGTTATTCCCCTTATTATTTAGTTAGCTAATACATACACCCTATGCAAAAAGGCAATTCCTTACTTAATCAGTATTAGAAGACACCATTGCTTTTACTAAAAAGAGCACATGAAAATTAGTGATATTCCAAAATTTCAATGTAGTAACATAAACTGATCAAAAGTTACAGAGTTTTGAATTTATAAAGATTTGGCTTAAAATTTGCACTTGGGCCTTTAGAGCCTCGTTTTCGCGTTTTTGGTACATTTTAAATGCTGATAACTCTGGAGTGATTCAACATATGACAACAGAACTCTACAAAAATTACTAACTTAGACATGCTCTTTCTTGTAGGGAAAAATATTATTGAAATATTTTATTGTTCATGGTGTTTCGTGTTGCTCGTTCCCAGTCCCTTGCTCTTTTTGCATAGGGTGTATACTTTGACTTAGTGCGCTGAAAACTGAAAAGGTAGAAAGTAGAAAGGCATGTCCTCCCTTTGCATCATTCTTGGCCAACACAAACACTTCACTCAATTGAACTCAATTGAATTTTGTTTGCTCAGAGTTTTTGCATAAAAGATGTGAGTCTCATTTGTAGTTTTATGTTTTATTCATTAGAGGCAGATCTAGGGGAGGTGCGCATGGAGTGTAACCCTCTTTTGATATGACTTTGGCACCTTTCCTTTTAAATAATATTCCAATATATACCACGACAGGTTTCCCAATTATATTGTGTACCCCCTACAACATTGTGAAATCCCTTGTGATCATAGCCTGCATATATCCAGACGTTCCAGCGGGGGCCGATGGGAAAGTTCCAGAGGGGGCTGAGGGGAAATGGAGAGGGGAGAGGCTACACAGGCTATTGTTATCATTGTGGAACCCCTTCTGATTGTTGTACAACCCCTTCTGAACATTGCACAGGAACTCAAGATAATCTTAGCTTGGATCTGCCCTCTTTCATTTTCTTCATATTCTGTAGTATTACACAGGTTGTGGATGTTGTAAGCTACTGCAATAAAAACAAGCTTCCTTTTGATTTGGATAAAGTTGTAGAAGTTAACCATCGTTTGTGGAAAATACAAGCAGTTATGCCAGTTGACAGAGATTTGGAACAGAAACATGAGCAACATGTTGTGGATGCTGAAAATACTGGTGGTGAAATGATGTTACAAGTGAAGTATGCAGCCAAACCTTCTTTTCAGCAATTACCACACACAGGTTAGTAGAAGATCTAAAAATATATGAGAATATCTCAAAATTGAAATCTATCTTTAGTCTTCATAATCCAATTATTAATATCTTAATCACTCTTATAAAATTCATGCATAATTAATGAGAATTTTACAGTAGAAATCACTTTGTGACAAGTTCTGTAAATCTCATACAGATTTTGTCCTAATTTGCATAAGTTTCAAGTTGAATTTTTTGGCCAGATTTACTTTTAGGAGGCTTTCGTTTACTAGTGTATGGGGAGGTTAGCAATATTGAGGGGGTCATGTTATTTTCGGAAGCTACATAGGGGAGTTGTTACTAATTTGTATGCTGTTTTAGTAATAAACTGGGAAAATATATGGGGAGTTATGATATTTTTTACAAACCAGGAAGGTGGGTTGCATAATATTTGGAAAATACTTCAGGTGATTTTAACGACCCCCCCCCCCCTCCCCCCCCCCCACTATCATTGTCTTGCCACAAGATAATGTCAATCAACTTTTTACAGGTTTTATCTTAAAGTTGGTCCACCGAAAGTAACAAGGAACAATGCTCTTTTGGTATCAGTTTTTAATTATTTTATCAATATTGTATTTACAACACTGTAAATGTACTAAATAAATAATTAATAAGTTACATAGTTGTACAAACTATACAAATATTTTGATAGAAGTTTTAGCAAAAATATATTGAACTTTGCAAAATGTCAGTTTGTTAATGTTATAATAAATAAATTTTAATATTTGATTTTGTTTTAAAAATATAATTGTTACAAAAAAGTAACTAGTGTGTTTTATAATTTTGTGAAATATATATAAGTTAATAGAATACAAACACCAAAGGCATGTAATATATATTTAACAGGTTCCCATTTAAATCTGTACTTTCCCATCTAAATCTGTACTTATGCAAATTTTGTTGATGTGTGCTAAACACACAGATCAACCAATCAGAGAAGTTCACTTCAGAAATAAAATACTCTGATTGGTTGATCTGTGTGTTTAGCACACATCAACACAATTTGCATAAGTACAGATTTAAATGGGAAAGTACAGAATTAAACGGGAACCTGTTATTTGTATTTGAACTGGTATGTGTAATTGACATTGGACAAGAGCCAACTGTGGAACTTCTTATTCTTGTCTTTGTGTGTTGACCTGTGTTTGTACTTTATCTGATTAAATATACCTGTATATTCTCATATTTCCAAAGTAAGGGTGATATCCATTTTGTAATTTATCAGTTCCTTATATGGAGGAGTGACGTTTACAAACCTAAGACAGCAAATTGTCTTTTGCTTTTAGAGTTATTAAGTCACAGATGGAAATAAAATTAGTAAATTGGTATGCTGGTAAGGTTTATAAAAAAACACTATTTTCACTAATTAAAATCCTTTTCAATATACACAAATAAGGTTTGTAGATTCTTCTGATGGGGACTGGGAACTATAGTCTGAAGTAGTTGTTGGTGTGTCTGTAAGGCTTGATGGTGGAGGCTTACACTTGCTGCAGATAATTGGACTTGAGCCAGGTCCTCTTGGACTGGTAACAGGGTCGTCATTGGAGTGGTAATAGGTTCTCCATGCACCGCCATGATGAGCTTTTCTTTCACGCCACCAGATAGGGTGGTCTGGCACAATCATCATCACCTTAAAGATAAATTGAGATGTGAAATGAAGAAAACATGTGTGCGTGCTGTGTACAGTTATAATGCATGCTGGGATTGACAGAACATGAGAGAAGTGTAACAACAGCACAATGAGAAAAGCATACAAACTGAAAGTTAATGAGCTAGATAAGAAAATGCACAATAAATATTGGAAAAATGAATGAATGGATGGATGAGTAAGTAAAAACAGCAAATGGGTGAATAAATAAATGGATAAATAAGTTCTTGAATAAATGAATAGATAAAAAATAGATAAATAGAAGTTTAAATAAGTGAATGGGGAAATTGATTGCATGGGCAAATGAATGATTGATAAAAATGGCAAACTATTTTGATAAGAATTAATGTACCCATACATCAATTATCAATAGTAATCTTTTTTGTTTAGATGTGATATTATGTAGTAATTTTCTCTAACCTCATCACAAGTCTGCTTGCTGACAACTGCTCTATAGCTCATCTTTTTCCATAGAATGTCCCTTCTGACAAGAAAGTTTGGATACAACTCACGCCATCTTCGTCCCATAGCCCAAGGGAAAATGTCGTATTTATCGTCCTCTTCGTCTTCTTCCATGTCATTTGCAAGATAACTTTTAGAAAAGAAAAAAACAACATAATTAATTAAAGAATATATAACATTTGAATTTGCTCTATTTTTGCATTTGTAAAGTTAATTAAGAATGGTTACTTTTGAACGAGTACTTACAGGGCTGTAAAGAAGTTGAGTCTATTGAATTCTCGTCTTTGAAGATTTGCTCTTCTGAAATACGCATAAACCATGGACAACAGATACTAAAAAGAAAACGAATTGTTTATCAGGTTCCTCTTAGAAGAACTGTATCGAAACTAAAAGTTTTGATAAGTAAATAAACTGCTTACTTTGTCAGAAATTTTTGCGCATCCATCCATCCAGAGAAAGTCTTGAATAATGTCGTCATCTGAAAATTAACAAAAACAGGTTTTTCATTGAACTAAATTCATGAACAAAAAGTCTAGCTTATTAACATAAGTACTAAGAGAGAATTGTCAGGTAAATTTTGTTTTTAGAGGAAAAATTAGGTAAAATAACTACAGGCTAAAATTACCTAAAAGTTTAAAAAAGGACGCCATGTATGAATTTCGCGTTTCGTAGTCCTCGTACAGCATGCTTATCTTCATTTTTTTTCGTGGAATTTGCTGTGAAGACTCAGTTTTTGAAGTCTTTCGGCTTCGCTTCACACTTCCTTTCTTTGGTGTAACGTTTTCCGCATTTAAAGTTTCGTTACAAACAAGGGAACAAGAACTGGTAAAAGACTCCTCTATTGAACTAGAAGCTGTTGCTTTTCCTTTGGTAGAAAGCTGTCCACCCATTTCCTTTACAAGCAAATGTGTCGGCATATGCTTTTTGTATACTTTTTTTGAAGTTTCCTCTGTTTTCATGGAGTACTCTGCTAACATTGTGGACAAGAAGAAAGTTGTTTTGTTTTGAAACTAGCTGTACACCTCCGAGCGACCCGCGCCCTTACTTCCTTTGGCGCGAGCTGACCTTGACTGCCTTGGCAACGTCGCACCTTTACGCGGGAAAAAATGGGTCATTGGCGGGAAAAACCTCCACAGTTATCTGAGGACCCAAATATCGTTCTTTTTCCTAATTTCTTTTGCAACTTACTTGTTTAAAGAACAAAGTCTATATTTCCAATTGGCTTATACATTAATTTATAAGTTTTGGGACAAAAATATTTTTTTTTCCCACTACAAAAAGTGTCACCACAGGAAACCCAAATCGTGATACTTCCTCACGCGGCCAAAGACTGGCACTACTCAGTGATCAGCCATGTTGTTTTCTGTATGAAGTTTACAATGTCAAAACATGTGAAAAGTTATTGAGAATTTCCTCGTTTTAAGCCGTATTTGTACTATATATCTGCTTCATCATGCCTCCAACAATCCAGGGGAATGAACAAAAACAGGAAAGGTAATTGTAAAGTGTTTAGATTTAGACATAAAGCTCGTTGAAATTATTTGATTCTTGAGCCTGTTCGAATCGTCAAACGTTTCGAGACTTTCATGCGCTTATTATTGTTCTTATTTATTTCCTTTTCTAGGCATGGCAGTACACGATCAAAGTAAGTTTACGTTTCATAAATTACAGTGTTATTGCTCGATTACTGCATGAAAACGTTGTGTCGTGTTTTAATACCATATTCAATCTCAATCAAATTCAACATTGTTTGTGACATTTTTTTCTTATTTTGTAGATCAGATTTTGTGTGCCGTGTCAAGTATAATAACAGCCTTCCTGATATCCCATTTGATGCTAAATTCATCACCTATCCGTTTGAAGAAAGCAGGTCAGTGTGTGTGTTGTATACAAAAGCATGAAAAGCATGTATTAAAAGTTAAAATAGATTGTATAGCTTTGATAATCACAAAGTGAAATGTTCTTTTAAAATCGAAAATTATTGTAAAAAAATCAAAACACAGTTTGCTAATACGTTGTATATTCCACTGGTTGAGGAATGAAAGAAGTGAAAAATGCTTTCTCTCACATCACTGGGGCACAGGGCACTAGAGTGCACTAGTCACATGATCAGTGTTTTATTTTATTTAAGGTGACAGACTACTTTGGTAAAGTATATACAGGATTTTGAAATATTGGTCCTGTGCAAAAAGTGAGGGTCCTGGCTTGCTAAAGAAAGAGATTGTACAATTCTTTGAACGTTTCTTATGACAATTGTTTGTTGGTTGCTATGGCAATTCAGCAGCACACATGCAATAGCTTGGTGCGCACATACGCCGAGCTCTCCAAAGTAGTCACCTTAGAATCTCTTAATTGGTATACCAATTTTTATTTTTTATTAATAAACTATAGTTTGATCTTTGAATTATAGATTTGTACAATACAAGCCAACATCACTAGAAAAGAACTACAAACATGAATTACTCACTGATATTGACCTTGGGGTGCATATTGACCTAATTGACCCTGACATGTATGCCTTTGATCCTAATGGTATGAACAATAATTATTGCAATAGAGGGATTTCATGGCAGCCATGTTTGTGGTCAAAACAATAGAGCTTTTCTCTGAAGGGAACTGAAATCCTTTGTCATTCAAAAACTTTCTTTTGTACTTGCCCACAAACATGGCTGCCATGAAATCCCTCTATACAATTTGATATTTATAAGTTATAATATGCAATATGCGGTATGCAATATACAACAGTAAGTCAAAGAAGAGTCGTTGTATATCGCATACAGATCGGATGCGAATATTGTAAAGTATTATGAAAGTCCAACGTTCATTCTTTCACGTTTTACTAAAATTGTCAAGATAAAAGTAATCTGGCAGAGAAAATTCAAGTTGAAACTTATGCAAATCAGGACGAAGTCTGTATGAGATTTCTTTTGTAAAATTCTCATTAATTATTCATGATTTGTAGTAATAGTATCATCTATCAAAAGTTGATTTCCATGTTATTTGGATAGCTCTTACTTGTTGGTTTGTGATTTCCATTTTCTTTGCATTGATGCCTCATCCAAGTTAGAATTTTATTTTATAAATGAACCCATTTTGGTTAGTAATCAGTAAATTATTATCTATCATTGTAGTTACTCTTGATCCAGCTGATGAGAAGCTTTTAGAAGAAGACCCTGTTGTTATGCCAGATCAAAAAAGGTAATAATTATGTCAGAATGATATTACAGCACAAAGCCCAAAAGTGTGACCACATAATTTATTCAGACACATTCTTTTGACATGTTTGTCTGTGGCTGCTTTTGATCCAAATGGACTTATTCTAGCTATTTTAACCTCAAAATTCATCTGAAGATTGACATCATTCTTGTCTTGTGATTCACAGTGAGAAATGTTGACATTTAATCAAGAGGAGTTGATTGAAAATATGTAGAGAAAATATGAATAAATTATGGCCAGTCATACTTCGCTTTGCGCTGTAAACTAGCTATATAATTATATAAGAAAATAGTTTTGATTTGGTGGCTGTTAAAATAGTTATAATCATAATAAATGGACTCATCAGTAGTAAAGAATGTATAAATGTGTGAGTATATTACTATTACTTTGTTCTGTAATACATTTGACTCTCTGAATGTCCACTCAAATAAGTGACCATCTCCCGTAAGCAACCACTCAATTTCTCGTTTATACTAGACTAGTAAATTTCTCTCATAAGTGACCACCTTTAGGGTACAAGTTTTGGACTTTTTCATTGTATTTCCTCTCTCATAAGCGACCATCAAGAGTCATTAGACTGTTGACTTTTAGAAAACAATACCTAAAACATCTTTAGAGATACCGTGGCAGAACAAAGATGCCAAACAAAGAGTTAAGATACAGTAATTTTAAAATTTCTTGATAATTTTTGACATGTGTCCAGACATGTTGTGGTTGGGCTTCCTGTGTTAAGGTCTGAAGGTGGTTGCTTATAAGAGAGTCAACTGTAGTATGTATTATTTATATACTCACATGCTTGATACACTATGTGCTAGTAAATATATGACAATTGACCTTCCAATATGTGTTTTAATTAGTAAAGTGTCATCTACTCAGATGTACATACGTGTAGATCTGCTACTTTTAAGACCATTTGTTAATAAACACAATCATTCATGATCTTGATAATAATCATGACAACAAATTGACAATTTTCATGTTTGCCTGAGTGTATAATTATCTTTGCAGAACAAGACACCACAACAAAAATGTCTCCTGGCTTCGTAAGACTGAGTATATCTCTACAGAATACAACAGAGCTCTAACAAGCAACGAAATGGCAGAAACAAAGTAAGAATGCTTTTAAATCTTGTTGAGTACACAAAGTTGTTTAATCTTTTGTTAAGTGAACTGTATTATAATTCACAGTCATTGACTGCCTGTTTAAACCTGGATTGCCATTGAAATCAGTGTTGATGAGTTGAGATTGTCCAGGTTGATGTAGTCTTGAGAAAGACAACTACACAAGGGCCAAAGGAAGATCTTAACCTCATCAACATCTTTTACACCAGGGTTTGAACCATTTACTCTCATTAAAATCAGGTTGTAAATTGTCTTCCATCAACTTTTTATAAAAGTTACAGTCAAAGGACATGAAGCGTGCCTGTCTTGACTGCATTATTTCGTTTTATTATTCAATTCTTGACTTCATTCTTCGTTTTCCAGAATTCCGTTAAAATATTCAAAAACTGAATGAAACCTCTTTAAATCTCACAGAATAATCAGATTTATTATCTATATTAATAATAATATCAATTATTTTTGATATCATAATTATTTATATGAATTTTGAGAAGTTTGAAAAACGAAAAATGAAGTCAAAAATCGAATAATGAAATGAATAATGCAGTCTAGATGGGCATGCTTCATGTCCTTTGACTGTAAATTGTTTTTTGGGCTCCAAGTATGAAAGTGATAAAACAGTGACCACTATCAATGTTAATTCTCATGAGATATGTTACATGTGTTTCATAGAGTTGGATACAGCATCAGAAAGAAATTCAAAGGAACAGACCTTTATAAAGTAAGACATTCTGTGATCATTTTATGTACACCTGTGAAGGCTCTTTGTGTATAATATAACCCTTTTTACTTAGGATCGTGAAAGTCAACTTGCTGCTATTGAAAACACTTTTGATGCTGCTAAAAAACCTGTAAGTAGTCAAAGCACTTTAAGGAGTTATAACAACGGCACGACACAAGTTGCAAGAAGCATTGCAGTGTGTAACTTACGGAGCAATTTGAAGAAAAGTTGCGAGACAAGTTGCAGCAATCATTGCGAAAAGTAGAATGTGTTTCTACTTTTGGCAACGATTGCAGAAATATTCTGACTTTAAAATTCTTGTTGCACCGTATAAATGCTCTTGCAACTTGTGCCGTACAGCGTTGTGAGACAAGTTGCAGAGAAAATTGCACCATGTAATCATGCTTTTAGTGTGAATTTTATGTCATCTAAGTGAAACAAGACATTGATGATTAATAATTTATTCAAAAAGATAATCAGTATCTATTATGTCTGGAAAAAAATTGATTTATATAGCTTTCTCATGAAGCAGCTAACCATATCAGATATATGCAAATTAATCATATCATAATAATAATAATAATAATAAGGTTTATTGACAATACTTTCGCACCTTAAACGGTGAATTACAGTATTATTTATAGTATTATAGTAATACATATACACACATATGCAAATTCCCTTTGACTTAGTAAAACAAAAATATCAGATAATGAAGTCACTGTTTTCAATGAGTCAGAGCGAGGCTTGCCAGGCATTTGTATATGAATAGCTGCTTTGTGAGAAAGATCTGACATTAGTTCCTGCTGTACATTACATCAACACTAAATGCTGTAGCTGTTGTATAATACTGAATGTAGTGGTAGTGTGTGTGTGTGTGTGGAAAGTGCCGGTCACTCACCGCTGTGGTCCAGGTTTCAAAAACCGCCTCAAATCAAAACAATACTTTCAATGTTTTTTTTGGACAACGGAAACTAGCTATACCTAGTCTGCTTACAGAAATATTGTTATAAATACTTACTAAAGTATTCTATTACTAACAATAGAATTTTCAGTTATTGACCACAGATCGTGATTTCGGGACCATTATCGGTTGACGGTTGAAGTCTGCATTTTGAAACTTACAAGATTCGATTCATTTATGCAAATTTCAAAACAAATTTAAAATCAAGTTTGGAAGAATTAATTGAGCCTTCCAACCTCTATAGGAACGCTTCAGTAGGTTTGGCTGTAATATAATATAATATTAGGTTTCTTATTTATCATTATAATTTGTGTTGTACAGATTCATCGCCATCCCACCAAATCCAACATTACTCCTGTGGAAGTCCTACCTGTTTTTCCTGATTTTCAAATGTGGTCGTATGCATGTGCACATGTGGTGTTTGATTCTAATCCAACTCCTAGAGACCAGAAAGGACCTGCCAAGGTGGATGAAATGAGCCAAGCAATGATCAGGTTTGAAAGTCTCATACTAATACATACTAACTACTAAATCCTCATGATTGTAAGCCGTCAGTGGGCCTGATAATTGTTAAGGGCATTGAGACGTATGTGAAATGCGCTATATAAGCACCACATTCATACATTACATTACAAACTCAGCTGAACTGAACTATCATGATTACCTTCATTGTTATACAGAACTATATCATTGTCATATGTATATTGTCTTTTATCCTACATCATATAAAATACAGCCAATCAGAATGGTTGAAAGCCGTTGTATATTAGGTATTTGAATGTTTTTCCCCATGAGACATTGCAGATCCTCTTTATTTAATATGGTATGAGATAAAATAGTTATACAATGTTTTCTCGTGGCATACGGTGAATATCCCACACGTCACTTTTTTTTCTTTGCATTAACACTAGCTCTAAGTGACTTGTGGGATATTCCACAGTATGCTACTGGAAACCATTGTAAAACTAGTATTGAGGGGGACATGGGGATTGCAGTGTTGTGATAAAAACATTGTCAAAGTGAGGTGTTGCGGTGTTGTAAATGCCTTTGGTGTGCAGTGTTTGCTTTTCCAAAACTGCAGTGTGCAGTGAATTTTAAAGCTGTGGTGTTCATAGTGTTTGGTGAGAGATGTTGTGATGGGATGTTGTGGAATTTTGTTTTGTGGTGTTGTGGTGTTGAGGTCCCCTCACATATGCTCTATTTACTTGATGTTGGTTATGCACCATGATTGTTTTCACTGACAATCATTTCTTTATATGTTAACAGAGGTATGGTTGACGCAAGTGGTGATCAGTTTGTAGCTTACTTCTTGCCATCCCAAGAAACTCTTGGAAAAAGAAAACGAGACCAAGAAACCGCAACAGATTACACTGAAGAAGAAGAGTAAGTAGACTACAATATATTCCTATTAAATACTGCATAAACAAAGTTACAGCATAATGCGCCTTACTGTGGCCACCCAATTAAAGTTTTGTACAAGTTAGCTTAGCGTTCAAAAGTTTCACTTTTCAAATTATTTGCTACACCTTTTCAAATTTAAACATCCTGAGAGGTTTTTCAGACACTTATAAACTTCACTCTTGTCTTCGCTTTGAACATTTCAAAGTGTTTGCCGTTTGACACTTGGTGTGTATTCTATATTAAGGTCAAATTCGCGATTTCTGATTGGTTAACTTGTACAAAACTTTAATTAGGTGGCCACGGTAAATGCGTCACGCTGTAAGGTAGTCATCCTCAATGATCATGTACAAAACTAGTTGGGTGTAATTGAAGTATTCATGCCATGTTCAGTTTCAGACTCTCCCTACTCCCAGCAATGTTTACACTGATGTCAATGTAACTGTGATTGGGGTGTTCATTGACAATAGTGGTGACAATGTTTTCGCTCTTATGTGTGATTGACTAATTATCTAAATGTTTGTTTAGGTATGAGTACAAGATGGCAAGAGAGTACAATTGGAATGTCGTCAATAAATCTACCAAGGGATATGAGGTAAAAATATATATTATTGAATGGATAATGAATAAATGATGACAAAATGAATGGTTAAAAGATGAATGAATAAATATTAAGTAAACAAATAAATTATTGAATGGATGAAGAAATGATTGCATGGTGACTGATTGAATATATGATGACTGAATGAATAAATGAATGGATGGCGAATGAATGAATGAATGGATGAATGGATGGATGAAGAAATTAAAGGATGGATGAAGAAATTGATGGATGGATGGAGAAATTCATGGATGGATGAAAAAATTGATGGATGGATGGATGAAGAAATAAACGGATGGATGGAGAAATTCATGGATGGATGAAAAAATTGATGGATGGATGGATGAAGAAATAAACAGATGGATGGAGAAATTGATGGATGGATGAAAAAATTGATGGATGGATGGATGAAGAAATGAATGGATGGATAAATGAAGAAATGAATAGGGAATGATAGGTGAATATTTTAATGACAAATGAATTATTTAATGAATAAATGAATAAAAAAATGAATGACTAATCATATGACAATGGAATACACAATTTAATTTTAGTAACATTTATTTACAAATTTATTTTTATGCTTTTGTAGGAGAATTACTTTTTTGTTTTCCGTGAAGGTGAAGGTGTATTTTATAATGAGTTAGTAACAAGGTAAGTTTGGTTGTTAAGTTGTCTGATTAGTAGAATGATTAGACAACTTGAGAATAGATGAATGTTAGACGTTGCTTGCTTTCTTTGTTGTGTCGGTAAATCAGTTAGTGAATCAGTGAGTTGGTTTGTTAGCTAGTTGTTTTGTTGGTCAGTTGATTGGTAAGTCAATAGGACAGTTGGTTGGTCGATTTGGCTGTTGGTTGTATTGTTAGTGGGTTTTACAGTATTTTAACAGTTGTCTGTGAGATAATTTCTTTGTCATTGTTTGTCTGGTTTTTAAAGTTAGTTGGTAGTTCAATTTAATTCTTTATTTACACATAAAGATTTACAAAACTAGAAAACTATTACATGACATTTAGATTTATAATATTATAGCAATAGAATATCCTTAAAATTTTCAACAATTGTAAATTGTGTGCAGTGGCCAAAGGAGCATAGGCTTTCTAGTTGGCCACTGCCATCGTAGTTGTGAAGCTTTGCTAGCTGGTCAGTTACATAAACAGATTGGGCTGCCCATTTAACATAATTAATTTATTAATTTTAAACACAAAGACAAGTTGCAAGTGATTGTTTCTGTGTTTACAGAGTTCGTTTGAGCAAGAGGCGAGCACGTGGTGGTGTTGGTGGTGTTCGATCAGCAGTTTCCAAACTAGTAGTCAAACACAGAGACCTGAACGATAATGAGAAGAAAGAACAGGTCAGATAATCAGTAGCATTGTTGTATATGGGAATTGTCAGGGGATTTCTATTCAAATTCCTGGTATGCAAATTCTTTCAGCCAGTACGTATGTATTACAATGAAATATATCAACTAAGAACAACCAAGGAAATTCAGTTTGTGGCTGAATTTTGCTCATTTTAGTTGTTAATGTCTTTATTGGTGGACAATGTTAGTACTATATACAATATATCTGAAATACAAAACTAATTAGTACAAAATAGTGCACCATTACTGCAGTTTTCGACTTTCTGAGAACTCAGACATTCCAACAGTTAGTTGTGAAATACATTTTTGGCTGCCGTCAATCAAAGACATAAAAGGTGCCGAGTAATGAGCAGCAACCAAAAACGTATTTCACAACTAGATGTTAGAATGTCTGAGTTTGCAGAAAGACGAAAATCGCAGTAAACAATAGAAAATAATAAAATTAGCACAAATTGTAATAATATTGAGTAATAATTTACTATTGTTTCACAGATATACTATTTACAGTCTAATGACACTGAATGTATTTGTGTTTATTCTCGCATGTGTTTTTTCTTATCAACAGCGTGTACGGTTCAGCCAACTTGAGCCTGGAACCTTCGAGGAAGAGGAGGAAGAGGCTGATGATGATGACGATGAGTTTGGTGGTGATGATGAATCATCAGACAATGCTCAAGACCAGGTAGGAACTATCTATTATTTTACCTTTGTATCCTATTGATCATGGTGATGGTAATTAGAATAATGTTTGTTGTGATGAAGATGACTACAATGGTGATCATGATAATAAGGATAATTACAATGATGCTGATGCTGATAATGATGGTTAGAGTGATGTTGATGATGACTTAAATAATGGTCATGGCAATGTTGGCGATGATGATAAAATGATGATTGCAGGAGTTATGATGGTGGGGGATGTAATCGTTAGTTGAGTAACTTTCTGACCACCACTGGAATGGCTGACTTGTTTACGGACACATTGATAAACGGTTATTGTTGTAAACATCTCCAACTTATTATAACAACAGGAGCAACAAAACAAGGAGGAAGAGAACGAAGAAAAAGAGGAAGAAGCAAAAGAAGACAACGAAGAAGAAGCTGGCGACAAAGACGAAGAAGAAGAAGAAGAGGAGGAGGAGGAGGAGGATGAGGAACAAGACGAAGACGACGAGAGCCTCGACGATAAAGATGGCGAAGGGCAAAGCAGTGAAGAAGGAGAATCATCACCAGCAGAGTCCAACAGTGATGACGATGACGAAGAGGAATAGAGTTCAAGTATACATTACAGCCATAATGACGTCATTGTTTATTTATGTGACGTCATTATTTATGTCGATGGACGTCATATCTTTCAGTGGTGTTGTAGTCGTGTGACATCACTTCTGTGACTAGACACTGACGTTATCAGTACAATCATAATAATACCACCTCTAAAGATATACTGCAAAAACAACTGATAAGTGATTACTGAGTCTGCAGATACTAAGTTGTGTAATATTTGTTAACTAGCGAGTAAACTAGTATAGGCTGCGTAGGTGTTTGATATAAACGATAGGTAATATATTGAAATTTGTAACACCGTAAAAAAATCAAAGTTAGTCAACATTTTGTACAGTGTTACAAATTTTATTATATTACCTCTCGTTAATATTTATACATATATCTAGTTCTTTTTAATAATAAGCTCGCCTGATTTACTAGAATATACCACCAACTTCCATAGTACATGTATGTGAATAGTATGGAAGTTGTGGTTTTCCACAGTGATTTGCAAGAAAACGTGGATGAATTTTTAAGGATCGTCTACCGGTTAAAAAACTACCAAGATGACAATAGAACAATACTCAAAACAAATGAATCTATACTCTGTTTTTTTTTTGTATTGTACAATACAGTAAAAACCCGCATAAAAGAACACAAGATTTTCGGTTCAGGCTGATTTTGTTCGTATATATCTTATATATTGTTCTTATGAATATGGTACTTTGTTGACCAATTTTCAGCCTGAGTGTTCTTAATCCACTTGTTCTTTTATGCGGGTTTTTACTGTAGATGTACAATGGATTCTGGTACAAGACGACACAGCTCCTTTTTCAACCATTCCTTCAAGTTTACAAATCCAACGAGTTATTGCAAAACTGTCGTACTTCTGGTTATTTTGTACAAACCTTTGTATTTTTATCACAATCCTTTCGTTATTAAAGCTCAATAATGTACGAGTCAAATCCAAAGGTGCCCATCCCCCCCCCGGGCAAACCCCGGGCATTTGACAAGACTTGGGTTCCGTATAGTGGGGAATTTGACGCCGATTAGCTACTTGAACGGGCGGGCATTTGACGAGTGTCGGCCATCTTTAAAAATACCCAGAAAGCATTGGAGTCCTAACCACAGGTAGCCCATGATCAGGCAAAAGTCACACGGGAACGGAAACGAAAAGCAAAGAATTGATAGATAGTTTTTCCTTGTTATACACCTATCTCAAAAAACGTCAGAAAGAATTGGCGATTGACGAACAGCGATTGCAAAGGAGCTCTGGGTACTGTTCTTTCACAAGTAAAATTAAATTGACGAAGTATAAATGCTTGTCTTTGTGTTTTAGAGTCGAAAAGTGCAAAGAAAATCCAAGTTATTTCAGTTTTTAAGATAGATTTGTGAATTATATCGAGATCCATCTTTCGGTCGTGCAATCACCAATCAAAAATTGCCAATAACCATTCTCTTCTTCAACGTTTTTTGAAATTTCCCTTCATATTTGATTGTACAAGTTTTGTCTACCATGTTCATGAGACGTCATGTAGTAGAAGGAAGTTTAAGTATTTTCTTTTCTACTTAAAGTAAAATTTGAGTTTATCACTGACTCGAGCTCGAGGGGCGGGCATTTGACCATTCTCGGGGGTTTGCCCGGGGGGGGGATGGGCACCTTTGGATTTGACTCGTACATAACTTCAACATTAAAAATTACTTGTATCATGTATTTGTAACATTACATCAAGACCATTGCACATGCATTAATATATAGCTCCTGCAAACAAACTGTTCCTATACTTTGCACGAAGAAGATCATTTTCCATGGACTAAAGCCCAAGCGAAATGGTGATAAGGCATAAAGCAAGGACTATGCCAATATGGGTCAAATACATCATTTTCGACCAAAAAGCATGGACTATACACCCTTCCCATAATGCGGGACGCCATTTTGAATTAATTACTTGTGACGTCAATTGCGGGTAGGTTTCCCAAGGCACGTATATTTCACTGTACTTTTCACTCGGCGCTTTAGGTCCTACAGGTGTATATATACAATATTTAAAGAAGATTTTGAAGACATTCTTTAGATTAGACCTTTAACTTTTATTTGTCTTTGTTCCAAATTTTAACACGTATTTTTAAAACGTTATAAATCGGCCGCAAAAAAGAAGATTCTTAACGGCTCCCGTCGATCCGAGCTGTACATGTGAAGGTAATTTACTGCTTTCACTCTCTGAATATAATGCCTTTTTTCTTTTGTTTTCTTGAGCTAATATGCAAAGATATCCCGAGCTCAGTGCTCACTGTAGCAAAGTTGGAAATGACAAGACAATCGAGCTATGCTTTCTCTAAAAAATCGTCGAGTTTCATACTAAAGAAACGTAGTGTAAACAATTGTGTCGAGGCAATGCACAGTGCTATCGATATAAATGCAATAACTTTTGAAAAAATCATAACGACTGAATCTCGACATATAAAATTCCAACGCTATTCTTTCGAAGTATACGTTTAAAAGAAATATGTAGAGAGATATTTCAGTGCCCGTGAACTTAATACTAAGCTTATTTATTTGTTCAATGAATTAATCAATGTGTTCAGGTTGAAGAAAACTGACTTGATATCACTGCAAAACCAGATTTTAGAGTCGCTTGACATCATACTAAATAAAGATAAAGAATTACACTTCGAAAGAGTGGCGAAATATTATAAAATGTGCGTCTCGGGTGATGAATACTCGAAAAATCGGTGATTCAGATGTCATCAATAGAATAGTTTACACTAAAACATCTATTACAATGTAAATATATTGACTAATAATACTGATAAACTAGTGATAAAAAGATAGCTCGATCGGCTTGTACTTTTCTGACTTTGCTATAATATGCATTGAGTCAGGAATATCATCGCTTGATAGCTCAAGAAAACGAAAAAAAAATGATATTTAGAGACTGACAGCTTTCAAATTACCTTCACAGCTCCCCGCTACAAATTCTTCTTCTTTGCGGCCGATTTGAGGCGTTTGATACGCATAAGATTTTGGAACTCAAGCAATTTAAAGTAAAAGGACAAATCTAAAGAATGTCTTCAAAATCTTCTTTAAATATTGTATATATACACCTGTAGGACCTGAAGCGCTGAGTGAAAAGTACAGTGAAATATACATGCCTTGGGAAACCTACCCGCAATTGACGTCACAAGTAATTAATTCAAAATGGCGTCCCGCATTATGGGATGGGTGTATAGCCCAACAAAATGCGCAAAATTGGCCTAAAATGATGATATTTTGATGGGTTATACTCCATGCTTATTGGTCGAAAATGACGTATTTACAAGCATTTTTGAAGACCGAAAATGATGATTTTTGATGGACTATAGCCCACCATAATGCGTCAAAATACGTCATTTTCGACCAAAAAGCATGGACTACAGCCCACCAAAATGCGTCGTTTTCGACCAAAAAGCATGGACGAAAGCCTACCAAAATGCGCAAAAATGATGAAAATGACGTATTTTGGTGGGCTATAGTCCATGCTTTTTGGTCGAAAATGACGCATTTTGGTGGTCTATAGTCCGTGCTTAACTTTTTGATCAAAAATGACGCATTTTGGTGGTCTATAGTCCATGCTTTTTGTCGAAAATGACGCATTTTGGTGGTCTATAGTCCATGCTTTTTGTCGAAAATGACGCATTTTGGTGGTCTATAGTCCATGCTTTTTGTCGAAAATGACGCATTTTGGTGGTCTATAGTCCATGCTTTTTGTCGAAAATGACGCATTTTGGTGGTCTATAGTCCATGCTTTTTGGTCGAAAATGACGCATTTTGGTGGTCTATAGTCCATGCTTTTTGGTCGAAAATGACGCATTTTGGTGGTCTATAGTCCATGCTTTTTGTCGAAAATGACGCATTTTGGTGGTCTATAGTCCATGCTTTTTGTCGAAAATGACGCATTTTGGTGGTCTATAGTCCATGCTTTTTGGTCGAAAATGACGCATTTTGGTGGTCTATAGTCCATGCTTTTTGTCGAAAATGACGCATTTTGGTGGTCTATAGTCCATGCTTTTTGTCGAAAATGACGCATTTTGGTGGTCTATAGTCCATGCTTTTTGTCGAAAATGACGCATTTTGGTGGTCTATAGTCCATGCTTTTTGTCGAAAATGACGCATTTTGGTGGTCTATAGTCCATGCTTTTTGTCGAAAATGACGCATTTTGGTGGTCTATAGTCCATGCTTTTTTGTCGAAAATGACGCATTTTGGTGGTCTATAGTCCATGCTTTTTGGTCGAAAATGACGTATTGTTATAGTCCATCCATGCATGTTTTTTTTTTGTGGTCTCCCTGTGGTACTTTGTTTTTAGAACCCAGTCTGCTTCAATGATCCCGTCCAATATGGCGGACAGAGCTGTTTTGAAGGTGTTTGGGAATTATGGAAAGGTTTTCTCCCGAACAGGACTGGCGATTTTTAATCGGAATATTCTAAGATGTAGGAAATAGTGGATTGTCTATTTTCACTCTGATTTTTTTTATTTCAAGCACAACTTCTTTTAAAATATCATTATCCAAAATCTCATTTTCGTAAAATGTTATGACAAAATGAGCTCATTTGCAGTTGTATTTGGTATTTGTAGATGAACCGAGACAGACATGCCGATTTATAAACTCCTCAAGCTCGTCCGACTCAAATTCTTCCATATCAAAAGAAAGATATTTACTAAAAGACATTATTAATAGAATTAAGGTAAAAAAAAAACATTCAACCCAAGAAGAGTGTTGTGATGATTCTGATCGTAATTCACCTATCAATGTCTTGCCCAAACAGGGGGAGTGCGGGCTATTGAACATAAACTTTGTCCGTACCAGGGGCTGCTCAATGTTTTTTGACAATTTCATCCAAAAGTTCTGCGTCCACAACAGTAAATAATATGAGTAAGTATGTGAATTTGACGTCCCCAGGATAGGGACTATTGACAAAAAGATATGAAAAATGTCAATAGCCCCTGGGTATGTCCGCACTCCCCCGTTGGAGCAAGACATTGATAGGTGCATTAATAAAGATGTTCATATAATGACGTTGATTGTTAAAAGTCAGGGCAATATTGTTGGTGTTGCTGTCAATGGCTGAGATGATGTTGGTTATTATTTAGGTGAAAATGATGCTGGTATTCAAATGACATAATGATAAATTCAATACACTAGTTTGCATTTATTTTAATGTGAGTGGTATTGTCATAATTATGTTCAACATCATCAATTCATGAAGCAAGTATGTGTTATTCAGTTATTAACATCATATTGAAGGTTTTGTAAAATGTTATGGGATGTGATTGATTATTGCCATAATAACGTTCAACACCACCACTATCGATTCATGAATTAAGTGTGCATTAATTAGTTATCAATGTCAAATTGAAGGTTTTATGAAATTGTGTTATGGATTGTGATTGATACTATCATGATCATATATATGTTCACCATCATAATCATTATACTATCGTAAATGCCACTGTGTATTAATTAAAACAGTTTATGATGTATGTTGTTGTTGTTGTAGGCATCTGGTCCAATGTCCGTAGCTGCATATATGCAAGAAGTCTTAACCAGTCCATCTTCTGTAAGAATGGCAGACTACACATTAAACTATATCATGTACCGATTATCTAATACATATCATATGCATATCATATTATATCGACTTCTTTCCAATATGTGTAGCTTTGAGTAGCTTTAAATACCCTTAAAACGGAGCATTGATGGAGAGAGGGGGATAAGAGTGCACCGTCAGCTTCCTGGTGGGTGGATCAGTGTTAACTGAATGAACCACAAACACTATAAAATAATAGTACTTTTCCTAGTATGTATGTGCATGGAATCATTATCATCATTATGGCAATCATCAACTTGTGCAAACGTCTGCAACAGTCTGCCCTTTGACAGGCAGTCCCCTTACCACAGTCATGAATATAATCTGTCTGAAAGCAGTGTTCACTATAGCTGTGATATTGCAGTTTGAATTTGTTGAGTTATGATCATCCAGGTGCTGCATGAGAATGACCTTCACTCAAATTATCACAATGTCAGGTCACATGCACCAACAATCTTTCTTATTAAGACTACATACACAGTCTCCAATGATTTCAGGGATATTACATGGACAGAGATGTATTTGGGCAATCAGGAGACTTTACTACATCACCAGAAATCAGCCAGGTGTTTGGCGAGGTAAAGTTACTATCAATTGACTAATACAGTAATAGCCCACGAATAAGAACCTCAATTTTTCAATTTAGCTTAAATAGGTTCTTAAGAGGTTATTATATAAATGGTACTTAAACCTTAATAGGTTCTTATGTGGAGGGGGCTTAAAATGAAAAGTTTAGCCTAACAGGTTCTTAAAACCCAGGTTCTTGTACAAGGGCTATTTAACTGTAAATTATCAATTTAATTAGAACTCTATATTCTGCAAAGTCAGACAATGGCTGTTTGGGGGATTGGTACTTGTCTGCTGTCAGTAAAAAAGACTAATTGATGATGGGGAGTTGTTATTTCCTGCTGTTAGTATGTAATGAGGAGGGAGACGTAACTGGGGTTGGAAACCGCAAAACTGCACACAAAAAACTACAATTTTGTGGACCCCAAAAGCTACACATTTTGTAAATGTTACGATTTGAGTGGGTATTTTAAAAGCTCTTACTAAATCATTTAGTTTTATTTGTTTTCTTGTAATTATACTACTGACTGCACATTAATTGTAACTCTCAAATCAAAGTAAACAACACAAAGCATGCTGGTAAGCGATCACGAGTCATTTAATTTGGGAGTGGAGATGAATTCTTTCGGCAAAATGGAGGGAGTTGTTTCTGCAAGGAGCTAGGAGAAAAGAAGATGAATTCTTTCAGTCTTTCTAATAATGTCACACATCTGGACATAATTTCATAGTTGTCCAGAAATGAACATGTAGTGTAAATGTTGTTTATATATGTATATAGTGGTCTTACACACCGTATAGTTTGTGCTATTTTCTATGTTTTGTAGTTAGTTGGTGTCTGGTTTGTTTACAACTTGTTTTTGACTGGAAAAGAAAAGATCCAGATTGTTGAACTTGGACCAGGAAGAGGGACGCTTATGGCAGATATACTAAGAGTAAGCATTTGTTTATTTATCACAGGCCACCGTATTGGTAGAAACAATAGGTTTTGAATCCCTTGCTTTCATGCATTTCAGAACATTCCAAACAAAGGTTTTTGCTCTCATGGGAATAAACATGGCTGCCTTGTGATAAAAGCCCATGATAACAACATATATACATGCATGTGATTGTAAGCACCATGAATCTTTGTTTTAATGAAAGCCAATTATAATCAACCAATTTTTTACTGTTGGATAGGTATTAAAAAAGTTCAAAATTCTAGAAGACAAAATTTCAATTCATTTGGTTGAAGTAAGTCCTGTTTTAAGTACAATCCAGGCCAAGATTTTGACAGGAGAGAATTCGACAATTTTGGATAAAGATAAGGTAAGGTTTATGAAACATGTCAATGCTAATTGAAAGTTGAATAATAGACCCAAATTGAAATATGACAATCATGACTGGCTAGCATCATTCTCATGTTGGAACACAATGAATTTTTCACATGTATGAGAGGCCATCCTTGGGAACACAGGGGTTATATTCTGTCTCTCGTTCCTCGCTCCCTGAAATAAAATTTTCTGTGAGCGAGGAACAGGTGACAGAATATAACCCCTAGGTTCCCTAGGGTGATGAGAGGCTAGCCAGTCAAGAAAAATACCTATTCAAATTGGTCATCATATTTCAATTCAATGTATAACTACCCTATGAAAAGCAGTGGTCATGCATAGATTTCCCTAGGTAATATAATGAAATTTCCAACACTGTAAAAAATGTTGACTTGACTTGACTTGACTTTACTTTATAGATTTCCCTGACAAACTGGTGTCTAAACCACAGACTTTGATTTATACACAATATTTTTGCAATGGATGAATGTAAACTTGTGATATCCTTTAGCAATTTTACATCAATCAAGCAATAAAGTATTGATGTTGATACCGTATTAAAAATAGTTTTTTGATCTTGTAGAATCCATTATTAAGTTATCGACAAGGGAAAACATCTGTTGGGATCCCTGTGTCATGGTACCATGGCGTCCAAGACGTTCCTGCAGGTATATATACATTTTGTTGGAATATACATGTAAAATATATGAAAACTAGAATCACATAACTTACATAATTGCCTGTTAAAGTGACCTTACTATTCACATGATTTTCCAGGAAATACGTTTTACCTTGCACATGAGTTCTTTGACGCCCTTCCAGTACATCAATTCAAGGTAAAGTCAAATTCACCACATAGATTAAATCGAAATATGGTGGCCAATTTTAATAACTGTTGTTCTTGACTGGCTGAGAAGCCTCGTTTTTTCTTCTTCAAATGAATGAGACCATAGGCAGTCAAGATCAATAGTTATTAAAATTGCCCTATTTCATCATGACGTCACGATGTGCTTTAGTGGGGGATAGAATTGCCGAAAACAATGGTAATTTCAACTAAATCTGCTTTCTCTTTGAAAATTGAGCTTCAAATTATCTTATTTTTATGTATGTTAATAATAATAATAATAATTTCGAATATTTATACAGGATAAACCCGTCAGTGTAAAGAAACACTGTTGTCAAAGGGGTCCTGTCCTGTTATGTGTCTGTTTATACTTTCATATTTATGGCATTTTGTTGTCATTTCTTTCCTATCCGTCTTGTAAATGCAAATTTATCGTGTATTCTTGTATTGTTGTTATGAATCTGTCCCCCACTGGCGACCATGATCCTTAGCGTTAGAACAATAGAATGTTTTGATTTGATGTCATAGTGAAAAAGGACAATTGGACACCATATTCTGATTCAGTGTATGGGTAATAGTTTTAACTGTCTGCTATACAGTATTTCATAACATTATTTGTATTACAGAAAACAGATCAAGGATGGAGAGAAGTCCACGTAGATATTGATAAAGAAAAGTAAGGGAAATAATGATGATGGTGGTATGGTAATGATGATATGGTAATGATGATGATTATGGTATGGTAATGATGATGATCATATTGATGATGGTATGGTAATGATGATATGGTAATGATGATGATGATATTGATGATGGTATGGTAATGATGGTGGTATGGTAATGATGATGATATTGATGATGGTATGGTAATGATGATATGGTAATGATGATGATGATATTGATGATGGTATGGTAATGATGATGATGATATTGATGATGGTATGGTAATGATGGTGATGGTAATGATGATGATGATATTGATGATGGTATGGTAATGATGGTGGTATGGTAATGATGATGATGATATTGATGATGGTATGGTAATGATGATATGGTAATGATGATATGGTAATGATGGTGATGGTAATGATGATGATGGTATGGTAATGACAATGCTAATGATGATGGTATGGTAATGATGATATGGTAATGATGGTGATGGTAATGATGATGATGGTATGGTAATGACGATGCTAATGATAGTATGCTAATGATGATGGTAATGATAATGATGACTCATTCATGATAGTCATGATGACAATGATGGTAATAATGATGATAGTAATGATCATTATAAAGATAATGGTATGATATCAATGTTGTGATGAAAATGGTAATGAGAATGATCATAGTTATAGTTTAAAACATAGTACTGTACATAAAATGTCAAATGTATCTAAAACTATTTCACTAGACCTTCAGCCCTGCGATTTGTCCTTGCACCGGGTCCAACAGTGGCATCTGAATCACTTGTGCCTCAACAAACATCATCTCAAGAGATAGAGGTGTGTCCTCAGGGCGGGGTCATCATGGAGCACATGGCAGGGGTGATCAAGCAACATGGTGGAGCTGCATTGATAGTTGATTACGGCCAAGTTGAAAGTAATAGATTCACTTTAAGGGTGAGTATTAAATTACAGTAACATTCTCTTAACTTACTTATCAACTATTATATGATAATGAATCCCATGGTAAACTAAGCAATTTGATCAGAAAAGCATGAAATAAGTTTCAGGACTTCAACAGGATTTGAACTAATGACCTTTTCAGTTCTGATACAATGCTCCACCAACAGAGCTATGAAGCCACATATGCTATCAACTCTCATGTCAGCTTGTCCTTGGTCCTGGCTTTGCTAAGTCTAGAGCGATTCAAGTGCATACATGTCAACTCTCACAGTCATAATCTCCTGGTCTGCCAGTTAAGACTTGTTTTAGAAGGAAAAATCTGAAATCTCAAAGTTCTGGACGTTAAAACAGTGAATCTTGCTTATGCAAAGGTTGTTGAGGGTTCAAGATCAGCCTGGGATTGTTTTATTGTTTTGGTTCTGCGTTTAACAGATCAAAACAAAATGTCAAAAAATCATGATTTCTTCCGATGTTTGGCTATGCGAGGCCTATACCACAGATTTTTCCACGTCTCCTGATTTGAACTTGTTTGAGGTTGGCATGTATGCAAGAGTAATATTATAAATTACTTTAATTGAAAAAAAGGGCTAAAGTTTTTTGACAAAAACAGTTTTTGTAAGAGAACTCTGATGGGCAATATTGACTATTTTGCATTGTGCAAAAAGTACATTATACCAGTTATACCATGATCACCTTGGATTCTTTTGTCTTCCGACATGCATACAACATGAGGGAAATTTAGAAGACAAAGAAATCCTTTGTCTTTTATTTTTATTTTTTTTATTTTAACAGCTTTATTGACCATATTGACAACATAAATTGTATAACAATATCAGAAAAAAGAGAAAAGATGGTCAAAAGGGTGTGTGCAAAACGGGACATATACCGTCCCATGCTACTGGCACAACCCACAAATAATAACGAAATAATAAAATTTGTAAGAAAAAAAAACTACAGCTAAAAATGACGATCAAATCTTAGTGTAGAGTTCTATTGGTGCCAATGGCAACCACAGTTTCGGCTAAGTGTCCAAGTACATGATTTTTCTACATCAAATACTGTGCTAAGTTGGTTTTTATAAAGACAGGTGACAAAGTTCTTGAAGGATTTCACATTAAACAAATTTCCGGTTTAGCTAATTTACAGATTATATTCCATAGTTTTATGCTACGATTGAAAAAGGAGGCCTGAAAAGTAGAGGTTTTACACGGAGGTATTTCTAAAAATTTGATTCCATCACTTAATAGATTTGAACGTCTAGTATGACGTCCGTGGCTGACATAATTTAGACAATCATAATTACAATTAATGTGTCCATACAAGATTTTATAGAGAAAAACTAAATCCTTGACTTCTCGGTCGTACGTAAGGGGTAATAAATTTAACTTGACAAGTCTTTCTTTATACGATAGATCCCCCCTCTTAACTTGAAGTATCCACTGTGTAGCACGACGCTGTATTCTTTCCACTGTTTCCTTTAAATTCATAAAGTTGGGAGACCAAACCTCAGTTGCGTAATTCACTTGCGATTTTACCAAGGCAAGATATAATGTTCTTCTGACCGTTACCGTTCTTAGCATAGGACAAGTGCGATGAAGTAGCCCAAGCATTCTATTAGCTTTAGCAGTGACTGAATAGATGTGGGAGTCCCATGTCAGTTTGCTGGAGATAGTAATTCCAAGACCTTTTTCTTCGTTTACTTTGAGTAATCTCATCTCACCAAGGCAGTAGTCGTAGTCAAGAGGATTTTTCTTGCGTGTGACAGTTAAGACTTTACACTTGGAAGCATTGAACTGGATGTTATTTAGGGAGCTCCAGAAGTCGAGGTTGTCCAGAGCTAGTTGTAGATGTTGAGCATCAGAGAGTGATAAGATACTCCTGTACAATTTGGTATCGTCTGCGTATAGAGCTGCAAAGGTTCCTTCAGGTAACGACTGTGGCAAATCGTTAATGAATAGGATAAACAAGATTGGTCCAATCAGACTCCCCTGAGGTACTCCGGATGTAACAGGTGACCAGTCAGAGGCGATACCGTCGATAACAACCCTTTGCTGTCTGTCGTGTAGATAATCTTTAAACCAGTCATGCACACTGGGGTCTATAATGCGGACGCGGACGGTCCGCGGCGGATGGCGGACGGCGGACGGCGGACGGCGGACGGCGGACGAGAAAAAATGAAAAAAAAAAAAATGAAAAAAAAAAAAAATGAAAAAAAAATAAATAAATATGAAAATAAAAAATAATATTAATAAAAAATAATAATAAAAAAGTAATAAATTAAAAAAAAAATTAATGTAAAAATATCCTGAATTGAACCATTCTAAAAACAAAACAAAACGAAACGATCTAGGTTTACCTTCATTGGTTTTTGTTTTTGATCTACTAACCGCTAAATGACGGATGACCTGAATGTAATAAGTGAATCGCAGCTATTTACCGATACTGTACTCAAACGGCGTACGCTGTGTTGCCATGAATCTTTATCTTTATAGGGGCTGCTTAGGTTTCCAAGGGTTTTGTAAGCTCTCTTTAAGTAAAAATTCATCCGTACGTTCATCCGTACTTCAAAACCAATATCTGCAGACAACGTTCTCGTACTGTGGCGCGCGCCATTCAGTTTAAAAACACAGGAACCCGAAAACACGCGCACGTAAGCCAATCTAAATTTGGCGCTTTTTCAGGTCACCCGAATACAGTCACTATTATGTTATAGTTTATTGTATTTAAGTCAAGCAAAACCACATTGAAATACTGACAACTACTAGTTAAGTTTATTTATTATTGTTTACAATATTGTACAATACTAACTTCGATTTTTTGTGTTGACGAACTTCGATTCTTTTGTAATTTTCTATGATTTTTTATTCTATTATTGTGTTGTATTTTTTGTTCACCTATATATATATATATATTGTTGCTATATCTCAAACTTGGATTTTTTTGTACTGATATCGTAGATAAATACGAAAGGTCAGCTATATCTCAAACGTGTCTTGAAGTTGTCAAAATCAAATTAAAAGTTTACGAGCGAATCATTCGGCCCCATTCGCACTAGCAAATTGTGTTTGTTTTAACAGAAAAATCTGTAATCGACGAGGTAGGACAAGTGCGAATTATATTTTTTGTTTTGGGACAAAATTTGGAATCGCTGCCAACCAAACTTCAAATACGCTAGTGTCCTGCTCTATTAAACTTTGTAAAAATGTCAATTTTGACAGGTTTCGTAATTATCACTTCAACGTGTGTGTTGCCGTTCAAAGTCAACAAAAAACACAATTCGAACAGAGATGAATCCTTGGTATTATCGTGAATTATACGGGGAAATGTTCCATTTTTCAATAGCAATAAATACTCTAGTCAAATAGCTGAATCTGCTCCAAAACGTGACGCTTACATGCACCCCATGGTCTAAAAATAGATTAGATGATTAGACCCCCCCCCCCCCCCCCCCCCCCCCCCCGCGTGATTCGGACAAACACAAGCTCAAGATTACAGTAACAATATGTGAGATTGGCATTCCGCTCGCTATTTTTTATAAAAGTATACCTTATCCATTGTTAAAATGGTCGGTACGAATCATTGCTGTTGGGGTAGATGCAATAGCGATTCCAGATATCCCGACAGATTGCCAATCTTGCTAAAAGAATTGAAGGAATCGGGGGAAAAAGAATTTATACCATTCGTTAATCCTTGGCACGATCACGAGCGATGTCAGAGGTGGATCAACGCTTGATCTCGAGAACATTTCAGTTCAACGAGTATTACAAAAAATACGTATGATCTTCATTAGCCTGGAGAGAAGGGACCTACTGAAGAGTTTCCAAACCAATTTCACGACCGAACAAGCTAGTAGAGAAAGCTTGCCGTGCAAAGAGAAAGGCGCCGAAACAAAGAGAAACTTGTGCGATAAAGGTCATAAACCGGGGTCATACTCGAAATCAGAATTGTGGGACTTGTATAAAGTTGTTGATGGTTTGCGTAAAAGTGAGAATGTTTAATGTAAAAGCATTTTCAAAAACAATGTCGGGTATGTGTAGAATTTAATGGTACATGGTTAGAAATGAGTGTAAATCTATGGTGAGCTCACATAGAAAATAAATGAAAATTCTCCGGATTATAAATAGTCGTTGGAACAGTTCAATATAGTCCACGGTTCCTGTGTTTTTAAACTAAACCTGAAATGGCGCGCGCCACAGTACGAGAACGTTGTCTGCAGATATTGGTTTTGAAGTGTGTACGGATGGATTTTTACTTATAGAGAGCTATACAAAACCCTTAGAAACCTAAGCAGCCCCTTTGATAAAGATTCATGGCAACACAGCGTACGCCGTTTGAGTACAGTATCGTGTAAATTGCTGCGATTCACTTATTACATTCAGGTCATCCGTTATTCAGCGGTTAGTAGATCAAAAACAAAAACCAATGAAGGTAAACCTAGATCGTTTCGTTTTGTTTTGTTTTTAGAATGGTTCAATTTAGGATATTTTTACATTAATTTTTTTTATTTATTAATATTTTAATATTTTTTATTATTAATATTTTTTATTTTCATATTTATTTATTTTTTATTTATTTTTTCATTTTTTTTTTATTTTTCATTTTTTTTATTTTTTCTCGTCCGCCGTCCGCCGTCCGCCATCCGCCGTCCGCCGTCCGCCGCGGACCGTCCGCGTCCGCATTATAGACACACCCATGCACACTGCCAGCGACTCCGTATTGCTTAAGCTTGTCAAGCAAGATGGTGTGATCCACAGAATCAAATGCTTTTGCAAAGTCTAAATATAAGATATCTGTTTGGATGTTTTTATCCAAATTTTTACCAATAGTGTTTATAGCTGACAGCAATTGCGTAACGCACGATCGTTTTTGTATGAAACCATGTTGCAGTGGTGAGATGAGATTCTTAACGTGATCAAGTAATCTTTTAACAACACAACGTTCTAAAACTTTGTTTATGAGACACAACAAAGAAATCGGTCTATAGTTAGCTGCGGGTTCTTTAAGGTCTTTTTTTTTTTATGTATAGGTGTGACGTTAGCTTTTTTCCATTCTTTAGGAAGGCGGGCTATTTTTAACGAGTGGTTGAAAAGTAATAAGTAATACTTGGAGCAATTTCAATAGAACATTCTTTTAGAAGTCGTGCTGGGATATCATCGGGACCATAGGCTTTTGTTGTGTCAAGATCTTTTAGACAATCAGCAACTTCATTTGTTGACAGGATTATTTCAGACAATGGAGGAACATCGATTAAATGTTCTTGCATATTCATAGAGTATGTGTTTACGTTTTCAGTTTGCGAAGAAAAAACAAGAGAAATACGAATTAAATAATTCAGCTTTCTCAGCTGACGTTTTTGCGATAATTCCATTATGGTTGATAACACTTGAGTTTCCTCTAGAACGCAGAATTGCTTTATGGTAGCTCCAAAATAATTTTGGGTTGTTGTTGAACGATGACTCGATTTTATTTAAGTAGTCACGATGTTTTGCACAAATAATATATTTAACTTGTTGGCTTAGAGTTCGCAGCTTTAACTTGCGGGATTCTGTTTTATTTTGTCGATATTTTCTCAATGCTTGGTACTTTTTCCGTAAGTGGTGACGAACTTCAGAGTCAATCCAAGTAGGTGAGTTTGTATCTTTGATTGTTTTCACGGGGATGCATTTTTCAGTAGTTGTTAGAAATAGGTCTTTCCAGTCAGTCCAGTAATCATCAATATCCTCAGATGAGATAATATTGAAGGGAACATGGTTTAGTGAACACCGTAGTTCATCAAAGTCTCCTCGTTTGAAGTCGTATACTCTTCGCTGTACAGGCTTGACTCGTTGGAACTTTATTACGAGTGAGAAATCAATAATGTAGTGATCTGAAGGGAAACCAGTCATTCCAGGGCTGTGAGTGGAAACGTTTATGATTGTTTCAGATTGATTACATAGCAGAAGATCAAGCGTATTACCCGCAACATGTGTTGGGCCTTCTATCATTTGACATAAGAAATTATCTCCAACTAACTGAACTAACTTTACTAAATTTCCCTCTATTTAATTTATGCAAGGGAAATTTAGTAAAAGACAAAGGATTTCTTTGTCCTCTAAATTTCCCTCATGTTGTATGCATGAGGAAAATGTAGAAGACTATCCCTCAATGGTCCCTCATTATAACAATCATCGAGACCATTCCTGGATCGCTTCGACCCAGTTGAAAATTCTTAAAATAAAGGACCCTTTACTACACACAAGTCCACACTCTAACACTTGTGGGACTCATTAAGTAGCTATGCGCATGCGTTGACTACATTGAAGTATAGTATGTCATGCGTGTTTAAGCAAAATAAACTATAATGAATGCAGGGTGGTATAATTCAGCATTGTCTCATTTAACAAAAGCAACTACTGATTTCTAAAAGTATGCCGAAAATCAACAGCTTTGTAAAAGTTTATAATTTATGCTTCTATGAAAACTAACATGTATTTCCTTATTTCCTCGGTGATCATGGTATTACAAAGTAATACCATGGCTTGAGGGAAATTAGTGATTAAATTTCCCCAAATACCTCGGGAAAATTTTTCTACAAATTTTCCCTCGGTATTCGGGGAAATTTAATCACTAATTTCCCTCAAGCCATGGTATTACTTATAATAATTTGTATTCACATTATTCACATGCACTCTCAAACATCCATATCTTGCAGGCCTTCAAAAACCATGCATTACATGACGTCCTCACAGATCCTGGTACAGCTGACATGACAGCTAATGTTGACTTTGATTTCCTTGGCAAGTCTTTATCAGGGAAGGCCCTGGCACATGGTCCAGTAACTCAACAGTCATTCTTAAAAGAGATGGGGATAGATGAAAGGATGAAGGTAACAATAATGGATAGTAAATGGAAACTTGCCAGTAAACTAGTATAGGCTGTGTCGGTGTTTGATATAAACGATAGGTAATATAATGAAATTTGTAACACTGTAAAAAAAACTTAACTTTACTGATGTTTCGAGCTTTAGCCCTTCATCAGAGTAAGGTCTAACTCTTTTACTCTAAGAAAGGACTAAATTAAAGCTTGAAACGTCAGTAAAGTTAAGTTAACATTTTTTATGGTGTTACAAATTCAATTTTATTTCCTATCAATAATGGAAAATTATCTGTCTTGGGGTAGTATATCATGGAAAATACCTTTCTAAGTAATAGAAGATAATTTTAAAATAATTATAATTATATCATCTATATAATTATATGTCATGTTTTTTTCTAGGTATTGTTGTCAAATGCCACAGATTCTCAAGCCAAACAGCTTCAAAGTGGTTACAAAATGTTGATGGAAGACATGGGAGAAAAGTTTAAATTCTTTGCTGTTACACAACATGGCATTCCTAAACCGCCTGGTTTTTCTGATTCATTTGGTGAACAACAAGAGTGAATGCTAGATGTCTATATAAATAAGATATAAATAAAGGCCTTGTAATGGTTCAAAGCTTAATTAGTACCTAGGGGCTTTCATTTATTAGTATATAGGTCGGCAATATTGAGGGGGGTCATGTTATTTTTGGAAGCTACATAGGGGGGGCGGGTTGTTACTAATTGTATGTAGCTTTAGTTATAATAAAATGGGTAAATATAGGGGTTACACTATTTTTTACCAATCAGGAAAGGGGGGTTGGTTGCATAATATTTGGCAAAGATAACCCCCCCCCCCCTCCCCCTACACTAATAAATGAAAGCCCCCTGTGCTTGTTTTTGAAAGTATTTTTTATAAATAACTTGAGACAAAAGAAAAGAATCATAGTAATGATAAAAGTTTTATTTATTATTTCACTGGAAGGATACATGTACATCATGATTCATCTTTGCAAAGTGACCTATTACCTTATAAAATAGTTGTAAGTTAAACTTTGTTGAAATAAACAAAAAAATCACAATAAATAATGATCATTAGTCCTGATATTCAATTAAAATACTGATATAGTTAGCTTGTGTAAGAAGGCATGCAAATATTTGAATAAGCACAACAGTATGTTGCAACATATTTGTATACTGCTACAGCATGTTATCTAGCAGCACTACTATTTACAAGTCTAACCAAGTGTGGGTGTCATCAAATACTTTTTACTTTTTACCTCCCAACAGTAATGCTAAGTGGCTCAGTTTGGTTAAGATATTTTCTGTTAAACACACTAAAAGGTGATGAGGCCCTGTTAGGGAGGGGAAGGGGGGGGGGGGGGGGGGGGGTTCTGAATAATCCATAATCCTGATTGAAGTTTCTTAAATAATCAGTAATCCTAAATTGTAAATAATGATTTACCAAAAATAAATTACAAACGAGTTATCCTAAATCCTCAATTGGTCCTAAATGCTGCAAAAATAATCCATAATCCTTAAACGTTTGGGTCAATAATCCATATCCCTGCTCTAAAAAAACCTAATAATCCATAATCCTAAAACCCTAACAGGGCCTCTATCATGCTCTCTCAGTAAATTTAGGTTTTTGCCACCCAAAATAAACCGATTTCAACCATAAAAAGGTATGACTAGCTACCCCCACCCAAATGCCTGTCATACATGGATTCATTGTATTATATTCCACTACATGTTTAAAGGAAAAAAAGTTCACACAAGTACTACAACGATGATCACAGATATTATTCAACTATTAACACTACAAAAGAAACAATCATGTTTTGAATTCCGGTTAACTAACATGATCATTTAAAACTTTTCAAATGGTCACCTCTCTTAACCAGAATTTGAAGCGCAATCAATCATTTCTTTGGCATTGTAAACAGTAATTTTGGTAGTATTGTAAACAGGTTCCCATTTAAATCTGTACTTTCCCATTTAAATTTGTACTTATGCAAATTGTGTTGATGTGTGCTAAACACACAGATCAACCAATCAGAGTATATTATTTCTGAAGTGAACTTCTCTGATTGGTTGATCTGTGTGTTTAGCACACACCAACAAAATTTGCATAAGTACAGATTTAAATGGGAAAGTGCAGATTTAAATGGGAACCTGTTTGTAGTGATAATTTTACCACATCATTACCCTATGTACGTAAACCCAGAGAATGACGTGGCAAATGTGTCAGAAGTAACGGAAACCACATGAGAAGGTACGCTTGATAGCTTCCCAGTAGTAGCGCTTCCAGCCTTGTTCCGTTTCATCATATTTCGATTCAGGTATTCCAGTCTGTGTAAGTTTAAGAATGGTACGGTCATCTTCTTGGTTCAAGGTGATGGTTACAGTGGAATGGTGACCTAAAACATTTCCAAAAAAAACATGGTTAGCTAACAACTTCAAATGGCATTGAAATATTCATAACTGAACAATAAGACTAGTCAAAACTATTTTTACTCTAGGTTAAAAAAATTGTCAAAGTGAAGTTGTCTAAAAATTTAACAATTTGAATGACAAAATAACTTTCTTTGATTTAATGTCTGTTTCTTGGGAGATAATTAATTGGTCAAAACCTCACCTTCAGGCCAGCTTTTTTGTCTCCAATCCATGACAATCTTCTCATCTCTCACCTGATAATACGAACATAGCAAACATGCGTAGAAATAAGCATATGTCATAGCTGTCATAAAAAGCTTTTACACAATCAATATCACATGAGCAATGCCATGAATCATGTGAATGATTTAAAGGAAAAAGTCAATAACAATTACTTCAGGTGCAGATTCAGAGAGGATATGAGGGGGAGAGGGACTGTTTTCTGTGATGGCCACAGTCACCTCAAATATTCAACCAAAAATCTATCTGTGCTAAAAACTATGCACAACCAGACAGCCAGGATTTAACATCATACCAGGAATATGTTAATAATGCTTACCAATTCCACAAATTTTCCAGACACACTGCCATCCAGGAGAACAAAACTTCCTCCCCTGGTGGCATCAACCTTGGCAGGGTTTTGCGTGAAGGCTGATAATCTCTGTTTAAAATAACAAACATACTGTTAAGTCCAATTTAAATGAAGGCGAAAAGCTATTTGTGCATATTTTTGCAACAAAGTAGTAGTATGCATAAATGCACCTTTTGTTAAATAGTACAGCAGTGATAGATAACATGAAACTGGAATATAACTACAGAGCTTGACATGTTCAAGTCAGGGGTCCTTCTGTGTGTACTGGAAGCATATTGTTAGTATTCTTTGTTAGCTTTATTCTTTGTTTAAATTGTAGTTTTTTGTTGTTCCTAAATGAATTATGTAGACTGTGTCCAGTACATGTAGAAAGAGGCCAAGTTGGAGGGATATACAAGGTACTTTCAGTATCAAGACAAAGTATGAGGCCTTAGGCGCTCAGAGCAATGATGATGATCATCATCAGTATAAGGTCACTATTACACACAGGACAATTACCTGCTCTTCAGTAAGAGTGTTGTACAGGTCTTCAGCAGACATCAGGAATTCCTCCTTCATGACTAACTTCTTGGTTGCTATGGGAACTCCTAGTGGCTTGGAATCTATTGGGACAATATCAATGAATGAACAACCTCATGTTTAAGTCATTTAAAAACATACAAACAAACAAATGAATTATTAAATAAATAAAAACAAAATACATGTACATTGTAGCAGTACTCAACAAAGTGCTCCTAAATGTTATACCTTTTTCTTCTTCTTTCTTTGGTGTTGTAACTGCTGCCTTGAATGCCTGAAACATTAACAATACGTTGGCTGTCAATTGCAAGAACACTGTATATTGTATATCAGACCTTTGATATAAATTGGCATGGTATTTGTTACAATCATACAGAGCTATGTTGAATAATATATATTTTTCTTGATGAAAAAGTTCCAGACTATTTTCAAGGAAAGTTTTGATATGGTTTTGACAATATATTTTGAATAAATCATTTTTAAGCCCTGCGTTTCCTGTGCATTTTTAACACCTTGGGAGTGAAATTTCACATCTTTACATACTTTTTTTAGTCGATAAAATATATGTGGAACCTGGTTATGTAATAATTATTGATACATTATTAATACATTTTCAGTAATAGTTTGTCAAATGACATGCACTTTAGCCATTCCAACCACCTTAATGTCAGAGCCAAATGAGTGGTAGTACAATAAATACAATTTTTCCTGTGTACCTCTTTTGTAATGTTATTTTCTTGGGTATTTTTCTGTGGTTCTTTATTATCTTTAGTTGGTAATATCATCCCTTGGATAAACTCTGAAAAAATGACACAAAAAAATTTTGATTTACATTATATTATTTTACAATTAGTTTGCGAGAGAGAAAGGAGTGAGTACTCTGTTTAAAGAAGATAACCGAAAAGAAAAATTGGCTTCAATTGGCAGTAAAAATTGTGTCTTAATCAATCTTTCTCTTATTAACATGTTTTACAAGTAGATTTGATAAATAATGTGCTTTGAACTAAGTATATTAGCTAGCTGACTTGTTTAGCCTTGTTGTTATTTCAGTTGGCGTGTACCAAATTAAGTTCTTTAATTAATTTATGTTAATTACTTTGTACAAAAATAACACTAAATTAATTATTGTCATTGTCAGATATTCTAAGCGGACAAGTCAGAGACAGACATTGTTCCTTTTATAGAGCATATAATTTTTGTGTGGACTTGTCATATCCAGCCTTAATATAAAATGTAATAAGGAAAACATTGTGTACCATTTTTTAATTTGTGGATGTACTGTGCCATCTTTTCTCTTAATGTCTCCACTGTTTTTTTCTTGATAGCATCAAGTAGCTGATGACTTTCCTTGTTACTCTTGTCTGATCTTACAAGGACCTAAACAGTAAGTGTACACATTAAAAACAAGTCAGAGATATATGTTGATAAATTAGATAGAGAACTTTTTGAAAGGTTATATTTTATGTAAAGATAATCAACATGTATTGCAGTAAAGTTATTGCAGTGTTTTCAGGAGACAACATAGCAAGAACTATGAGCATGCACACACACTGCAATGTAGAAATGTATGCAAAGAATTATATTTCCTGTGTCATTGTATAAATTAATTCAATAATTAATTTTAATACTGGTAAGCAATTATTGGACAAGGTTGAGCAAAATATCTTGATTTGTCAGTGGCGAGCTATCGGTTATTTGCAGATGCAGTCTGCGGCAAAGGCAAATAACTGATAACAAGACACTGATAAATCACGATATTTTGTAAATAACCGAGTTCAATAATTGTTTTATCATTCTGATTTATCATATATATTTTATGTACTATTTTAAGGGACACATGAATGATAATAATGAATCAAAACGACGAAATTGAAGCGAGCCATGTTTACAAAGCAGCGCATTAATAGACTATTATAATTTTACAGAAAAACAGCTTTGCAACAAATGGGCATGGGCGGGTTAAAACATTAAAAAAAGTATCATTTCAAACAAAGTATCACAAGCTTTGAAACAAATTAATTCAATTTTACAAAACTTTAGAAATTTTTTCCATCACTCATGTGGAACATAAACTTACATCAATCTCATGAACTTCATATTCTTCACTTAAGTTTGGGATTTCAATTTTTCCTTTAAGAACATTATCGCTGTCTGCAAGGGAGGCTAAAAAAAACAAATAGGTCAAGCTGGTTAGATTTTTTGAAATTCTAATACATTCACTAATAATAAATGGAAACTAGCGAGTAAACTAGTATAGGCTGCGTCGGTGTTTGATATAAATGATAGGTAATATAATGAAATTTGTAACACCATAAAAAATGTTGACTTAACTTTACTGACATTTCGACGAAGGGCTAAAAGCTCGAATTGTCAGTTAAGTCAATATTTTTTATGGTGTTACAAATTTCATTACATTACCCTTCACTAATAATACATAATTAAGGTTACTGTGAACCTTTGCGGGTACTTTTCGTTAAAAATTTATTTTCGTGTCGCGTTAAATAATATTTTATGACATTATACATCATTTTAAAGCTTAATAAACAAAGAATACGTCTATGCAGTTTTTTTCTGTAAAAAATTAATTTGTAGTGCGTGAGAAAGACTAAGTGAAATCGGGTGTCTTTGTTTAAAAGGATAACCTGGAAAAACTATCTGTCTTTTGCTGAATTTTAATGCATAATGTTTGTCAGCATATATTGATCTCTGAGACCGTGTGAGCGTTTTTCAATATTTTACTTAGTTTAGAAGTTATTTAGAGCTAAGTAACGAAACGTAAATATTCAATGTTTAGTTAATATTCAACTTCATAAATAAAAAAACACGCTATCAATCGATAAACGCTCACACGGTTTTAATTTTGATGAGTTGAGTTGTGTTTGCGCTAATTTCGAAGATTTTCGGACCGTAATTTTTTGCAGGTTATCCTTTTAACGTTGACTAGTATGCGCAAAATTAAAAAAGTTTTGTAAACATTGACACCCACTTCATCTATCTGTCAGCGAGGTCACTTAAAGGTCACAAATCAACCAATAGAGATCGTGGTTTCCTGTTTTGTTTTGGTAATACTCTGCGGGACGTTTTTATAAATCAGATAACAAACGCTCATAAAATACTTTTTAGAGCACAAAGCGGTAAACATGGCGAACAAAAATAAGATTAAATCAAATAGTAAAGCAAGTAAATCAAGAAACATCTAAAATTATGAAGAAATATAGAAAAGTAACGCAACATGATATCTCATAAACAAACCAAGCAATAATAGGATTATAGGATTATAATGTCACTTTTCAAGTAAATTTGTTTTCCATAAAAAAAACAATTTATTTTAATATCTCTGGAAGTATGTAACATGATTTTTTTGTTTCAATAATCAAAAGTTTATGTTATAAATGTTATAATCTTTAAATTAAAAAAAATCAGCCAAATTTTTGGCTTAAAGGTTCACAGTAACCTTAAGAGTAACATCAAATAATTATGCACAATGCTAACAGCATTTTACCAGTGTAAATTACGAATACTCAGCTACAGAGACACAATAGTGAGCAGGCCTTGTGTTATTTATGGGTGGCATAGGTGGCCTAGGGGTGAGAGCACTGACCTTTCACCACTGTGATCTAGGTTCGATTCCCGGCAAAGTGAACAGTTTGTTTGATGTGTTGTTCTCTCTTGTGCTATGAGGGTTTTTCTACAGGTTGTCCAGTTTTCCTCCCTCCCTCCCCAACCCTCCCTTCCTCCCTCCCTCCACAAAAAATAACATGTGAGCAGAGTTGTGTGTTGTAAATATTGAATGAAGCAGAAGGAAGTGTTTGCAAACCTGGCGAAAGAACCCCTACAGGGAGTGGTGGTTTAAAATATATATAAAATATACTGGCCTGGCAAGTAATCAGACTCTGGTTCATACATGTACACATAGGCAGAAATTTCTTTAATGTGCATACATATGAAATACATACCTGACCATTCTAGTTCTAAAATCCATTCATAGATGAATATTAGCTTGGTTTTTCTATGACTGAAAACAAAATAATAAAGTAACAATAAACATAGAAATAAATGAGTAAACCAATAGAAAAACAAATGGATGAACAAAGCAATTAATGAACAAATGAAATGAAGAAGTAAATCAAATGGATGAACACAATGATTAATGAACAAATGAATGAAGAAATGATTAAAGAAATGAATGAAGAAAGATTAATCAAATGGATGAACAAAGCCACCAATGAAGACATGAATGAAGAAGTAAATCAAATGAATGAACAAATGAATGAAGAAAGAAATTTATCAAATGGATGAACAAAGCCATCAATGAAGAAATAAATGAATATAGGATTGAATCAAAATGGATGGAGACAGCAATCAATGTACAAATAAATGAAAGAAGAAATGGATGAATGGAAAAATGAATGAAATAGATGAACACAGCAATCAATGAGCAAATGATAAAAGTGAATTGATCAACACAATAGGTGGAATGTGTTGGTGTCTCCAAGAAACTGTATACTGTATAAAGAAAGTATAAGGGCCATTCCACCGTGACGGACATTACATTCACAGACCTAAATAAGCTTGTGTTTCATACACAGTTGCATTATCTTACAATTTATTTTTTCACACAACTGTCTTAGAACCTTGTCTACAATTTGCATGAAAAACGTTTTCAGAAATAATTTTCGACTTGTCAGTTTTTTGTCCAAAAGGACCGTGACAGACATTACAGCTAAAATTACCTCTAATTCCAGTTGGGTAAATTAGAAGTGAGATTCCTGTGAATTGTGAGAAGTTTATAGCAAACAAATGCTTTTTAGCATTTGGTTATAGGCTAAGTTTTCTTACTGAAGACCTATATTTTTTAGTTGTTTTTTCTATTTTTTTAAAAAAAAGGAATATTTAGCGTGACGGACATTACAAGAAACGTGACGGACATTACAAATGGCAAATTCAGTAAGTCAAATATAAGAAAATTGCCTAATTTGCTTAGTAAATATCACATAGAATAGATAATATTACAGTAAAATCACATTGAGAACCTTAGTCAGTAAACTCTCTTTTTGGAGCACGCTTTTTAATGTTATCAAATTTTCATTATTTCAATGTCTCATGTGGAATGACCCATAAATGGAAACTAGCGAGTAAACTAGTATAGGCTGCGTCAGTGTTTGATATAAACGATAGGTAATATAATGAAATTTGTAACAAGGTAAAAAAATGTTGACTTAACTTTACTGACTTTTCGAGCTTTAGCCCTTCCTTTTACTCCGACGAAACGTCAGTAAAGTTTAGTCAACATTTTTTACGGTGTTACATATTTCATTATATTACCTACTGTATAAAGAAAGTGTTGCTTACTCAAGATTGGATTTTTACCTCAAAGGGATAATAACATAAGAGCAATAAATAAATGAACGAATGAATGAATGGGAAAAAGAATGAATGAACGAGAGAGAAAAATGAAACAGTGTATATAGGTTCCACTTACATATTTATACATATAAATATATAAATGGTGACATAAAGCACAAAACCTAAAAAACAATAGATTGTGTTTAGGTTTTGTATATTAATTAGATTGAAAAGACTCCAGTGCAAAGACACTGAAGCATTTCGTGTTAGTACATACTTAACATGGGCTTCTCCTTCAGATTTTGTTATATCGGTGATTTTCAAAGCCGCTGAAAACAATGAAAATAATTTGAATATGCTGAAGTCTGAACATTTTTTATATGAATGTTTGTATCTGAAGTCAAAAACAACACCCACATCTCACCTTCATCTGTTGCCACTTCTAAGCCTCGAAAAAGCTCGGTAAATCTATCTTTAGACCAATTAGTAGCATTCTTCTCAGTCCTGTTGTGAAAATGAAGAAGATCAATTTAAAGAGATGACAATGAGAGGATTTGAAAACGTTGTCTCACATGGTTTTCAAATAACACACGTGCACTGTGTCAGTTGAAAACGAACAAAAATACACAAAATCTACTTACCAATGCCAATTATTTACATTAACAGCATCAGCTCTTTCTTCTACAATCCATCTAGGATCTCCTTCGCCCCATTTAGCCATGATCAGGCAATAAAAAGTCTTTCAAAACAGCAAACACCGGTGTACAAGTTGATCTCAACCAAATTTTCGTAATCTTTTCAAGCAGCAAAGGATTCTGGGTTTGCTACAAATGACTAAGCGAAGGATCGGGAGGGAAAGTTGAAAGAAAACTTTCCCTTTTTCCTTCTAGCATCAAAACTATTATAATTGTACCTTTTTATACAAAATTTCAATAACTACCAATGTTTTTATTGCAGTTTTAATGTAAGAAAACCAAAGAGTAGGAATTTTGCGAATGCTTTCAGAAGAACACGGAAGAACACACACATATAACTTACCCCTCCCCCCTGAAAGCTAAACATGAAAGGTAGTTTCAAAATGGCGGACGAGAAAGGAAATGACAACACTCTTACAAATGGGGCGATAAATGGTGAACAATCGAATGGACATATCGAAGATTGTGAGGAAGAAGGTAGGTTTATAGGAAAGATATATTAAGTCAAAAGCACAGCGTTCTGTTTGCCTTATTTCCTTTTCAAATGGCTTGGGATTTTGAAACCTATTTCTACTATATCTTGTTTTACAGAATATTCCGCTTTAAACGATGAGATCGATAGTTTGAATAACTGCCTGGATAAATTAGAGAACTGGAATGATTCTTTGAATTCTCGGATGCAAGAATTTCTAGAAAATATGCAGAAATCAAGACTAGGAAACAACGAAACAACGAAGGAATCACTGACAGAAGACAAGATGGACGTCGATAAATGAAATTCATTTAACATTTTTATTGTAATTTTTTTATGAGATATATTGATTATTTATATTATGGAAGGAAAGGAGAACATTTGAAACTCGATTGAAAACATTGAATGCTTGAATATGTAATACAACGAGGGATCCGGATGAGTGAATGAATGCTAACTGATTAATTATGAAAATTAAATATAAGTTGTATGCAAAATGTAAATAAAAGGGATCCAAAGAATAATTTGTTTTTATCGAACTATTGAAATCTGATTTCTTTTTTATTGACGTTTAATTAAGTGACTTTATTTCCGGCTCGGTGGTTTGGGAAGAAAGATTTTCTAGTCTTTCAAAGAAATTAAATAATATTTCAGTTTAATATTCACGTTGAAACCAAAATTTGAAAAGTGCTTTCCATTTGCTTTTTTGATCAAAACTGGCAACAAATGTAAAGCACCACAGGAAGCCCAACTTCCCGCCAAAACAAGATCGATTATCGGCGCGCCCGCGCGCGTTTTGTTTGCTTTTGAAACTATGAAAATCTTTTTTTCACACCATAAAGCCAGTAAGCTGCTGCGATGAAACGGCACAATTTTTAACACAAGTAAAGTAATGATCATATAATGAGGTATATTTTAGGTAAAAGTACAAAAAAATATATATTTTGCTTGCTAGCTAACGAGACGGGATGGCAGAAAAAGGAAAAACTAATACGAAAAGAAAGGCAAGTATGAAATTATACTTTTCAAAATTAAGTAAATAAATTTTCCAAACACTGTAGTTGCATCAAAATATGGGAGAAATTATTAAGTTGCAATGCTGTGGACTTTTTAAATTCTCCAGGACGAAAAGGTATTGTTCCAGAAAGCAATCCCAAAAATTGCCAGCGCTCTGCACTCGATCATTGCAAAGGCGAATGACAAAGACTTTCAAGCAAGATGTATGCAAGGAGCACAGGTAGATGATGATAAACGTCATTTTAATGTAGTTTTAAAATCTAGAAGTGATATTCTTCTTTATTTGAACTGCAAGTTTCTATACTTTTAGGCCAGCCATCTCGATGCCTTGCCAGAGAAATTTGAGTCGAAGTTATGGGAAATAGCAAGATCGAGAATGGTTGTTTGTCGTTTGAATCCAGATGAGAATCAAGTAAGTTATGAGATTGATTTGCAATTAACTATATATAGGATAACGTAAAAAAAAAAACCAATGGGGAATAGAACTGAATATTTTAGATTAATGAACGTGTGTAATTAACTTAATGGAAAAAAAAACTTAGCAAAAAATGTGTGAACTTAAATAAAAGCTCATAAAAAATTATAGGGAATTACAAGAAATAATTTTAAGTTGAACAAATTATGTAAATTTAATGAATCATTTTGTTAATGTTTTCTTTAGGTTGTCCCCCAGATCAGTGACAGCCATCAAAATACATCTAGCTCTCAACAAGAAGCTGAAAAACTCAGGAACATCACAAGTTGCTCATATACAGAAAATTCACTTAGTGAACTGGCATCTTTTGATTATTACTCTGATTGTACTCAGGACTCCATCGCAAAAGACAAAGACATAAGCACCAACTACTCATTCCCAACAAATACTTTATCAGATAACTTAAAGACAAGTCCAAAGGCTACATTTCCAAACACAAGGAGTAATTTACCAGACATAATTTATGTTGATGACGATTTACAAATGGCTTCTAATAAAGAAGACTGGCTGGATGATTTTGCCCAAGACTGCTACTGGATGGATGAAACTAGTTGTAATAGCAGCGTACAAGAAATGGCTGCAAGTTGCTCTAAAAAAGATGGTAACATGCCGAATGGACATCTCTTCTCAAGTGCTGAAAGTGTTGGTAGAGGCAATGTGAATGTGGTGGTTGTAGATGAAGTATCCAGTACAGGAATTACACACAGTAAAGTAAGTATGATGATAATATCATGTCAAATTCCTAATTTGGTCAGTGTTTCTGCTAAGGAAACAAATGAGTAAGCTTATGCACCAGATGTAAAAAAAAGTTGAATTATTTTGAGAGGGACCGGAAAGGGGATCAAATTAAAAATCAATCTTTGAAAAGAAGCATTGTAGTTGATCTTATACCAAAATCTCAGCTGGTGGACATTATCCTTTTTATAGTAGTATAATATAAGTAACCATTATAAAAAAATAAGAGTTTTTAGAAAGAAAGATAGACTAGTCACTACATATATTGCTTAATAATCCATTTCTCACTCTTTTGATTCTTTTTATTTGAAAGGACCGAATGCAAGTACAATTGATGGGATAATTCTGAAACGTCAAGTGTACTGTGAGGAGAAGAACGTTTTGTACAGAAATAATTTCAAATAAAATAAAATAAATTCTGTTTTCCAAACCACAGGAACCTAATACTGGTATAGAATGTTGTGATGAAAATAAATGCACCCCAGAAAACAGAAGAAATCTAGATAGAGGCTGTGAATCCCTCGCTTCAGGAATAACAAGAGTTAATAAAGATGCTGAAAGTGATCCCACAAATTTCAAGAGTCTTGCAGTGCATCATATTACAGAGATAACCCCTGAGGGCTGGCTGTCATTCCAGGAGAGAAACACCTTAATAGATGACTTTGAAGCTTTGGGAGACTTTTTTGATGACTGAGTGGGCAAACAATATTAATTGTAAACATACATTCAATTGATGACAATTACCAAATAATTAAATTTTTATAATTTTTATTTAATTTCCAATATTACATATTACACGCTTGTTGAAAATATTGACAAATACAATAAAATTGAAATAACCTATACACTATACTGGTTCACCTAATAAACACAGTTAATTAATTCCATTGAAAATTGTAAAATGTGAACTTTGGAGAATTGAACAAAAAATTCAAAATATTAAACTTTCAAGTGTTATATATTATTTTATTTATCTAACTATTAAGAATATCTTAACAGGCTGCCTTCAAATTCTCAACATACTTTTTAAAAATATTCAAATGATATATATAGAGGATATTACATGGGCGCACAGAGATATGAATTTTATCTTCGAGTGTTGATAAGATATCCCACGAGTGAGCGCAGCGAATGAGTGGGATATCTTTTCAACACGAGAAGATAAAATTCATATCTCCAAGCGCACATGTAATGTTCTGTTTATTATATAACAGATTGAAGAAAAAAAAATTTTTTTTTTTGAAAGTTGATTGGTTGAGAGTGATATCACACATGTGCGATATCAATGATATCTTCATGACTAGGATAGGCTTTTTATCTAGTTAATATCACTCGGTATACCACTATATGTTATATAATAAATTATAATATCAGGGTGGCCAAGGAATAACATGTGATTATGGCTAAATGAATGTGCTTGTGAAAATAACACAATTCAGTGCGTAATCCATCATTTTCATTAAAGTTATAGTTTGTGATTCATGAATTTGACTTAAAATTGTATATGATAATTAAATATCAGAAATATATAATACAAGAAATATGATGCTGATAATCCCCCTTTGCCACCTTATATTAAATATGAACAAGTACATGTAAGTACGCTCATAATGATAAAATCTGAATAAAAACTCTAGATTGAGATCATAGTTAATAGAGAGGAGACTGACTTGGCTAACATATGGAAAGCCTATTGCCACCTTATATTAAATATGAACATGTAAGTACACTGGTAATGATAAAATCTGAATAAAAAACTCTAGTTTGAGATCATAGTTAATAGAGAGGAGACTGACTTGGCTAACATATGGAAAGCCTATTGTCCCCTTTGCCACCTTATATTAAATATGAACATGTAAGTAAGCTGATAATGATAAAATCTGAATAAAAAACTCTAGTTTGAGATCATAGTTAATAGAGGGAAGACTGACATCATTGGCTAACATATGGAAAGCTTATTGCGCTAAATAAGTCAATCCAGTTGGCCTGGAGCAAAAGTAATTTTTTAATCATTTAGAAAATGTTTTTAGAATTGGCCACTATCGCTCATTTTATTGTAAGAATACCATAAATGTCTAGCTATGGATGTCAGTTGTTATATAATCCTGTGTTGTGACTGAAGCAATAGTAATTTTTTCATCATTTTAAAAATGTTTTTAGAATTGGTCACTATAGTAAGTTCATTTTATTGTAAGAATATCATAAATGTCTAGCTATGGATGTCAGTTGTTATATAAGCCTGTGTTGTGACTGAAGCAATAGTAATTTTTTCATCATTTTAAAAATGTTTTTAGAATTGGCCACTATAGTAAGTTCATTTTATTGTAAGAATATCATAAATGTCTAGCTATGGATGTCAGTTGTTATATAAGCCTGTGTTGTGACTGAAGCAACAGTAATTTTTTCATCATAATTTAAAAAAAAATCTTTTTAGAATTGGTCACTATAGTTCATTTTATTGTAAGAATATCATAAAAGTCTAGCTATGGATGTCAGTTGAGATATAATTCCCATAAAGAACCCCACAACACAGCCTGTGATAACCAGCCAGTTAAGATGTCTATAAACTAGCAGTCTCACAAAGTGGGATACCTGTATAGGACTTATTCTTGTGCCTTCTTGAGATAAATACCTAATGACTTCTTGCTTTATTCTAGTGGCTGTCACATCCTGCAGTTAAAGAAATTCTATCATTATTTCAAACTTTTTTTCTGTACAGTGTAAATAAAATTGTACTTTCCCATTTAAATTTGTACTTTTGGAACATGGCAAATTTACGTGGGATAGTCCCACATCTAAACCAATCAGAGCACAACATTTATGTAAACACGTCTCTTGTGGGATGACCCCGCAAAACAACCAATCAGAGTGACATGAGCATGGGATTTCCCGCAATTTAGCCAATGAGATGTTTTGTTGACAGAAGATTTGAGTGTGAGTATGTAAATAAATGCAGAGATCATACCAATTTTAAAGATCACCAGTTAAATTTAATGTGTGTAGGGTTACAAACGTTTACTCTAACCATTAGAACTTTCATCATCATCATTTTTGCCTTCACCGCCATAATTAAGCTATGATTAGCACACTGAACCATCTTCATGACCACATATCACATATTATCAATTTCATCATCACAAACATCATCATCACCACCATCAATAATATCATTGATTTTACCAGCAGCAACATCACTATCTTCATTATCAAAATATAATAATCATCAAAGACCTAATTGGCTAACGTGTTGCTATGTACGTGTCCACCCAATGCAAATCTTTTGGGAATAAGATTCTTCGTCTTATGTATTTCAATGTCACATGGAATATATTTGGAATAAAAGTTTTATTCCCAGAGTTTTTGAATTGGGTGGAAACGCACGAAGCAACGCGTTAGCAGATTAGGTCTATTATAAAATCAATATCAAGTTGACAGTGATTGTTAGCCAAGTTTACAGCAGGATTCATATGACTGTGAAAGGTTCAGTGTCGTGTGGGTGCCTTGATTGATACAACTGTGATGTTTCTATAATTTTTTGAGGTGCCTAAATTGCTGTGCCTTGACCGTGTTCATGTCATGAGCTTTTCATAGTCATATGAATTCTGCTCTATTTCAAGTTCCAGGACATTGCTAACCTTAGCTGTAAGATCTTCAATCAGGCCGGGAATAACTTCTGAAGCAACATTCATAATAAAAGGCCTTATTAGAGGCTTAAGGCATGTAGTTCTCAACCCTATTATTGATAGCATCTGTCCTTCAGACGATAGAGATAAAGCATGTAGTTCTTTATTAATTATTTGCTCCACTGTTTCAGATTCCAGTATCTCTTGTAACTGGCTTTCCACATTAAATGCTACAATATGTTGTCCAATATTTCTTTCAATGTAATACTCTAGAAATGACTGGTCACAAAATGTGCAGAGTAAAATTCTTCTAAATGACCTGATAATATCCTGATGACAATTGGCAAATACCCTGGAAATAAAAAAGAAAATTATTGACATACATATTGGTGTTTTAGGCAAACAGAGTAAAGAGAATTACCATATGGTAACAATCAAATATTAGCAATAATTTTTACCATATTATATCCACAACTAATTAAAAGTAGGTGCTACTTTTAACATAGTATGGTTTTTTCCACTGCATCTGTGGAAGTCTTAATCAGATCCAGGTAGAATCACGACACGATTCTTTTCTTTTATTATTTTATTCTTGAATAATTGTTGTTTTTGTTAAGGTTTTCACAATAAATATTAATATAAGTGCGAGTCAACCTTATGACGCATCAAGCATCATTTTATTTACGTCACATTATTTTATTCCTGCAGTAACAATTAACTTACCCACTGCCACAGATTCCAGGAACTTTTACAAATAAAATCTTCAGAGCAATCCAGTTGACTAGACCACCTAATACACCAAACATGCCACATGATACTAAATACTGAGCTAGAGTCCTGATACTTGATCCATGTGAAGTTACTGACATCATAAACACACCAATGATTGTGATGTTCAAGGTGATAATGATTCCCAAGTTGCCTTTATCAGCTAGCCAGTGCAGTATAGAAGAATAGAGAACAGGAAGTCTATTTTTGATTAACCAGTCCTGGTGATGCTCATGTGAAATGTCTAACAAGTAGCTTAGATTTATCTGAGCAGGGAAACAGGAAAATTGTATAAGATAATGCATGTAAAATAATTATTACAAAAAAAGAAAGCAATAAAGAAAGACAAAAAGAATGAGAAAGACAAAAAGACAAAGAATGGGAAAGAAAAGGAAAGAGAAAAGGAAAGAGAAAGAGAAAAGGAAAGAGAAAAGAGAAAAGGAAAGAGAAAAGGAAAGAGAAAAGGAAAGAGAAAAGGAAAGAGAAAAGGAAAGAGAAAAGGAAGAGAAAAGGAAAGAGAAAAGGAAAGAGAGAAGAGAAAAGGAAAGAGAAAAAGAAAGCAAAAAAGAAAGAATAGAATGAAATAATATTGAGATATAAAGGACAAGTAAGTAAAAAAGATTGACAAAAGAGAACATAAGAGTCAAGAAAAAATATCAATATTAACCTAACAAATATTCAACTGTTCTCAAAACACGGCAAAATACAGAAGTACATATATGAATATTATGTCGATATGAAAGTAAATATGTTAATAGACCCTTTTAGTTCTGTATTCAAATTGCACATTTCAGACCACATGGCATTCCCCTGAGAGTTGTTCTTTTATGTCAAGTATTAACAAGTTGATTAACTCCAAAGGGAATGAACAAGTGGTTTGAAATGGGAAAATAAACATTGAAGCTGAATGGGTCTATAAATTATATATAGACCAATCTGTCATCAGTAACGAGTATTGATATTAAAACAAAAGGAGTCAACCTCACCTCACTTACTGCTTCTCGTCGCTGGTTCTCATGCTCTAAAGTCATTAGCTCCGTTCTAGAACTCTCTTGGCTTTCATAAAAGGTCCCATATTTTGAAGTACTTCGAGACATTTTGAACGTTTAACTGCTATTTGACAGCCCTTTCAGCATTGAAGATTAAACTATCTGACACCCCATCATTTCAGCTGTCTTAGGAAGAATTGAGGTAGATTTGTAAAGTATGAAGTTTGAGGCGTCTTATTTAGGATGTTAACACATCATGAGCTGATAAATCCAACAAAAGAGAACTAATTGCACAACTCACGTCTTCTAGCTCATCCACCATGTTGTTTTTAAGAGCAGCTTACCACAGGGAGCCCAACAAAGTGATCACCCCACTCTTTCGCTCGGCCAAAAAAGCAATTTTTGTGTTCCCACCCATTGTTTTGCACCTAAAAACTCCACATCGATCTAAAACAAAGATCTAATTAAAGTTTTAAGAAACGTTATAACATTATTTACTATACCCCAAATGAATGCATGTTATTACTGCACAGGTCATGTGTTCCTCTACTTTGCGTGACACAAATATTTGCCTTAACACAATGTCACGCCTGAACACATAGATAATGACGTCGTTAGCTAATTGAAATTCAAATTTGAGCAGTCAACTATCGGTCACTACCGCCGTGGGCAAATATTAAGCAGTCAACTTTGTGAAGTTTTAAATCAGGAATTTTGTGGATTCCTTTTCATCTAAGAATCAATTTGGATCTTGTAGAAGTTTGTAATCTTCATGGGTAACTCAAAGAACAATTAACCAGACTTATAAGGACTAGACTATGATGAAGAAATTGTTCTTGAAACATCAGCCTTTCATAAAGTAAATAACTCAAGAACTATGGGGTTTGGTAAGTAGAAGAAACCTTGATTGTATCCTTAAATGTATCTGATCTTTTCTTTCGTAATTGTGTTCGAAATAGTGGCTAATATAATCGAAACTTTGGTCGAAGTTTCGAAGTCTTTATTCATATGTTGGAATCTTAATTGAATTTTTGTCAGATGAAGTGATTTCTAAAGTTAATTTCACTTAGGAGTCTATTCTATAGCAATTACTAGTAAACAATTTCAGTATTTAAACAAAGTAATAATAATAATATTCGAGTTAAAATTTAAAAGCAAAAGCGGCGTCGAATAAACCCATCGTTACACAACAAGGACCATTTCTGCTCTCTTGAACTTAAAGTTAACTTTATGTTAATTATGTGCCAGAAGGAACTATCAAAATACCTCAATCGATAGGCTGTATATCTAACGGAATTCGATTGAATACGACGACTATTCGTTTAGCCGTTTAGTCTGTTGTTTGTGTGTTTATATAGACGTGATTATTTTGGCTTTTAATACCGGTATCAAGATTTGCGCGCCCAATAAGTGGTCACATAATTTATTATAGATCTTAACGTGGTTTACGCGCGCTTGGCTGAATTCCGAAACAAACAGTTTAACTACATTGTGAACAACCTCCAGAACGCTTATTTTGATTGTCTTACTTCGACAAATGTTAGATTATCGAAAAAAGCTGATTTTGATATGATTTAAATTAACGAAAACAAATTATAATTTGTACATTGCTTTTAGTCATTTCAAGGGCAATATATATCCCTCGTGACTTTCTTAATTCTCGGCGGGCGCTCACGTGATCAGTTTTGTGTAATACTATGCCTGGTTACCATGCTGGTGTACAGCTTTGAGTATTTTTAGTAGAGCGAATCAGAGCGAATACTGTTGTGAACTGTACAAATCGATATTTTAACTCAATTGGTGATGGTTTTTTGCATTATTCTTGGTTGTTCAACTAGATCTTGTCGTGACAAAGAATTTTCTTTTTTTCGAGTGCCTGCTGTGGTCAAAAATAGAGGCGAATTAGAAGAAGAGCTTTCTATCGAACGTCGAAGACGATGGATATCCGCCATTAGTCGTGAACACTTGACTGACAAAATCCTCGATTCCCAGCGTGTTTGTAGCCGGCATTTTGTCTCCGGTAAAGCTGCTAGTCTATGGGATAGACATAACATTGACTGGGTCCCTTCTTTAAACTTGGGGCACTCAAAAACTAGTCCAAACACTTCAAGCGCCGAAGCGACTAAAGCGAGGGCAGATCGTGTAAAGGAGAGAAGGAAGCGAAGTTTAGGGCTGAAAGCTAAAGAAGTCGCCTCAAAAGTGAGAAAAATTAACGACCCTGGACTTACTGTTTCCAATATTAACTTTGGAACAGCAGATTTCAGCGAAACATTTGATGAAATTGATCAATCTTTATCTACTGCTTCAGAACAAGAGATTGACTTCGAACCACCGTCCATTAACACAGATGACCTTTCATCAGCCTTAAAAGACCTTAAACTTATCGAAAAAGCATCACAAACAGAGGAATTCGATTACTTGTTCCAACAGAAACAACCCGAATGTTTCAGCGAAAGGTACTTTACTGAATACAGGGATTGTGATGAAAGAGTGAGATTCTACACTGGATTGCCTTGTTTTTCTGTTTTGAAAAAAACATTCAATCATGTATCACCCCATGTGACATACAAAAGCAAGAGGCTTACTCAATTTCAAGAATTTGTGCTAGTCCTGATAAGACTCAGACTCAATGTTTTTATGCAAGACCTGGCATATCGGTTTGATATATCAAGGAGAACTGTTAACAGAATATTTAATGCCTGGATGATTATTATGGATGGAAGGCTTTCCCCTCTTATCTACTGGCCAGATAGAGAATCCTTGCACAGTACTATGCCACAGTGCTTCCAGTATTCCTTTGGCAAGAGGACGACAGTCATCATAGATTGCTATGAAGTTTTTATCAACAAGCCGAGTAATTACCTGGCCAGAGCCCAAACATTTTCAAATTACAAGCACCATAACACCATCAAAGTGTTAATTGGCATCACCCCTCAGGGTACCATATCATTTGTTTCACAAGCATGGGGGGGACGCACATCTGACAAATTTCTTACAGAGAATTGTGCTCTTTTACAGAAATTGGTACCAGGTGATATGGTAATGGCTGACCGAGGTTTTACCATCAGTGAAAGTGTTGGTCTGCGGCAAGCCAGATTAGTTATCCCAGCATTCACTAAGGGGAAAGCTCAGCTTAGCCCTTATGACGTGGAAAAGACTAGGGGCATTGCCGCAGTCAGAATCCATGTTGAGAGGGTTATAGGATTATTAAGGAGAAAATACACCATCCTACAAGGAATACTTCCAATTGACCTTCTTCAAAAGAGTGGAAAAGAGCAAGTTCCAGTGATTGACAGGATTATCAGAGTGTGCTCCGCATTAGTGAATCTTTGTCCTCCTATTGTCCCATTTGAGTGACTGGTATGGTCGGTATAAATGATGTATATAGCGAATATTTAAAAAAGATACTATGTCAGTTATGTCATAGAAAACATTAATTTGCAGTAGTTGATAAATGTGACAATATCATATGCTTTCATACTGTTTAATTGATGAACATTATTTTGATGAATATTAACATAACATCAACATGTAGAAGGCAAACAATAACGTGTGAAATACATCAGATTTGGTGCTTTCAATTAAATCTTTCAACAAATAGTACAAATTTGCACAATGTAATGTTGATTACACATTACAAGACAAAGGAGTTTGTGCTAATTTGAACAATTTTGTTGCAAAGTACACTACTAAAAACAAAATGGTACTAAATTGATAAAAAACATATTTATTTTATTATTTAGTTGTGCTAACCTGATATCCATTAAAGGCTAGCGCTTTACAGTAAATTCACACTGTCAAATTAATTTTATAGAACCATACAACCATTTTTGTACGTAAAGTTTTTCAAGTAAGAAATTTACATTTTCACAAGTGTTGTGTAGTGTTTTTACATTCTACTATACACTACTTTTAAACCAGTTATCTACAGTGCTTGTGTAATGATTATGAAGCCAATAAAAACCTGAAGAACCTAAACACATTGTTGTTTTTGTGATACGACTATCTAACACAACTACATATCAAATGAATTCATAAAGCTGTAAACTTTGGCACACTTTGTTGTATTGGAAGTTTTATTTGAGGCTTTGCTCACTCAAGCCTCAATTACAAATGATTGTATAAGTTTTTGACTCTTACTTATGTATCTCACTATTATTTCACACATCATTTGTGATCAAGACTCAAGTGTACTAAAATTGAAGTTCATTATTTCAAAAAAATATATATATTGATAATTTTAATAGAATAGATAATTATTACTTTGAAAACCACTTTAGTGTTTATACAATACAATTAGCATAATTTTAGTGCTACTATGTAGTACATATATTGTGCACAACTATTTATGTTTATCCAATTATGGTAGAGTGCAAATAATATAACTGTGCAAAAGATTGTAGCATTTTGTCTAAAATAGTGCTAGTTGGACAAAAGTTGCACGGTTATATTGTTTGCACTCTGTTATATTGTTTGCACTCTAGTCACTATTAAATCTAAAGAGTTGGGAAAGGAAGTATTTCACCATTCTTGATACAATTGTACAAGTGGGGACGCATCTGTGGAATAACAAAGTCCACATCTTCTGGCATAATTCCGTAGACTAAACAAGTAGCAAATGCAATTGAAAATACACCACAATCACTACCATTATGTTGTTGTTGTACTGAAATAAATGACAATCCCTTATATGCGTCAAACATAAGGTTTTCAACTTGTATTTCAATTTCATCTGCAATTACGTCATTAAACAGACTGTCATATAAGTTAACCATTCCAGGGGTGCATCCAATGTTACTGACACAAACCCAGTGATCATGTCCAGTATGAAGAATTTGTACAAATTCACCCTTAACAATGTTAAAATTATTTGTTGGTCCTAATGTTGGTCTCTGAAATCCTTCAATAAATGGGTTAACTTTTTGAAGTAGTACATGTGCTTGCTGTATAATTGAGCAATTTAACCATTCATTTGGAGAAGCTATGATATCGAAGTCACTGGAAGTAAGTTCACCAAGGAGTTTTTGAGAGTTTTTCTTTGATACATCACTGTTATATACTCCAGTAATGATTGGAGTTGTGGAATCTATTGTTGAGATTTTGCTAGGACCAGGAATAGCTGTAGTTGTTGGCAGTCTAGTAGTCTGAGTAGCTGTAGGTGTTGGTGTTGGTAGTCTAGTACTCATATGAGTAGCTGTAGTTGTTGGTAGTCTAATAGCTTGAGTAGCTGTAGGTGTTGGTAGTCTAGTACTCATATGAGTAGCTGTAGTTGTTGGTAGTCTAGTAGTCTGAGTAGCTGTAGGTGTTGGTAGTCTAGTACTCATATGAGTAGCTGTAGGTGTTGGTAGTCTAGTACTCATATGAGTAGCTGTAGGTGTTGGTAGTCTAGTACTCATATGAGTAGCTGTAGGTGTTGGTAGTCTAGTACTCATATGAGTAGCTGTAGGTGTTGGTAGTCTAGTACTCATATGAGTAGCTGTAGGTGTTGGTAGTCTAGTACTCATATGAGTAGCTGTAGGTGTTGGTAGTCTAGTACTCATATGAGTAGCTGTAGGTGTTGGTAGTCTAGTACTCATATGAGTAGCTGTAGTTGTTGGTAGTCTAGTAGTCTGAGTAGCTGTAGTTGTTGGTAGTCTAGTACTCATATGAGTAGCTGAAGGCATCGAGAAGCTACTTTTAGATGGAATTTGTTTACATGCAGGACACTTCCATGTGGTCTGACTGTTGTTTGGTAAGCGTTTGTAGTTCAAACAGGCCAGATGAAAATAGCTTCCACTTAAACACTTAGATGAATGACATTCTAATAGCTTTTCTCCTGCTATTGCCTTTTTATTGCAAACACATATGGATGGTAGAGACATAGCTTTACTTACTACTTGTGACAATGTGCTTGAAGCCATTTTCCCTCTTTTGAATTTTTGCAGCCTTTGACAATGAGGACATAGCCATTTCGCTGGTATGTCATCCTGAGATGAAATAGACAAACATGATAGGTGGAATTCTGAGTATGGACAATCTGTGTTAGAACATGTAACAATTGTGTCAGCTTTATCCATCCTGCAAAAACAAATTTTGCTTGGACCTGATGTATCATTCACTTTTGGAAGAGACCTTTTGGTGTACCAACGACCGAGGACTTCAGGCAAAATACATGTATACCAAAACTTGGTAAGAATTTGTAGATTAGTTTCCCAGTGTTTTTTGTCTTGCACAATTCTTTCTTGAACAAAGGCTCCTTGCTTCTGATCATCAACAGAATAAACAATAAAATCGCAATACCCTCTATTGACTGTAAACAACTGCTGTTGAACTTGATAATAATAGTTATGATCTCTCTTCAATTTGAAGACACCATCAACTTTCTGTAGACATGAAGACTTTTTCAAAATGTAGTCATGAAAGTTATTTTCTTTGATAGATATTGGACATTTGATTTCCCCACACCCTTCTCCACAACAAGAGCACGAGCAAAGGAAATCAGGGGTTGCATGGATAAATTGGTGCTCTTTGTTAACAACAAGCCCACACTGTGTTATTTTAAAATCTTTGTGGTGCTTTTTCATCTCATTTTCATAATGCAGCAAAGCCTCTTTTTCATACTTGCATCCATGAATAACAGCATCATTTGAAATCTTGAATAGATCAGGATAACATGTTGATTTGATCAGTGATTGGGAGGGAGAATATGGATTAGTCTTGCAAGCAGCTCCACTTTGTGAGGCTCCTATCCTTCCTGCTCTGTGACGGAAGAAGCTCCTACATTTTGCTTGTTGTTGAGTGTCTTTTTCGATTTGGTCGATTTCTTGTTCAGTTAGATTGAGTCTTACATTATTGCAGGCAGTGAGTAAATCAGGGTAATCATAATCAAGATATTGTTTGTCAAAAAGTTGGGTGATTGTTTCAATCTTAGCACTTTCACTTACAAAGCTAGAAGAAAAGGGTTTAATCAAGGACAGAATCACAGGCTTAGTCTCACACTTATTAAGTTCAGTGTAGAACTCATTCATTTCAGTCTCAGTTGGCACACTTGACTTCACAGTTGACATTGAGTCGTTGTTGACTTCATTTATTGAATCATAGTCATCCCCGAGTTTTTCAATTTTATCATCCAACTCTCTTTTGAGCTTTTGAGCTGAAGAAAAGTTAATGTTTTCCACTCTTTCATAGCTAACTTCCTTGACGAAAGTCGGAAGAAGCCACGTACATTTGACTTGTGTACAAGCTAGTTTGCCATGTATGCGAATGAAAGCTTCAATATAAAACAAAACACATGCCACATGGGAACATACCTCGCACTGACCAGCTTTGCATCCAAGGCAGTGCGAAGACAATATCGCTCCATCTTTCCCAGCTATGATCCAGATATCCACGAGGGGATCGTTCATCCTTTGAGAATGCCTTACTTTGGCGATAACTACAAATTTATCAGCTACAATGCAACCTTGAACGCCAGTTACAAATCCCGACACCATCTGATTGTACGCTTCAAGACTTTTAAAAGCTTTAAACTGATCTTTAGTGTAGGAACTTGTGGTTAGAACTAAATAGCTAACCAAATCCATCGATTCAATTGGAGGTAGACATTCCGATTCACATTGATCACTTGGTATCGTAACAGGATCGACGCCAATAATGAAGATTTTTTGAAGATATCTCTTCTTAATAGTCGGTTCTAAAGCTTTAAAATAATCAGACAGAACCGGAATCTGATCCTCGTCAACATTTGTATCAATTTTGTCGTCAATTTTGTCATAATTCATGATAATTTATAAACAAAATGCAAGCGTTACTAAAGCAGTAAGTTGACCTCTGTACACCAGCATGGCGGCGAACTAATTTGCATATTCTTGTGACGTCACGCGCCCACCGAGAATAGTTGCTCCATAGTTAAGAAAACTTTTCGCTATAATTTGCTACTGCATGAATTTAGCCCTCTATTTTGAGGTCGACAACATTTCGTTTTCTTACTTATAGTGTAATAATTTTTCTCCTTCACTAAGGCGGATGAGTTACGTGGCCGGTTGGGGAGTCATGATTTGTTCTGCAAAACTAAGCAAAAACAAAAGTTTTGAATACATTAAATGATCAATGTGAGGTAGTATAGGCTACAGAGGTTTATTCTGTACTTTCTTTTCTTCGTTGGTGTGTTAGGTGACTTATATTCACCATACATTAGACAAATATTCTAAAATGTATGTTAAAAAGCGTCAAAAGAGATATTAGTTCATCAGAATCATTACTATGCTCCGATCTGGTTGACTTGCTCAAGGCATAGGTATATTGTCGTTCAACAATAGGTGCCTAGCATATTTTTCAACAGAGGGATTTCAATGGAGATCTGCTGCCTATTGTTCAAACTCATCCTAGATTAGCTGTTTCTCTTTATGTAAATGAAATCAAACAACACCAAGCTGAGCAGATTAGAGGATGTAGGGTGTGTGGGACTGAGTCTCCCCAATTAATAGGGCACTTAATTCAGTACCCTGCTAGCAGTAGAAGTTTGTCTCGCCCTTCTGTGAAGGAGAACAACGTTTCGAGACAAACCTCCTCTACTAGCAGGGTAGCACTTAATATATCTTGTGACTATAAGACTAAAAAAGGAATTTATTTATTTATTAAGTATGAAAAGGGAAGGGAAAGAAAGGAAGGGAAAAGAAAGAGAAGGGAATGGAATCAAATCCATTTTTACGTTTTCGAAATTTTCAAGATTAAAGCTATGCTCGATATCTTTTGGGGAATACCACAAATCTCCCCCTCCCCAACCCCTCCCTCCATTCCCCCTCCCCTCTCTCCCCTCCCTCCTTTCCCTCTTTCTCCCCCTCCCACCCCCTAACATGTATTCCCCCCGTAAATCATCTAATGTCAATAACTCAGACATCATGTCATAATATCACTCCCCTCCTACCCCTCCTTCCTCCCCTTTCTCCCCTCCCTCCTTTCCCTCTTCCTCCCCTCTTTCCTCCCCTCCCACGACCTAACACTCCCCATAAATTATCTAATGTCAATATCTCCGGCAGACATCATGTCATAAAATCACTGCTATTTTCGAAATTCATGCGAATCATCTCGTAGCTGCAAGTCATGTAATTAAAATCCTAACATCTTGAATGAAAAGAAAGAAAATCAAAACCTCATTACAATCAATAATTTTTTTTCTATTTTTCTTCGTTTAATTAAAATCCAACTTTGTCCTTCTTATGGAGAAATCGATTCGTTTTCATTTTGTCGTGAGAAGAAAGTCATCCTCGTTCTTTTTCATTTACTAAATGCTTGAATAACTATTTTTATAATTTTGTTTTCTTACCTTTGCACTGTTGCTTGGGGGAAATTTGTTAACTGTAAAGATATAGTTTTATTTGTCTTCGTGTGTCACATTTATTGTGACACTCTTTAATTGTAAATTTTGTGTGTATGTGTTAGTTTTTAATAATAATAAAAAAAAATCTAAAAAAAAAAGCAAAACTGTAAAGTAGTTTTGTATAAACAAATGTCTAAAACCGTTTTGGGTAACCACGGCGACGCTAACTTGTAGTGAGCAATGTATAGTTTGATGGATAGCTGATTGAGAGAGAAGAAGATTTATCACACCTCTCGTTCTCATAGCACACGGCTTTTCCTCCCTGCCCTTTGTGTCCGTTTCATGGATAACAAAGTTCTTGGGAAAAATTGGTTATTCATTTCGTGAAGGGAAATTTCAGTGGTAGATTGAGAGAGTAACCATATTGAGGATGGCTGTTACTCAAGCAGTCTATTAATCGCGTATAGTCTAAATCTGCACAGCATGTTTTTGAAGGTATTATCAGGTATGGTCGTCTATGAACTCTTTTTATCTAATATCTTTAAGTAATTTGCAAGTTGTTTTAGTTTTAAAAACTTTCCTCAAGCAGTCAAGAAACTTTTCTAGATTTTGTAAGGGTTTTTGTTATTTTTTTTTCTATTTTGAAAAGGAGTTTTTGAAAGGAGATTTTCATTAAAAAGTTGAGATATACTGTACAAGTGCTAGTGTTTCTTTTGTCAGTTTTAAAAAGTAATTTTCTCGAACCTGATATTGTTTTAACTACCAATTATCCTTCCACATGCATTTCCTGAAGGATTTCACTCAACGTTTTTGTCATTTTCATGTTAAAGCGTTAAATTTGTGTTTGAGGTTTTGTGTAATTTGTGATTCAACGGGGAGTTGCCGTTTTTACATTCAACTATCTATCCACAGTTTGTCAACGATTTTCTCCATATTTCCATCGTATACCTTCTCTTTTAGACCTCTTTCTTGTAAACCGCTGTTCCTACTGCGCTCTGTGACCGCAATTGCGACAAATTTCCCACAACCAGCTACTAGACTGACTTCAATAAATTATAATAAAAATACCCTGAAAACACGGACAAGAAATAAGATATCTTAATTGAACACACTTGTTTAAGCTGTTTCTATCCTTTAATTTCCTTTTGACGTAAACAGAAGAGCTCTTATTCGCTGAGTTCAAAATGGGTTTGTTACTTAAGATAGTTGTTTAGTCCTTGTGTTAGCTTTGCAGGTTAGTCAGTCTTTATCTTTGTTATTTCTAACTAAGCTATTTGTTAGAAGACGATTATTTGCACTCTTACTAAATACGGTGTTTGAAAAAAGAGAATTTATTAACTAAATGCTTTCTTAATATTACAAAAATATTTCAATTTTCCCGAGTGTTTAGTTTCGTTCTTATTCTGCAAAAACACAAACTTTCTATCGGATATTTTGATTATTGTGAGACCGGGTTTTTTCTCTCGTTTTTTTAGTGAATTATAAATTAATTTAAGATTAAAATTATTCTTGACTTCTTGTGTGTGTTTCTTTGTCTCGGAACTATATTACAATTTTACTCATTTTGACCATTATTATCAGACATGACTATACCAAAATAAACATCCTCGGTGTTATCATTAATCACCAGGCCAATCGTGAGACTAAAAAATCTGTTTCTTTTCTTTCTTTCCTTCTTTTTTCTTTCTTTCCATTTTGTTCGTTTTTCCCCTTCACAATTCATTGACAAATGTTTTTGACGCTTTTTGGGTGTCCAAGTGAAATTTTAGTTATCATTGCAATTAGCATAACTAGCCAAATAAATACTCTCTCTTTAACGTCTCATTATTCAACAAAAGACAATCACGGCAATTTTTATTCCGCCTGGAGCTAAGGCTGTGTAATATTTTCTTTTTACAATGTTTGTAACTTACTAGCCTCGATTCTAGTTCATTCAACTGCAACGTGGCATATTTTGAGAAAGCGTTGAGTTCGATGTCTTTCTTCCGCAAAGAAGCTTAGAGCTACAGTGTTTATTCAGCTATTCAGCTTTCAGCAAGGTAACAGTCGATTTTTGTCGTTACATCTGAGCCAAGACTCACCGACTCGTTGATATATAATAGTAGTAAACAGATTTAAAATTTAAATGGAAACTAGCGAGTAAACTGCGTCGGTGTTTGATATAAACGATAGGTAATAGAATGAAATTTGGAGCACTGTAAAAAATGTTGACTTAACTTTACTGACGTTTCGAGCTTTAGCCCTTCGTCGGAGTAAAAAGGAGATCGAGTTTAAAAATCTGACTTATAATTTTGAGCTAAAGATCTAGCACTGATTTGATGTACTTTCGTTAAATGAGTTTTAGCTTGAATTGCATGGTAAATTTCGCAAATTGCCGTAACCTTACCGATTCAACAGGGTGATCTCTTTAGACTAAAACCGTTTTTAATAATAATAATTTGTATATCAATCTTTGAAATATATTCAGGACTACTGTTTTTTACAATTTGAGAGAAAATTTGAAAATACTTGTTGCATTTGCATATTCGTCATTTAAGTGATGAAGTACACGTACAGATCAGTTCATTTAATTGTGTTTTCCGTATCTCTCTCATATTATCCCTCTATTTCTTTTCCTACTTCGCTTTACCTATTTTCCTTCCTTCCTTTCTTTCTTTTTGCCAATATCTTTAAAACAACCTTAATTGTCTGTTTAACTATAAGTATATTTAATTCGTTCCTCAATTCCCTCGTAGTTGTCGATATATTTACATCGCTGTTTAATATACTTAATCGTTATAATCCCTACATACTCTCCATTACACGAAATATCCATTCAACTACCAATCATTTCCCACGACCAAAGTACAAACATCACTAACTGTGATTTTATTGTTCTGTTCCACAGGATATATTCCCGCTATTTCATTCCTTGGCCTTATTTTAATCCTTCTTCTGGGGTTACTGGCAATGTATTATTGCCTCTCGAAGGATTTATGTCCTTGTGCGCAGTCTGAACATAAAGAAGGTTACGAAGAACTACAAATAGGAGAAGAAAATGAAGGGATGGACGACTATGAAGACGCTGTCATACAAAAACGTCAAAAGTCTTATCCATCGACACCGCAATTGAGTCATAAAGGTGACAGTCTAACGAGATCTCCTCAGAGCGAGAGGGGAACTGTCTCTGATAATGAAGGAGAATATGGACGTAGTTTCCGTCCCGCAGTTTCTGCGTACGGAGATACACACGGCAGCGAATATCGAGCAATGAAGGATTTCTCAGATGGTGGATCTATTAGGAGTACGGGAACTGCAAAGGGAAGCACTGCAAATGCAGTTTACATGGGGAAAGTCTTTTGTATGGCCGAGTATTTCCCCGACGTTGGCCGAGTTGGATTCTCGATTGTTGAAGCACAGGATATCCCTACCAAGAGCAAGGGGGGTGCCTCACAGGCCAAGTTTCATGTCGTCCTTTTACCGGACAAGAAGCAACGCTTCAAGACCAAGACGGTAAAAGCACCGAACCCTGTATTCAAAGAGACTTATCTATTTGATAGACTTACAAGACAAGATTTATTTAGACTTGCAGTGCGCATGCGTTTGTACGGACAGAGTGCAGTATCGAAGGAAAAGTACATCGGTGAAGTGAGCCTGCAATTGGCTGACTTGGCACATGCGGAGAATCATCGACTTGAGACGTGGAGAGATATCCTGCGACCAGCAACGCCTGGTACAATGACGCCTTGAACAAGGGAAATATCATAGGTTATAAAAGGTGACACTATCCATTGTATATCTATATGTAAAAGCGTTGTCGTGTACTGAAACAAGGCAAATGATGCAGTGAAGATAAACTAAACGATGAAAGTAGTATTGATGGTGATAGTGATGATAATGATGATGATGGTGATGAACACATGGTGGAGATATGGTAATGATGATGATGACGATGATGGCGATGATGATAATGATGATGATGATAATGATGGTGATGAACACATGGTGAAGATATGGTAATGATGATGATGGCGATGATGATGAAGATGATAATAATGATGGTGATGAACACATGGTGAAGATATGGTAATGATGATGATGGCGATGGTGATGATGATGATAATAATGATGGTGATGAACACATGGTGAAGATATGGTAATGATGATGATGGCGATGATGGCGATGGTGATGATGATGATGATAATAATGATGGTGATGAACACATGGTGAAGATATGGTAATGATGATGATGACGATGATGGCGATGGTGATGATGATGATAATAATGATGGTGATGAACACATGGTGAAGATATGGTAATGATGATGATGGCGATGGTGATGATGATGATAATAATGATGGTGATGAACACATGGTGGAGATATGGTAATGATGATGATGATGGCGATGATGATGATGATGATAATAATGATGGTGATGAGCACATGGTGAAGATATGGTAATGATGATGATCGCTATGATAATGATGGCGATGATGGTGATGATAATAATAATGATGGCGTTATATTGATCGTGATGATAATGATCGCTATGCTAATGATGGTGATGGCGATGGTGATGATGGTGATGATAATGATCGCTATGATAATGATGGTGATGATAATGATGGTGATGGTGTTGATGATAATGGTAGTAACGACTATGATAATGATTGCTATGATAATGATGGTGATGATGATTATGGTGATGATGTTGATGATAATGGTAGTAACGACTATGATAATGATGGTGATGATTATGTTGATGATGATAAAGAAATTAAAAACGATGATATGCAGGTTTATGCATGAGTGGTGACGGTGTTGGCGATGATAATCGGATTGTTATAATAAATGGTGACGAGTTTTCATTACCAGTATCGATCACTCTCTTGGTCTCGATCAACATTTACATGAACAACACGACAGAGTTTTTACATATAGATATATATTTTTGAGTTAGTCGGGAGTTGGGTTATAAATTATTATAATTAAAATGTTCGTTTGATATCACATATATTTTTTGTCAAGAAATATAATATCACTGATAATATCACATCTATAAAAAATACTCGATTTCGACTGGCTGACGATCTGTGAATTTTTTCTTAATACCGTGCAATTAATTAATTGCACACATCCGGGAACTTTTGTGCTTTCAAATTGATTCATTGCCCTGCACTTTTATTTTCAGAAACTCGTATTTTTTATATATGTGATATTAAAAGGAAATTACACCTATGTTCTCGAAGAATTAATGAAAAATTCCGCTTGTATTTGATGAAAGTGAATTAATACCACTCGTGCTACGCACTCGTGGTATTAAGAGGCTGTCGGCGTAAGAGCGGATAAGGCAAAAATCGGACCATCGCCGATTTCCATGATTTTTTCAGTGAACAACAACTATCATATGCCATCAACAAATATCACTTTGATTTGGATGAATTCGATTTTTTTGGTACTTTACGAGACGGTTTTCGGCGACCCCTCGAAACTCGCTAATTGAGCGTTATTAACGCGGCAATAAAGCAGTACGTATAGGTGTTCACCGAAATTTTATTATTCAATGAAATAAACTGAAATTTGTACACAGGCAAATATCACCCTTTGGCTGTATTCTAAACGTTAAATGGCTGAGTTGTGTTAAATTTCGACTGAGATATGATTTTTTTTAAATGTATACCAAATTGTCAAAATACGCTTAGCGGTAAAATGTCTTCAGGTAAAAGCGATTTTCTCGAAAGTGGGACCTAACTTTAAGATAATTCTGTTATATTTCAAAAGTACTAGGACCAGTCAACAAACTTATAAAATAAAATTTGTGGGCACTCTTAATAAACTAGCCGAACGATGACTTCAAAGTTCACTCAATTTTGCTAAATTCAGGAAAATCCATAATAATCTTATTTGTCGGTGTGACAGTTTAAGGCCAAATTTTGAGCCACATATCTTTGAATGAGTATAAACAGTCCTTCAAAAGTAGTTTTGATAGTTAAGTAAGCATTTAGAATATTTTTAGGTTTTTAGAATGATTTTAGAGGCCGTTTTCATGTCTGCAATATATGCAAATTAGATACGAATGTTTACATCAAAGATCACACAATCTTAATTTAAGATGAAAACTTATTTTATTCAAATTATTAAACTACTAAAATGTTATACAATACTTTAAAAATTCTAACGATGTATATCTAAGAAATTGTTACGGTGTTTTGTTGCCTGCGCCTGTCACGCGCTTGCAATAAAACTGTGAAGCACATTACTAAATTGTCCAAAATATTGCTAATTGAAAAATATATAAGAAAAAAATTAATATGAAATAGTACATGAGGATATTACACGGTGGCGCTAAGATATGAATTTTATTTTCGAGTGGTAAAAAATAATATTTTACGAGCGAGCACAGCAAGCGAGTACTATGTTGTTTTTAACACAATAAAATTAAATGTGTATCTTGATTCAAGCCACCGTGTGATATTCTTTTTGATTGCATGGACAAACTGAGACAAACCAAGGCTTTTTGATTGTATGGACAAACTGAGGCAAACTAAGGCTGCGTTCATTACGTATGGCAGAGGTTGAGGGGGGGGGGGGGGGGGGGTGAGGTGAAATTTAGGGGGATCTGGAAAAAAATTACAAGAAAGGGGGATGTCAGAAAAGGAGGGGGATAACAAGGAGGGAGTGGATAAATTTTTATTCTTGAGAGAGGGGATTGTTAATTTGTTTGAGAATTGTGAGGGAGGTTGGAAGTTTTTTTGATTTGTTTGCATTTAGAAATTTCAGCTGCCTCCCCCTCTGCCATACATAATAAACGCAGCCTAAAATAGAAACATATAAGCTTCAGTTTAATTTCAATTTCATTTCAATTCAAAAATAGTAATATTCTTTTGTTTTTTACCTCTAAATTCTTTTGTGTTTTACCTCTAAATTCGAGGAGCCGCCTTTTATTGCAGTATAAAGCGACAAGAAACTGACAGGAAATTTTTTAGGGCGTGTGGGTACACCGGGACATTTGGTACATAAATTTTCCATTTCACTAGTGAAAAGATGGAAAATACAAGTGTCTTAGTTTCTGATAAAAAAATAATATTATCTATACAATAAAATTTAGTATTACTAATATTTCACGAACATATTGTTTGCACTCAATGTTGTTATGTACTTTGAGTATAGAGTCCTTTTCGTATAAGTGGGAAATTTGAGTATGACGTTCATCCTTTTGACAATAACTGACTTGATTATTTGTTCTTTCTTTCTTTCTTTCTTTCTTTCTTTCTTTCTTTCTTTCTTTCTTTCTTTCTTTCTTTCTTTCTTTCTTTCTTTCTTTCTTTCTTTCTTTCTTTCTTTCTCTCTTTCTTTCTTTCTTTCTTTCTCTCTTTCTATCTCTCTTTCTGTCTTTGTATCTCTCTTTCTGTCTCTCTTTCTGTCTTTCTATCTCTCTTTCTTTCTATCTCTCTTTATGTTTTTCTATCTTTCTCTCTCTCTTTCTTTGTTTCACATATATCTTAATTTTTTTTCGTTTCTGCCTTGTTTTACTTTAATATATACTTTTATATTATGTTTCTTTAATCAAGAATCCTGGAGTTGTTGGGTGTGGCTTGGAACAAGATTTTGTCAGTCTATTTTTGTTCTCCCTAACTGGTGTTTTATTCTTCTTTTTTTTTTGGTTTCTTTTTTATATTTTTCCACCCGCGTCTTATATTTTTTCGCAGTCAGATATCAACATATGTGTGCTACTCCTTCTACTTGAACCACATTCGGTCTTTAAAGTTTCGTGGAAAGAACAACTGGGCGGAGAATTCGAAAAAGCCATTGGTAAAAGTATTGAACGGGACGTCTAACTTACAACACAACAACAGCCAGTCTGGCGCTAGTTGGCGCCAATTACGTGTAATTGAAACAAACAAGTGCCATTAACTATTAAATAAAGCGAAGCAAACAATACTAAAAGCCTGAAAACCTTTTAAATAACAAATCTGTCTTGAATGTTTTTCTCTGCTGTTAAAAAGAAAACACTCAAGTTCTTTTGATCAAGAAAAAAAAATATATCAAGACTGTGAACGGTAAACGTAAAGCTACGTAACTTGTACATGCATCGACTAATGGATGATATACACTCTATCACTATTAGAAAGTGTGAGCAAAATTGTTAAGATATCTGAAAAAAGCATCGATGAAACTTTTTATAATATTGTATAATGATTTGAATAAAATAAGTTTTAATCTTAAGATCGCGTGATCTTTGATGTAAACATTTGTATCTAATTTGCATATTGCAGACATGAAATTGATCAGTAGATTACGGCCTCTAAAATCATTCTAAAAACCTAAAAATGTCCTAAATGCTTACTTAACTATCAAAACTACTTTTGAGGGACTGTTTATACTCATTCAAAGATAGCGAGTTTCGAGGGGTCGCCGAAAACCGTCTCGTAAAGTACCAAAAAAATCGAATTCATCCAAATCAAAGTGATATTTGTTGATGGCATATGATAGTTGTTGTTCACTGAAAAAATCATGGAAATCGGCGATGGTCCGATTTTTGCCTTATCCGCTCTTAGGCCGACAGCCTCTTAATTCATTTTCATCTAATACGCGCGGTATTTTTCATTAATTCTTCTCGAACGGTGTAATTTCCTATACTAATTCCACATAATTTGAGTGAATAGACCCTTCCGAGTGTCCAAACGGACATTTTTATCAATGAGATCCCTTTGGACGTTAATAGTTTCGTGTGTAAAAAAGTAAGATATATACACGTAAATGCAAGAACGTTGTCCTGACTTTTGTAATTTAGTGGGAAAGGAATTTTAATTAATAACATTTTGATTTTGATTTTAAAATTAAGAGACAGAAAAAGGTCACTCAAGCTGAACTCTTTCTTTTGTTATTCCTTTCTTAGGGGCTGTTTATATGTAAGCGAGTTGTCCTTGCTAGCCGGGATAACTCTTTTGTCTTGAATTCCCCGGAAAAATTTCCCCCACAAAACAATAGCCTGAGTTATTACTACGGTTCTTTTTTCATGTGACAATATTCTTGCAATTAGCTGTATATTGATTCTAAATTCACAAACAAAGGCTAACGTGAAGCGTATGTTAAAATAGACACCTATAATTAAATAGCAAGGATTTTGTAGTTAGTTCATAATAATAGTTATATTTTTGTACGGTTTTCTTGTAATAAACATTAGTTATATACAACATGTGATCTCGTGTCTTAAACTGAGTGCATTTCACCCCTAATACAATACTTTCTGTATCGATTGTACATGAAGCGAACAGTTGAATAGTGAAATAATTATTGATATGAGTGATGCGTCTTTAAAGTGCATCTCACCCCTAATACAATACTTTCTGAATCGATTCTACATGAAGTGAAGAGTTGAATAGTGAAATGTTTATTGATTTGAGTGATGCGTCTTTAAAGTGCATCTCACCCCTAATACAATACTTTCTGTATCGATTCTACATGAAGTGAAGAGTTGAATAGTGAAATGTTTATTGATTTGAGTGATGCGTCTTTAAAGTGCATCTCACCCCTAATACAATACTTTCTGAATCGATTCTACATGAAGCGAATGAGTTAAATAGTGAAATGTTTATTGATATGAGTGATGCGTCTTTAAAGTTCACCTCACCCCTAATACAATACTTTCTGTATCGATTCTACATGAAGCGAATAGTGAAATATTTCTTGAATTTGAGTGATGCGTCTTTAAAGTGCACCTCACCCCTAATACAATACTTTCTGTATCGATTCTACATGAAGCGAATAGTTGAATAGTGAAATATTTCTTGATATGAGTGATGCGTCTTTAAAGTGCATCTCACCCCTAATACAATACTTTCTGTATCGATTCTACATGAAGCGAATAGTTGAATAGTGAAATGTTTATTGATTTGAGTGATGCGTCTTTAAAGTGCACCTCACCCCTAATACAATACTTTCTGTATCGATTCTACATGAAGTGAAGAGTTGAATAGTGAAATGTTTATTGATTTGAGTGATGCGTCTTTAAAGTGCACCTCACCCCTAATACAATACTTTCTGTATCAATTGTACATGAAGCGATCAGTTGAATAGTGAAATGTTTATTGATTTGAGTGATGCGTCTTTAAAGTGCATCTCACCCCTAATACAATACTTTCTGTATCGATTGTACATGAAGCGAACAGTTGAATAGTGAAATGTTTATTGATTTGAGTGATGCGTCTTTAAAGTGCATCTCACCCCTAATACAATACTTTCTGTATCGATTGTACATGAAGCGAACAGTTGAATAGTGAAATATTTATTGATTTAAGTGATGCGTCTTTAAAGTGCACCTCACCCCTAATACAATACTTTCTGTATCGATTGTACATGAAGCGAACAGTTGAATAGTGAAATGTTTATTGATATGAGTGATGCGTCTTTAAAGTGCATCTCACCCCTAATACAATACTTTCTGTATCGATTGTACATGAAGCGAACTGTTGAATAGTGAAATATTTATTGATTTAAGTGATGCGTCTTTAAAGTGCACCTCACCCCTAATACAATACTTTCTGTATCGATTGTACATGAAGCGAACTGTTGAATAGTGAAATATTTATTGATTTAAGTGATGCGTCTTTAAAGTGCACCTCACCCCTAATACAATACTTTCTGTATCGATTGTACATGAAGCGAACAGTTGAATAGTGAAATGTTTATTGATTTGAGTGATGCGTCTTTAAAGTGCACATCACCCCTAATACAATACTTTCTGTATCGATTGTACATGAAGCGAACAGTTGAATAGTGAAATATTTATTGATTTGATTGATGCGTCTTTGCTGCGGTTTTCGTCTTTCTGCGAACTCAGACATTCCAAGGTCAAGTTGTAAAAATAAGTCTTTGGCTGCTGCTAATTACTCGGCAACTTTTATGTTTCAGTTGATTGACGCTGTAATATATGAGTTTGCAGAAAGTCAAAACCCGGAGTAAGTTATAAGGGTTTATACGTCATAGGGGTGGACCATTAGATTTTTGAGGGGGGGGGGGGATTGTTTTTGCGGGCGTGAGTTTGCAGAAAGTCAAAACCCGGAGTAAGTTATAAGGGTTTATACGTCATAGGGGTGGACCATTAGATTTTTGAGGGGGGGGGGGGGGATTGTTTTTGCGGGATATTTTGTTCCCATTCTATGTATGTGTAGGAATGTTTTTTTCAACTTGCACGAATATTTTTTTTGTCATTGTTGCTCTGTACGATCTTTATTTTTTTCTTTAATGCTGTGCTCGAATTTGTTTTTGATTTTTGACCAACACCCCCCCCCCCCCCTCAAAAATCTAATGGTCCACCCCTAATAAGAACGCATCACTCAAATCAAGAATTATTCAACTATTCACTTCATGAACTTTACTGTTCTCATCCTGTACTATGAACTCGTTATCGTCCAGCGCATTGCATAAAGCTTGGTTCCCATATAATCGCTTTGGTTTTGTGAAATAATAAAAAATATCACTGCTGACTAATGGTTGAAGCTTAAATTTGACGAAATAAACCTAAACAATAAAAAATCAGTGTCGATTTTGTTTAATCTCAAAGAACTCTGAGCTATATTCTGGCGAAACATGATTTTCGGCGATCGCAGCGATCGTAGCGATCATATGGAAACCAAGCTTAAGGCAAAGGGAAACCTAATCTCCCTCGCAGCCGTTCTTTTAAGAACGGGGAACCCCCTTGTCGAAAAACTGTTTAAAATGTAAATAATATCTGAAGACCAGACACGATTTCGCCGAATTAGGGAAACCCCCTAATCAAAGCAGAATAATAAACAAACAATAGATTAAAATATCTGAATAGGCAGATTCTATTTTATCTAGTTAGGGAAAATACCCGAGTCAAAACAAAAGAATATTAATGCAAAAAACATCTGATAAAGCAAACTCTAGTTCATCGAATTGGGGAAACCCCCTTGCCACTTGAAAATATGTTGATTAACAGTGATTAAGTTTTTCTTCTTCGAAAGGGGAAACAAAAATATGCAAATAGCAAAATATCTGAAAAGACAGATCTCGTTGTCAACATCTGAAATTAACCATTTATCTTTTAAAAAGTGCAATACAATACATTTTTAGATTCCAAGCTTTTTAAAAATATAATATAGTGATGTAATCCATAAGCTTTTCTTCGAAATTGAGATATTTTAGGTAATATTTGATATGGTGAAAAGAAATCTTTGTTGACCTGGTGATAGCAAGGTGCCCGAATCCTCGCTCTCTGATTGGCTATGTCATGACAGCAGCTACGTCAACGATTCACTCAACCATTCAAAAACAAGTCGGTTCAAATATTTTTTATTACGACAGCAGAAAGGAACCAAGTTATCTAAACGGCTTGCTTAATCAGCAAAATAATAGAATAAATACACTCAGCAAGGAAATCTTGAAGTTAAACATGTCGAAAACCAAGGCAGAGAGTTTCGAAGTCCTTGGTCTGCCCTTGACAGCTTCAGAAGAAGAAATACGTAAAGCTTATCGACAAAAAGCACTAGAACTTCATCCTGACAAGAACCACGACGATCCAAATGCAACAGAACGTTTTCAAGATTTACAAGAGGCTTATCAGAATTTGGTAGGTCCTGAAGAAGAAGAAGATCTGATTCCCCACGAGCCTGACATAGAAATACTGACTCGAATTTTCATGGCAATGTTTCATCGTAATCAATTCCCTTTTGGATTCCACGAAAGGCAAAGATATCACAATCCTTATTCAGACTCAGGAGAAACGAATTGTAATTGTGGACGCCATAATACACCACCAAGATATAGAAACTATTTCGACGAAAATAGAAAATCCAAGAACTTTCAAACAGGAAGTAAAACGACTGGAAGTAGAAATTCGAGATCTGATACTGGGAATGTTGAAGGAAGTGACGATGAGGATGCCTGGTTGGAAGGATTGGTCCCCAGCGAGAAAACAAAGCAATATGGAACAAAACAGAAGGTATCCAGTAAAAAGAAGAAGGGAAAACATAAGAAAAAACGTGGACCACGATGGGCAACCACTAACAAACAAACACGTCAAGAAAATGCCGCTGAAGATGTTTCGAGTGTTGGCAATGAAGAAGCTGAAAGCCAAGAAGAAAAGTCTGATGAAGATCTCTCCACAACATCGTCTGACAGAGAACATCGAGAAAATGGAAACGAGAAAGAAACTTCTTCTTCTTCCAAGACGGCACCTAAGGACAAGAAAGAACATTCTGAACATATGTCAAATATGTTTGATAGCCAAGAGCCAGATGAAAAAGAACAAGAAAATGAGAACGACAGATCATCTCCTGCATCTAATTACAAGACATCATCAAAGAAAACGAAAGAACATACTGAAGACATGTCAGAAAAGTTTGACAGTCAAGAGCCAGATAAAAAAGAACAAGAAAAGGTGAAAGAAAAATTATCTTCTCCAAGAACTTCCAATGAAAAGACAGACAACAGAAAAAGTCAACAGAGTGTACCAAAGACAGATATGATCAACAAAAACAGTAATTCCTTTGCAAAGGCAACAGAACAAAACCCCTCAATGAACAATTACTCTAAAGCCAAAAATACCCAAAACAATCCCAAAGCCAAATCTGCGAGAAATAAAATTCAGGAAAATTCAGTTGCAAATATGACAAAGCTGCCTGGAAAAGCGTGTAACGACACACAATATAAAGGCACGACCTCATCGAAACTAAACGGTGCCAAATCAAATTCCAATGAAACAAATGGTGAGTCTAAAAGTGCAACAGCCTCCCAACAAAACATTCCAGGAAATATGTATTCTAAACAAAACAGAAACAATGCCCAACAAAGCCAGGCAGTAAATTACTCACAAAGTTCAAAAACTGCTATGAAAGATAATAACAAAGGTATGGTGAATTCACCCATGAAGCATGCAAACAATACAAAGCAAAGTGAAAGAATCTTGCCAGAAAAGGCTACCACGAAACAAAATGAAATGCAAATTCCAAAACATGACGAAGAGCCTGTCAACAAAAGTGCACAAAGTAGAAAAACAAAGAAGAAACAATCTTCAAGTAATGGAAGTTTGATTGGCCAAACTTTGTTTGATGTAAAATGTGAAGTTCCCAAGTCTAATACTGCTAACGACAATGATGTTAAACTGATAACTGATAGAGGAGAAATCCCTGAACAAGGCAACCAAAAGCAACCAGCTAAAAAACTACCAAGCACTCATGATGACACATTCCAGCAAGGAATAGGCCAACAAAAGGATGGTAGTGTCCAGGAAAGATCATACAATGCCAGGATACAGCAAGGTAATACTGCAACTCGAAAGAAGTTCAAGGAAGTACCAGTCAATGGTCTTAGGACACAAGGAAAATCAACGACCTTCCATAATTACCAAGAAAATGCTGTGAGACAAAACAATGTCCAGGAAAGAGGCCAGGACGGCATCTCAGTCGGACACACTTCGCGTCGAAAGGAAACTCGAGGTGAACCTCTAATGAATCAAACACAACAAGTACAGTTTGGCAACGGTGTTGGGAGAGAATCAACCAATCAAGTGAATACTCCCAAACCTAGTCCACCAGTCCAGAAACAGACTGCTTATGGCGGTATTAGAACACAAAACGTCCAGGAAGAATCTAAATATCAAAACCAACCAGGTTTTTATGCGAAGGAGCAACCTACATTTGGTGGTGATAGGATGATTCCTCCTGTCCATGAACAGTTTGCTAGAGAAAACCTCCAGGAAAACTCTACTCGTCAGAACAAACCAGAAGGAAGGAATGATATAAAGTCACCGACGTCGACAAATGACATCAAATCTGCAAAAGGTGAAAAAGCAAAGAAAAAGAAAAACAAGAAGAAGAAACCTTCCACTAAGGGGTTGTTCATCAGCAATATGTTTGGTGGAAATACTGAAGTCTACAAATCCAATGAAAATAATGTAGAAGATAGTAATCCACAGGACTTGTCTGAGAAGAACAGTCGAAAGACATCATCTGCAAAACGGTGTAATAATGACACTTTCCAGCAAGTACCTGCCAATGATCTAAAGCCACAAGCAAATATAGCCAGCAGCTTCCAAGTTCCTGGTCAACAAACAGGTGAAGGTTTATTAAAACCAAACCATTTCCAGGAAAGACAAGACACTGCTTCCAGGATACAAGAAAATGTCACACCGGTTAACCCTCTGCAGCAGCAAAATAACCACAACAAGACAAATACAAGCAATCTGAGCTACTTCAAGAATGAGCCTCAAGACAAGGCAGCACGGAATGTTAACCCTAACCAACAGTACTACTATGATTTCGAACAGATGAAATATAGCTTGAACATTGATCGTTATATTGATCATGAAGCAGTAGCTAGACGTATGAGACTCATTTCACATGCAAGAATGAATTGGAGTGAAGGCTGACTAACTCGATAGAGGTTAACGATAAACGTATAAAAATATGTCATAATAATTATACAAACAACAGAGTAATATTCTCTTGATACAAATTATTCACTAACTGTTTTGGGGGGAAATCCCTATTAATTCACAGTAAAATGTATGCAAATGTTTTTTAGCACGACTCGTCGTTAATCATGTTATATGGCCGTATAAACTGCGTGTGCAGCATACACCTATTTCAAAAAGGTTGTCATCGCCAAAGGCGATAGGCTATAGGTGATAGGTCATTCCAAGACCCAAGTGCACTATGGGTATAATCTTAAATCGTGAATATAATGCTGCCTGAATACCGTCGTGTTTGAATCTCAATCATGTCAACTCCACTAAACAACGATTGTTGGAGCTGACATTAAAATTCAAACACGGCGGCATTCACGATTTAAAATTATACCCATAGTACACTTGGGTCTTGGAACGGCTTATCACCTATCGCCAATCGCCTTTGGCAATGACTACCTTTATTGAAATAGGTGTATATATCACTAGAGTCGAGTGCAAAAAGTATATCCGTGAAACATAGGTAACACTATTAACTAGAGCAATTTTATGCAAATTCTATTGTTTTTCTTAGTATCACTATTTTGTACTATTCAGTCTTGTATTTTATGTTTGCACTACTGTTTGCACTCTGAATAGTGATATTTTAGAGTGAAGACATTTAACCCGTGAAACAAAATTAAATAGTCAAGGTGTAATAGTCAAATGACACAAAAGAAAACAATGGAATTAGAGACTGCTAAGTTGTATTAGTCTAATTAATATCTATTTCACGGGTTAAATGACTTCACTCTACGCCAATTTAATTTTTTTTATTGTCTAATAAGTACTATCAACATAGATTTATGATTTATTATCTATGATAACCACTGCAATCATGGAATAAGCCAATAGGGAACTTTTTAGAAAGTGTTTTGGATCTTTTAATCTAGTCAATGCAAAGCCTTTACAACGAAAGTACGCCATTTCCATGCTTATATGTACAATGTTTTTTCTTTTATAAACTTTTAAGAATGACTCGAATGATTCTTAAAACTACAAATCAACACACAAAGAGCTGTTAGTCAAGAATAAAAAGATAGCCAATAACGCTTATATAACCAGAATACCTTGCACGCACCTCTAACAACCCACAAACCTTTGCGTTTGATTAAAATTCGTGTTTGCACACAACACATACAGACCAGACTACCTTGCGCACCTTACAAATTATCCAGACACGCTGGCGCACAGCACCATTTATTACCCTGAATTCTTGCAGTGACCAGAATTCTTTGAGTTCAGTCAAGATAGCGATGAATTTAAAAAAATACCGTTATTGTCTAAAGTGCCCATGAATCACTGCGCGCCCGAACTGTACATATAAATATAATATCTCAATCTGTTAACAAAAATAACAACTTTCATGCATAGTGAATATGATACATCCACGTCGAACTAAGCGAGTGTATTTACATATGTTGAGTGAATATGATGAATGGCTGTATAATTATAGCGTTTTATACTATCAGTACCAGAATGCTTTGCCTACTTAATAATAAAGTAGAGCCAGCTTTGACGTTCCAGTATTCTTCAGAGGGAGCAAAAATCTGAATAAGAAAAGAATTCGCAAAGCGTTCTGGTACTTGTAGTCAAAATGTCTTATTCAGTGCCAGCCTCGTTCCCAGGGTCCTCTCCCTTCGCTTTTCCCAGGTAGAGGGCCCTGGGAACGAGGTTGATTCAGTGCCTACAAGAGAATATAAGAGCGATTTCACATGCTAACGAGTAAAATAACATGCTAATGAGCTTCGCGCAGGTGATCACAAATTGCAGGCATATAAATATGGAAACCTCGGCAAAAATCAAAAAAACTAAGTATCAGTATTGGCTGTTGTATCAATGATGATGAATGCTATCAGATATATAACGATCTCATGTAAGCTAGTTTGTGCGAAGCTCATTAGCATATCATTTTACTCATTAGTATGGTATAATGCGTTGTGTGAAATCGCTCATAAAGTTCTTGATATTCTCTTGATGTCTAACAATGCCGTTTTGTTTCATAGAAAGTTTGAAGCTTCCCTTTGTTTGTGAAACAAATTATTGTATTTTCTTTACTAGTAATAAATGTTATTTTGAACACCAACCATTAGAATTCTGTAAATTAATATTCTTTGCGTCTACGTGAATATCATATTTTGACTCATGCAATATTAAATTATGTTTCACAAGTTTTGTGCTATCATCCCAGCGTTTCTATGCAAAGTATGGGCAATGATAAATTTACGAGTAAATGAATACGGTCACAGTTTGTCCCAGGGGGCGAGGGACTACCTTTGTCCGAGTGGAAGGGGTGATCGGTTTTGAAAATGACACCTAAAATGTACGCAAAACACTAAAAGAACTGTTACAATGCGAATAAAAAACCGTGGGCACCCAGAAATATTTTAGAAATCGTTTATTGTTCGTTGAACAACTCACAAACAACTAAATCACCGCAATAAATTTGACTGATGTGTAGTATGATAAACTTTTTGTAGTTAGAGTTGTTTGTGAGTTGTTATAACAATAAACGATTTCTTAAATATTTCTTGGTGCCCACGGTGTTTTAATTCGCACTGTAAAGCCTTGTTTATCTCAACCCCTAAAAGTACGATGGTGCGATTGGCAGCTAATTGTATTTTTAATAACAAAGCGAAGTAAAAATGACCATTACAGGTACAGTCATGTTACGTAATAGCTGTTATTACAGTTATATGCAAATGATTTTGAACAATGGGTTGAAGTCGAGGCTTTCGGGCGAAAACAATAGGTTTGCCCGAAAGCCTCGATTTGAATCCATTGTTTGAAATCATTTGCATATAACTGTAATAACAGCTATTGATTTTTGAGAAGAACGCTACTGACAAGGACCCTAAAAGGACCCTAAAAGGTACACACAGGAAATATTTTCAACCCTAAATGGAGCGCCGACCACCCCTACCACTTGGACAAAGGGAGCCCACCTCCCGGGAGTTTGCCTAACAACAGTTGCCATGGTTTACATCAATAGAGCTGAGCGAAGGTTTGCGACGTGGTTGTACAGTTTGATTGCTGTACCAAGTTTTAAGTTTAACCGATTTACAAATATGTCTTGAGACAGTAGAAGCACTGCTTTTCCATCGATATCCTGCAAAACACAAAACATTCTTAGTAGTTGGCCATTCATTCAGTATGGCTAACTCCGGGGGGGAGGGGGACTCCCTTGAAAAAATGGATAGGGGTGCTCGACTGACGGTTGGACCTAAAAGGTACGCATAAACTTACTCAGATACTCATTTCAGACCCTAACATTTACGACCTCATTTAACATTTTTTCAATATGTATAATCTTTTAAGTTCCAAACCTGACCCTAAAAGGTACGGTGCCAGTTCGAGACTCTAAAGGGGTACGCGAGGGTCTTATTTTCGACCATAAAAGGTCCGTCGAGCACCCCTATCCATTTTGTAAGGGTGTCCCACAGGGGCCAACTTAATAAGTACAAATATTAAAACAACTAGATAAATAAGACAAATAACTGATTGGTGATGTTTACAAATACTCCATGCAGTTTCTTGTTATCTAGAATAGCTTTATACCATCGACAAAAGACGTATTTCCACGGGCTAAGACTCGATTGTAAAGATGTCTACAAATAGTCCCCTTCACAGTTCCCTGCGCCATCTTAAAAGGTAGCCAGGCCTTTGCATTGAAACGAGACGAACGGTGAGCTTGCAAAGATAGAGACATTACGGTGTTTGACAATTATTCACGTGTTTCTATCATTGCAAGCTCAACGTTCGTCTCGCTTCAATGTAAAGGCCTGGCTACCTTTCAAGATGGCGCAGGGAACTGTGAAGGGGATTATTCCAAGCAAAGTACGAAAGAAATATAAACACATTTAGATTTACTCTGAATCGAGGCTATCCCTGTGTAAATGCGCCTTTTGTCAATAATATAGTTTATAATTGATAATTCATATGATAATAACTAATATTAGTGCATTTATCTAGCCGTACCTGTTCAATAAATATCTTTGCGCTGTCCGAGCAGTCAGTTGCAGAAATAAACTCTGCGACGTTCTGCGCTGTCCAGTTAACCAAGTCCTTATCACATATAACGTCTGTTTTAATGTACTCTACAATCGGAACATTCCCGGAACCGGCGTGATGCGGCACGACAATCTCCCGAGGAACGAGTCTTGGCCGAACGTAGACAGCCGTCGGATTATTGATTGTATCTATACCTGGATTGGCGTTAGGACTGGATCTTAGTCCAGGTCCATTATTTACCGAGTCTGTCAGATGTACAGGATTGTGTACTTGGGAGTACCCATTCACCATGGTAACCACAGGGCTTGGATTCTGCCTCGGTTTCACCATGATGTCCGACTCCCGATGTTTAACGGGATGTACATTACCTGCCGGACTGGCCGGGTTTTCTCGTATGGCCGAAGTCGCGACGTGTTGGGGTTTCGGTTGATGTTTATCTCGTACCGGTGGCGACTTGGCGTTTAACCAGGAAACATTAGCGGGCTGATGTGGATGTGTGATCTTATGCGGGTATTCCGCTCTTTCTAACGGGGGATTTACACCTCTCCCGTGGTGAATTATAGCTGTCGGATGCCGTATCGCTGAATAATCATGACGATTGGCGTATCGCTCATCGTCCGGGACATAATCGGGGTTATTATTACTAGTTGTTTTTATAATGTCGGAGGGTCTTGGATGTCCTGGTTGTGCCCGATCACCCGAGTTGGGAACAAACGCGTATACTACTTCATCAGCTGATGGTTTATATACCGGTACTAAATACCCCGATGGCGGGCATGACTGACTTCCCGTAGAGGCTGCATGAGCGACGGGATGATGTCGACCCTCGGCGTTTACAGTGTTACCTTCCGGAGATGTGCTAGCCATTGTAGATACTGGGCTTCCTGTGTTTGTACTTGACGGAGAGGGAAGTGGCGATGACTTGTTGTCTTGACCCAATATTGAGTAGCATTGTTTTATTTGTGGATATCTCTGTTCTTTGTGTCTATTATCTATTGGAAGCAGAAAGAATTGATGCTTGGTGTAATGGCAATGAAGTATAAAAAAGAACAAACAAAACAAACAAACATGCTAACAAACAAACAAACAAACAAACAAACAAACAAACAAACATTCTAACAAACAAACAAAATCAATAAGCCAACATTGAACAAACAAACAAATAATTAAACAATCAAATAAACAAACAGACGAAAAAGAAAACAAACAAACCGACGAACAAACAAACAAACAGACGAACAAACAAACAAAAAAATAAACAAACAAGCAAATAAACAAACAAACAAACAAACAAACAAACAAGCAAATATTTTTTTAAACAAAATAAAAGATTTTGTTTTAAAAATGTGATAAATTTTCAAATGGAATTTTTTTATATTTTATATAACTTCTAAAAAGATAATTTTAAATAATTTTATAATATGGGCTTAAATATATAAGTTAATAGTATTTTTAACAAGTATATACCACATTTGTTGGTTAAATCATTTGTGAAATACCACCTACTGTACCTTTTCGTATTCTTTTATGTTCCTCGATTGAATCTCGACTGTGAGGTCTGGAGTGGGAACCGTGCATCTAAAGGGGATAGGTGGAGTCAGCTATACTTATATGAATCAATACTAGAGTACAAACACTTAAAGAGGGGGGCGTAAGGGGTATTGGAAACCGCAAAAACGCACACAAAAAATCGACAAAAACCGCACAATCGCACCAAAATTTGCTAAAAACCGCAACCGCAATATTTGCGACATCGCAAAACTGCAGTTATGAATGAAAAAACACCCGTAGAACCGCACCAAAAATAACGCGAAACCGCATCACCTCAAACCCTTACACTTCCTCCTTAAAGCGTTCAGTACAATTAGCATTAAATAGTACTAAATAGTGTTCACTTGTTGTTTTCTATTGTCTATGTGGAGTGCTCGCAATAAACCCATGAAACTCGACCGTCGTTCCTCCCCGTCACCGAAGGAGAAGAAAGGGCAGAAACGACGTCTGATGTTCTCTTGACACACGGGTATCCACAAAACATATGGGGAGGGGGGTGGAGGGGGGGTGGATACTCCCTTTGTCCAAGTGGTAGGGGTGCTGAGCGTACCGTTTAGGGTAAAAGTGTTTCAGGTGCGTACCTTTTAGGGTCCATTTAAGGTTCTGGCTCATAAATCAGTTACGTAACATGATTTCGTACCTGTAAGAGTCATTTTTACTCTGTTTTGTTGCTTTGTTGGAGTAGAAATCGACAAGGCTTTATCAGTTATTTTTATCTGTGCGTCCCTTTTAGGGGTCGTTTTCAAAACCTCCGCCGATCACCCCTACCACTTGGACAAAAGGAGTACCCCCCCCCCCCCCCCCGGTAGTATACATTAGTAATACATAGCGCTAATTGAGCAATAGCAAACAAAGGATTTAGTATGAATAAGTGCTATATATAATTGGTACAAATTACTGCTGTTTCACGGGTTTAATCCAAGCACTCTTGTACTTTATGGTACTAACAGTGTAAATTGCTGCATGTTTTAATATTTGTTTTCTGCGTTTTGCAACTTAACTTTATTGCGCACAGATTGTTTTACCACAGGTAGCCCAACCGTAGAGTGGGTATAAAGGAATGTATGGTGAATTGAGATTTCAACATAAATATGTCAATAAAATTTACCTTTCTTACATGGATCTTTTTTGCGGTCTTTGATAATGTATGTGACGAATTTTGGAAAACTTTGGAAAAATTTTCACAAACTTCTTCACAGACATTATCAAAGAACACAAAAAAACATCCATGTAAGAAAAAATTTTAAAATTTTATTGACATATTTCTGTTGAAATCTCAATTCATCATACATCCCTTTATACGCCCTCTACGCTTGGGCTACCTGTGGTATATAAGGCTTTATTTATCACAACCCAGCTAGTTGTACCTTGATAGTAGTATCGTGTTGTTTGCTTGACGTGTGGTTGGACATAATCTCCACGCTTCTTGTGGCTGCAGAGATAATTACAACAAAACATCAGGTGAAACAGTCAACAAACGTAATCGTTGACAATATGAAGCTTTGAATCTAAAACGTATTAACTAGACTTGAAATATAAGTCGTTTTTGAATCTAAAATATTAGGTAGTCTTTGAATAAACTTATACCCTGTTCACACTATAGCTTAAACATGTTTTAAAGTAGTTTAACTTAAACATGTTAAGAAAATTATTTACAAACATTGTTCACTCTTTGATGAAATAATACATATAAACTATCCTTCATATTATACTGAACAGATAATAATTATATTGAAGCTTTCTAGTCCCTAAACATTTTGTTTAATAAAAACTCACTTTAACTAAACAGGTTTTGGTGTGAATGGTTACCATCCTCACCACCACCATCATCATCGTAATCACTCCATCATCATCATCATATATCACCATCATCACCACCACCACCATCATCGTAATCACTGCATCATCATCATCATATATCACCATCATCACCACCACCACCATCATCATCGTAATCACTGCATCATCATCATCATATATCACCATCATCATCACCACCACCATCATCATCGTAATCACTGCATCATCATCATCATATATCACCATCATCACCACCAACGTCATGGTCTACACTAGCCTCCTTCGCACGAGAGGGGAGGGGTATAGGGGAAAAAAATAAAGCGGGAGAGCTTGATGCAATTTTTCTCGTTCCAATTCTCCTCACGTTCAATAGTACCAAAGGAAGCCCATGCGGGACAAGGCGGCTAGATCAACACCATCATCAGTATCAACCTTATCGTCCTCATTGTTAATGTCAATATTTTGTATTTTGTACCTAACTTACAATAGATCTTTCCCAAATTCCCTTGGATGATCACAAGACAAAGGTTCCAAGTCAAGACTGAACTTGGTTCTTTTATTTATTTTTGGAGCCTAGCTCTGCTGTTGTGGTCTCTCACACATGTGGGAAGCCTTATAAATAAATAAATAAATAAGGCCAACCTCGACTTGAAACCATTGTTTTGTGATCATCCAAGTGAATTTGGGAAAGGTATATTATTATAAACATTGATACTTTTACGAGTTTGTTATGAACATTACTATGAAATAATTGTTATTTTTATTATAGTTTGTTATTGTAGTGTATTTTATGTATCAGTATAATGGTTATTGTTGCAACTATTCCTATTCATATCCTTTATCACAGCGGCCTTTCCCATCTTTATTGTTAACCCTACTATTAACATAATTACAAATTCACGTCTTGTTTGTCTGGTTGCGTGTTCATTATCGGATAAAAACATTTCAAGTTCTTGTCGGGATTTTCTGACTGATGTTTTGATGCATGTCCATATCTCTCAACCCACGCATTTGGATACCTAATAGGCAATTGGCTACACGACTCCTCCCACTGCCCGCCTACGACTTGGACAATATGGAGCTTAAAAAAGAAATTAAACACACCGAAAAACAGGCACCTATTGAAGTTTTGTATGTCGACTTTTGCGCTAAAGTATAATGTATTATTTTCTTTTACAATGTGGAGCTTACAGTAAAAATGAAATTATACACACTGAAAAACAGGCACTTATTGAAGTTTTGGATGTTGACTTTTGCGCTAAAGTATAATGTATTATTTTCTTGATATATTTATGGTATAATTTAGACAATGCCATCTGATAAATAAAGAAATAAAAATTATTACTAAAAATATTACTTTAATAATGACATTTTGGGCGTTTTTTAAATCCGATGATATTGTAAAAACAAAAAATACGCTTTGTCGGTTCGAGTGCAAAATCAAATTAGTATTAATCCCTCGTTGTGGTTATTACTGTAAAAGAGAGTGCTACTTTAGACTATTCAAATCGTAAAATAAAAATCGATAAGTATGCTTCTTCGACTGCAAAAGTAATCAACTTAGAATCAATTTAAAGTTGAAAAGAGGATGGCAAGAATTGATGTTTTCTCTATTAGACTAAATCGACTCAGGATATAGCTGTTTCACACTAAAAGACGGAAATCGTCTTATGACGGACAAATCGTCTTATGACGGACACTGAAACCGTCTTATGACGGACAAATTATCTTATGACGGATAAGTCGTCTTTTGATGGACAAATCGTCTTATGACGGACAAATCGTCTTTTGACGAACAAGTCGTCTTATGATAGACAAGTCGTCTTATGACGGACAATTCGTCCAATGTGAAAACGGGACGAATTTGAGACGAAAAAGTCGTCTGATTTTATTGAATTTGCGGACGATATATCCGTCGAGACGATTTGTCCCGCCTCTATATATATATAGTGCAAATCATCTTTTTGGCAGTTACGGCGAGTGAAAGTGGTTACAAATACACTGTGAAAGAGAATGGTAGGCACATGGTAGAAGTTTCCGACGTTAGCTTGATATGTTGGAGCTGTAAAAACGAACAACGCAGCATTGTTTTTGTGGCATTTCTACCTTTAAAACAGAGTGTTACGTACCGACGATTCGCACGTCAATGGTCATTTCTTTCAATTTGAATTGTCTAAGTATAAAACAAATAAAACAAATTTTTCCGCCAGAAAATATTTCTCTATGTAGCCGCTCAAACTTTATTCAACACAGAAAGAAAAAACATTAACTATACCAACTATTTCTTCTTCTGGTTTCCCAAAGTCTTCTGGTGTGTCACTCTATAATTGTAAATTTGTTTTGTGTGTGTGTGTGTGTGTCTTTTCTCTGTTGTTAGTTATCAATAAAAAAAGAAGAAGAAAAGAAAAACCCATTTATTACGTTTTTAGATTTAGAAACTGTCACTTTGAAGATGTAATTTTGTACTATTTGGCATAAATATGACACACTGTCAGAGCGAAATGATGGCATATTTGTCATTGAAGACATTTTTGTCACTCAACACAAAATAAATGAAACTAAAAGGAACTTAAAAATAGAATTCAGATTCACTTTGATTGATATTATAGTCAATTTATCATAGATAATGGATGTTTCTGTCACTTACAAATAAATAGAAAAATAACATGACAACAGCCAAAATAAAATGAAGTGGAAAATTATCATAAGTAAAGTACAATGAAATAAAATGAAAAAAAAAACAAAGAAAGGTTTTGAAATGTTATAAGGAAATACGAAATCCACACATTAGATAGAAAAATATTAAAATAAAAGGCAAAAATAAAATAAACTCAAATAAAATATATATAAAACAAAATAAAATATAATTCAAAAAAATATGGACTGCAACAAAAACAAATCAATAAAATGTGCAATAATTTACAAATTGACTTTTCGAGGTCTAAAATACAAAACTTTGTATGGAAATAAGTGTTTTTCACTTATCAGACTTATGAATTATGAATCATTAAAAACGTGTTCGTCTGCCAGTAATGTATTTATTCAGGTATAGTCTGGTCAAAGACAAAACAATGCCCTTGTATGTCTATCTGACTTACGTAGTCTTTGTATGTTTGTTCCCCCTCTTTGTAATACATCCTCGAACCGTACAGGCTCGGACGCCATTAGTAGTGAAGGCTGTAAAATAGAAACATATGTAAGAAGTAAGTTTGCTCTACAATATCCTATAACAGGTAGAAATAAGAATAGAATAAAATTGTATTTTTTTATGAATACTATTAATGATGATGTTGATGATGATAATGATGACGGTAGTGGTGGTGTTGGTGGTGGTGGTGGTGGTAATGATGATGACGATGACGATAATGTTGATAATGATGACGATGAATTTGATGATGATGTTGTTGATGATGATAATGATAATGGTGCTGATAATGATGATAACAATGACGATATTGATGATGATGATGATGATGTTTATGATAATATAATGATGGTGATTAAAGTTGATGATGATATTGATAATGATGACGATGAAGTTGATGATGATGTTGTTGATGCTAATGATAATTAATGATGATGACAATGACGATAATGATGTTTATAATAATATAATGATGATGATGAAGTTGATGATAATGATGATGATGATGACGATGACGACGACGATGATGATAATTCAGCTTGTCAAGCGCATTGGGATGTGTAATTCACTGATAAGCTTCTTGTTACAAAACAAATTACATATCATGAATGCATGGACCTGTATTTCGGAGCTGAAACATTAACATTGAAAAAGGAGAGAAACAATCAACCGGGATAAAGTTAACCCTCACAAAAATACTACAAATTGTCACGTGATTTTTCAAGATGTTATGCTAAATTCGTATCCTTTTTTGAAGGAATTAGATAGAATACCTCATCGTCGTCCATGTCTTCATCGTGTACCTCCCCTTCATCTAGACCGCTTTGTTTCATAGCTTGGGCGATGACTGAAGACTGCAGGACGCAAGTCTCTTCTACCGGTGGCTGTGAATTGACTAGATTCACCAAACTCTCGTAGGCACTGCTTCCAAGTTTTTCTTCTGGAAAGGAAAGATTACTCCATCAGTTGTTTGATTATAGTCTGTTAAGATTGAAAGTGCATTAGTTTGATGGCTGTCCATTAGTGTAACTGAGTGCTGATTAGAGTCTTGATTGCAATTAGTTTAAATCAAGATCGAAGAGAAAGGAAAGTAATGGAATGGAAAGCAAAGCAAAGCAAATGAAAAGAAAGGGAGGAAAAAAATGGAAGGAAAGGGAAGGAAAGAGAAGGAAAGAGAACGGAAGGTAAAGAAAGAAAAGAGAATGAATGGAGAGGAAAAAGAACGTAAGGAAAAGAAAGAAAAAGGAAGGAAAGGGAACGAAAAGGGAACGGAATGTAAAGAAAGGAAAGATAATAAAAGGAAAAGAAAGAAAAGTGAAGGAAAGGGAACGAAAAGGGAACGGAAGGTAAAGGAAGGAAAGAGAATATAAGGAGAGGAAAGGGAACGTAAGGAAAAGAAAGAAAAGGGAAGGAAAGGGAAGGAAGGGAACGGAAGGTAAAGAAAGAAAAGGGAAGAAAAGGGAAGGAAGGGAACGGAAGGTAAAGAAAGAAAAGGGAAGAAAAGTAAGAAAGGATAGCAAAGAATAACAAAGGAAAGAAAGTGAAAAAATAGAAAAGGATAGGAAAGGCAAAGCAAGGCAAGGAAAGCATGGGAACGAAACGGAACGGAATGGACAGAAAAGGAATGGAAAGAAACACTTTTTGTCTACTATTTTTCAGACAATAAAACACCTTCTTCTTAACCAACATATCAATATTTTCCTTTTGTGAGTAAAAAGGAGAAAATGGGAGGAGACATGATTGAAGACTAGACATATATAATACATGCATATATCATCTCAATCAGTTTTGACGCAACGAGTACAGTACATTTACAATTAAGCTGACATAAAAAAATAAACTCCTTGTAATGAATATTTACGACGTGAGAGATAACAAAAGAAAAGGCAAATGATAGGAAATCGATTAAATCAAGAGCTGAAAGTTAAAACTTAGCCGACGAATATAATGCAATTTATTTTAAGTGAATTTAGTGGGTAGAAGAAAGGACAACCTACACGTAATGTAAACTGGAAAATATAATATCCTAAGGCCTTAAGTACGTTTTACAATATTCTTCTATAATAAATTCAAAATAAACTTTTTTACAGTTCCGTTCAGTGACCACTAATGATAGTTCCAAGTCGAGGTTGGAGTTGCTGCGCATGATAAATTAAAGTTTTACTTTGTGTGATAATAAATTCAAAATAAACTTTTTTATAGTTCCGTTCAGTGACCACGAATCTTCCAAGTCGAGTTGCTTTGTGTGGTAACTCCAACCTCGACTTGAAACTATTATTCCTAGTCACTGAACGGAGCTATAAAAAGGTTTAATGCAACAGTTTTAGTGGCTGTATATAGTTCTTAATTCTTACACAAGAAAGATCACACAAAAATAAAACAACTCAATTTTTCGGCACATCCACGGAAGTGTACAAGTAATCTGATTCAGTGTTCTAAGTAAAAATACACTAGTCTAGTCCTCAGTCTATACTCTACTTGTTCACGTTATCTTGCAACGCTGTACTAGACACAAGGCGCATTCGTACACGAAGAGCCTAATTCAGAGTAAATTCAAATGTATTTTCTAACGATAATTTTTGTCTTGCTTTTCTTGGAATTGTTTACAAATATCGATGCTTAGCGTATGCAACTGTTCTGAGTATTCGTGATAGCATGCTAGTGTATCTCTAATGATACTTAATAAAAATTTGATTAACTGAATTCATTTTAGTTTTTCACTCTACAGAACTTGATTTTAAGTCATTTTAAGACTATAATTATAACTTAAAAGTAGTTGTTTGCGTTCAGCCAATGAGTGACTCTAATTTTGGCTGGCGTGGGCTACTCACTTAAGCAAAAAGCAACTGTCAAGCTAGTCAATTATATTCGATAGAATCATTGTATGTATGTATCTAAAATTGATAAAGTTATTCATTCATTCAAGGATATGACTTTTGAAAGCTCAATGTATAGAACATCACGCAAAGTTTGAAGAAGAAAAGACAGACACAGACGAAAACCATTAAGTCTGAAAATGTTTTTTTGTGTGTGTGCGCTACTTCCGTGTTTTATCAAACATTTTATTAGCGTGAATGGAAGTGATTTTTATCTTTAATTTTATGACTTGAAGACTTAATATTAAATAACGGAAATGCCTAACCAACCAACAGACCAAACAAATAATATCACAAACCACTAATTGACCAACCAAACAACCACACCTAATTAACGACCGACCTAATGACCGACCGACTAACCAAACACCAGCACCTAACGACCGACCGACCGACCAACCAAACACCAGCACCTAACGACCGACCGACCAACCAAACACCAGCACCTAACGACCGACCTAACGAACGAACGACCAACCGAACACCAGCACCTAACGACCGATCGATCGATCGAACGAACGAACGAACGACCAACCAAACACCAGCACCTAACGACCGATCGATCGAACGAACGACCAACCAAACACCAGCACCTAACGACCGATCGAACGAACGAACGAACGAACGACCAACCAAACACCAGCACCTAACGACCGACCTTACGAACGACCATCCAAACACCAGCACCTAACGACCGACCTAACGACCAACCAAACGCCAGCACCTAACGACCGATCGAACGACCGACCAACCAAACACCAGCACCTATCGACCGACCAACCAAACAACAACACCTAACGACCGACCGACCAACCAAACAACAGCACCTAATGATCGATCGACCAACCAAATGAGCATCACCTAACGACCGAACGACCAAACAACCCAGCAAGCGACCGATCGACCGACCAAAGAAACAAGCAACCGACCGACTAAACCGACTGACCAAATAATAAGCAAACAACCAATCAAACATTCAAAACAAAAAATAACTGCTAAAAGGAATCCAATAAACAAAGAAATGATTGATAGAATAACTGAAACAGATTGGTTCTTACCATTCATACGAGGATGGAATTCAAGATGATCTTCTACAGTCCGTCGACGTACGTGATGACTATCCTGTAAATATCATGTTGATGTTAAATAAACAACATCTATTTGGATGATGGTGAGCATTGTGTATATTTATTGTATTTACTTCTATTGACAATGATGACGATGGTAATACTAGGGATGATTGTGATAGTGATGTTGATAGTGATGTTGATAATGATGGTGATGCGGATGATAATGTGACGATGATAATGATGATGATGGTAATGATTATGTTAATGATGTTGATAATGATGGTAATGATTGTGATGATGATAATAACGATAACGATGTTAATGGTGATGGTAATGATTGTTATGATGATGATGATCTGAAGATGATGATCTGAAGATGATGATACTATGATGGTATTAATGTTATTAATATTATTTAGAACCATGAAATGTTCTGACAAGTACAAGTGTTTGCATGACTGAATATTATGATAAAATTATAATAAATTGTAATAGTCTGTGATCATATCTGAACCAATATTTCACATGTGCGGTCCAATAACATGGCCTTTGATCACATGTAAAATAGTCTATATGGAGATACATTACCGATGATTAGTTTTCAAAAGACGCATTAGTATAAAAGGGCTCTAAAAATAGTGATATGAAAAGCCATTTAATAATCTGACATTCAATCTTAGATTACCTATATGTATATCCCGGTGGAACTTCTTTTTTAAACAAACAACTTTCAACTGACGGAGCGAGTTTTTTATTTTTTACTTTTACGAGGAGAGAGGAACGAACCAGAAGAGAAGGAGGGAAGGAAACACGGTACAAAAGACCTCAGAATAGACTGAGCGAAGGGAGAAAAAAACGAACAAAATTTGGAGAAGAGAGAGAGAGAGATGTCTATAAAGAAATTAAATTAGGTAGAAGAAAAAAGGCTTCTCTCTACATTTAACGATTTTCCGTCACTATATGGGTATATGGAATAAGATATAAATCAAAGCCAGTCAATAGATTTTTAATGACCAGAAAATAGGAATAAATTAAAGGATATTTTTGACAAAAAGATCACAATATCATATTTCAAAATCAGTATGGTGAAAAGAAGTGCGCATGCTATTTGTTCGTTGACATTTTTCCCTTGATTCAAGTCTTCTTCAGTGCTCAAGGCAGTTTTCGTTAGCCATGGAAAGATAATTCAGTTTATTACGGTTTGAAATTCGAGTTTTTGCTTCAGTTCTGTCATGTTAACCTAACAGTTTGTACATCCTAAACGATTGGAAAATATATCTCACGAAAATCTACTACTGTCCTATCATAACTACCCTTTGTTTCACAGGTCTTACTTTATACTAATACAATCTGTTTTTCGTCGGGCAATTTGAACTGGTACGATCAAAACATTCCAAATTTTACGTGCTAAATTTTAATCAAAGTTAAGAGTCACGTGACTGTTGCCATGAGAACACTAATTGCCTTTGTGCAAGCTCAATATCTCTTGTCATCAATCACACCAAGATTGACTTTAGCTGACGACGTCATAAGTGAAATAAAATGAATATCGATTATATATCAGTTAATCCAGCTGATGTTTTTTAATTCTTTTTGGAAACTGTGGAAATCGATGTCTTTGTTAACAAAAGAAAAGCAGAAAAATTTGTTACTAAAAAAAATATACTAATAATACTAATAAAAGCATTTATTTAAACACGATGAGTTACATACTCATCTTAGCTGATGTTGTCGTGTGATTTAAATTACAATATGATAATTCTATCTAGCTTTTAATTTTAAAGTTGCCTAACATTTATCGTAAAAGACTAGAAGGAACTACGACAGACAAAATGGTAAAAATTAGAAACAAATGATAATAAAAAGCGAAGTATAAATGTTAAGAGCATTAATAAGTTCGTAAAGACATAAATAATATGTGTTAAATGTACATGTATTATTATTGCCAGTTTTAACTTTGCGATGTTTTTTATTTTCCTGTCTAGCTTTGTCTAGACTATTCCAACTTCTTGCGCTTTCATATTCTAAAGATCTTTTTTTTTTTTTTTTAAAACAACGACAAAAAAAATAAGAAAAATATTCTAATGATTTCAGCATGAAGTGTGACTTTTTTCTACTCCTTAAATTGTATTTATCAGCAAGTCTTGCATATAGTTGAGTTAATTCGAAAGAAACTACGAAAGTTAGATGAGTATAAATTAAAAATCAATCTTTACTTTATAATTAAAATGTAAATGATTGTTTTTGAAAGTGTGGAAATCGATGCCTTTATTAAAAAGATAAAAGCAGATAAAAGCAAATTGTTAACAAAAAAAAAACTTGGAAGGAAACTCCGCCGGAAAGTTAGATGAGTAATAAAATGATTGTTTTAACAAGATAAAAGCAGAAAAAAAATTGTTAACAAAAAAAAAAAAACTTGGAAGGAAACTACGAAAGCTATATGAGTAATGATTAAAAAAAATCTAACCTTTATAATTAAAATGTAAATGATTGGTTTTGAAAGTGTGGAAACAGGAACCATAGTTGGTGAAATAAAAAAAAAATGTAATTAATTTAATTGCAATAAGATAAGAAAGATAAAACTGCGAAAACTATTACCAAAAGATTAGATAAATAAAGATAAAATAAAAACTAATTCTATTTCATTAAAATTTAAATCTTTGAAAGTGTCGCAAAAGAAGTTATTATTAACGACAAAAAAGGAAATTTATTTCAAATTAACATAAGAAATACGATAGATATTAAATCTTTGAAAGTGTCGCAAATGAATTAGTTATTATAAACGAAAAAAAAAGGAAATTTACGACGGATATTATGATTAGCAAAACCATAAGTCATCTTTGCATGATTATTAAAATGTAAATGATTTTTCGTAGAAAACGGAGTTATGTTAACAACAAGGAAATAAATAACTTCATTTTTTGAATACCAGAAAAGGG